>OZ010614.1:56985990-57003490 GCA_963932145.1 Acanthosepion lycidas | reverse complement strand
TCCACTGGGTATCAGAAGAAGATTGACTAAAACGGCAGGAGTTCGCTAGAGAGGATAACAGAGGGAGTAAATGTAAGAAGCATAGAATGAAAAAATCAACAGAAAAAGATTGTCTGCTGATAAGACAGCGTATAATCACTACTATCAAAAAAGGGAGGAGGCAATAGCTCCGTAGTGTCTGACAGATGTTAGGTAGTATTAAGTTTTCTATAAGGCTTTCTATATGTTGTTCATTAAATCCAGAGTTACGTCGAGGAAGTTTACCCTTTTTACTTTTGTACAGACTGTAGTTTTTAAATTGAGTTTTCTAAATTCACTATATATAATCTTTCTAATTTTATGTATTTTTCAGTTTAAAAGCAATAGACATGAGTTAACGGTTTTTGGCCGACATCACCAAATTTTCGCATTGAATAATTAGCATAAAAAACAAACAATTAAATAATAAATACAAATTTTAAACTCCATAGTCTTAATAAAAAGTTTAAAAGCCTTACCCAATCATATAAAAAAGCGCATCTATGAAGTCGTCAAAAAAACAAATGTTAGCTCATTATGACAGTTTTATATACACAAAACCCTATTCAGGAAAAAAACAAAATAAATAAATAAATAAATCTCCATAGACACTTAACCAGACTAGACGATGTCATCTTCCGCTTTAAATTTGGACACCCCCAACCCTAACTTGACTTGACGTCTTTGAATGTAACTGAGATATTGAGACAAATTATTCACCCTTACGCCCATTAGTTAAATAATTTCTCTAGCCGTTATCATAGTAATTTGAATTTTAATAATGAATATGCTTATAAAAACGCGTAAATTTCAAGAGTTAGTTATTCCAAAAAATTCGCTTGAAACTGGAACAGAGCTTGGTACTTTAATTAAATTTAATTCAAATAATTATATTGAAGTTTTCGGCTCTTGTTTTGAAACATGAGAACTCTTATGTAGTGAAGAAATCATATTTTAAATAAATAATTATATTTAGGCTCTACTTTTGTATCGAGCACTGTTTTTTAAAATAAAAACAAAAATACTAAAGATCTTTTTGTTTACCTAACGAGTTCTTTCCTATTTTCTATATATTTTCACACACACACACACACATACACACACACACACATACATGTATCAATATTAATCTGTTCATATCTATCTACAATTTGTTCATATTTAGCTATTTACCTATCTATCAATATATATATATATATATATATATATATATAGAGAGAGAGAGAGGGGGGGGAAACACACAAACAGACAGACAGATATGAACAGATAGATAGATAGATAGATAGATAGATAGATAGATAGATATGAACAGATAGATTCTTTTTTACTTATTTAATATTTTTACGCAGATTGTTTTTAAGTCCTGATAGAGATTTATCGATAGATTAACAGATGGAACAGATAGAATTGCATGCCGTATTGTTGTTACGGGTAACAATTGTTGGCTGGGCGTTGGCAGCTTGATTACCCTTTTTATGATTCTTCAGATCATCTGTCGGTTTTACCACATTTAGGGCACGGGTAATTATTTTCAACAAATAATGTATTGAAGACACGGGTAATTATTTTCAACAAAGTAATGTATTGTAGACACGGGTAATTATTTTCAACAAATAATGTATTGAAGACACGGGTAATTATTTTCAACAAATAATGTATTGTAGACACGGGTAATTATTTTCAACAAATAATTTATTGTAGACACGAGTAATTATTTTCAACGAATAATGTATTGAAAACTCAGGTAATTATTTTCAACAAATAATGTATTGAAGACACGGGTAATTATTTTCAACAAAGTAAGGAATTCTGGCACGGATAATTATTTTCCACAAATTAATGAATTCTGAGCACCGGTAATTAGTTTTAACAAAATAATGAATTCTGGCTTGATTCTCATGTGATTACATGTGGAAAATAAACCCCGCATGTAAAAGACCAGTTCGTTTGCATATAAAAGTGCCTTGTTATTTGCTGCAACTAAAGCCAAATCATCCTTTTATCTACTGGTTTTATTTATATATGTTTAACACAATCACCGCCTTACTGATTTTACCCCTGCACAGTGTTCTGGGCCTACTCACAAGAAGTTTTTCATAGCGTCACTTCGGCTAATGTGTGGACTACCCTGCAAGCGCATTGGTTCTTCGTAGAAATGTTGCTTGGGTACACGCTTTCTGTAAACATCTATGTTTTAGCCAGAAATTTACAACATTGTTCTAGTGAATATACTGACTGTACACCTAACATGTCGTCACACACAGTCCACATTCAGAAAAGCATAATTTCTATTGTTCCCTTTAATGACGCTATTGATTTTCTTTCAACGTCCACAAATGGTTTTCAAAAAAAAAAAAAAAAATTAAAATATAACTTTTATTTCTTGTGTTGCAAATTTAAATGAAGCAATGAATAACTTTTGTGTTTTTCTTCTCGATTTCCGATCGCTGTCAGCTTTCGAGAATTAATCTTCTAAATCGAAAAGACGCAGTCAAAATCTTTAAAATGCATTTTGAGGTAATATCACCGCATGACCTTTGCCATCAGAATTTGCTGAACGTTTCATTAAAAAATAAAACATCAATAAATTCTAATAACGCTTATGGATGACAAAACCGGAAAACTCTTAATGATATAGAGTTTCAAAATTAGTTTTGACTTTAATTTTTCTAATGACGGTTGTTAAAAGGAGAAAATTAGATCGGAAAAATGAAACATTATCTAAAAGAACAATTAAATTTAAAACCCTTTGATTATATTTGTAAAAACAATGTTATTATATCTGAAATTATATATTATATATATATATATTAATTATATTATAAATATATATATATATATATATATATATATATATATTAGGTTGGTGCAAAAATAATGTCGTTTTCTCACTTAATAACATATGTGGGAAACCGACATTATTTTTGCACCAACCTAATATATGAATGGTGTGTGTGTGTGTGTGTGTGCGTGAATGGATGCCCTTCTACTGGAGCCGCTATCACATTCCCTACTGCAGACGCCTGCTCGAGCACATTTGTGCTTATTCAACACCCACAAAGCCCATCTGTGGTTGATGCTGTAACTCTGCTGAGCTGAACTTAGTTACAGTTTCTGGGAGAGACAACGTTATCTGCCGTGATCAAAATTTTGAAAAACACCAGCATGCTCAACTGTCAGTCACATTGACTTGGGATTTCATGCTAACACAACCATCGATATATATATATATATATATATATATATATATATATATATATATATATATATATATATATATATATATATAATTATTTATTTAAAAATATGATTCCAACACGCTACATAAGAGTTCTCATGTTTCAAAACAATAGCCGAAAACCTCAATATAATTATTTGAATTAAATTGAATTGAAGTAAGCTCTGTTCCATCTTCAAGCATTTCGCTTGAAGATGGAACAGAGCTTACTTCAATTCAATTTAATTTTCTAAATTGTCTAAATTTAAAACGGAAATTTTGATTTCAATAATGAATCTGCTATTAAAACACGTAAATTTCAGAAATAAGTTATTCAAAAAAAATTTCGCTTGAAGATGGAACAGAGCTTAAAAAAACTGTCGTAACATTTGTTTTTTGACGACTTCATAAAGGGTATCCAGGAAAAAAGAAAATAAAAAAACAAATAAATCTCCATAGACACATAAACCAGACTAGGCGAAATCATCTTCCGTTTTAAATTTACACACCCCAACCTTACTCTAACTTGACATCTATGAATGTAACTCTATACTGATACAAATTATTAACACCCTACACCCCTTTCTATTTAAACAATCGCGCTGGCCGTTACCATGGAAATTTTGATTTCAATAATGAATATGCTATTAAAACACGCAAATTTCAGAAATAAGTTATTCCAAAAAAAAATTTCGCTTAAAGATGGAATAGAGCCTACTTTAATTCAATTTAATTCTAATAATTATATTGAAGTTTTCAACTCTTGTTTTGAAACATGAGAACTCTTATGTAGCGTGTTGGAATCATATTCTTAAATAAATAATTATATTTATGCTCTACTTTTGTATCGAGCACTATTTTTTAAAAATAATAGCAAAAATACTAAAGAACTTTGGATTATTTACCTAACCAGTTCTTTCCTATTTTCTATATATTTGCACACACACACACACACACACACATACATATATATATATATAATTATTTTATTTAAAAATATGATTCCAACTCGCTACATAAGAGGTCTCATGTTTCAAAACAAGAGCCGAAAACTTCAAAATAATATTTGAATTAACTTGAGTTAAAGTAGACTCTGTTCCATCTTCAAGCGAAATTTTTTTGGGAATGACTTATTTCTGAAATTTACGAGTTTTAATAGTATGGTCAGAATTGAAATCAAAAATTTCCATGGTAACATCAAGGGCGGATTGTTTAGAATCGGCAGGGGTGGGGTGTTGATAATTTGTATCAGTATAGAGTTACTTTCATAGATGTCGGGTCACGGTATGGTTGGGGTGGCTAAATTTACGACGGAGGAAGTTTTCGCATAGTCAGGCTTGAGCGTCTACGGAGATTTATTTATTTATTTTTATTTTATTCTTTTATTATATCTCTTTATGAAAGGGATTTGTGTATATGAAAAGGCCGTAACGTTTGTTATTTGACGACTTCATAAAGGGTTATCAATTTTTGTAGGGTATTAAAACTATGTATATGGGCAATGGATTTTAAAATTTATTTTATTGTATGCGTGTTTTTAGCTAGTTATTCAGAGCGTAAGTTCGGTTGTGTCGGCAGAAAACCGTTAATTCTTGCCGTTAAACAACAGTTTAATAGGTTTTTATTGTTTAGAAGCTTAATAATGTGTAGTTTCTCATGGAGGCACAAAGGGCATGGGTCATCCCAAGTTTTGCAAGTTCTAGTCCTGTTAATGATTTTCCATTTTACTTTAGGCATTAAAAATTATTGAGGTGTTCACATATCTTGGATGAACAGTCTCTTCGGATGGAAAAATGGACAGAGAAATCCAATCTAGAATAGCCAAAGCCAGCACAGCATTTGGTAAACTTAAACATATGTTATGGAACACCAAAGATGTGACTCAGAGTAAAGATCGACATATACATATCAGTCGTTCTCTCAACCCTTCTCTATGGTGTTGAAACTTGGACCCTGTACCAGAAGCACATAAATCAGCTTGATGCCTTTCACGTGTGATGTCTTCATGCCATATGTGATATAAAATGGAATGACGGGGTCAAAAATAGTGAAATACTGAAGAAATGTAACATCACAGGCATTGAAACCATTCTAGCAAAGATACATCTTCGGTGAGCTGGACATGTTGTGAGAATAGATGAGCATAGGCTTCCAAAAAAGATGCTGTATGGACAACTACCAAACTCCAAGCATTCAATTGGCAGTCCACTCTTATGCTGCAAAGACAAATTGAAAGACAACTTTAATCTGAAAACTTGGGAAGCCCAAGCATCAAACTGAAAGGAGTGGCTTAAGACATGTCTCATTAAGTTAAAGGGTTTTGAAGACAGTAGACTGAAGCACCAGGATCAACTTCATCAAGCTATGAAGCAGAGACGCCATCAAAATCCTGCATTAACAAATTTCATATATCAGTGTGGCTTTGTTACCTACAGCAAGGCTTGGCTAGTATCGCAGGAAAACACAAATGAAATATGTTTTCCTCCTTACCTGATTTTCTCCACAATAGATACTGCTAGCATGCAGAAATGTAAAACAAAAGGCACCATCCGATACTGAGCATTATCGTTCACGATAGGATAGTCAACTATATATATATATATATATATATATATATATATATATATATATATATATATATATATATATAACTATTGTGCAGCCTGATATTTTAGTTCTGTTGTTCATACATTTTCTATGATGGCTTGCATTCATGGGATTTCTGCAATGTGATATGACCTCCAGAAAAATACTGCTATATATTGAAAAATATATAAGATCTATTACAGCTCTTTTTAAATTTATCATACTTTATATATATATATACATATATATGTGCGTGTGTTTGTTTGTGTGCGTGCGCGTGTGTGTGTAGTGCTGATAGAAAGAATGCGTATGTGCGTTTAACAGGTTACCTCTCGATTTCTATATTTCCCTAAAGTTGATGAACAATACTCGAATGTATTCATATTTTACAAGATAACATTTTACATCAAAATATTTATTAGACACCAAGAAGGCTTAACAGACATTCACTTCCCGTTCTATTTAATAAGACGTCTTGATAGATAGATAGATAGATAGATAGATAGATAGATAGATAGAAAAAGAAAAGTGATCAGATGTTTCGTTTTCTTTTAGATTTCCATCAAGATTCAAATTTTGGCCACTCTTGTTTGAAAATTTCGCTACTCTGAACTCCAGAAGAAGGTCAGGAACTTCAAATGTTCTTTTCATATTTAACAACACAGACGCCGATCAACTGACATGTTTATCATACTTAAAACTCTTTCATTCATTTCCGGGCCAAAAATATGATAATCATAATTCAAATTATCGAAAATAAACAGATAGAAGGATTGCTAAGTAAAAATGTTGTTTAATATATATATAGATAGATAGATAGGTAGATAGATATATATAGATAAATATATATATACACACACACACACACACACATATATATATATATATATATATATATATATATATATATAGATAGATAGATAGATAGATAGATAGATACATAGATTATTGCCTAAAACACTGTTTAATATATGTATACATATATTTTTAATCATTTCACCCCATGTAAGGCAATAAAGCGACTAAGTCAGAGGGTGTTACTGAGTGTGAAAGAATAAAAAAGGGAAGCATTATTAAGGGGTGAGAACAATAAAACAGGATGTAGCACTTGACATTGCATTTCAGTTTTTTAAGATCGAAGTTGGCTGGAAAGTATGGAACCAAAATGGAGTTCCACAATCGAAATGTGCGAGAAAATAAACGAGAGCGAGAAAAGAAACGAGAGCGAGAAAAGAAAGAGGTTTAAAGGGAGATAACTGGAGATTCAAAGTCAGAAAATTATCATTGATAACTCTCTCTCCAATTTGCGGAGCCTAGTTACTATATTCTTAATACTTGATATAATACTAAATATCACAATGATAAAATCGGTCAATAATTATTTATATCTATTTATACTCGGATTCATGCAGGCAGTTACATAATAATAATAATATTTTAAATTTTGAAATCCTATTTATTTTTGGCATATGAATTTTTTTAAAGCTGTTTCTATATCTTTGATTATCTTTCAATCATTCTGCCTCACCTGCTATCCTCTTCCGCTGTATTTACGAAGATCGCCGCAACATTGGGAACCACTAATGCAAATATCATCCTGCGATGCCTTATTCCACGCATCTGTAGCTTGTTTACAAAGAATGAAGGTAAAAAATTGTTCGGTACGAAACAGTGAACCAACTTTCCTAGCAGAAGATCTATGAATTGATTCAATATCATTATTCTACTTCATGTCAGTGGAAAATCAGAAAGCCGATTAATGAGCTGCTCTCCTGAAGGTTAGCATCAGCCATGCTAATGGAAGGTGAAGGTCCTTCTCTAAGGTGACTAAAAGACAACAGTTTAGTTTTGTAGGGGTCAGAAATTGACAAGTCATTTCTTGCCCCAGTTAACCACTCACTGAAGATCATTGTAGAAATCAGCTGCCAGTTTAATTTATCGGATTTAATATAACATTTTTTTTAAAGCATTTCACCCCAAGCAAGGCGGGAGCCACTAGGACGCAAGGGGTGACAGAAAATTTAGAGCAAGATCAGATAGGAGTGATAGAAGAAAGGATGAGGGTAGTGGATAGATCAAAGCAACTGGAGATGTCGATTGACATTGTTTAAACGATCGATGTAGATGCATTACTTTGAGATAGAAACAGACTTAAAAAGAAAGAATCCCATGTGTGTGTCAGAATCAATACAAATGCTTCAGAATATAATGAGTTTGATACTCACTGAATGCTCAAAATTGCTTTTTATAAACGTAATGAAAATAGCTCCAGTTGAAGAGCAAGCTAGACTTGCAGACGATTGTTTGTATAGTGAGTTCGATTTTGATCTGCCTATTATTAATTACTAGCAGGAGAGCCAGGCGTTGTCCGGGGATGTAACAGTAAGAGATAGATCAAGTATCGACCATCATAAAGACTGAAAAATAAAATTGACAAAGATTATTGTTTAAGGTTGACGGACACGCATGTCTTAATTAGTTTTTGTTGTTGTTGTTGTTGTTGTTGTTTGGGTTTTTTTTTACGAATTGGTCAAACTCAAACAAAAACATTGTTTTCAATCGTTATGAGTCTACCGATTGAATAGAATTTTATTATAAACAATTGTCTTGTAAATGGAATTTTTAAAGCATTCTGAATGTAAAAATAAAGAAAACAGTGTGCACGATAATAAGAAACACTACCTGCCAAAAAAAAGTGAAGTTTTGTTGAAATCGGTTGAAAAATGTAGGAAATCTGATCCCATATATAAACAAACACACAGACACAGAAACAACCTGGGTTTTATAATAAGTATAACTCGATATGAGTTGTCCCCCTTTCATTTTGGCTACAGAATCGTGTTTTCAAATTAATTTCGTGCAAAAACAATTGTGTTTTTCCAATTTTGGGCGCTGTCAGAACCACCGCAAGGTAATTTTAAGCAGTCCTGTGAAGTTTTGTTGAAATCGGTTGAAAAATGTAGGAAATCCGAACCAATATATAAACGTACAGACAGACACACACGCGCGCGCGCACACAATCTACGTTTTATAATAAGTATGATGTTAGTAGACATTATAAATATGTCTGAGAAAAAAAAAGAAAAACATATACCTAAAAAAAACAAAAACATTTTTTGTTATAGAACAATGAAAGATCTACTTTCAAAAACGTCCAGCATGTGGTGTCAACTGAAGGACAAGATGGAGTCCTTGTTCTCTCTTCACATCCTCTGAAGGTGAAAAGAGACCAAGTGCTTCATATCTCCCGCTGAAATTACTGGAATACGAGCCGCTATTTGACAGTTTTTGCGATCAATCCGGATTTCCCAACCCTGTAGGGTCCGGCTGAGATAGGCTCAGCCTTAAATCCTGTCTGCTGATTTATGCGGGTTTTAAGCAGCGTTTCAGTGTTTGATTAAAGACGACAGACAAGGTACTGCGATTAAGTTTTTTATTTAATTTTCCTTCAGTTTGAACAAGAGATTTTTTTCTGGACACAAAGTGTGTAAAACCTGTCCAAAATAATGGAGCACTAATAATAGAAAAAGAAAAGCCAACATTCAATAACATTAACTATAAATACGGCCACAACGTGCTGACCGCGTTTGGAAAATAAGATATATACATAAAAAAAAAAGATTTCAGTTAAAAATAAAAAATAAAAAAGAATAGACGAAAGCGCTAAGATATGCAGAACTTTTGGACAGGTTTTGCCCACTTTGCGTCTAAAAAAGAAGATAATTGTACGAACAAGAAAAATTAAATAAAAAGTTTGATCACTGTGCCTTGTCAGCCGTCTTTAACGAAACTTGTATAAAACAGGGACTGCTGCCCAATTACACAATATATATATATATATATATATATATATATATATATATATATATTCATGAATTATTCATACATAAAACAAATACAAAGGTTAATGATTAAATGGCGTGAAATCCATCTTCGCGAACAATTCAATAATATACAAAAAACCCCAATCTGTTTATGAATGAAAAGATCCTGTTTTATAAATTTCCGTTGCATTAGATCTTTTTATTTTACAAGCTTTCGTCTGTTCCTACATACATCCTCAGGTATGAAATAGATTGTGTTCTTGATTGTGCGACATTACTGTAATTATTGAACAATATAGTTCATGCCACTTTGACGGAAAATTTACCAGTAAAAAAGAATTCTCTTATCACTACATTTGTACATAAACGCAGAACTTTAACCTTAAAATTTAAATTCAAACTCAGCGTTGCGACTGCACGTTCCAAAACAATAACACATTTCTCATAGCATTTTTCGGATTACAACCTTGTTTTCGTTTGTCCACTTATTACTGAGAGTAAAAATTTGTAAATTAATTGCACCTTTATTGAAATTAATATATATATATATATATATATATGAAAATATATAGAAAATAGGAAAGAACTATTTAAAAAATATGTAGTTATAGCGACACAGAAATGACCATGTTTCGGAACTAAAACCTAAACTTCAAATTAAAGTATTTGTTTAAATCTGAAGCGATGTTGAATAACTTTTGATAAAAATGATTTACTTTTTTAAGCTAAATAGTACTATATAGTTTAAGTTGGTTGAGAAAAGTGATTATAAAATGTTAAAAGGGTGTTGGTCGTTATTTATTATTGTGTTATATATATATATATATATATATATATATATATATATGTATCAAAACATAGAGAAAATATTTGGTAGAACAAGGGAATATGCTTGTAGAGGTTTAATATTCAATAAACAAACAAGCGACACATTTAATTTTGTTAATATTTCCTTCTTTCCTTATGCGGTACTCAGAAGCAAAGAAGTTGATTTCTTTTAATTAAAAAATAATGAATTTGTTTAAAAGAATCCATTGTATTTATTTAAGGGAAGCCGATATACTTGTTTGTATTGGTTTCAGGGATACCGATGTATTTGTTTAAGAAAAACTAATTTGCTTAATGGATGCTGATGTACTTGTTTAAGAGAAATTCGTGTATTTTTTTTAAAGGAAGCAAAATATTTAAGTGGAGCTAATGCATTTCTTTACCGTTATCGTTGCATAGCAACTTTTACGTAAACATAACAGGATCTCATTTTTGATGGTGAATATCTTTGTTGTAATGTCCATATAACCACTCCTGATGTTGGCTCATGTGAGCCGAAAGCTTTAATCAAGGAAAAGCATAATAAAATAATATCCAAATGTTGGACTGTATTTGTCTTTATTTTCTTCCAAAATTAAAGCAACTATGCGAAGATTAGAATGGGTCATGATCAAATAGAATAGTCATTTTTTGTCTGTTATATTTAACAATATATGTTTGAATACATACACACACATACATATATATATATATATCATATATATATATATATATATATATACCATATATGTATATATATATCATATATATATATATATATATATATATATATACCATATATGTATATATATATCATATATATATATATATATATATATATATATATATATATATATATATATATATATCATATATATGTATATTTATATCATATATATGTATGATACACACACACATAAATATACATATATATATACATATATATATATATATATCATATATATATATCATATATGATACACACATATATATATATACATATATATATATATATATATATATATATATATATATATATATATATCATATATATATAATATATGATACACACACACACACACATATATATATATATATAAAGTATGCGCGTTTTCTTAAATAGAACAAAAAAATGTCTTGTAAGTTCAAAGTAAAGGTAAACATTTTTTCTATTTTTTAACTCATTGCATTTCCATATTTGCGTTTCAATATACATTTGTGCCAGTATACCAACATCTCTGTGAAAAATCTATACAAATTTTAACCCGTACAATTATTACGTGTCTTTCTCGTCAACCATTTTAATGGTTGCCTCTAAAATGGAAAAAAAAAGTCAGGAGGGGAAATTGTCATGCGGAATTCATTTCAACTCAAAGCCGAATTTTTCTTCAAATTGTTCGTTAATGTAACAACTTTTCCGTAATTTGAAATTGAAGGAAAAGACAGTGAATCAATTTTTACTGATAAACCTTTTACTGATAGAATACATATGTGGATAATACCTATTCCACTTTTAAGCGAAATATTCTATCGTGTTATTCCCGTGTATACGTTAATTTTTACAGATCTCACTTTTTTTCTTACTAAAATCAGCCACGATATCATTCAGAAGACAAGGTAACAAAAAAACTCTCCTGTGTTCCATGAATTAAGAGTTGATAAACCTGTATAGCTGGAGACTAAAGGTAACATATTAAGAGTTTTTTTTTGTTTTGTTTTTTTTCTACTCGGTGGGGAGAGAAATGATCAGGCCCGAGAAATTTTCAGCACCCCTCAAAAGATGCAAAATATAATCATGGCATTTTATAACTATTTAGACTATATTGTTTTCGGCCAGAAGGTACAACAGCCGAAACGTCGTGAATATGGCAGCAAAGATGAGGACATCTGTCCGAACAATGTAAATAGTTAAAATACCTCATCTCAAAAGTATAGACAGATCCTGAAGAATGCTGGAGCGTACAACGACCGAAACCTTGTGAATATGGCAGCGAAGACGAGGAAAATAGTTCGAACAATTTAAATAGTGTAAATAGTTAAAATACCTCCTGTCAAAAATATAGACAGATCCTGAAGATGTCCACAGCGTATAACGGCCGAAAGGTTGTGAATATGACAACAAAGACGAGGACAACAGTCCGAACAATGTAAATGGTGTAAACAATTAATTAATAAGAAAGAGAGATCCTGAAGAAGACAAGGGCGTACAACGTCCGAAACTGTCGGTACTCTCCAACCCTCTTTAGGTGATATAGTTTGGAATTTCGAACCGAGTTGTGATTTCAATATCTGGTCACAGCAAAGGTGCACAAAAAAAAACATGGAGAGTTAAGTTACTAAAGGGATTTAATTGAAAACTGAGATATCCAGAAAGAGCATAGTACGAGGAATGAAATCAGTCTACCCCTATGGACTAAATAAAGGGTTCGTTTCAAAATATCAACGTATATCCCCTGAAGAAGTCTATAGGGGGCAGAGTGTTCGAATTCCACGTACCACGCCTTTTCTAGATATCTCAGTTTCAGCTAATTCCCTTTAGTAAATGTATTCTCCAAGCTTTTGTTCTATCTCTAGTGTGGTCAGGTATTGTCCTCACAACTCTTTGGATTACTTCAACAGACGCTTTTATCAATTGCTGGTTTACTTGAAGAAGACCAACGCATAAAACGGCCGAATCGTCGGGAAAATGGAAATAAAGATGAGGACAACAGTCCGAGCGATGTAAATAATGTAAATAGTTACAATAGCCCATTCCAGAAATATAGACAGGTCCTGAAGAAGGCCGAAGCTTATAACGGTCGAGATGTCGTAAATATAGCAGTAAAGATGAGAACAACAGTCCGAACGATGTAAGTAGTGTAAATAGAAACGGATAGACAGATTTTCTCGTCACAATGCAAAGTAACGCTAGCAATTGTCAGTAGAATTGCCAGTGGAACAATGGATTCTTAGCAGTAACATTAATGGCATCAGAAGTCAGGGCTCTAATGGAAGTTAGGTCTTCAATAAGTCTCCGGACTTCAGTGGGACTCCTTGATTTTGTGGGAGTCGTGGCTTCAACGAAAAACCAGTACATTTACGGTAATTCTGCATTTTTAGCACAGTATTAGGGGTTTCTAATGTCTTACCCGTGTAGGATAACATTAAGAGAAGATGAATTATCGAATTTTATGCTTTCCCTGCTTTATTTGGGGATTCTTAATATTTTCCTGTAAATCCTGAAGAGAAATTTCGTAAGAAATGGCAAATAAATTATTTGTCAAATGTTTGTTTTATTTTTAATCCCATAATGAACCAATTCATCTTTGTCATGAGCCAAGTATTCAAGAATATAAAGAAAGCAATTGTCATTATTTTCGGCTTTTCAGTTGTCCCTACCAAAATCCAGTGTAATCTAATATGGCCGACCTTCCTTAATGAGAAAAGCCCCATAACTAATTTTATTCTTCTTTTCAAGAATCATTAGAAAAAACAACTAACAAAGCTGTGTTATTGAATAACGATCGCTGATGAATTATCAATCCTCCTATATGGCAGTTGATGAAGAAGAGATTTGAAGCAAATGAAATGTAATTCTACAGAAGGATGCTGAGGATACCATGAACCTAACATGTGAAGTTCTAGAAAAAAATAGAAACAAAAAGAGCACTTATACTTAACATAAAAAAGAAACAGTTGAAATTCTAGGACACATAATGCGGAAAGAGAGCTTGGAAAATTTGACACTCATAGGAGAGATTAAAGGTAAGAGCAACGGAGGAAAGCAACACACAGAAGAAGAAGAAGAAGAAGAAGAAGAAGAAGAAGAAGAAGAAGAAGAAGAAGAAGAAGAAGCAATTGATTGCATTAATATTAGCATCAATACATCAACTATAGCTTCAGAATTATTACCGAATCTAGCAACGGAAAAAACAAATACGTATTTGTTTACTACAGTGGTTGGCAAACTTTTTTCTCGGGGCTGCATTTTCGGAATGAAGTACATTTAAAAATAAATAAATCAAACTAGTTCTTAATACTTGATATAAGCAAAAATATAGCAATGATAAAATCGGTCAATCATTCATAACTTTTTATACTGGGACTCATGCATACAATTAAAAGTAATCCATAACAATATTTTAAATTTTGAAATCCTATTGTATTTTTGACATGAATTTTTTGAAACTGTTTCAAAATCTTCGATTTTCTTTCAGTCAATCCGTCTCTACTTGGTTTGACACAAGGCCACAAATATTTAGGCCCCAATGAGGATCTCTGTGGTAATGAGAAGAAATACTGACTTCTATGGCTCTCTTTCTTTCTTTCTTTCTCTCCCTCCCTCCTCCTCTCTCTCTATCTATCTATATCTGGATGTGTGTGTGTAAGGTCAGTGCAGAGGTTTGTGCCATACCAAATGAACAGTGGATGAAGAAAAAAGACGCTTCAAAGACTATCTAACGACCTCCATTAAAGAACTGAACCTTAATGCCAACCCCTGCGATAACACGGCGAAGAACCAATCTGGGTAGTGGAGCAAAATCACAAAATGGATCAATGCAGCAGAAGCCATGAAAATTGTCGAAGCTTTGAGGAAACGCATCGCAATGCAAGACTTAACCCACAGAGTCTATAAAACGCATGAAAGAACTCGGACCTCATCCCCCATCTCCAGACTCACGATAATTGCAGAAGCACCAAGGAATGGTGAGAAAAATCGGGGAGCACATTGGACAAAAAAAGTTTTGATCATGAATGAAGATTCAGGTATCTCAGTCATTCATGGAATAACGACAATACTGCATGTCGGAAATTTAGAAAGCATAAAATAAGGATCGCGATATCAAAACAACAATGATAAAGATACTAGCTCGGAAACTTACACCTTTACTCAAACCAAGACGATTAGAAACGTTTGATGTCGTTCTTTTTATATATACTTTTTTATATACTTGTATTGAACAAGATGTAAAAGACTAAAACAGAATTCAGGAAAACTGGATTTTTGTTGTCAACGAAACCATTTTTGTCTGGCAATTTGAGCGCATAGAAAATTACCTCTGAATTTTTTATTCAGCATGACGATGATTCGTTCTTTTGAATTGAAAAGAGCCGCTGAAAAGGTTTTTGAATATGTACTAAAAAACATGAATTATCTGCGACTGTGCGAAAGAAGCAATAATAGAAAGGCGTGAAACAATGGGAAAAAAAACCTGCTCAGAATATTTAATAGAAATTCTTCCAAATAATTTTCTTGCAATGTCACTTTTGGTATTCATGAAATTGTATATTCGGAAAGGCATGTTAATTTTTTTTTTTTTTTTTTTTTTTTTAAGAAGCCATTATTTTTTTATATTTCCAAATTCTTCCCTTGTCTTTCATAAATAAAAAAAAGATAATCCTCAAAATCGTTTTTTTTTTTTTTCTTGCTTACGTACTTAGGTTTTCTTTTCTCCAAACCTAGGCATGGATATTTAATAATCTTAGCTCTATCTGACAACAGTACTTGAGCATCAAGTAAGAACTGAATTCACAAAAACTTGACTGACATGTTAAGCATCACACTATTTCAGTTGACCCCTAGAGTGAACGTTGTCTGGTGGGATTTAGGTGAAGAGAGGCCCTAGGTTATTCCACTTTTTAGGCTCCTCCAAATCCCGCTTTCTCAGTTATAGAGAAAAATGGAAGAGTGTTAAATTAAACAATTTGAGTAAAGTTGAGGATGATGACAGGTGTTTAAAATTAGTTACTTATTTAGAGCCTATAATGCGTTAGAACAGTATGTGTAAGAAAGGCCTATGACAGTGTCAAAAATATTATACACCTTGTCTGACTTTGAGGGCCTAGGTTGAAGGATCCCTAGACTTTGAGGGCCTAGGCTGAAGGATCCCTAGACTTTGAGGCCCTAGGCTGGAGGATCCCTAGACTTTGAGGCCCTAAGCTAAGCTATAGGAAAATCCGTTAGTATTCACAAATTCATACAAGGCCGGAAAATGCTTAAGAAATATTTGATCAATACAACAAAGATGAAGGTACTATACCAAATAATAACGGGGAAAATGTTAAATTTTCCTCTAACTTACTCTTCATCTGCAATATGAATCTAATATCGGTTTACTCAAAACTACAATAGATTCTTTACTCACCTCTCCCGGGAGTTGTTATGCCGTGACGAAAATAACTTGAAATAGTTTAGTGAGTCGACAATGTAAAATATCACTCTACGGTCGGCGTCCTTTTCTGTAGTCGAATCTCAGTTTTGTTTTTTTGTTTTGTTTTTGTTTTCTTTTTTTGGGGGGGTGGGGCGGTGGGGTGTCTATTTTTGTGTATTTTTCATCTTTCGTTTTTCTTACTGCCTGTAATAAGATTTCTCTCAGTCGTCTTGTTTTCTTTATTTCCGTACTTGAATTTAATTTGAAATTCGAGTTTAGGTTTTTTATCTCCTTTCTCATCAATTTCTTTTGCTCGCGTGGGTTGAGAATGTACGGGTGAGGAATGTAACAGTGGAGAATGTGCAGGTGGGGAATACGGAGATAACGTTTTCGCTTAATTCCAAAATTTTCTCTTTATTTCTATCATCCATTTTTCCCCATTTTCTTTTTTATAAACGATCTTATATACGAGGAGTGCAGAAAAGTTTTCAACTCGACTGTTGTGACGTGGGGTCTGGCAAGACACAACACTTAACTCGACAGAGTCAATCGTGATAGTAGTATTCAATACTCTGCTAGACAAGTCACTGTAATATTATTATCTTCTTCTTTCTAGACAATTACCCAGGACTACTTATTATGAATAGATCAGCCCATTCATGATAGCAAGGAGAGTAAATGACTTTTACCACAAAACCAACGTACAAGAAAAAAAGAAAAGAAAAAGAAATCTGATCATTGGTCATTTGGTCAAATTTGGAAAAATGAGAACTTTTCACCAACTTGTTTTTTTTTGTTTTTTTTTTTTTTGTTTTTTTTTTTTTTTTTTGTTTTTTTTTGTTTTTTTTTTGTTTTTTTCGTGTCGTCCAGAGTTCACAGTATAATCATTATTTGAAATCAATTTATTTCAGGTCTCA
>OZ010614.1:56903490-56980990 GCA_963932145.1 Acanthosepion lycidas | reverse complement strand
TTTTAAAAGCCTAGCGATAGTTTTTAATTATGTTTATCAATACATATTGCAAAATAAAATGCTTGCCTTTGCCTTCATAATGTCCACTAGAGGACGAAACGCGTTGGTAAAGAATTTTTTTTTCCTTTTGTCGTTATTCATATTATTCTTTTACAGATATAATATTACATTATTTATATTTGAACACACATACACGCACACACGCGCGAACGCACACACACACACACACACACACACATATATATATATATATATATATATATATATATATATATATATATATATATATATATATATATCCCTTACCATGGTGCATGTGAGTAACTCTATGATGATTTCGACAGGTATTTCACGGAATTATCTCGGCTGTTTGGGAGGATTTTAAGGAGGATTTTGACGAATCATGTCAACCCTATGGTGCAATTATTCAGGGTGATAATACGACGATTCTATATTTGTACGAAAAACACACAAAAAAGTAATCTCCTTTGATTGACCTACACGATCGGGAGATCCTAATGTAATTGAATATCTCTATCTATAAAAGGCAGGATGTGTGTGTGTGTGTGTGTGTGCGTGTGTGTGTGTGTGTGTGTGTGTGTGTGTGTGTGTGTGTGTGTAACGAATGCACGGCCGCAATTTTCGGCGGATTTGCACCAAAATTTACATGCACATGCTCCAAGTTAGCGGAAAGGCCAAGACCGACTTTGCATTTCCCAACTCCCATCGATAGTGGAAATAATCGATTTTTTCATGCTTCTACGGCAGTTTTCATGTAGTTTCCGGCCATTTTCTACTGGCCAGAGTGAGAGCCTATAGCTGGCTGCCACGAATAGGCAGGAAGATTCTATTGGCCAGCGTGAGAGCCAACAGCTGACTGACAGGAATGTTAACTAGCATGCTAGCATGCAAAAAAAAAATCGATAGCTGCATTCGTCACAAGTGGGAAAAAATTAAATCTGCATGGCACTTTACTCCAATTGGCTCATTCGCTTGCTTAAACTCAACGTTGATTCTGATTCCGCAGAACTGGGTTTGGGTGTGAAAAAGTATTTGTTGTTAACATTCTTTTTTCATTCGATTTTTCCAGTTACGAGTCCTTTTTTAAAGCTGATCGTTTTGTGTTCATTTTGTTTAGTTTTTTTTTCGTAACAGATTTAATGTTTAATATAGAGCTTGTGTGAGATAGGCAAGAAGCAAGGCATGTAGCAACATCAGCACGGCAAAAGGCACACCTTTAAAGGCAAGGAAGGGCAAAAATATTTTAAGTCACGTGATAACGATTGCTGTATGAGTCGTACGATTTTTGACTCAAGCACGGGCAACGCCGGGCCATGCTGCTAGTGTATGATATATATGTTGTAGTAATTGAGGAATTGCTTTCATCTCCCATTATTGCTGAAAGAGCTAAAATAGTTTTTAGTCAAGTATGGTTCAAAATTCCGTTAACAACCGATCAGTAGTTGTATAAATCAATTCTTCGCTGTATCAAATGCTGTGATTGATGCCAAATTTGCAAAAACTCCGTATTAAATAATAAAAACATCCATTTAACAAGTTTTTAAGAAAAGCCATTCCTTTTAAACATATAAAGTCTCCGTGGCCGGTACTTCATCAATCTATCAATTGCGATTCCAATAAAAAAAAAACAAATTCCGTCAATATCGTAAATATGAATTTGTTTTCTGCAAAAATGAAATCTTGCTTAGATCGTGACCTTTTCAACACTTTATCGTATACGTTGAAAAAATAATTCCAGATTTAATTAGCTTGCAGCACTGTACGTTAAAGTGCACGCACTGAAAGTTCAAAATATTTCACAGAAAATATGCGCTTCTCCGGCAGGAATCGAAACTGAAACACAAATGAGAGCCAATATTTGATCAAATATTTGATCAGATCTTCTCACGAAATGTAACTTAAAGATCATTCATTAATGATCGTTCTGGAAAGATCGTCGAAGATTTGTTGTTTATAAACAATAATTAGGGGACCTTTGCTAACAAGATGCTTCTTTGTGACTGAATGGTCAAATCAAATAATGTTTCCATTGGGGTTACAGGTTCGATTCCTATCAAAGAAGCACATATTTTCTACAAAATTTCTCGAACATTCAGGCCGGCAAATGTAATTAATATTGTTTATTTAAGAAACAGGGCCTTTACTTAAATAAATTGAATCTATTAAGATCAACTCATAAACAGAAAATATATTAAATAATTGTCGGACTTCAAAAAATATTATTGCAAAAATAATGTCGTTTTCTCACTTAATAACATATGTGGGAAAACGACATTATTTTTGCACCAACCTAATATATGAATGATATATGTGTGTGTGTGTGTGTAATCCTTAAAACAGAAACGCACGCATTATTCATTCTTTACCGTTCATCATTATAATAATCAATGATTACATCAGAGTAGACAATTCTAAAATGGTTTCCTTTCAATTCTGTTATGAATTGAAAATATTCAACAATATATATTTCAACATGTTCTTTCCTTCTCTGTAGTTGTCGCTCTCTATCGACACTATTCTACCATTTGTCCATGAATTGAATATTTCTGTCACATCTGGTGTTTAAAGATTCTTGATAAAAGCCAAAGAAAAATCTACAATTTTATCGGTCCTAACCTGGCACTTCGGCTTCATTTCACTGCCATAATGTAGCTTCCCTGTGCCTTTTAATATAAATATTTTCATAATAATTCTTCTGATGGGTTTTCCTCACTGGTATTTCGAGTGTATGAATTTAAGCTTAGTACTAGTTTAGCAGCTAAGTCTTGTCATTTTACAGTTGTAACCGTAAGTTCTATGCAAACATTATCTTCTCTTGCACCTTGATGACAATCAAGTTCTTTTTTCATGTATTGCCAAACTAAATTTTCTGTCAGATATCCTCACAAATATTTATTAAATTTAATCTTATCTAAGTGTACCGCTGGAGTAACTGTTATCGACAGGGAAAGTGAAATAAACGAGCAGAGTTCAAATTCCGGTCGAGTTTTTGAGAAAGGAATGAACACGTAACTATTCCCCCAGCTATGGGTTAAATAGCAGTGTAAAATAGCGAAAACTCTAAATTCCAAAGTGTGGAGAAGACAACGGGAAAAACGTCTATTATCTTACCGAAAAATTAAAGCATTTCACAGATAATAAAGAAAAGGAATCTGTGCATGTCATAGATGTCTACATCCTCAAGAGATATGGCATTAAAAAAACAAATTTCATTTAGTCCAAAATTGCAAGGCGCCCATTAAGGATTAAATTTGGCCGACAAGATACCAACAACCTCTCAGTGGCAATTGGCTTCTAAATAATCCTTTTTGTGTTCCATCGACATGCAGTTATATATGGCGTTTTCCCTCGATGGCAACAGTCAGCAGCGGAAAATAAATTATCTTAAAATACAGCGCCGGTCATGGCTAAAACAACCAATGCACGATCGGCACGGTTTTTGACAACGACCACCGTAGTAGATTACTGTGAAATCATCCACCGTTGGGGCATTTGCGTCTTTATCTAGCCTCTATGGACCTCTTCATAGCTCTTTGCTCCCGTGAAAACAGCAGCTCTCCACCCCACTCGATTCCGGGTAACCGCATCCTAGTTCGCAACATTGATAGAAAATTCCATCATGAACGTTTGGTCCTTGAAACGAAGCTTGGGTTGACCAACGTTACGCGTGCCTACAAACAGATCCCCATACAGTGGCAGGTGATTTTGTTCAATCTAAATAATCCTTGTTTGAGTCCCATCGACATGCAGCTATAAGAACGACAAACGAATATCCCTTTTTGTTTAATATCAGTTTCTCTCTTTACATCATTCCTATTTCAGATCTCCTTTGTAATGAGACAAACATTTTAATCTCGGATTAACTTGATCGTTGAGATTAGGATTAAAGAACGTTTTATTTATTCAGACGCCATTCGAACATCTTTAATCAGAAGCAACTACCTGTACTGATTTATGGATGTGACTATATCATTAGAAAGACTTCTCAACCTATTAGAAAAAGACATTGTTTGTATAGCAATTGCCAATGTGTGGGATTCTTTTCTTATTGTTCGAAGATTCTAATCGATTGAAAAATATCCTCACATTTTATCTAATTCGATTTTCCTAAAGATTTTGAAGACTTTCAATAAAACGTCATTGAACCACAAACATCGGATATTTTTCGTTGTAAAATATTTCTTTTCTTTTTTGAAAATGTTTCATTTTCAAAAAATAATACAAGTGTATTCTTTTAATGGAAGGGACATTTGATATCGGCATTTACATTCTCTTGTTAAATATTAACAACGTAAAATTTCCTAACGCACTATTTTTTTTAGATTCAAGCTGAATATACGTTAGTTTGTTTTCTTTATAAAATAAAATAAAAACGTATTTTTGAAACTTTCGACCTCCCCAGAACGAAGGGGCTATGCAAATATACTATACTATGAAAGACAATGATAATTGTGGTATTTGCAAAGGAGATGGTCATTGTCCCTTACCACCTGACACCCTTATAGGATTATTAATATACACACTAAAGCAAAAGTTTCCCTTCTGATTAGTTCAATGGAATTTCCAACCTCACTGATTTTAAACCAACTGTGTCAATTCTGATCAAATCTGAAAAGAGAGAGGTGACAAGTATAAGAGAGGTTATATATATATATATATATATATATATATATGTATGTGTGTGTGTGTGTGAAAAGTGTGTGTATATAAATATAAATAAATATATATATATGTATAATTATTTATATATTATTTGTCTGACGATCGCTAAACCGTGAAACCCAGGGTCACAAGCTCACATCTATCCAACCATATATATATATATATATATATATATATATATATATATATATATATATATATGGGGGTTAGTTACCGCCAAGAAATAATTTTAAAGAGGAATCTGGTCAATTGGTCAAATTTTGGAAAGTGAGTATTTTTCAGCAGCCTTCGTATACAAAACGTGAGATGATATTTAATATTGTAGTGAATGAAGTTTTCACTGAGCGCCCCATTATGATGACCTTGTGACCGACTAAGTCAGGTCTAATAAAGATCTATGTTGGCTACATTTGAATTAGCTTGGCACAAAACAAAATGAAATAAAATAGATGTAAGAAGACAATATTGCGCCAAGTTTCATCTTTTAGAACTCACTGAAATTCAGTGAAATGTTTATATACACTTCAAATATTTGAAGTCACCCCCAAAATTGGCATGGATGAAAAAAAAAATGAAAAAGAACTCTTAGAATCATTGAAAAAAGAATATAATCAATTATCAAACTTATACTTTGAGAAACTTTTGCAACGAATGTCAAAAATTTGTGCTGCAGTAATCAAGCTAAAGGAGAATATTTTGACGAGAGCAAAATTTAATCATAAAATGCTTTTTTTTCTTTTTGTCATAATAAAATTTCTAATAAAAAAATCATGACTCACTTCTTTTTTAAACCCGTACAATTTTCTCTTATTTAAAATACAAAACAACTACTTTGGGGAGCAATTTTAAAAATTACCAGTAGTGGCCTCAAACTTTTGAACTTTTGTGTATATCTACTGAGGAGTTATCTACCATCAAAATGTATTTTCAACAAAACAATACAGGACGAAACAAATATATGACAAATTGAAATTTTATGAAATATTTATTGTATAAAATGTAATAAAATGTTAAAAGTCTAGCTCTGGAAAAAGGTTTGCCTTTCATTAATAACAGAATCTGAATCGAAAAGTCTGTTTCTAAACAAATTACTCTTTACTTTAGAGTTGGAGAGGAGTAATCACCCTGTTGGCTCTTTAAACCTATTCAAAGGCGAAAGAAAATAGAAGAGTTTCTTTTTTTTAAGGCGTCAATCAGCAGCTGCTCGTACGAGACCAGTGCTTCCCCAAATTTTTTTCTGCCCTCACCAAATTTTATATGATAAAAAGTACATTAAATAAAACAGAGACATGGTTCAAGGGAGATAACTGCAGATTCAAAGTCAGAACATTATCATTGATAACTCTCTCCTCCAATTTACAGACCCTAGTTACTATATTCTTAATACTTGATATAATGCCCAAACATCACAATGATAAAATCGGTCAATAATTATTTATATCTATTTATACTGAGTCTCATGCATACAATTACAAGTAATCAATAATAATATTTTAAATTTTGAAATCATATTTAATTTTGGCATATGAATTTGTTGAAACTATTTCTAAATCTTTGTCTTTCAACCATTCCGCCTCACCTGCTATTTTCTTCTACAGAAAACCTATGAGCTGCGCCGCGTCGTTTGGCAACCACTACATAATAGACCTGATGGTTGTTGTATTTCATCTATAGCCTATATCGTGGACTTAACTTACTACACAACCTTTTGGCTAGCGACGGTAAAAAAATATGTATGCGAGTATCTCGGCTACCAACTATATAATTGTTATGGGACCTTACCCATAATAACATAATGGACTATTCCATACGTAATAAATACTGCGCCTCAAGAGGAAGCAAACAGGTCAGAGTTCAGTCTGAAGCCTGGAGTGAAGTCCATCAGGAGTCTGTCAGTCAGTCAGAGCGAGTTAGTCAGTCGAGTCAGAAACAGAGTCGCATTCAGACAATTACTACAAGACATTGGAATAGTGATACTGGCCGAGACTACATTGTTCTCTCTACTAAACCTGATTGTTCGTACTAACACTTTCTACTCCGTATATATTCCTGTTTGTAATATATCCGTGTTCAAGTTCTTCTTTATTGGTTCTACCTTGGACCATCACCGTGGTACAAGGACCTGGACCATAACAATAATATATATATATATATATAGTCATCCACAGACAGACCTTGTGCCACATGACACCCTCGTGGGGGGTGACTGAATATCATCATCCACAGACAGACTGATTCGCTGTTTCACGGCTCTTCTAGTGTTGCTAGGCATCCGAAATAGGATCGAAACCCGGACTGAATTGGCGTCAGTCGGAGATTCTACCACTAAGCCGTCGGCGCACGGCGGGGATGAAGGTGAATTTTAGCGCATTTATTTTTAGATAAACACACGCAGTGACCGACAGTGGCTCAATTCGCTTTTGCCGAAGAGTCTCGCTATATCAGCTATAATAGTCACTGTTTACAAACTCACACCTCTTCCCCACAGAGCTCAACTGAAATTAATTTTTTTCAGGAGCCTATATATATATATATATATATATATATATATATATATATATATATATAATTATTTATTTAAAAATATCATTCCATCGCTACATAAGAGTTCCCATGTTTCAAAACAAGAGCCGAAAACTTCAATATAATTATTTGAATTAAAGTACCAAGTTCTGTTCCATCTTCAAGCGAATTTTTGGGGAATAACTAATTCTTGAAATTTACGCGTTTTTATAAGCATATTGATTATTAAAATTAAAATTACTATGTTAATGGCTAGAGCAATAATTTAAAAGAAAAGAGCGGCGTAAGGGTTAATAATTTGTATCAATATCTCAGTTACATTCAAAGACGTCAAGTCAGGGTAAGGTTAGGGTGTCTAAAAATTTAAAGCGGAAGATGACATCGTCTAGTCTGGTTAAGTGTCTATGGAGATTTATTTATTTTTTGATTTTATATTATTTTATTTTATTTTTTCCTGAAAGGGTTTTGTGTATTTTTAAAAAACTGTCATAATTTGCTAACATTTGTTTTGTTTTTTCTAACGACTTCATAAATATTTTATTATTATTATTATTATTATTATTATTATTATTATTATTATTATTATTATTATTATTGGGTAGGGCTTTTAAACTTTTTATTTAGACTATGGAGTTTAAAATTTCTATTTATTATTTTATTGTTTGTTTTTTTATGCTAATTATTCAATGCGAAAATTTGATGATGTCGGCAAAAAACCGTTAACTCATGTTTATTGTTTAATAAATTTTCATTATTTAGAAACTTGATATTGTGTAGTTTTTCATGTAGACATAAAGGGCATGGGTCATCCCAAGTTTTACAAGTTCTAGTCCTATTTATAATTTTCCATTTTACTTTAGGTGTCCTATTTATTTCCTTCAAATGCCAAAAATATTTAGATAGAGATGTCTGATTTCTTTTATTTATATTGTTGAAAGAGCACTTATGCTGCCTCCATCTGGTTTTAAATTCATTCTTCGTAGACCCAATGTATATCATATTAGTATTAGGACTCTCAATGGATGAGATAGTACATTGGTATACCACAGATTTTACGCGGCATTTATTTTCCAATGGTCAGTCTTCTGGGTTTCTACAATCACATAATTTCTCACTATTTTTGTCTAATTTAAGTGTAGGGTTTTTATTAATACTATTCTGGCATGTGGTTTTGTTCATGATTTTATTATTGTGTTTTTTATTATACTTTCTAGATTTTCAGTGCAACTGTAACTTAATTTTAGGGTGTTTTTATTAAAGATTTTACTAAGTCTGCTATTTGTAGGAAAGTGTTTTTCAATTAAAGCTAGGAATTTCTGTCCTAGCTTAATACTAACCATTTGGTTGAACGGAAGGGTATACCAAATGATTTTTCTTTTCCTGTTTTACTTCTGGTTAATACAGTTGTTTCTATAATTGATGTTAGCATTTTTGTATCCACTATTTTTTAGGTCTGCATTATAAAAATTACTGTGTTGTTGAAATATTTCTTTATTAGTGGAGTTAATGCTGATTCTTTTCTCTATTGATGAGGGTATATGCTTAACTATGGATGGAGGGTGGTTTGACTTAGGGTGTATATACAAGGGTTTAGTGTTAGGTTTTCTATAAGGTAGGTATGTGTTATTTATTAAATCCAGAGTTACGTCGAGGAAGTTTACCCTTTTTAATTTTGTACAGAGTGTAGTTTTTAAATTTAGTTTTCTAAATTTACAATATATAATCTTTCTAATTCTCATTTTTTAAAATTAGTAGAACTCCTCACTACCATGAGCCCGTCATCTCTGTACAGCCCGACGTCCTTAATATCTAATTCACGGTGCGCGGTCAGGTTGTACGGTATTAAAAGACCGACAAGGTCAGAAGACTCTGCAGCGTCTAAAGATCCCATAGTGGAACAATGAAAAATATAACTCTGGGTATAAAAAACAAAATATTATTTTCCGATTTCTTTTTGAATTTGTAGGTCAGATAAATTGGATCGCGATTACGATTCCAATGTAATAAATTACATTAGTGTTTGAGCCTTTTATATTATATTCTCACTCTGTTCTGGACATTGACTTCTACCTGGATTCTATCCTCTTGGGAATTTATATAAAAATAAAAACATCCTTGATAATGGCTAAAAGTAGAGCCGAAAGCACTCAGAATTACAGAACATTTGGACAGTTTCTACACACTCCCTGCCCAGAAAAGTAAACACTTGTTCTAACACAAGAAAAATTAAATAAAAAGCTTAATCGTACTACCTTGTCTGTCATATATAAACGAGTGATTGCTACATAAATACACAATACACAATACACACACACACACACATACATATATATATATATATATATATATATATATATATATATATATATATATATATAGTTTATGCAAACTTAGGTAATCCGTATGGGTAGACCCGAGGAGGATGATATCCGGAGAGCTCAATGTAAAATTCAGAGCACATATGTTTGAATAAAAACAGACCACGTTAAGGTTCCATGTAATAAATTATTTCACCATAACCCCTTTAACAGGGCTCTGGATAATCAGACTTTACTTCCAAAAATTGAAATGAAAAATGAAAAGAAATTCACACATTTTTGACGGACCTCATCAAGTATACGTAAAATTAACGAAGTGAGGAAGTGAGGTGGGAAAGAGGATATGAATGTGTCATATGTAGCATTTCAAATTCTTATTTTTAATTTTTAACTCCAATGTGTCGGCTAGATGTTGTTCGAATTTATTGTGTCTCTAGTCTCAAGATATAGATGGCTAAGGAGTGGAGGGGTGGAGACCGACTTTAAAGGAAGAAGCTACACTACTTTCACGAGGACAGTTTTTCTTTCAAATTTTTTAGACGCTGTTAATTCGCGTTACTTTAACGGGCATGTTTGGGAGGTTAAAGTTTTTTCTGTATCTAAATGTTTAAACAATCTACGAAGAAATTAATTTGAAATTCGGTGGAGTTTTTTGTTATTTTTTTTTATTTTCTTATTTACTTCGAGATAGAAGGAGCACTCGGCCCGAGTAATACGAAGGGCCTCCTCCTCCTCCTCGCTATCATCCACACTTCTCAAAGCCGGAAATGCTTTCTTAGCGTCTTCCTTCCAGAAGAGGTCGTTACCCTCATCTTGCTGACACATTGAATCCAGGAACTTGAGTCGCAACGTCTGTTGACGAATCACAATGTCGGTCATTCCGAGACGGGTGGAGGCAACAGACCGGCCGACGTACCATAAGAGTCTTGTCACCCCACAGAAAGTGAAACAAGAAAATTAGCTCGGTGCACGGAAGTGGGCGTACCGATAGCCGTTAAAAAGGGATAGGGTACGCCTTCCCTTTTAAGGAAAGCCGCCTCCGAGACAACAGACTACTTGCACTCGGCCCTTTCTCGGACCTCCAACCAATTCTTCTCCAAATGGAGGCCGGGGCCAAACCAGACACGGAGTATCTTGAGAGGCCCGTCATTCCAAGTGAAGAGTCCGTGAAAAGAGACTCCTTTCCACGTACCCAACCGTATACCCGTAGACTTGTCGCGGTTGATCTTGGCTCCTGTTACCTCCTCATACCTG
This sequence comes from Acanthosepion lycidas, assembly GCA_963932145.1. Taxonomy (NCBI): domain Eukaryota; kingdom Metazoa; phylum Mollusca; class Cephalopoda; order Sepiida; family Sepiidae; genus Acanthosepion; species Acanthosepion lycidas. The sequence continues at coordinate 56,970,212 of OZ010614.1, read as the reverse complement.
CTGATTTCCTTACCAATCTCGGCATTGCTTTTCACGAATGCGCTGACATCATCGGCATAGGCTGAATACCTGTCCGGGGTGTTTGAACCAGGAAGGGTAATTCCATATTGGACCGGATTCGCCTTTAATTTGCACAGGAAGGGCCCCAACGCAAGAATGTACAGCATCGGCGAAAGCAGGCAACCTTGACAAATGGATCTGGATAACATAAAAGTTTTCGACCTTACGGCATTCACTTCCAACGTGGGGGCCAATACAAGAGACGGATCCAGGATTGAAAGTATGGCCCGAAACAGCCTCGAGAAATCGATGAAATCAGCGCGGCTTCTTTGTCAACTTGTTCTACGATCAAGCGTAACAGATGTAGGTTGTTCTGGATAGTCCGATCTTCACAGTGCAAGTCAGCTCGGGGCCAATGAGACTAGGTAGGACAGTCTGCAAACGGTTGGCCAAAATTGTTAACTCTGTATTCAACATAGTTAAGGACCGGAAATTATTAATCCGATCCCCTCCGTGTTTATTCTTGCGAAACGACTTGATCACACCGACTTGATCACACCTCTGGTGAAACGTTCGGGTATACACCCGTTCTTCATCTATTAGTCAAAAACCAGTGGTAGCAGAGGGACAAAAACGTGCGACCGCACCAATACACCACATAGGGAATTCCATCGACAACCAGAGTCTTGTCTCGACCGACATACTTCAACGCATCCCAGATTTCCTCCTCCTCTGTTATCGGACACCCGCACCCAGACGCTTCAGTCGCCTCGAGGTGAGGAAAGTCAGCCAAATATGTGTCGAATTGAATCATGCTCAGTCCGGGATCCCTGGTGAAAAGATCCTGAAAATAAGATCAGAATGTCCCACATAGCCATCGTTTTGTATTCACGGTGTGACGCTAGTGATATATCAATCTGCGATACTCAGCGGCCATATTTGTTGCCCCGGAAGACATCCTTTTTAATCTAACCCTTACTACCAGAACTTGATCCTTCTTCATAAGCAAGGAGGCCAACTCTGCTCTAGCAGCTGCAATTTACCCACTACTCTCCGATTTTATAGCCCTTTCTACTCTAGATTCTTAGGCTTTTTTCTCTGCTAATTTATCTTGGTTAAGTCGCTTACTATAATCAGCAGCAAATGATCTAATGGCAACCTTAAGGTGATCCCACCACTAATTCCGAACCACAAAGCCCGCCAATTTCTGCATTAGAGTTAATAAAAGCTGGTCCTGAAAATCCTTTTCACCGAACAACGATGTGTGGAATTTCCAGTAGCCAGCCATTCTAATTTTAAGCTTATCTAAGTTTAGACGGACCCGGACAATCCTATGGTCCAAATAAACTACGGTATGAAGACTTGGGCAGCCTAAAAGCCTTTAGTCGACTCTCCTATTTAAGACTCGATCAATGTAGCTTGTACGCAACATCGAAGCCGAGCTGTCCGGGTTCGTCTAAACTTAGATAAGCTTAAGATTAGAATGGCCGGCTACTGGAAATTCCACACATCGTTGTTCGGTGAGAAGGATTTTCAGGACCAGCTTTTATTAACTCTAATGCAGGAATTTACGGGCTTTGTGATTCGGAATTAGTGGTGGGTTCACCTTAAGGTTGCCATTAGTCCAAGTTCAAATTACCTCCCGAGGAAATTTATTGCTGAACTTATCGACAAGATCCAACGAAATGCCTGACCTGATAGTGTCCACAACACAAAGCCTGCGCTCCATGTCCGCGAAAACAGCCTTCAGAGAACGGTCCACCAGCCAAGAACCCCTCCTAGAGCGGCCATCATAATACGCTGAAAAGAGGTCAAACCTCCCCGTCAGTATATAAGAATGGAAACGAGTCTCTTGAACAGCACATAGATCTACCCCCAGGCGCTGAAAGTCGCGATTGAGTCTCGTCCTGCGATACACCGACCTCAGCCCTAGGACATTCAAACTAGTTAAAATGAGTGCCATTGTCAGATCTAATGGGGTTGGCCGTCTGCCTTAAACATTATCGGATAAAACATTATGAAGATACCGACAGCCTCGCCCATTGACCCTTTGCCCATGTCAAGCTTTATGTGACCGTCAATCGCGAGACCCCCGATATCCCACGGATAATGTTAGTTTAAGTGCTTTATACAGGGAAGGGTTGACAAAAACTTGGACCCTCCCTGATCAGAAATATCTCAACTTTTTGTTTTCTTGTTTTCCCAGATTGCCAATGGAGGTGAAATATCAATTGGCCTCCTCTACCATTTCCCATGTTTGCTTGTTTTGGTGACAGTGAGGACCCGCTAAGTTTCTGGAAAATCCCGCAAGTCTTCTATGTCCTTCTCGCCAACCTTTTGGATTGACAGCAAGTTTTTCAATTCATGAATCCTGTCACTGTAATTCTTTTCTCTTTCTTTTTGACACGGGGTTACCCGGCAGACATTTTCTCCGGTCTTATAAGTTAATTTGGATTTTCTTCTTTTTTCCGAGCTTCAATAGATGGGCTCCTATGCCTCGGGGTTTGTTGGAGGATGAGATTGGGCAGGAGCAGAAGGCTATGATGCTGAGGGTGTGGACACCTTAATAAGGAGGAACATGTGTAAAGGGGTTGGGGTCAGTGACCTAGACACAGAGGAAGAGATTTTTTTTTTATGTGGAAGTTTGGTGCAGAGGCTAAGGGGCATAACACCTCCATTGGTCCATGTTCTTTTTTGCCAGATGTGGCCACTTTTTTAAGGGGGTTAAGGTCAACAACCTAGGCTAAACCTTTTTGATGGGGTGGGAGGGAAATGTCACGAAGTTCTGGTTCTTTTTTCCTCCTCGGCAGCCTCTCTAATTCCTTGATCTTTTCGAATTTCTCGTAACCAGGGTCAAATCTTTTGCACTGCTCATGTAGTTTTTCGACTGTTAATGTCCTTGCTCCTGGTGCTTCAGGGGACTGAGATCCCGCAGTTTGGAGCTTCCCTCTCGCTTTACCTACGACCAGCTATTTTTGACAGAGAACTGAATGTGTATTTCTTTATGTTATTTCAAAACAGATACTAGTTAATAATGGTTTTCTTAACCACCTCATCGACCACCAGATTAGACTTTTTCTTTCCAAAGTAAATAATAACGATACTAAACACGCAAAGAAAAATAACATAAATATTTATACAAAATGCAAATGCACGTCAACTATAAACAAGATTAATCTTCACTAAGAAATATCATAAAGAAATACACTACCCGAAAAAAATAATTATCTACTACAAAAAAATTTAAAACTGGTAATCTTAACATCACAAATAACAACACACCTGCAAAATCAAAACTACAAAAAGCGAACATTAACGGCCCTTAAGGAACTGTGTTCCTGATCAAACCGAACTCATAAATAATTACATTGGTCAAACTATTACATGACTATCCAGACGCCTTACGTTACACCTATCCGACCACAGCTCCATCAGAACACATTTAAACACAAACTTATGAAACTCCATCGGAAACATACTGGTAGAAAAACAAGCACAATAACCTCATCCACAGGTAAAAAAAAGATTAAAAATAGTGGAAGTCTTAATAATAAAAAAGAAAAAGCTAACACTTAACTACGAACACGGACACAGTGGGCTGTGTTCGGAAAATAAAACATCTTTATGACTCTAGAAACACACACACAACCCATACAACCAGTTCAAAAGTAAAAATAAAAACATCTTTGATAATGGCTAAAAATAGAGCCGAAAGCCCTCAGAAGTACAGAACATTTGGACACATTCCGTGCCCAGAAAAGAAAATATTTGTTCTAACACAAGAAAAATTAAATAAAAAGCTTAATCGTACTACCTTGTCTGTCATATATAAACGAGTGATTGCTGCCTAAATACACAATACATACACACACACACACTTACATACATATACATATATATATATATATATATATATATATATATATATATATATATATATATATATATATATGATTTATAAGATGAAGGTAATTCTGAAAAACAAACATTTAGGCTATCAGCATTTAATAAGCGACTAGCCATTTTTTTCTCTTATTTCATCCTAAATTTTGTAATTTAATGCACTACTGGGTTTTCGATTTATTTCTGTTTCTTTGAGTTTTTTTTTTTTTTTTTTTGCTTATATCTACACTCATATGAACCGAGGAAAAGTTTCATTTAATCTACCCAGATAATGTTGTGAGTAAAAAGAAATATTAACAAAACTTTAATATTATTGTTTGTTCGTTGTAATTTTGAAAGCAAACGGATTGTACTCATTTGAAAATCCACGTAGTAAAATCTTTCAAATCTTTTTCTCCCTCGTTTAACGCCAAGCTATTATCAGGATTGGCAAATCTACTCACGATTCTTTTTTTCTTATGGAATATTTATTACTTACAAAGATATTTTTGTTCCGTTATCTTTATCGTTTCTCTTTTCAAAAGGCCAGTTCTCTTTGATAACGAATGCTCTGTGAATTATTAATTATGCAAATCAAAAACGTTACTTCTTTTTTAAAAATGCTCCAAGTCTGCAATCACAAAATGTAGTTTTTCTCTTCCGAATGTTTTTCTCTTTCCATTTACATGATTTGGCTGTGTTAATAATGACATTGCAGACTTTTCCACATCTGATGCAGTTTCCCCAGTAACCAGCGAAAGTCAAGCATCGGGAGGGGAAGATCCAATTTTCAGTGCGGTCTCTTCTTTTTGCTCTTGGTCTGTGGTTTCCATAAAAAACAGGTTTTCTTGTCGACCTTTTTTTTTTTATTACTGTATCTCCCTGTTGGTAATTTTAGATGAGGGACATTTCTTAAGGAGGACTTGTATCTATTCGGTGATCTCCCCTTTCCTTACATCTACTTCATTTTACAAAGGCCAGTTCGACGAACAACAGAGTCTTTGGAAGATGACGTTTTTCAATTTCACCACATGGTCCGTTCCACAACCCAACTAGGTTAGTCTTTTGCGACATAGCGTTATAAGTATTGAGGCTAACTCTCTTGAAGACTTTATTTGAAAGTCACTCCAGTGCAGTGAGGGGCATGCAGAGACCACGCTGATGGAAGCGTTTAAAGAGCAGAAATGCTTCATATTCATGTATAAACTTTAACCAAAATTAGATAGTTTTTAATGTACATTTGGGCGTCGTAAATTGCTGCTAAAACAAACAAATTAAACAAGCTATTTAGACGCCGAATGTTCAGTTTTGTAATACGAGTAAACAGGTTTACCTATCCCCCGGTTCACACTCCTTCCTCGTCTTTTGAACAGGAATTTTCTGTCCAGGATTGGATTTCAAGTACCTTCTAAAATCTTCTCATACTCTATCACTGCCAGTAACCCCTTGCGTCCTAGTGACATTATAGCCTCGCTTGGAATGAAATGATTAAAAGTAAAAAAAAATCTCCTGAACATGTCATCAGTTTTACAAAAAATTAATTTTTGTCAAGTTCTTACTAACTGAATGCGTCGTACTCGCAGTCCAGGAATAAATAAATGTCTCCTCTCTCTCCCTTCAGCCAGACATTTTTGTTTCTTTTTTTTATCCAAGATCAAATTCTACACGATCACCTCTGGATTAAAACAAAGAGGATTTTCATTTCATCATTCTGTCAAATTTTGACACCTTTAATCCGAACAGAAGCTTCTCAGGGTATTTTTCAAGCTATCAATTGGAATTATCACTGGATTAATTTCTATTCAGCACTGCTGAGTTTAAAATGATAAAAATTTACCGTTTTATGGAAATTATAACATGCACTATTCATTTTCTCAATAACAACTGATAATGGTAACATTTTCAGCATATATTATTACTTCTATAAGCTGAAATTAGCAATGATATATTTTTATAATGTTAATTTCAGCTTATAGTTTGTTTGGGATGAGCGGGTGGTGTAATGAATAGAGGCCCAGAATAAGAGTTTAGGAAATTAGAATATGAATTATAATTGGATTTGTTACAATCACTTGCTCGCAAATATCTTTGAAGAAGTTCAGAGACCATCGCCCCACCCCACCAAATATTATCTTTCACTTTTCAACAGACAATGATATATAGAGAACAAAAAGAAGAAATTCTGCTATTTTTATTTTTCAGTTGAATTTTGTGTCTAATTTCTAGGATGAAACATTATCATTATTTACATTATTTACAATCAAAATAATATCCTCATCTTTCTTGTTATTATCACAACGTTTCGGCTTCCTGGGCTGAGGAATTTACAGTATATATTCGGACTATTATCCCCATCTTTGTTGTTATTATCACAACGTTTCGGCCGCTGTGCCCTTCTTCAGGTGTTAATCCGAATAACCATTAGATAATTTCGAAGTAGATTATTCTCGTTCTGCTGTCCATACAAGACGAGATATCCATACACATTGACAGCGTATCAAGAACCATCTCTCCTCTGTAGGTCATGTGGAACGTGAAAGACTTGAAGAAGTCTGAATGGCATAACAGTCGGATCTTTCTGATAATACCAACAAAGATGAGGACATTAGTCTGTCTGTAAATAATGACTACAAGATTTTGTGACCTAAAAATTTAAACTCAATTTTGAATTCTTCCTCTTCAGAAAATTCTTAAAGACATCCTGAATCGATAATATCAGATCAAATTTTGTGAATTTAAAATTCGATAGTCAGTGATAGCAAATGTTTATTATTTCTGATTGAATACATCGGTGCTTCCAATATAATTATCACCCTTGCTTAATCGATATTCAGAAACTTTGTCTGTGCAATCGTGACTATTTGCTAAGGACTTTCATTAGCGTTGAGGTATTCATTGATCTTCACTTTGATCAAATGAGAATCGATTAAATCATTTGTATGTACGTTAGATAAATAAATGTGCTGCTGCCTTCAAGGTTTCCGTTATCAAACAATGATGAATGGAAATAAATCGATTTCTTTTGAGGGTCAGTGAAGAGGGAGGAGTAATTAAAATAGAATTTATGTTTTCGCTTTCACTGACTGAACCATAGAGACGGACTGATTTATGAAAATGACAAAAGTTATTATTTCCTGTAGAGTAATTAGTTACTTTCTTTCTTGTCTGCTCCAATGACAGATCAGTGAGAGAAACAGAGACGAGGAAATTTACGACAAAGGTAAATCGATAGCAAGACGGTCTTTTCAAAATCAATGTGTGCCAAACACCTAATGAGGTATTTACACAAATTATCTTCTTGATACAGAAATACAAGAGTTGGGTTTCAGTTTATAAAGCAACCCACAATCGTTCAACAGTAGGTGATCTGCTTGTTTTCTGCTTAGGATTGTGTTTCCGTTTTCTTTCTAAAATCTTCTTATTCTCATTCCCTCCCAGCAACCCTTAGTGGCATTATCGCCTTGCTTGGGGTGAAATAATTCAAAGTAACCTCCTCAACACGTCATCAGTTTTACAACAAATTGATTTTTGTCAAGTTCGTATGAACTGAATGTATATTTAATATTTTATACACATTTTAAAATACTTGCGCTTGTAATGAAAGATATTTAATGTTTGTGCTGGTATTGAGATGTGTATAAAATAATAATACGCCTTTGATACATTCTTTTCTGGTGGAGTACAGCTCCGTGTAACCGATATACACATGAGTTCACTTATGTCAACAGCCTATGTGTCATTTTCCAAATTTTTCAGATTAGGATTAAAAAATTAAGTCATTAAGTCAAATATTGTTTCAAGTTTCATGAATACAAGCATTTCAAACTACAGTAAAATGACATTACAACGATAGAAATGACTTAGAATGAAAAAAAAAAAAAACGTATATGAAGTTTCCACTGTGATAAAAAAAAAATTTTTTTATGAAATCAGTTATATTTGCTTGTTGATTTTGGAAGTATAAAAATTTCCACATGTAAAACAAAAATAATCAGGGGTTGTTTTTTGCATTTGAACTTTCTAGTGTTTGAAGACATATTGCCTGATTATTTTACCAATTTGTAAAGGTATTTAAAGGCCTTAATTCCTGCAAGTTTAAGAAAATCTAAAATATAGATACAAAAATTGGTTTAAATAGGAACTTATTATAGGATAGGTGCTTACAATCTCTAAAATTAAACTAGAAACACGGATAAGTTGATATAATATAAATTAGGCCTAATCCCTATTAAATCACGACAAAAATACTCATAAAGCATATACTATTTCAAAATTATGTTCATGCTCAAACTTAATTAACTGACTGATTGAACTGACTGATTAACGAGTCACTTTTATATATTTTAGTTGTCCCTTTAGAATATTCTACTGAAAACAGTAACGCTTGTGAAAATTCTAGAATTCTACGATATTTTAGCTTGATTTATTAATATTAAAATAGGTTAAAAATCAAAAGTTAAAAATAGTTTATGGTATTATATATAAAAGTATGCATATTACAACAATACCATAACAATAAGTACAAATATCTAGATAAAAATCTAGTAGCATAATATGTAACTGCAAATGAGTAATGAGAAGCAATGAATTTGACGAAAAAGGAGAGGTGTTGAGCAAAATCAGGACCTGATGGAGCAAAAACGAGTAAAAATTCGTACTCAGTGCATCCCAAATTACATAGAATTGTCAATTCTAATTCAACAGACAAAAAAATTGAAAATTGTTCCCTCGTATAAACACCTACAGATCAGTATGTTGACAGACTCCAAAATAAGCGTATATTAAGTGTACTGAGGCCCTATATTAATATTTTGTATAATACTTGAGATTTAATAACGTCCTGTACTTACATGTATATATATAATAGTACAGATGGCATATCCCATCATGTCCAATACATATTTAATGAGAAGCAGGCGACCAGGAAAAATTTCAAACATCTTGAATAACATTTTGTGTAGCAAGGGAAACATGCAGGTGAACATTATCCTGTTAGAAAATCATACCACCATCTTGTAACAGAACGTCATCAGAATGATTTCAACAATATTCTAAATGTGTATGCTGTTGACCGACGTTCCCTCCAAAAGCACCAAAGTTGAACGATAGTTGTAACATGTATCCGACATTATGATACCAGTTGGGCCTGTGCGTCGTGGGCAAAACACACTGGAAAATATCGCTGCCACTGATCATTATAGATTCATCTCCTCCCCACAGCTATGCACTAAATATCAGGACTTGTATCTGGAAAAAAAATCATTGCTATTCTCATAAGAATTGTCAGTGCAATATTCACTTGCAAAAAATAAATATTCTTACAATCCCAAATATGTTTCGGCTTTAAATAATCCACAAAGGATTAATAAGCCTTAAAAAATCAATCACTCCGCTCCCAAGACCCTGTTGTGTAGCCAAACGACCATCACATTTCTTTTAACCTGCACAAAGCCCGGATGCACTCGTGGTAGAAGGTTACGTTAAGAGGTAGTTTATATGGGTAGGATGGTGGGGGGGGGGAGATAACGGCTAACTCCAGAACTGAAAAAGTTAAGGTTGTAGTGATCTGGGAAACATCGTCTTGGCTGTCGGTTCCACAGAGCTGAGTGTTTTTCAGGAAGAAGCTCTTTGAGTGGAACTTACTTTTCGTCGATGGAACGCCGATGTAAGTGGCATGGTCGGTCCTAGTTGTGAAAGTTAGACTTGGTGGAACCAGGAGATGCAGTTCGTCCGAGCACTTTCCATGGTAGTAACGATAGAGATTCGCCACATCCCGCCTGTGAGAGAGAGAGAGAGAGAGAGGTTGGAGGGTAGAAAATAATTCTTCTCCAATAAGGACTCTGAGATGCGATTGAACTCTATTAAGTCTGGAAAGTAAGGACTGGGCAGCTAATGTCCAAATTTGGCAACAGTACTTCATTTTTGGCCTAATCTGGCTCTTATAAAGACAGAGAAGAGCATGACTCAACTATTACTTAAAACAGTACAGTGAGCCGACTTTAGCGATGGATCGTATATAGGAATTCGACTTGAGGATGAGTGTGAGTTTGAGGTCTAAAATCCTCACAAGGCACGAAGCCTCCTCGTGGGGACATCTGTTCATCGTGACTAGCGTAATTCGGGGTCTGATGCAGAATCTATTTTCATCAATGAATATCAAAGAATTTAATGAGATATTTAAGCTGAACATCCCGAGACCACAGCAGTTCTGTGGCGTAAGTGGGAGATTGTGTGCCCATCGTCCTGCTACAAACAAACGAAACCTAATTGTCGGTGTTAATTGTCACATTTGCTCTGGTTTTTATTTTGAACGCCGTGTGATCCGCCATTAAAATGCGTTGATACTAGATGTGAAGCTAGCAACGCCACTCCGTTAAAAAACGACTTGCTACATAGTGTCGTTGTTGCCCGATGCACGACAATAAATCTACAGAAATATTCCGACACCCCCCCCCCCCAAAAAAAAACAATCATTCTGCTGAATAATGTTTTTCATCGAACTTCGCTCATCAGACGAAAAGGTTCAGTTTGATCGGAATGTAATCTCTTGAGTTCAATTCATAATTAGATGCATTCACGAATAAAAAAAAATGTTGTTAGCATATTTATAAGGTTACTAAAAATGCAAATTAGAAAATAAAGTCTGCGAATTCCTGTACTGAATTTAATCGAATTTAGACCGACCAGCAGAACATAGGCACGGATTAGAATCAGCGAAGATTTATCCATTCTCATATGATTACTTTTAGAAATCGCCACAGTAAATCCAAACCTGCTGGTGTGTATACAAAAAAAGTAATTAATTTTGTCAGTACAGATTGCTTGCATATTTGCTCTTTCAAAAAGTCCGCCATTACATGAAGATAAACTTTCCAGATAGAAACGCTTACAGATTAAATCTAAGTAGTGCAGCCACTCGTATCCGAAGATGCCAATCTACTAGGACGGCTAGCTAATCCCCGTTGCAGACACTTGCTCAGCCACATTTGTGTTTGTTCAACACCTACAGAGGAGCAATGTTGATCGGACATTAGTTACAGTTTCTGGGAGAAACCGCGCGCGTTATCAACAATCACGATGATTTGTGCCTTTGTTCTCTCACAACCACCGTCATCTCACAAAGGATTCCGTCAACCCAATTTAAATCTAGCTTGGGTCAACACGTGGTTTGGTTTTCAGGCACTTTCGAAATGGGCAACACGCATGGATCGCCTCCTCCAGACGGATAAGATGAACAAGTGAAGCTTCCTAACAAATCGACCCTGGTGAGATTCGAACCGGAGTCTCATGGTCAGAAAGAAAACGTTCTAACCACTCGGCTACGTGCCCACAAAATAGGACGCTTATAATTATGCTCTTCCGTCTCATTCTATTCAATCTAGAAATGCAAAATAGATTTTCCAGTTGCTTTTGGAAGTTATGAGATAACATCTTTGCATTATTGCATATGCTGAAATCAATTGGATTGTTGTATTCAGCTTTCGAAGCATAACACAACAACCCATCCTAGTCTAGTCTGGTGTTTCGTGATAAATTAATTATTTCCCTCGGAATATTTTTATTCTTTTTAACTTTTGGTTCAAAGTACATCAAAATAAAATACTTGCATTATTTCATGCATGTTCGGATTATTGACTTTAACCGCTTGTTCTGTCTAATATACTCTAAGGACTTCTCAAAGTATATGTTGTATTCAGTCTTACAATTTCCTACATATTTGCCCCATTATTTGCTCCTCAATCAGAATAAACCAGTCCAAGTTTCACACGTTAGTCGTGACGCAATCCGTACCGACTGGATTGTGACCTCGTCCTTTGATTGGGCTCTTTATGGAAACTGTTAGGCAGTTTTTTTTTAATATTATTTCTCTCTCTCTCTCTCTCTGTATCTCTCTCTCTCTCTAAATATATGTATAAAGAGAGAAGGAGAAAGATATAGATATACAAGTTTCGTTAAAGATTATTCCATTATCAAGAACGATTTATCTATTTAATTTTTTTATTTTTAACACGAATGTGTGGATTTGTTTATGCATGTGTTGCATAAATAAATAATATTAACCAGACAACTGCATGCCCCTATCTAGACTTTCTCCCGTTACACCTAACCGACCATATATTAGAACACATTTAAAGACACGCGGAAACCTACCAATCTGCATCCGAAACACAGTAGTAGAATATGTATAATAGCCTCATCCGTATGTAAAAAAAAAAAAAAAAAAAAAAAAAAAAAAAGACAAAAAATAATGGAAGTCCTATTAATAAAAAAAGAAAAGCCAACATTCAATAATATTAACTACGAACAAAGTGCTGATCGTGTTTGGAAAATAAAAATCTCACACATTCAGTTAAAAATTAAAAGTTAAAAATAAATAAATATAATATATCGCACATATAGTGCTGGTATAAATAAAATAGTGTTAGATGTAATATAACACTCCTATTAAGTATATATATATATATATTATGCCTCACAAGCTGTGCTACTGATGAGGGATATGTGTGTGTGTGTTTAGGCATCAATCCCTCATTTATACAGGTTTCATTAAAGACGACAGACAAGGTACTGCGGTTAAGCATTTTATTTATATTTTTTGTGTTCGAACAAGTGTTTTCTTTTCTGGACAGCGAGTATGTAAAAACTGTCCAAAAGGATCTGTAATTCCGTGTGCTTTCGGCTATACTTTTAACCATTATCGAGGATGATTTTATTTTTGCTTTTTAACTGGGTGTATGGATTGTGTATATGATTCTAGAGTTATAACAATGTTATATAGAATAGAATAGGACGGAAAAGCATAATTATAAGCCTCATATTTTGTGGGCACGTAGCCGAATGGTTAGAACGCTTTCTTTCTAACCATGAGACTCTGGTTCGAATCTCAACAGACTGGTTCCTCTCTGAAGTACACGACCCTTGTTGATCCGGTTGACGACTGATCAGGTTATGAAGATTTGTTCGTAATCATTGATTTTTGTAATTGCTGTGTCGTAAACCTATCACCCCTCTTGAAGATGAACTTATCTGCGTCTGTAAACAGACTTTAAGTAGTGGCATGTCAGTTAACATGAGGGAGACCGAGAGACCGAGAAGTTCTTAGCTGAGCTAGTTATTGACTACTCAGGCGATTTCTGTACCTTTTTACCAACCTATTAAAACCCTTTTTATTGTTACGTGTTATTTGGCGTTTGTCTCTACTAACCCCAAATCAACATCATAACAGTAATTTTTTGCGTTTTGTCTTTGACCGCCAAGGGGTAAATATTGTTCAAGTTACCAGCCTTAGGACAACTGTCGACCAAGACCAAAGAGCACGTCCTGCACATGAGATGGGAGGGAGGCCTATATTCTGATGTAGAGTAGCTAGCACCCTTTCAGCACTCTACCAGATAGCCTTAAATAGTCTACGTTTAAGGATTTCAACAGTTGATTAATAAGTTGATACTAAGCTGATTAATATTCGGACTGATCTTACTTCGTTTGTCTATACAAAATTTGACCCTCCGTTATTCCTTGTAAGTTGTCTTGTGAATTGTTTTCTAACATATTGTTCTGTGTTTTTTGAATGTATCCGTTAGCACCGGATACTGGTGCTGAATAAATATATTAAGCACTCATTCTTCTCTGTGTATCATTCATTTCGACGATACAACAGATTCAGATTATGGGGGGAGGGGATTATTATTATTTTTACTATTGCTATTCATAACAACAGCGGTAAAGTCTTCATTTATAAGCGTTTGGATCTCAAGGAGACACGACATAACTTCAATTTTCAACGGAATTTTCTTTTTCTTTTCCCTCTTTTTCTCTCTTATGTTCAATAATATGAAACTATATTCAAATCTCCTTAATCCTATTATTACACGAATATATTTGACCTATAAATACAATTAATATATAGTTACTAATAATATTTAAAGAAAAGTTCATTATAGGTGTTTGCATTGTATGGCATATCAAATAAAAATTGTATATTAATTACTAAAATAATAAAAGAACATTAACCGTCGGCCGCATAATGATTTAAGTTTCGTTTTATCTCTCTCTTTCTACCTCTCTCTATTTACACCTCTTTCTTTCCATCATTCTAGGATTGCGTGTGATTGCTTATTTATAATTCTGCTTTCTTTAAATAAATAATATTTTAAGTATTTAAAAATAAAAATAAAAATTATATATATATGTATATATATATATATATATAATTATTTATTTAAAAAAAATTTATAACATAACTATAATATTATAAAATCGCTACAGTAGTGATTTTATAACATATTATATACCATGTTATAATTTTTTTTTTAAATAAATAATTATATCTGCTCTACTTTGTATTGAGCACTCTTTTAAGAATAATAATTGTTGGTTATTGGATTTTATTCCGTAAACACCAATTATATACTTGTATATATATATATATATATATATATATATATATATATATATATATATAAAAGAAAGAGTTTGTAGTGGTTCCAACGAGAGAAAAGTATGTATATTAAAAAGAAGAGAAGAGAGGTGCCGTAAACGTTTTTGGTTGTAATGTGGATTTATTTAGAAAAAAATATTATGCTTTGTTTTACATAATGTTACACTACACGTGTTTCTGGTCTCGTAACCGTCTTCAGGTAAAAGCGGAGATTTCCACATATTATTAAAAATAATTAATTTTTTCTTTTAAATTCGGATTACAAACACAGAAAATGTCTCATATCGAGAATATTTAACATTGAAAAACAAAAGAAAAAATTCCCGGGTCTGGGTGGTGTTCATACAACTTTCTTTCAGTTTCCTTCTCGTAGAGGTTTCAGATTTTCCAGTGCAGATATTGGCCCACTCTGTCATGCCGGGTTTTATATTCAGTGGGTGCCAATATCGTGCAACCTAACACAAGATGATCAATTGCTTCTGGATATTTATCACAAAACCTGCATTTTGGGCTAACACAATATTTTAGTATATGTGCTTGATAATTTCTAGTTAACAAGCACTGACCCTGTGCAGCAAGGATAAAACCTCCCGTTTCAGCTTCTAACCCTGCACTACGTAGCCACTGATGGGTACGGGGCCTGTCTACATCAGCTTGTTTGGTACGGGTGGTGGGTATTGGACATGAAGCTGTTTCTCTTGCCATTGTTTCTGTATCTGGTCAGTTGCATTTGTTTTTGTTTTAACATCTCTTTATCTATATATTTATTTCTTCTCTTAGTTTTAAATTAATATTTCATTCTTCATATAAACCCAAATTAATGTCATAAGGTTTAAGACAAATACCTTCCCTAACCCATGGCTTGTGATTTTCATCTGATTGAAGCATTAAAACGGATAATTTCTTTATTATTTTTCGACCGGATTTTTATTTATTATTTTTTATCTAGCTTTCAAAGTTAAATTTTTTTTCCGACACGAACTCAGTGTCCATACCGGGGTTGATAAAACATACGAGACGATCTATTTTCGTCTGCCAAAATAAACCATGGGGTGTTTTTGGGTTTGATTGTCCATTAAATAAATAAATATATGTATATATATATATATATATATATATATATATATATATATATATATATATATATATATATGCTATATTTATAGGTTAAAGTGATCAATAGGGATAGAGCGTATGTAAATATAAAAATAGACATTGAGGTTACCACCCAGCGGCAACAGTCAATTGTGTTTAAGCATGAAACAGACTGTCGCCGGTGGGTGTTGACGTCAATATCTAATTTTATATATACAATTTTCATTAAAGACTGTACTGCGATTAAGCTTTTTGCTCAATTTTTCTTATGTTCAAACAAGTGATTTTTTCTGGACGTAAAATGTGTAAAAATTGTCCAAATATTCTATATATCTAAGCACTTTAGCCTATTCTAGTAACCATTAACAATGATTTTTTTTTAACTGAATATGCAGATTTTTTTATATATGTGTATATGTAGTGATGAGACTTTTTCCAAACACGGACACCACGTTATAGCCGTGTTCATTTTTTATGTTATTGAGTGCTGTCTTTTTATCTTTAATATTGAATTCTTGGCATTAGAAATCGAATCGTCTTGGGTCTGACGATAAACAACATCCGGCAGCAAGGCCCCTCATCGGGAGAGTGGTGGTTTTTAGGAAACTGAAACCACCAATTAATTGCTGTTGCCAAACATGACCCGGGGTGGTAGCAACTGTTAGGGTCCCATTTATGGGCAAATATCTCAAACAAAAATTAGTACATGTTTTATAATAAAATGAGCCACAATAAGTTTTTTTTTTTATAGCAAAACAACAATGTAACACTAAAAAATATAAAAATACATTTTTATAGTAAAATTCCCAACAATATATTTTATGATCTACAATATATATATATATCGATGGAACCTGATCTACAAACTGATATTCTATTCATACGAACCTAACCTAAACATTTTGTCGGCATTAAATGACCCATTGAAGTGTTGCTATGCCGTCAAATATACTAAATAAATAAACTGAAATCTAATAATTATTCTTTTTCTTTTACTAGAGTTCGAATAATTACTCCTTTTTGTTTGTAGAATGACGCAACATTGAAAAGAATTAACTTTTGCGGTCATCATAAACATTTAAAAACTTTTTAAATGTTTGGTTCTGAGATTTGAAAAAGCAGATTATGATGTTAATGTTTTGGAATATTTTCAAATTTATTGTCCTTTTTGTCTGTCTTTGAGTTGGATATTTTAATATCCAATCAATGTTCTCGATGATGTCTTTCAGATGAACTCATGCCAAGCCTTTACGCTAATATAGTAACGCTGTTCACTAATAACAAACACAATCTTTTGGTGCCAATTCAAAAACATTTGTCTACATTAACGATATCAACATTGAATTTACGTTGTCTCAAAGATCTTATTTTAAAATGCCGGGTGAATAAAGAATAAATCACTTGCTTGTTTATCAGCAACAAAAGCAATGATGATATCTCAATATTTTTTTATTCGATCTGCTGTCGTAGAAGTTATTTTATGAGTTTGGGATTTTAGTGCAAAAATAATTCAGCTTCTTAATTTTAACAATCGATTTTCATCATCATCATCATCATCATCATCATCATCATCATCATCATCATCATCATCTTTATTGTTATCTTATTGTCTGATTAACCAGAATGACGCCACTTTAAAGCCAGCTCCTCCCACCTTCTCTCTATTCTGAGACCCTCATAAAGTATCGTTGTCTATTCTGAGATATTGTCCTCCTCTTCTCTCTTTCTCTGCCTGCCTTTCCTTCTTATATCGTCCCTTGCAGCATTGTTTTAGCAAGTGATTATTAAATATACACAAACCAGTTTCGTTTGTGTCACCCCCCCCCCAATCAGTATTTGGGAGGGTTTCATATTGTCTACTTGTTTGTCTCATATTGTTTTACACTCTTAACTTTTTCTTCTTTTTTTTTTTTTTTTTTTTTAATTGGTATCACCCCATGCAAGGCAATAAAGCCACCAAGTCACAAGGGTTTACAGGGTGTGGAAGACTTACGAATAGAAACAATAGTGAACGGTAAAAAAGAGTAATCAGGAGGACAATAAATAGGTAATTGACGTTGCATTTAAATTTTGGCAAATTAAATTTGGTTGGAAAGCATGGAGCCGGAAGGGAATTCCACAAGCGAGAAATGCGAGAAAAGAAACTTAGCATAGAATTTACGGCTACATTTGGTCAGCTCAACTGTAAATTGATGAGATATCGACGCGAGTCTAGTCAGTCAGTTATGTGCCATGCGTGATACACGTTTAGGCGATCATGTATCTTTCGATACATAACTGACCAGGCAGATATTTTCCCGCTGTAGCTGAGGGGAGAAGAAGAGGATTCATACCTTTCCCAAGAGTATTAGCACGTAAGTGAATGTAATGGATTCTATTGGCAAAAAGTGAAAGTACCATAGCTCATCAGAACAATTACCATGAAAGTATTTATAGAAAAGACGCAGAGACGCAACCTTACGGCGGTGGGAAAGTGACTGAAGCCGAGCAGCCAGATCAGGACCAATAATTTTGCTGATTTTATCAAGGAGCTCCAGGTGAATAGCTGGGGCACCGGAACATATATGGCAGCAATATCCTAAGCATGGACGAGTATATATATATATATATGCAAGATAGATTCTGGAGAGAAAAATTGTCTCGCACGACACAGTGAACTTTCTTAGTAGCTGATCTAGTAATGGATTCAATATAGTCTTTCTATTTCATGTTAGTTTAGAAGGCGCAATGAGTCACTTTCCTGGCGGTTAGCATCAGCCATGCTGTTTGGACGGCAACGAAGGGTTTCTCAAATGATTGTCTAGTTAACGATAATGACGTCACTTTCAAATCAACTCATCCCACCTTTCTTTATTCTGAGACCCTCGCAGTCTATTCCAGAATTTTTGTCCTCCTCTTTCTCTGCCTACCTTTGCTTCTTGTTTCTTGTACCGTCCCTTGCAGGATTGTTTTAGCAAGTAATTATTAGACATACACAAACAGGTTTAGTTTCTGTCACCCCCCCCCCGTAATTGGGAGGGTTTCATATTGCCTACTTGTTTGTCTCATATTGTTTTACACTCTTAAATTTTCATGTTTAAATGATCCAGGCCCATCTGTTGTATTGTCTATATTACTTCGGTCAGTACGTTCCCCGACTTTCCTCAATATTACCTATGATAAAGAATTGCTATTAGTCATGACTATCAAATCAAGTATCTTTAGCATTGTTTTTTATTACATCGTTTGTGTCGATAAACTCTCAGATAGCCAAGAATGATTTTATCTCGGTTTATATACAGAGGCTGGACAAAATAATTGGAACAGTTGCAAAATCCACTCCTATATTTCAAAGACCTATTATATTAAGAACTTTAACTAAAAACTTCGTAATTACAGGTTATATCTATTGTAAATACATTTATTTATCTAATTTACTGTCTTTGTCTTATTTATTTTTAGAATTTAGTAAAAATTTAAGCTAAATGCGTGACCTCTCCGAGTTCGAAAAAGGGTAAATTGTTGGAGCTCACATGGCAGGAGCCTCGATTACTAA
This sequence comes from Acanthosepion lycidas, assembly GCA_963932145.1. Lineage (NCBI taxonomy): Eukaryota > Metazoa > Mollusca > Cephalopoda > Sepiida > Sepiidae > Acanthosepion > Acanthosepion lycidas. Next base: position 56,951,262 of record OZ010614.1, on the reverse strand, counting down.
GGTTGCTGAACTGTTTGGTTTTTCAAGAGCTACCATATCAAGAACACTGATGCAATTCGAGAAACAGTGCAAGACCTCTAGCAACCGTAGCAATTCGGGCTGGACTTGCAAACTTACTGACAGGGACTGACGTGCATTGAAACACAATGTGGCATAAAATCATCGGACAAATGAGGCCAAAGTGACTGCTGAGCTGAATAACCATCTGAATAGTTCAGTTTCTACTAAAACTGTTCACCGTGAGCTCCATAAGGCTGCATATCATGGAAGAGCCGCTGTGAGGAAACCTCTTCTTTCTACTCGCAACATTCAAAAGAGGTTGAACTAGTGCAGAGATCACAATGCCTGGTCTGCAGACCAATGGAAGCAAGTCATATTCTCAAACAATTCCAGTTTTTCTCTTTTCCCAAAAAAGTTTATGTGTGGAGGCAGCCCAAAGAAGCTTACAACCTTGCTGCTTTCTTCCAACAGTGAAGCATGAATGTGGATCAGTGATAGTTTGGGCTGCCATATCATGGAAATGTCTCAGTCCAGTAGTTGTCCTGCATGGTAGAATCAACAGCAAAGATTACCTGAACATTTTGCGAGATCATGTTCATCCAATGGTCAAGACTTTATTCCCTGATGGTGACTGAATCTTCCAAGATGATAATGTTCCAATACATACCGCTCGAGTGGTTAAGAATTGGTATGAAGAGCATGAAAGTGAGCTAGAACATATGGAGTGGCCTCCCCAATCTCCACATATCAATATTATTGAACATTTGTGGTGCATTTTGAAGCGACAACTTAGGAGCCGCTATCCTCCATCATCGTGTCTTAAAGAGCTGAAGCAGATGTTAATGGAAGAATGGTTGAAAATTCTTTTGGATGAAGTCAGGAAGCGGTATGATTCCATTCCTAGACGTATTAAAGCTGTCTGTAAGGCTAAAGGAGGACCAACTCCATATTAAATAAATTTTCTTTGAATTTAACAAGTGTTTCAATTATTTTGTCCAATCCCTGTATCTTTCTTTAAAAGTCATTCAAAAGACAAACTTAAAAAATAAGAATCAGACATTTTCCCAGACTGACATTGGCCATATTGTCGAATGTGTCGAAAGGTTTTCATTCTTCCATAATTATTTTAATTGGACATGCAACTAAAGCAAAATGGCTGGTATCTCAACTGCCAGCCTTGGCAAATGAATGCAGTTCTGGAAATTAGGTTAAACATAAACTTGAACCAAAATCTTTTAGTTTCTAGGGATGGCGTCAAATATAAAACTTGAAACGAAAGTTTTTATATACTTTCTAAGGATTATATCAAACATACAGGGTGTCCCCCCCAAAAAAAAAACAGAAAATTTTACATTTACTATACGATGAAAAAAAATTAACTAACATAAAAAAATACCTATTATATTTTACTATATGAATGAACTAAAAACCTTAACTAACATATAAGTTTTTTAATCATTTGTTGTTTCAGAATGCCCCAGCTATCAATTTTTCAACGGGATGTGATTGTTTTCTTTAAGAAAGAACATCCAACTTGGAGACTGAAAAAAATGTCAAGAAATTTTGCCAGAGTTCTCTAGTTTGAACACCACATCTAACATCTGTGTTTTTGTTCTGTTTTTAAGATTCGAAATTTCCATCTTTGCTTTTGTTTCAAATAGCCTCAACAAAAATTACAACAATTAAATAAACAGTACCAAATTTCATATTTTTTTGTGTAACACCCTGTAGATTTCAGCGCAAAATATTTTAGATAATTTATGTAGATTGCGCCAAACATAGACTTGAAGCAAAATCTGTTAGAATAGTTTCTGGGAATTAATTTAAACATCGGCGTGTAAATAATTCTTTTAGATATTTTTTTTTCATATTACTAAAATCTTGAGTGATCAATCTTTCTGATGTTTGTGTTTTACAGGAGTTGTTTTTCATCCCCCAGGGAGTCGTCTGTCGGAGGAATATCTCACATCCTGTTTAGCAGCTGCGCTGAATAAATTAAAATGGACACTTTCTAGGAAGGAATTCAAAGAAAAGTTTTCAACAAACTTTGAAAGACAACATGATCAAGAAGGCATAAACTTCTTTTTTATGGTTTGTATTTTCATATGGGTTTTTAATACTTGACTACATACTTCTGTTTCCTCCGCCATATATATATATGTGTGTGTGTGTGTTTTTGTTTGTTGTAGCATTTGAACTTAAAAATAAAATCACTTCTTATCTTTCTATGATGAAGTCCCGAAATATGTAATAAAATATATAATTCTTGTGTAAAACTGTTTTTGTCTACAATTACACAATTTTTTCTATTTCTTAATACCTTACTTAGGTTTTGGAAGGCATCTTTCGCTATCTTAATGCGCCTTCGGATTTCACTGTCGCATTTACGCCCTGTTAAAAAAAAACTTCCAGGATATTTAAATTGTTGTATTTGCTTGGTTTTAGTATATTTATAATTTGTATGTCTAGCTGACCCTCTTGCTGACAACCATACATTCCGTCTTCTTACAATTACTTACATAGTCCTTTCTTCTTGCCTTTCTTCACTACCTTCTGTAGGAGTTCTTGTAGTTTTCTTTTTTGTATCTGCTAGCAAGTGTGTCATATGTATATCTTATCTTGAATAATGAACCTTGGTAGGACGTCAAATCCTCTCGAAATCGCCTTGTTGTATAGGTTGAATAACTCAAGTGAGAAGACACATTCTTATCTTACACTCATTTCTATTTTTGTATGTTTACTGAACTGGTTTTCTATCCGTATGAAGGCCGTTTTGCTGCCAATATAGATACTGGATTACCCTAATATCCTTCACAAATATTTCAAGGTTCCGACGGTTGTTTGTAGCGTACGTTATCAAACGCTTTTGCATAATCTGTAAAACATAAGTATACTCCTTTTTGTATTTGTATTGCTCTTTCTGATCTCATTTTGAGCCTAAATAATTGCATTCCTTGTTCCAGTGTCTTCAACGAACCCGCACTTTTCTTGTCCTATTTCCCCTCTAATTCTGCTGAATTCGGATGACAAGTTTTGTTATATGGTCCATTAGGTTTATAGTCCGAGAGACTTTTCCAAAATTATTTTTAGAAACCCTTAAAAGAAAAATTCTCGAAAGTTTCGATATGTAATCTTGCCAAAATATAAATCTGCGGCCGCGATTTTTCTCAATAACTCTTTTCCTGAAAGAATTACTACTTTCCCAAGCTAAGATACATGACCACAAAAATATTAAATTGTTAAAAAAAAAAAAGTAAAAGAAATCGGTTAACTCAATAACCCCAAATCCCAAACATTTAACACATAAATCAATCCCAATACAAAATAATTTAAATACTAATTTATGTATATATACATAAAAGATTTCCTAGTCACTTTTTCGTTTTTAGGCAATGAATTGTATCATTTCGCGCCCATAAAGTTGCCTGAATTTTTCGCTAACCTGATGAATATTCATGTGAACTTCTGTACAAAAAGATTTTGAAAAATCAATAACATTTTTGCTCTTATATATAAATACTTATTACAAAATAAAATTCTTACATTTGCCTTGATAAAGTCCCCCAGAGGACCACACGTGTCATCTAAGATAAGTGTTTTCCTTATCTTAGCTGAAACGTGTCGTCCTCTGAGAGACTTTATCAAGGCAAATGTAAGAATTTTAATTTGTAATAAGTATTTATATATAAGAGCATATATATATATATATATATATATATATATATATATATATATATATATATATATATATATATATATACATATAAATGGATAGGATAAAAAGCTTAGAGCTCGTACAAATACTTCCACATATGTAAGTATATTCATTCCTAAGGGGTTATAAAAATAGTACTCAATGTTGTGAAACAGAGCTATAAGTATGTATTAGTGAATATACATAATATCCAACGTCGATAACACGACTCGGAGTTTCATGCAATTCATGCAATCTTCACGTCTGATATATATATATATATATATATATATATATATATATATATATATATATATATATATATTAAGACATTTTTAGGTTTAACATTCTTTTTATAGATACAAATATTTAAGTAAATGCTCTGTTTATAAAAAGAATGTTAAACATCAATATTTTCTTAAAATAATTTTCGGACTTTGTCCATTTCATAATATATATATATATATATATATATATATATATATATATATGCGTGTGTGTTTGTGCATTTTCTTATTATAAACGTTATTTTTAATTGGTACACGCGTTTGAATTGCTATCCCTGATTTTATTTTTCAGTGAAATGAATGGCAACCGGCCTAGATCGAAAAGTCCTACTCCAGGGTGGTTGTAGTTAATTTCACTGTTTAAAAAAGTAAAATCAGGGATACTAACCCAAACACATGTACTTACTGTTCGTTCGCCCACGCAGTGAAGAGGTAACCGGTCCATACCAGCTTCTTTTATTTAGGGCTAATGCTGATAGTTATTTATTATTTATGAGCATACATTATCATCCATAGTGCTTATTTATGCTGGTTGGGGATTTGGAGGAAGTGTGTATGTAAGTGGATTAGGTATGCCTCCATATTTGTGTATAAGTGCATGTCTAGTCATGATTTTCTCTTCTACTAGTTTATGATATATATATACATACATATATATATATATATATGTATATATATATATATATATATATATATATATATATATATATATATATATGGTGCGTAACTTATATTATTAAATATAACAGACAACGAATTTATATTATGCTTTACCATGAGCCTTTCCAAGCATCGTATAATGGCTGTATTTTCCAAACAAAATAAAGATAAAAACTATTCAACATTTGGATATTTCTTTATTATATTCTATTATATATCCCCATTACGAATTTTAGATCTGCGTCTGCTATTCCTCGACCGTTATTGTCGCATAGTAAACTTTTATATAAACAAAACAGGATATCATCTTTGATTGTGAACATCTCTGTTGTAATGCCCATATAACCATTCTGGTGATGGCTCATTTGATCCGAAAGCTTAAATCGACGACCAATATACTAAAGAAATATCCAAATGTTGGGCAGTTTTTGTTTTTATTTTCTTTTGAAACTAAAGCCATTATACGACGCTTGGAAAGGCTCATGATAAAACATAATAGTTATTCATTTTCTATTATATTTAACAATATATATTTGAACAATATATATGTCTGTGTGTGTATGAGTGTGTTTTCGCGCGCGCACGTGCGTGTGGGGTTGGGGTCCGTGTAAGGTGAATTACAACTTTTGTTTTACACAGGCAAGGGAGCAATTCTTAACTTTCGTCATATCTCTGCGGACTTCAGATAATACCTGTAATAATTCTCCCGTTATTAGGAATCGCGAAATATTACAAATTACAAAGTTTTTTTGCCTTTCAATTTCTTTCATCCAAACTTGGCTCATATCTAGGTAGCCAGCAAGATAGATAGATAGATAGATAGATAGATAGATAGATAGATAGATAGATAGATATGAACAGGTTAAAAAATATACATACGTAATAGCTGTCGAATCATTTAACTGACAAGTTTGATCAATCTTTTCAGCTCTCGTGAGAACTACAATGGCTATTGAAGTCTGTAAGTGATTTGCAATGCTTATTGTAGACGCGGCAAACTAAGTTGTTCTGTACAGAGCCTGGCGTGTTTTGTAAATTCTGTTCAGGTTGCTTGTGGGTTTTTCTGTGACTATTGACAGAAGCGGTTTCTGCAGATCTTCCGATCCCGTGCGTGTATAATTTTCCAGCAGTCAGTTACTATTACATAACTTCGTTCATGTGTTTCAAATGTGATTAATTTATTTTAAAATTCGTGAGGTTATTATAAGAAAAAAAATATAATAAAATATTTGAAATGTTGAGTAATTAATTATTCGAAAAGTGTGAGAATTCAGTTGTGCACAAAACTCCGGAAAACTGAATACTAACTTTGTGAATTTACGAGATCGTATCTAAAACAAAAAAAAAAAAAAAGAAATATAGGCTCCAGGAAACTAAAAGTTAGATTTCTGAACTCAAAAGTTCATGGGCTAATAAATATTTCTCACAATTTTTAAATATCTATTTTTAGGAGGGAAAACATTGCTGATTATTTTCTGAAATGATCTCGCAAATTTTGTAGCAGACAACAAACATAGTTGTCTGAAATTTCGAAGGCCTAAGAGCGTTTGTCATATGACGTCGATGATTGGTTAATAAATGCGAATGTGAAAATTCAATGATACTGATTTTAATTATATATATATATATATATATATATATATAAATTTTAATTATATATATATATATATATATATATATATATATATAAATTTAGACACCCCCACCTTACCCTGACTTGACATCTATGAAAGTAACTCTATACTGATACAAATTATTAACACCCAACACCCCTACCTATTACAATTCGCCCTGGCTGTTACCATGGAAATTTTGATTTCAATTATGAATATGCTATTAAAACACGTAAATTTCAGAAATAAGTTATTCCCCAAAAAATTTCGCTTGAAGATGGAACAGAGCTTACTTTAATTCAAATAATTATATTGAAGTTTTCGGCTCTTGTTTTGAAACATGAGACCTCTTATGTAGCGTGTTGGAATCATATTTTTAAGTAAATAATTATATTTATGCTCTACTTTTGTATCGAGCACTATTTTTTTAAAATAATAACAAAAATACTAAAGAACTTTGAATTATTTACCTAACCAGTTCTTTCCTATTTTCTATATATTTTCACACACATATATATATATATAGGCAGAAATCCTTTCTTTATGCATGTTTCATTAAAAACGACAGACAAGGTACTACGGTTAAGCTTTTTATTTCATTTTTCTTGTGTTCTGACAAGACCTTTCTTTTCTGGACAAAGGGTGTGTAAGAATTGTCTAAATGTTTTATATTTCCGAGCGCTTTCGGCTATACCTTTAGCCATTATCAAGGATGATTCGATTTTTCTGCTTAATTGAGTGTGTGCGTTCTGTGTATGTCTTAGTGTGTGGTAGGGATGTTTTAAATTTCCGAATACGGTTAGCACATTGTGACCTTGTTCGTAGTTAATATTGTTAAGAGTTGACTTTTTATTTTTTATTATTAAAGCTTCCATTATTTTTAGTCTTTTTTTTGCTGGTGGATGCAGTTAATATATTTGTGTTTTCTACTAGTATGTTCCTAATAGAGTCTGGTATATTTGTGTGTGTGTGTATTTAAATGGGTTCTAAGGAAGCTGTGATCAGATAGGTGTAACGTATGTGAGACTAATAACAATAATAATTATAGTATTAGATGAAGTAAACATGGTAAAAATAATAAAAATAAAATAATAATTACAATAATGACAATTGGTAAAAAGCAGTAGGAACGGTGTTGGGGGGGAGGAAATAGTATTAGTAATAAATAATAATAATCATAATAACAGTAGTAATAAATAATAATAATAATAGTAATAATAAATAATAATAGTAATAATAACAGTAGTAATAAATAATAATAGTAATAATTAATAATAATAATAATAACAGAAGTAATAAATAATAATAATAATAGTAATAATAAATAATAATAATAATAATAACAGTAGTAATAAATAATAATAATAGTAATAATAAATAATAATAATAATAACAGTAGTAATAAATAATAATAGTAATAATAAATAATAATAATAATAATAATAACAGTAGTAATAAATAATAATAGTAATAATAAATAATAATAATAATAATAACAGTAGTAATAAATAATAATAGTAATAATAAATAATAATAATAATAACAGTAGTAATAAATAATAATAATAGTAATAATAAATAATAATAATAATAATAACAGTAGTAATAAATAATAATAGTAATAATAAATAATAATAATAATAATATCAGTAGTAATAAATAATAATAATAGTAATAATAAATAATAATAATAATAACAGTAGTTATAAATAATAATAATAGTAATAATAAATAATACTAACAGTAGTAATAAATAATAATAGTAATAATAAATAATAATAATAACAGTGGTAATAAATAATAATAATAGTAATAATAAATAATAATAATAATAATAACACTAGTAATAAATAATAATAGTAATAATAAATAATAATAATAATAACAGTAGTAATAAATAATAATAATAGTAATAAAAAATAATAATAATAATAACAGTAGTAATAAATAATAATAGTAATAATAAATAATAATAATAATAATTATAATAATAACAGTAGTAATAAATAATAATAATAATAATAATAAATAATAATAATAATGATAATGAATGAATAATAATAAATAAAGATAAATTAATATAATAATAGTTGTAATAAATAGTAATAAATTATAATAATGGAAGTATTAATAAATAAATAATGACAATAATGAAAAAAAGACAATAGCAAAAAGTAGAGGAAATGATGTTGGTGGGGGGGGAGGGTATGAACTGATAATAATAATAATAGTAGTAGTTATTTTTCGGTAGTTGCCTAAGGTGGTAACGACAATAACTGAAGTATTGGCAGCCATCATATATATATATATATATATATATATATATATATATATATATATATATATATATATATATATATATATATATGGACTCTCCAGTCGTATGGGGACCAACCGACAGCCCAGATGCCCGCACATATGATTTGATTAGTGGTGAAGGCACTACACGATTTTAGAGAGCACAATACATAGACACGGTGCCCAAACGACCCTCCGCAGATTTTGAATTCAGAGTTGTCATTCTCCTAGACCAGTTGCCATCCAAGGCTATAGAACCTAGTCTGTCCTTCTATTTACCCATAGCTGGAAGGAGAAGAAGAGGATTCATACCTTTCTCAAGGGTAAGTGAATGTAATGGATTCGACTGGAATCAATAAAAGTTGGATGTTACTCCAAATGATTTGTAGAATCAAAGAACTTATATTTAATATCTGACATCTAAGATAAATATACAAAGCCATAAACACCTGAAGACTGACACCAAAGAAACTTCGAAGAACGAAAAATCTGATGAACATTTTATTGGATTAATAGACGGACACACACGTACATAAACATTGATAAATATACTTTTCAAACCTATGATGTATATCGATTATATTTTCTTTTCTTTTTATGGGCCATATCTATTCCGGACGTAGCCGATCATGGTTCTCCACCTCCCTTTTTTCCCTTACAGCTCTCAAAAAGTTCCTTCCCTCTGCTCCCCACAGACCACGTTCTCTCATCCAATTGCTTAAGTCCGCCGGGTATGCCACGTGTTGTTTTCCCTTGTCTCTCTTTCCCTCTATTCGACCCGTGAGTATCAGATTCTCCAGGCCCTTTTTTCTCATTATGTGTCCCAGAAACTTCAGCTGCCTCTTTCTGATGTTAAATATAAGCCTCCTTCTTGTTTGCATATCTACATATTTGACATATTTCAGTATGTTCAACTCTAGATTTGATCTTCATATCTATCTCTGCTCATTATCTTTCTATGTTAACATCTATCTTACCTTATTAATATCTATCTATCTATCTATGTTAGTCTGTTCATATCTATCTATCTATCTATCTATCTATCTATCTATCTATCTATCAGTATAGAAGATTAGGAAATCAACCGATTCCACTGCCTTGGTTTCAAGCTTTCGGTATCTTCAGGCGGCTTCGGTTAATTGATTTCCTAACGCTTTATTTTTTAAACATAAAAATTTATAAACGCTATGTTTTTGGAAAAAATCAATGAATAAACGCACAAGGTGTGGTAGAAGGAGGGAGAAGGAGGTAGAAGAAGAGAGAAGGAGGTAGAATGAGGGAGAAGGAGGGAGATGGAGGAAGAAGGAGGCAGAAGCAGGGAGAAGGAGGCAGATGGAGGGTGAAGGAGGGACATGGAGGGAGAAGCAGGGAGAAGGGGGTAGAAGGAGGGAGGAGGAGGGAGAAAGGTGTAGAAGGAGGGAGAAGGAGTGAGATGGGGGTAGAAAGAGGGAGGAGGAGAGAGATGGAGGGAGATGGAGGGAGAATGAGGGTGATGGAGGGAGAAGGAGAGAGAAGGAGGAAGAAAGGAGTAGAAAGAGGTAGAGGGAGGGAGAAGGAGGTAGAAGGAGGGAGAAGGAGGGAGAAAGAGGGAGAAGGAGGGAGATGGAGGGAGAAGCAGGGAGAAGGGGGTAGAAGAAGGGAGACGGAGGGAGAAAGGGGTAGAAGGAGATAGAGGGAGGGAGAAGGAAGTAGAAGGAGGGAGAATGAGGGAGAAAGAGGGAGAAGGAGGGAGAAAGGTGTAGAAGGAGGGAGAAGGAGGGAGGAGGAGGGAAATGGAGGGGGAAGGAGGGAGAATGATGGTCATGGAGGGAGAAGGAGGGATATGGAGCGAGAAGGAGGTAGAAGGAGGGAGATGGAGGAAGATGGAGGTAGAAGGAGGGGGAAGGGTGGAGATAGAGGGCGAAGGAGGGAGATGGAGGGAGAAGGAGGCAGAAGCAGGGAGAAGGAGGGCGATGGAGGTAGAAGGAGGGAGATGGAGAAAGAAGGAGGTAGAAGGAGGGAGAAAGAGGGAGAAGTAGGTAGAGGGAGGGAGAAGGATGGAGAAGGAGGTAGAAGGAGGGAGAAGCAGGTAGAAGCAGGGAGATGATGGAGGTAGAAGGAGATAGAAGGAGGGAGATGGAGGGAGAAGGAGGGAGAAGGAGGGAAAAATCAATTGTTGTTGAAATGCATCGGTGCGGGATTAAATGAAATATACATACATTCTTTAAATCCAACTTCAAATGAATTAAAAAGGAACTTTTTTACTAAGAATACAATGAGACATATTTTCCAACCTCTGGTTTAAAAGGTTTTAGGGTCTGTAAATTTTATTATAGCTAATTTCTCTTGTTGACAAAGTTTGCAGATGTTGCTATGATTGTTGTAAGGTTTTGCTTTTTTTTTAAATTTTTCAGTTTACAATGGGATTAATTACCACACACAGTTGGCTCGTTTAGTAGTATTTCTAAGGCTTTCTAGCTGAAAAGATGACTTATGATTGTACCACCTCTTTTTAAAGTTACCCTATCTATATTTTTTCTGTTCATTTGTATCTATTAATTCTGCTTTGTAAATTTCTGCTTCAGTTTTGCAAACTCCATCTAATGGACATCTGCTTTTAATTCAACAATAAAAAAAGATCCGATTGTAAGTCGGAAATTTTTTTTAAAAAAAGCAAATATATAAATATATAAATATATATAAAAAAAGCAAATATATATACATATCATTCTGTTCATATATATATATATATATATATATATATATATATATATATATATATATATATATATATATAACTAGACTCGTTTCGAAAAACCTTTGAATATTTGATTTGCAAATAATCAAATCAATCTCGCGGGAAAAAAGGTTTTAAAAAAAGAAAGAGCTACAAACATGAACTACTGCCGAAAAAATCGCACAGATGCAGATGTGAAGCCCAAAGAAAAAACCCCGATATGAGTAGACAACTAACTAACAAAAGAGCTCAATAGAATCGTAGAGCAGACCCCAGCCATACTTTCCCTGACGATCCGTTTAGGTGAAACCTAGGTAGGTTTGTCTGGCTCACTAGGTGTATCTATCTATATATATATCATTCTGTTCATATATATACTATTTATATCTATCTGTATGTTTGTTCATACATATCTGTGTATCTATTTCACTATGCTCATATATATCTTTGTTTATTATCTCTCTATGTTCTCAGTCTATCTTTTAAAATTTTATCTTTCGGCAAAAATCAAACATATGGCTGCAAACGCGGTTCGTTTAAAAGAAAACAAAATGGGATTTTCTACTCAGGGATCAATACAACACAGAAAACATATGGAAAACAAACACAAAAGTTGTATTTAATTAAATGTAATAAAGATATCGAATGAGAGAAGAAAAAGGAAACGCTAAACATAAGAGAAAAGAAAGAAAATTTAAAATGATTTGTTATAAAAGAAATGCTCAATAATTACTTTATCTATCATATTATCGACAATTTCTTTTTTGTTTTTCCTTTATAAATATTTCGGCATAGATAGATTTTGTTTAGATTGAGACGTTGCCCCTTCATATGTATTATGGTCATTCAGTGTAGTTGATTGCTTTGGTTATCATCCTGAAAGCGTTTTGTTTTGTTTTTTTCACGGAACATGAAGGCTATTCTGGACTTGATTATCCGGGAAGATTTCAACTTTCCGTCTCCGGAAGATCTTATGTGAGAGCCAGCCCACGGAGAAAGAAAGAAATGTTTTCACGTCTAAGACTCTTTACTGATACAGTAACTGTGGTACAAGGCCAAAAAAGCGGGGAGACATTTCAACCTTTGTCATCACAACCTATCTTATACCTACCTAATCAGATTCACGACCCATTCATTCGTTATAATCATGACTCATTCACCATAAGAATTTATTCGTTACCATTCACCAAAATACCTCAAACACACTGGGCAGCTACTGGGGAAAAATACGCCATGACTTAAAAATCCCAGTATGCACAATTGTGTATAATATATACACACACACACACACACACATATATATATATATATATATATATATATATATATATATATATATATATATATATATCAACCTCTTTCTATCAGTTCTAATCTTCATCCTGAGCTGATGCTGAAAGAATCTGATCAGATTCTGATGAGAATAGCGATCCCATAGCAAGATTTCCTCCATTCGCGTCGTCCAAATCACCATTCGAGTAGTGGCAGCAGAGTCAGAAAAACCATCCCTTTCACTCCAGAATACAGGGGCGACTCATTGTCACACGCCTGCGTATGTGCGATCAATGGGGCGTACCTGAGGACAACAGTAGAAGGCGTATGCAGCCGTTTTCTCTAAGACGGTCTGGCAAATCCGCCAAGCTCCATTTGAACGCTACGTCATTGACCAGCAATGAGACGCCAGCAATGAGACGCCTCTGTGTCCAGTCGGACTCCGTTTACTGAATAGACGACAAAGGTGCATCAACGTTACAGACGCTGTGTCTTCTGGATCAGGGAGACATCCACACCGTATGACGAGATTACGAAGCAGGCGGGCAGCCATACCTCTATTCCTCCAAGCTGGCTATTTTGATAGACATGATTTAAGTTTGAAAAGAAAAAACAGAAAAGTCACTATTCACATACTGGACGGAAATCTGCGAGGGTGAAGACCCCGACGGATTGTCTTAAAGTTCCCGTGCCCATTTCCGACGTCAACCGGAAAAAATATGGATCAATATTGTGAATTTCTTTCTTCGTTCAACGATAATGTTATTAAACTTATCAGAAGTTAGGAAAAAAATTTACATAAATAAAATAGACAACACTTGTCTATATTATTTAATGAAACATGTATGAATATATATATATATATATATATATATATATATATATATATATATATATATGTATGAATATATATATATATATATATATATATATATATTAGGTTGGTGCAAAAATAATGATGTAATAATGTCGTTTTTTGACGTTACGTCAAAAAACGACATTATTACGTCATTATTTTTGCACCAACCTAATATATATGCATACATATGCGTATATTCAAACGCATATAATAACCAAATTAATAATGTGTTACCTAAAATGTTTATTCTGTTTATTAATTAAAAATAAGGCATTACCTTTATTTAAAAAACGACTTGGCATTATGTTTCATTGTCTTCTACCATCTTGCACGTAACTAAATGTTTCTATCTTCCACAAACTTTCTTTTATACTGATCCCTTCCAGTAAAGAACTATTTGCAGTCTTCCAGAGAACTTTTTTTCATGATGAGACTGCTATAAAGACGAAAGAATCACATTTGCGGTTGTATCACTGCCTACCCAACTCAATAAAGCGGTTGTTTATATCTATCCATGCGTCCAGTGGCGGTTTTTCTCACACGCGGACATATCAGTCGCAGCCCGGCCTACTGGCGTCCATCTTTTGTGCTCACCAATGACAACTGGGTATCGCGTAAATCTGCATTCGGCAGCCGGGAGTAAATTCAGGTCAGCTCTGTGCCTCCTTTCTTGGTCTAGTTTGAAATTGCAAAGTCCCTTCCCACATAATACTACACACGGGCGCACACAACTTTTTAAATCCTCCTTTCAAGATAATTGTTGTGGTAGGATCCACCTAATTTGCATAGTGGAGTACCGACCATATAAATATGGTTGGTACCGGGAAGGAATGAGGAGAATCCAACCAGAGACTCTGCCCGACTGCGACTCAGTCAACACACATTCCAGGAACGGTCTTCCCCGGAATATACAAAAGACTATATGTAAATATTGTGTACAATGTCGACGACGATGAGATCCATTGTTGAAACTTGACTAATGCATGGAATAATAATGCAACACAAAATGTACTTAGAACAAAATGTATTGAAACAAGAAAGTGTACACAATATTTACATATAGTCTTTTGTATATTCCTGGGAAGACCGTTCCTGGAGAATGTGTTGACTGAGTCGCCGTCGGGCAGAGTCTCTGGTTGGATCTCCCGATTCCTTCTCTCTCTTCCCGGTACCAACCATATTTATATGGTCGGTACTCCACTATGCAAATTAGGTGGATCCTACCACAACAATAATATATGATGATAAAACTTTAGCAAATTATTATTGTTTTGATGACAAATTTGTTTGAACTGCCTACAGCCCACTATCAAACATAGTGTATAATGCAGAAACTACTAGCATAATTAGAATACATCATTTTAGAAAATCATTTATTGTATGTGAAAACTTCTCCAAAACCTTTTTTCCGACCTTGATTTAATGATCGAAAGATAATTTTGGAAAACATTTCTGAAATTCTATATGACTGTGAATGTTAGACAACTTCGTTTAGATTTGAATCAATCGAGATCTGGGTTCTACCGAAGAGGACTGTGAATATCGCGACAAAAGAGGAATTTTTTAGAAGAACGATTTGAAATCTTTGAGATATATAATGAGGAAAGAAGAATTGGAGAATTTAACACTCACAGGGGGCATTAAAGACAAAGGAAGCAAATGAAAACAAAAAATAACTTCTTTGACAATTATGTGGAAATCGATGTACTATAAAATCAAAAAGGAGTCGGAAAGACGTAATGTTGAGATAGGAAGCTGTGAAGAGCCATGATTACCCACTTGCAGAAAGAATTGAAAAAGAACTATTTACTGATCTTCCCTATTAAAGGATCGAATTCATTTGCATACAAGAGTTCTTTTCACACTATCCATCCACCTTGAATGCTTTGAAAATATTTATCATATCTAGATAAGACTGGTACAAGGATATATAAGAGTGGAGCCTTCAGCGAGGGCCGGGATGAATAAACAAGTTCTTCACAGACTAGATGGCTAATTATTTTGCTGTAGATTCTCAATAACATTCTGTTTTCTAAAAACACATTTGATATCGCTTATAAATCATTCTTCATTTCTACTTTACCTTCTTCCATTTTTTTCTTTTCTCTAATTGAAATCGACTTGTGCAACTGCCGACGTTCTCGTCCTTTACTTGTAAGTGACCCATAAATCATAAGCTGAAACTCATGCTCACACCTGCTCGCTTGTATTCAAAGAGATGCGGACAAGCTAGAAAGAATTTAAACTTACGGGGGTACTAGAGAAGCAATGATTAATTCTTTTACTATGGCTGTTTGGGAAGAGGTTTTCACAAAAGTTACAGATTCCAAGACAAACCGATCAATATTTTTTTTTATTTTGTACATCATTCACAATCAACATATCTCTTTCTGAATATTTATGGGTTACAGTACATATATATATATGTGTCTTTTCTCGCCCGTGTGTGTGTATGTGTTTTATTGAATAATATAGATATATTTTGTCATTTTATTTTTATACTGATCCCTTCCAGTTCTCTAATCAAATCCTTGGTGTTAAGATAGAAATCATCAAGAAAGGCACCGTAGTTTTTTCCTACTGAAGTATTTTCTATTTCCTCCAAGGGTTGAATTACTAAGACAAACTCATTGTAACAATAATAAAATCTGCATTTCGTTGTCATGGTGATTTTTGAAAAATCACACGTGAACCCGCTCTATTAAAATTATTTTAAAATTAAAAATTCATCCGTTGCTGCTGTGTAATTTTTGCAAAACAAGCATCCCAATATAAGGGAGCTGACCGTAAATTTTAAGAAATTGAAAGTACCTGTGTAGCAAAAAACTACAGCCCCTTCCTTGATCAATTTCATCTTAACACCAAGGAATTGATTAGAGAACTGGAAGGGATCAGTATAAAAATAGATATAATACGTCTATATTATTCAATGAAACATGTTACAATGAAGATATACTGCCTAAATATATATATATATATATATATATATATATATATATGTGTGTGTGTGTGTGTGTGTGTATGTGTGTGTGTGTGTGTGTGTGTGTGTGTGTGTGTGTGTGTATAAAAATATATAGAAAATAGAAAAGAACTCGTTAGGTAAATAATCCAGTAAAAATTTCGCTTGAAGATGGAACAGAGCTTAGTTCTTTAATTCAATTTAATTCAAACAGTTATATTGAAGTTTTCGGCTCTTGTTTTGAAACATGAGAAATCTTATGTAGCGTTGGAATCATATTTTTAAATAAATAATTATATGTATGTGTTTGTGTGTGTGTGTGT
The DNA here is from genome assembly GCA_963932145.1 of Acanthosepion lycidas. NCBI lineage: Eukaryota > Metazoa > Mollusca > Cephalopoda > Sepiida > Sepiidae > Acanthosepion > Acanthosepion lycidas. The sequence continues at coordinate 56,934,582 of OZ010614.1, read as the reverse complement.
GTGTTTGTGTGTGTGTGTGTGTGTGTGTGTGTGATTTTCATTCATTTTTTAAGTTTGTGTCGTATGTGACACTTCAGTCGCACTAGTGACCTACATACATGTCCACATATTGTGCAACAGTGAGGATCCTGGGACATAGCAACAGGAATATTTGCTGGTGCTTTTCGCCACTGTCTTTCGTCTTTTAGCCGATCAATATGACTGATTTCAAAATTTCTGATGCCACTCTAGAACAAATATTTCCAGTTATGTATGAAAAGCCCAATAAAAAAAAAGTTCTTAGCTTCATCAATAAAACAAAAATCATAGAAAATGATGTCTTTATTTCCATGAGGTAATTGCGAAATATATTCGAGGAAGGCTTGTGAACGGATTTTATTTTCTACGGTTCAAGGTTACACAGAGAAAAATACACCGGTAATGATCTGTGAAAATCATCTTATTAACATTCGCTTTCAGCTGCTGTACTAAATGAATGTTATTTCAGAACAGATGGCATGTCTCTTCATATGTTCATTTTCTTTTTCAAGATTGTAATTGATATTATTTACATCATTCGGACTATTGTCCTCATCTTTGTCGCCATATTTATCACAACGTTTCGGCCGTTGTAAGCTCCGGCCTTCTTCAGGTGGTTGGAATGTCGAACTGAACCCTTTATTTTGCTCACTGGGGTAGACTGTTCTAGTTCCACGTGTCATGTTTGATGGATGTCAGTTATCAGTTATCTCCTGTTAATTTCCCTAAAATAAATAAAAATTGCTTAACTATTGAAATATTTATAAAGATTTAAAACACCCAAGTCCCTATTCAGCCCTAGTTTATGTGTATTTAATTTTAAAAGCCAATATGTTTCTTTTTTTCTGCGTGTATATGTGGAACTAAAATCGGAATCTATCAATAAACATTTGCAGTTTTCTAATGAATGTCCTGATTGATGTTTAGCTATGGGAGAATATATATATATATTATTTTCTATATTTCCCTATTATAATCTCTCTTTCGCAAAGCCCCTTTGTCTACTTTTCTCTGGCTTTTTATCTTTCCAACTGTCATAGGTCCTTACCTATAACTACAGAATGAACTCTTCCTAACACTATGTATACTACGCCTCTCAAGAGAGAGGGTCGAATCGAGTCGAGCCGATAGTAGTTCACTCCAAACCAGACTGACAGTCATACTAACACCTTCCACATCTTGTATTATTATTTCGTGTAATATACCTTCGTTATTTCTACTCTTGTGTTCGTGTTGTTCTTCCTTGGTCCTAATCTGGGCCATACCACCAACTTACCTTTTTTTTCATTGTCTCTGTCTCTTTTTATATCAATCTTATTTTCTGTTCCTGAATTTTTCTCCCTCTTTCTATCTTTCTCTCTCTTCCTCTTTCTTTATCTTTTTTTACTCGCCCTAATTCTCTTTCTTTACTTTCTTTCTATATCACAACTCCATTTCTTTTCTTTTGTCTCTCTTTTCACTTCATTTTATTGTCTCTTTCCGTATTTTTTATATTCTCTGCCTTCCTCTCTCTCTCTCTCTCTCTTCTGCCTTCCTCTCTTTCTCGCTCTTTCTGTTATATTTCTCTTTCCGTTTTCTATCGCATCTCCTTTTCTATTTCTTTTTCTTCTATTTTCTTTTCATTCCCTCTCTGTCTCTATCTCTCTGTCTCTCTCTCATAAACACTTGCAAGACAATGTGTTTAATTCTCATTACTAAGAGACTACACGAAATATACAATATCATATTTTGATAGTTACCCTTCACTGAAGGTGCCAATGACGTCATTAAGAAACATTAGCAGGGAAATCTCGTCCTTAGGAACAGACAGTCGTTTGCAATTCTGTCGATGATCGCTAGCCTTATCCTAGTTTGATCTATCTCAAGGCGACCATTTTGATACAAAGGCAAATTAAGCATATGAAAGCTACCGGATACGAAATATTTAACATAAGATACGAATACTTTAGTTTGGACAAATGTTTTTTATTCATCAACGTGTAAAGAAAATGGTCATCCGATACTCTCTCTGAGAAACTAAGATGGACACGTGTACAAGGAAATATGGCACCGGTCAAGGAGTGGACAACCCCTAACAGATATGCAGTGGCTTTATTTGTATGACTAGTCTCAATCTGTCAATGTTAGAAATGGATATAACAGCCTGTAAAGTCAAAACTGGATTATTTATGTATTTGCTCTCTTCTTTTTTTGTCTTTTGTTTTCAATTCGCAATGGCGATGAAATATAACAATGTGTGAGTTCATGCCTTCTTAAGTGGCATCAGTGCCTACGTGACAAAAGTAAACTTCGTTTAAATTCGAACTAGACACACCAATGTTATTTTCTAACTTTACATAATATTCAAAATAATATTCTTGCTTTCTTTACCCATTAACCGCGTTATTTCAAGCCTAGCGGTTTTTTAAAATGTGTCTATGTTTGTTAATAGCATCTTTTGTTCTTTTCACTTTTTCTAAATAAATGCATCCTCAGCTGGCGCTACACAATCACAAACAATTAACTGCACCAAATAACAGAAACAGCATAACATGAGAACTTTCAATAACATCAAAAAATGAAATGGATAGCACATGTAAATTAAAGAAAGACTAATGGCGTAATCAAGTTGTTGATATTCCACATTATTTCAAGCAAAAAGCAAGAAAACCGCCTTCAATACTGGAAAGAGCGTTAACATCTAGTGGAGTTCAGAAATCAATTTTCCTGAAAAGTTGTTTTAAGAGAAAAATTTTATAAATTTCAAACAAGAGTAGTACTATTTCCTTATAAAGAAACGGTTACTATTACCATTAACATCCCCCTCCTCTGGATGTTTTCCTTTTCTCCTCTTTATCCTTTTTTTTATTATATGTCATTCTAGTAATGTTTTTTTTTTTTTCTGTTCATTTTCAGTATCTATGTGTTTTTGACAACATGGCCTTATTTTTATAACTGTATTGAAAAATATAATTTTGTTTGCATATCTTTCTTGAAATTCTTTCCTAGTTTCCCCGACGGAAATCACCTCCCCCTCCCCTTGTTTCACTTTTATTGTCGATTTTACCTTTTATAAATAGATTTCTCACTTTGAATCTTTTCTTGTGGTAGTCATTTGGTTTTATTTCTAAAATTTACATTTTTCCGATTTTTTTGTATTGTTCCGATTTACTATATTGCTGATGTTTTTATTATAATGTTATTTTATTATATTTACGAGAAGGTGTTGAAAAAATCATGGCACGACCTAAACAGCCATCCCCCAAAACACTACAAAGCTGTTTGCTGGAAATTATTGGTTGGAAAAATTTTAAAAGCTCATCTCTACATTTTGAAGTGAATTTTGTTAATCCAAATATAGTAAAACTGTGCTCATTTTCTTCTTCTTCTTCTTCTTCTTCTTCTTCTTCTTCTTCTTCTTCTTCTTCTTCTTCTTCTTATTATTATTATTATTATTATTATTATTATTATTCTATCTGCTATATCCAACATTCACTGCCATATACGAAGACTGATATTAAGCAACAGTTGTACATTTTTCTTTGTTTCTGTCGAAATTTTGCTGTCTCTGAAAACTTTGCTTATATTTTTGGATACTTTTTCCTCTATCCCAATGCATGTTCCGATTTCAGTGTTACACTTTCTGTCCCTCTCTTAAAATACCTCCCCAAATTATTTTATTTGCTTTAATTTTAGTATCAACAATTTATTATTTGCCTGTTAGGTTGTTTTCTTTTGCTAGCAACCATGTATTCTGTCTTTTTGTTATTTAAGTTAAGTCCTTTCTTCTCGCTTTTATTCACTACCATTTGTAGGAGTTCTTTTGGGTTTTGTCATCTGCATATCTTATGTTAATATAATCAATCCTAGTACGGCTTCTAATTCTCTCAGAATCGCCACGCGGTAAAGGTTCAATTAATCCGGTGATAATACAACATCCTTTTCTTACACAGCTTTCTATTTCTGTACATTTACTGAATTCATTTTCTATGTAGGCGGTTTGCTCCCAACGATCAAACTGCTTGCTTCTATGGATATTAGAATAATCCATAATCTATAGTGTATGGATTATTTTAATCTCCTTCACAAATATGTCAAGTTCACCTGGCAGTTCAAATAGTCCTTTGTGACGTACTTTATCAAACGCTTTTGCATAATCTGTAAAACATAGGTATAAATCTTTTTCATTTGTGGCACGAATGTATCCTTATTCACCGCTTCTTATAAGAAAGCTTACACCAGGATCTACACGAGTTGTCAACCATAGCTGAAGTGACGATAAATTGATAATGCTATTTTCAGTTCAAAATGTCTTGTACAAGACTCTTTTTAATCAAATAATATAGGATTTTTTTTTTCAAATCAATGCAACTGGACCTTAGTTAGAAAGATCAGTCATCTGATTAAAATATCGATATAAATGACAGCTGTTCATATAATTCTAATGAACTCCTGATGTGCAAATTTATCAGTTTCCTATTTTCGTTACTGTAAAGATGAAAAAATTCAATCTAATTCTTAAGAATTAATAACAGATTAATTGTTTGATTTATTAGTTACAACTCAAGGGTAATTATTAATATTGAATTAATTCTATTGAATGTCGAAGAAAAATTAATTTGATATCGAGATATTTTTTTAATTTTATTTCTATTTGAACAGCAAGTAAATTTGAAATGGCGTATAAATTGACACAGAAATCGTGGTTTAAATCTTCAAATGTAATCTGATGGAGTAATTTTAAATCAGAAATGTTTGGCGCAGAATAAAATTATTTCTTTTTTTATCCTGTAATATTAAACGTGTGAGTGTTTTGAAACTTTGACTGACACATAAAAACCAAGGACTTCTTGTTTAACTCGTGAAATATCAGCTTCATGATGATTGCTAATTATAAAGTGATTGGCACATAAATCTTCAAACGTCTAATTATTTTTCTGATGCATATTCCACCAAAACTTTCCCTTATTTTATCTTTGCATTTTCTGAACCATAAAGTTTATGCGTGTGAAAGTTTGAGTGAAATAATACCACAGAAGTATGCTATGCCATGTAGCACTCTTTATTGCGTCAAATATCTCTGACAACGTTGTCTTCTATGGTGTTTGTTGACTATGAGAGCAACAACCTTTGACTGTTGCTATTGTATCGTAAGATAAGTTAATTATGGGAGAGTGATTTTCCATACATTGACACTATTCTCCTTTAGAAATCGTTGTATTCCTGGGACAAATAGTATTATACCAGAACAGGCTTAACAGCAGACTGTGACATCCAACCGTTACGTCAAATTGTGACGTCAGCCAATCCCGGGTCTTGTCCTGGTCGCGGCGCCAATTGTGGCATCCAAAACCGATCCAGAGTCTTATCCTGCTGTCTCGGCACCAATTGTGATGATCTAACCTTTAAGTGATTCGGATGGGAATCTGGTTAGAATCGATATCAGCCTCGTCGTTCCCAACTCGCTTCCAACGTCTGGTTACCGAAGTAACTACTTTGATCTCCAGTCTGCCTACCCACGTTGTGAATTGATCTTAGGCAGACGAAATCAATCAGCGTTGGGGCCGTACTGCAAGCTCGAGTTCGAATGAGGGCGGTATTGCACAAGTACGGGAGAAAGAAAAGAAAATAATAAGTCGAAAATGGTATCAAAAAAAGGATTACAATACTTTATATCTGGTTGCTGGATACATAGGACTGCGTCTATCTCCCGACCCGCTATATGGATTGTGACACGTGGTTTTCAGGCGAAATTCACAAAGCTTATTTTGGTGGTGTGAGTCTAAGTCGTCCTTCAAAAAAAGAATGTTCTTGGTTAGAAGATGAGTTCGGAAGTTGCGCGAATCTTGGTCAGCTCTTCGTGGTGGGTCTTCAGAGCTCTCAACTGGAACTCTCTCTCGAACTCAAAACTAAACTCAACTAAACTCCAACTCTGATTTTTGCTCGCTGCGAATTGGCTTATATGGACGCCGATTCAAAACCGGGGGTGGGCTCGTCGGGGTTTGAGGTTCCTTGATAAGTCTAAATCCACAAACCCCTTTTCTCTTCGGTCAGGAAAAATTCATTATTTCCATTTTTGGAAGTCTTCTCTTACTCCCACCTTCTCTTATTTTCATATGGACATCTTCCCACTTCTTCGTAGTAATCCCTCATACTTAAACTCTCTGTGGCTGCCTCCTTGCGTCACATGATAACCTCCGCCTGGCTGGTTAGCGTTCAACCAATGGTCGATCAACAGTGTGGGCGTGACTAGATTAGCCTTGTTCTTAAAAAAATATATATTTTGTTCAAAGAAAAATAATTATCTTTTTCTTTTCCTTTTCTTTCTTTTGTTTCTCTCTTCTTCTCTGGCCGCCAAGAATACAATACGACCTGTAGAGTGATAATCTCAATTCTTATCCTAACGTCACGGCATATGGAATTCTTCAATCAGATTTTCGCCAGCACCAAGAGGCTAGTCAACCAGACACACTCATTCTTCGGCGCCAACGAAATATTGTTTCGCTGTCATATTCAATTTCCAACACAGCCCAGATGTGTTTTCTCTCAATGACACCTCCCATCGACAAAGACCCAACCTAGAGATGACTCTCTTTGTGTGTGGTCAACAGATGACCTATTAAATTGTTTTCAGACAGCATCATGACACAAGTAAACCTTTATCTATTTAAAACTCTGTAACCACCTGGTGTTTGTCAATTAGCTTTACGACAATGGCCATAAGAATTTTCACCATTCTTCATTTATCAAAACAACATTTTCAAATGTCTCTTCTCGTAGGTGACTTTATCTTTAAAATTTTCCTCGCGGGGAATTTCACTACTCCCGACAATCAGCCTGTCACAAAGACACAGTTAATTTTTTATCTATCTAAACAAAACAATGTATTAACCTGGACCCTGCCAGCCAGCCCCAAGACAATGGCCGACAGAACCCTCACCAGTGTCTTCCATTATCAAAATAAGTTAAGTTGTCTGTTCCCTAATAAACTAGCTCTTTTTTCTTTCTTTTCTTTCTCTTTTTCCTTTCCTTCTTTTTCCCACTTTTTGCGCCCCTAAATGGTGTCACAAGACCAAGGAAGCCGGATACAGGTTTGACCGGAGATGAAACCAGTTGAAAGTAGAGATCTAAGATTCACATCTTGTTAGTAGTGATGCTAAAAATGAACAGCTGTGAACAAAAGGTCGCACCTGATATTTGCATGCGTGAGAAAAGCCCTTGGATAGATGAATATATCAACAACCACTCAAGAGACAATTTGCATATCACATATTTGGGCGGGAATTGCCCGAGCCTCACTTTCCAGTGTCTTCGAGTCCTTGTTGGAGAATAATTATTTCCACCCCCAACTGCAACCTGTCAGTCGGGATGTGACGAGTTTCTCATTATTCTATCGCTACTATCATGGAAAATGCTCTGACGAACTACATTTCTTGGTTCTGCCAGGCTAGGACACACCATTCCACTTACACAGTGGCAAACAACCTTCATTTCCTCCGTATTTCCATCGGCGAGAAGTAAGTTTCTTCCCGCGAACCACTGTCCTGTGAAACAGATTCCTAAGACGATTTTTCTCTAATAAATACAATCTTAAACTGTTCAAGTCTAGAGTCAACAGCTATCTTCCCCTCTTATCCATATAAACTCCCCCTTAACGTAATCTTCTACCTCGAGTGCCTCCCCGGCCTTGTACAAGGTGAACTATTACGTTGGTGCAAAAATAATGCCGTTTTCTCACATAGTAACATAAATTATTTTTGCACCAACCTTATATATTGTAAAAAAAATTTAAAAAAATAGGACATATAAGATGTAAGGTCCACGTATGGAACCAGGTTTCATGGGGTCGTACCACTGACCGAGAGTAACTGACGATCTATTGAAGTGAAAAAATGTTAAGTAAAAAATTCAAATCTTGTGTTATCATTTAATTGACACAGCGACATCATTGCACATTCACATATATCTGAAGATAGGACAAATTCCATGGAGAAATGGGTTCATGCCTTTCCAAATGATATTAATTTTAAGAGAGCGACAGCATTCTGGATCGAAATTCGAACTCATTTTACAAATTCTCTTTTCCGTGTGTGTAAATATTTATTTACTTCTCGTTTCCAGTGTATCGATCGTAAATTGTGATAAAATGCAATAGGAAAAAAAAGTCAAACGGATCTTGTGATCGTGTCCCCCATTCAAACGGATCTTGTGATCGTGTCCCCCATTCAAACGGATCTTGTGATCGTGTCCCCATTCAAACGGATCTTGTGATCGTATCCCCTATTCAAACGGATCTTGTGATCGTGTCCCCCATTCAACCGGATCTTGTGATCGTATCCCCCATTCAAACGGATCTTGTGATCGTGTCCCCATTCAAACGGATCTTGTGATCGTATCCCCTATTCAAACGGATCTTGTGATCGTGTCCCCCATTCAACCGGATCTTGTGATCGTATCCCCATTCAAACGGATCTTGTGATCGTGTCCCCCAATCAAACGGATCTTGTGATCGTGTCCCCCATTCAAACGGATCTTGTGATCGTGTCCCCCATTCAAACGGATCTTGTGATCGTGTCCCCCAATCAAACGGATCTTGTGATCGTGTCCCCCTTTAATGAAAGCGAAAGATGAGGTGACACCAGACAGACGACATCGGTAACCAGGTTTTAATTATCTCTTCCCGACCACCAATAATTGCGAATGCAGATATTTCTTTTTTAAATATGGTTACGACAAGGAAAGTAAATTAAGTAAATTATTTTAAATAAGAAATATTACAAAAAATATCAGCCAAAAATTGAAATTCGACAAAAACTATAAAAATTGATTGGAGAAAAAAAAGCGGCATAGAAATGTCTCCGCCGTTTACAAATTTGAAAGGTGTACAACATTTTAAACATTTCAAACAAACGCGACTCTTTTCTAATTTTCAAATATTTATTCTTAGATAGATAGATAGATAGATAGATAGATAGATAGATATGAACAGACTGAGATAGATAGATAGATATGAATAGACTGAGTTAGATATGAACAGACTGACATAGATAGATAGATAGATAGATAGATAGATAGATAGATAGATATTAGGTTGGTGCAAAAATAATGACGTAATAATGTCGTTTTTTGACGTTAAAAATACGTCAAAAACGACATTATTACGTCATTATTTTTGCACCGACCTAATAGATAGATAGATAAATATGAATAGACTGTTAGATATGAACAGACTGAAATAGATAGATAGATAGATAGATAGATAGGTATTAGGTTGGTGCAAAAATAATGACGTAATAATGTCGTATTTTTAACGTCAAAAAACGACATTATTACGTCATTATTTTTGCACCAACCTAATAGATAGATAGATAGATAGATAGATAGATAGATAGATATGAATAGACTGAGTTAGATATTGTTGAAACTTGACTAATGCATGGAATAATAATGCAACACAAAATGTACTTAGAACAAAATGTATTGAAACAAGAAAGTGTACACAATATTTACATATAGTCTTTTGTATATTCCTGGGAAGACCGTTCCTGGAATGTGTGTTGACTGAGTCGCAGTCGGGCAGAGTCTCTGGTTGAATCTCTCGATTCCTCTCCTCTCTTCCCGGTACCAACCATATTTATATGGTCGGTACTCCACTATGCAAATTAGGTGGATCCTACCACAACACCCCCCTCCCAAGCCTTGGAATCCCTTTTGGATTTCAACTGGCTTCCTATATAGGTTGATGATTATAGCTATTTCTTTGTAGATCCATTTGCATACTTTTAATATTTTTTTCGTTTTGGATTCAAGTCCAATGGTTCCGTGAACTTTCGTTTCCTACCAGATCTTCTCGGTTCAGGAATATTCTGCGGAGGTTCTACTTGAAACATATCATACATTACATCAATGGAATCTTCCTCCGCATCCGGTATACTCTCTTCATGCTCTAGAACGTAACATTTTTTAAGTTGGTCCTGGTGCCTTTTATGAGTATTCTTCGGCCCTTTAATTATGTAAATCAGGTCACCGATTCTCTTGTCCACTATGCCTCGCTCCCAGAACTCAACGTTGTTTTTGTAGCACTTGAAAAAACACCTTCTCTCCGGAGGCGTATATTTTTCTCGCTGTATACATAGTATTCTTTACTCTATTTTTTCCTGGCAAAAGCTTGTCAAACACTGACTTAACTTTCCTAGCGAAATGTTTGGTGCCATGTTTGAGTGTGTTCTCTGGTTTGGCGTAATTCTGTATACCTGTAGGAATTGCTGAAGCGCCTTTTCCGTTGGAACTCCTGAGGCTTTCTTCAGCGCGCGCTTTAATGTATCGACAAATCTTTCTGCGAGTCCATTGGACCTCGGATGATACGGCGGCGTCGTTATGTGGTTAATTTGATATAACTCACAAAATTCCTTAAATTCTTCAGAAGTGAATTGTGTACCATTGTCACTCACAATACACTCTGGCACACCGAACCGTGCAAATAGTTCATGCAAAAAAGTTGTTGTGGTATTGGACGTAGGCTTTTTGCAGCGTAGTACTTCCGGCCATTTTGTAAAACTATCTACCACTATTAAGTAGTAATAATCTTCTACTGGACCAGCGAAATCAATGTGTAATCTTGTCCATGGATGATCCGTCTTGGGCCATGGTTTGTGTACTATAGGTGGTGCCTTAGCTGCTAACGCACACCCTTTACATCGCTGAACCATGTTTGCGATATCCACATCCATTCCTTTCCAATATACATAGCTTCGCATTAAGCTTTTTGTTCTATTAACCCCCGGGTGACCCATATGAAAGTCCCGTAGTATTCTTTTCTGCAACTTTTTTGGTACTACTACTCTCTCACCATATAATAAAACTCCGTCACAAATTGAATAAATCTTCTGCACTTTTTTGTCATTTGCTACCATTTTGCTTTTTATTTCTAAAATGAAATCATCGCTTTCAGCTTCTTTTTTGATTTCCTTTGATGTAACCGGTAGCTCTCTTAAAATGTTGTTTACCATGCTTTTCACCTCATAATCTGCTCTGATATTTGCAATAATTGATTCTTCGAATCTTTCTTCTTGACTCGGTACGAGTCTTGATAAACTATCCGCATGAATTATATTTTTGGATGATAGGTGCTTTATGTGAAAATCATAATTGAGAAGAATGGTTCCCCATCTCAACAGACGATTTGCCGTATAAACGGGTAACCCTTTCTTCGAACCAAAAATAGTGATCAGAAGTTTATGATCCGTTTCAAGAATAAAATGTCTGCCGTGGATGTATCTGTGAAATTTTGTTATGGCAAAAATGATACTCAGCGCCTCTTTTTCTATCTGTGAGTAACTTCTTTCTCCTGGGAGTAAAGTTCTTGAAACATGTGCAATTGGTTTTCTCGAACCATCTGGCATTATGTGTTGAATACACGCTCCTATCCCGTATGAACTGGCGTCACTTGCCACTACAATATCAAGTTTTGGGTTGTAATGGGTTAAAAAGAGGTCTGATGTAAGCATTTTCTTTATTTCATCAAAGGCTTTCTGACATTCTACCGTCCATTCCCATGCCTTGTCTTTTTTTTAGTAGTTCATTCAACAGAGCTCTTAGATTGTACATTCCTTTAATGAACGCTTGATAATAATTTGCGAGCCCCAGAAAACTCTGTAGCATCGCCACATTAGTGGGCGTCGGCATGTCTCTAATCGCAATGGACCTTTCCGGATCTGGACATCTGCCATTTTTGTTGATTATGTGACCTAAATAATTAATTTCCTCCAAACCAAATTCGCACTTTGACTCTTTGACTTTAAATCCAAAGTCCTGAATCTTTTTAAATGCTTGATTGAGATGCTCTCGATGTTCGTCGACGGTTTCGCTCCTTACTATGATGTCGTCTAAGTAAGCGCACGCACAGTCTAAATCATTCAACATGACGTCCATAGCTTGTTGAAAAATGGCTGGTGCCACTTTAATACCGAAAGGAAGCCTGTTGTACTTGAATAACCCTCTATGCGTGTTTATCCCTAGTAACTTCGAACATTCTTCTTCGACGGGAATTTGGAGATAGGCATCTGATAAGTCGATTTTTGAAAATATAACTCCACCATTTAGCTTGTTAAAAATCTCCTCCGGACTCGGTAACGGGTAATGGTAGTCCTTGATTACCGAGTTCAACCCTGTCGAAAAATCAACACAGACTCTGATTTGGTTTGATTTCTTTTTTATTCACACAATCGGCGCAGCCCATGAATTAGATTCTACTTTCGAAATAATTCCCATTTTTTCCAACCTATCAAGTTCTTCGTTAATTTTCTCTACACTTGCGAAAGGCACGTTACGTTTCTTTTTAAAAAATTGGCATAGTATTTTCCTTTAATTCAAATTTAGCTTCAAACTTGTTACATCTTCCAAGACCAGGTGTGAAAGTTTCCGGAAACTTTTCCTTTAATTCATCTTTAATGTCCTGTCTTGTTTGCGTATTACTTTCTACTTTTCTGCAGAATGAGTTTAACGGTTTATCCCACAATTCGAATGTTTCAATAAAATCTGTACCCATCAAGTTTTCTCCATTTTTCAGAATGAAAACCTTTATTTTTTTAACGATCCCGTTCAATTTCATGGGAAGTACAACCTCGCCTTCGAAGTTAATTTCCTTTCCAGTTACCGTTCGAGCGCGTTTCGTTGACTTCATTATTGTAGGCCTTTTTAAAATTTTCCATGTTTTATAGTTCATTATTGTTAAATCTGAACCCGAATCGAGTTGAAATTTGATATTCTTTTTAAATATTTCAGTCGTCACATATTTCCTCAAATCTCTATCTGATTTGATATTCGAATTTGTTTGTCTAATTCGGCTATTGAATTTTTTCGTTTTACAACACGATCCTTTGTGTCCCTTCTTGTGGCACACGAAACATTTCTTATTTCTATATGGGCAATTTACCTCCCACTGTCTTTCGTTGCAACGTCTGCAATTATATGGTGGAACCTTTTTTTCCTCCTCGTTCTTCTTATTTAATTTTTCTTGTCTATTTTTAAAATACGCCGAATTTTTACTCCAATTTTTTTCTGATGGGTAATTTGACTGTTTTTTTTATTTTTTTAATATAAGCAATGCCAGCTTCTTCGATTTTTTGAGACTCTTTCTTTAAACTTACGGCCCGCTGACACTCCTCTGCTAACTTTTTCAGGGTAAGGTTCTGTTCAGATTCGAGTTTAGACAAAACTCTACGTCTTATTTCGGCACTCTTACTGGATACCAGTCCTTGAGCAAAAATTAAACACTTAAATTCTTCCACCGTAATCTCTGCCAATCTGAAATTGTCACAATGTCTATTCACTATAGATGCATATGTTAAGTAATCCTGATCGTCGGATTTAGCGACATTCATGCATAACCATCGCTTATGCCAAAGCGACATATTTGCTCCAAACAGCTCTTTTAGCAATTTCACTGTTTCCGAGAATTCCAATTCATTCGTTCTTCTCGGTAGAATAAGATCTACAAATTTGCTATGTTCTGCTGTACCTAGCTTTCTTAGTAATAGACTGACTTTTCTTGAATTCAACCAGTTTTCACAGTCTGTGTAGAAAATATCTTCATATCTTTTAAAGTACGCTTCAAACGTTTTTTCTTCGTCTGGCACATAGTTGAAAGTTTCCAGCGAATTAAATATGGTGTTATTAGAATATGAAGAATTTCCCTCATTTGCCTGATTGTTGTTTAATTTCTCCAGTATTAACTTTTGAATTTCTAAAAGTCTTTCCTCATGCTTTTCTTGAATTTCTAAAAGTCTTTCCTCTTGCTTTTCTTGATATTTTTGCTGGGATTTGAATAATTCAGCCTGACTCAACTGCTGGGATTTGAATAATTCAGATATGACTTTGGATAATTCATCCATCTTTAGCTGATAGTGTTCATGCAACAAAGAATATACCTTTAATTTGTGTATCTATGGATATAATATAAGCTGACCATAAAAATCGAAACAACTTACGACTGTTTTATTTTATGTCTTGCTTTTACATTCAAGCCCGTGATAATCAACTTTGGTATTTTTTTTTTATTACTTCTGTTCGCGTATTTCCATGACAAACCTCTGATTTTTATTATCAGAGGTAAATTCGTCACTATAAAATATTGTTGAGCAAACAAAACAAAACAAAAAAAATAAATAAATAATTTTTTAAAGTTCGTTACCTTTCAAAATCGACACGGTGTATTTGTGCGCCTTTTAATTCCATGCACGTTTTTGTAGTCGGCCAGTTTTTTTTTTAACGGATGTCTCGTTGTAGATAACTTTTCCAATTTAAAATCACCGTTATTCGTTTACGACAAATTTTTCTGAGTGAACGTTCCTTATGCTTAGCCGTCCTTTAACGAGTTCTAAATATCCAGAAAATCAGAATCCTTCGCCGTTCCGTTAGATGTTGGACTTTTAATTAATATTTTTTTCCTTCAGCCTGGGTTTTTCAATGACTTGTCCCAATTGTTGAAGGCTATCAATTATTAATTCTTTTTTTTTTTTTTTTTTGTGGTTCTTTCTACCTCGTCGCCATTGTTGAAACTTGACTAATGCATTGAATAATAATGCAACACAAAATGTACTTAGAACAAAATGTATTGAAACAAGAAAGTGTACACAATATTTACATATAGTTTTTTGTATATTCCTGGGAAGACCGTTCCTGGAATGTGTGTTGACTGAGTCGCAGTCGGGCAGAGTCTCTGGTTGAATCTCTCGATTCCTGTATTTATCAATCCACCCACGAGGATCGAATGTGGCATAAGGCCGTTTTAATGTGGGTATCCCCGAGCCCGTAGGCTCGGCCAAAAATATGGCCTTTCTGAACCCGCCTAGACGGGTTCAGGCCCTGTCAACCTCCCCGGACGAAACCTTGCTCTTCGGCAAAGCCTCGTCCGGGTTCCACTCTGCTAATGCAGAGAGTTCGACAGTCGCCGAGAGTCTGTCTCACGGTCTCAGAATCTCTTGATTCCTCCCCTCTCTTCCCGGTACCAACCATATTTATATGGTCGGTACTCCACTATGCAAATTAGGTGGATCCTACCGCAACAGATATGAACAGACTGAGATAGATAGATAGATAGATAGATAGATAGATAGATAGATAGATAGATAGATAGATAGATTATATTTATTATTGTAGTTTACAATAATTGTGGCACATGGCCTAAAAAGTGGGGAGTGGGTTTGAGGTTGGTTATCCTTACCTACCCTATACCTAGCTGACCCGATTCACGACCCATTCATTCAATACAAATAACATATCCACCCAAAGAATTCACCCATCACACTTTACTCCTACATATACCACAATACCACATTCACAAAGGGAACCTCAAAATTAAACCCATTATTTAAAAATTTCTTATGTACAACTGTTCATAATATATATATGCTGATGCGAATAGCGTTCTTATCGCAAGATCCCCTGCCTTCGCGTCATCCAGATCACCATTCTTGCCACGGCTAGCAACGTTAGAAACACCATTCGTTTCACCCCAGAATATGGGAGCCACACATTGTCGCACGCGTATGCGAGATCGATGAACACAAGCTGATCTGGGGCGATACTTACCTCAGCTTTTCGCCATAGTCTCAGAAAGGGCGTATCTGATGACAATGGTAGAAGGCGTGCGAAGCGGTTTCTTCTAAACCTAGGTCACAGCGGTAATATTCGGGCAAATCTGCCCAGCCCCATTTGAAGGTTATGTCATTAAAAGGTAGCACGTTCCGAATCAATCGCCAGATAAGCAAAAACTCAGGGTTACTGAGGTAATTCGCCGCTGACGCCCAAGACCGGAAAGATCGATAGAACACCAGATAGATAGATAGATAGATAGATAGATAGATAGATAGATAGATAGATAGATATGAACAGACTGACATAGATAGATAGATAGATAGATAGATAGATAGATAGATAGATAGATAGATAGATAGATAGATAGATATTACCAAGCTCAGATAGATAGATAGATAGATAGATAGATAGATAGATAGATAGATAGATAGATAGATAGATAGATAGATAGATATTATATAAGATTGCAATATACAGTGTAATAATAATGACATAGAATAATTTTATTATTGTGCCCCATCTATATTGGTTCTTTTTAAAGAACTGTTCTGCGACGATCTTAAGACGTAACGATATCGAAGTCTTCTCGTTCACAGTTTCTTATTTAATCATCACGTCTACAGTTTCCCTACTTACTTTGCAATTTTCTGATCTTACCATTTTTTCTCTGTTCAGTTTTATTGTATATTTTTCTGCAATAATATTACATATACGTGTGTTTGTGTGTATGCGTGCGGGTTTGTGATATTATTATTGTTGTTATCATTATTATTATTATTATTATTATAACTTTCGAGTTTGCTTTTTATTTTTTGTCGTTCTTGTCGTTCTTGATTGTTTCTATTCTTTTGTCTGCCACCAGGTGGCGCCAGTGTTTTAAAAGTTCGGCTTTTGATGTTAGCCCAGTTTGCCGTTGTAATTCAGCTCAGCTGCTGAGTGTCAATGCTTTCTACTGGAACTTTGACTGGAACTAGAAAAAAACTAACATTTCTATTTATCATTCATATCGCTGCTTCAAATGTTAAAGACATGTAACTCTAAATAACTTTAATTAAATTTTATTTTAATCAAATTAATTTTAATCAAATTAAACTTTAATAAAAACTAAAGAAAGTTTATAATTTTCGACTTTACAACAAAAGAAATTAAAACCCTACTGAAGAGATATTTTAAAAGTATAGTCTGACACAAATCATTGGGCACCCAGTGAGAATCATACTCATTCCACTCTTAATTGTATCAAGAAACCAGCGTTAAAATGAATTGATACTTTAGATAGTTTAAGTGTAAATGAGGCAAAGGCTACATTCTTCGCACATAAACTCCGATCATCTTGGCTTCGTAATTTTGAAACCTGATTTAAATGAAATTTTGTCTCAAATGTTTCATGTTAATTGTCTTTAATTCTTTCACCTTCGATCTTTTGATCTTCGTCCAATCACAATATCGATCACATAATTCATCTCTTGAATGTAGAGAATCATTTTTACTTTCATATTTCTTCCGTTCTTTGTTGATTCTTTGAACATTGTAGATCGAAATCAAATCCTATCAGCTTCTAAAACACCAACCATTTCCTTCATCCACAAACGATTCTCTATTCTCTTCAAGAGACTATTTTCTTCCAGGTTTAACAAACAGTTCAGTACTTTCATAAGTGGGTATCTATAGCATTGGATAGGTTCGTATTTTATTTATCTTATACTCCTCAATAAGTGACGCCAGTAATCGCTTCAGTTATGATTTTAAACTGTCGCTTATTTTTCAGGACGTTTTACGACTGCTACCCTGTTCCACTTTACGGCATATCATATGACCCATTTATTTTTGTCGCCAATTTCTTTAACATTGAACAGAATTTTGCTTTCTTTATACTCCTCAAAAATTGACGCCGGTAGCATATTCCCCCTCGATTTTCAGAATTGTTTGTAAGAAATCAATTTGTAGATCAGGTTTCATTGATGTATTTTTATAAAGAAGGTTTTTGTCGAGAGTTAAATGTATTGCAGGTAATTTTTTTTCCAAAAATGTATTGCTGGCGAATTTAGTATAAAAATGTATTTTTATACTTTCATGGTGTTTTGACCCCAGTTTAGAGATTAGCTATTTGCCTATAGCTGGGACTATGGCAGGTGCTACCACCATGAATCAGATGCACCTGGGAACACCAGCAATTAAGCGGTGGTTCCACGCTCCTTAAAATCTCCCAATCAGAAGCCTTGCTGCTGGATGTAGTTTATCGTCATACCGAGGACGATTCGACAGCTGTTTCTAAGTACGAATTCGGTCATTGCAATGGCAAAACTAAAGGCTTACTTTCTTAGTTGAGCAACAAAACCGGTTCCAGCTGATTATTTGTCTTACATCACCTTGGGATTCGGTCTGCTCGATCACAGTGATCTGCAATAATTTTCTTCATGTGTATTTTACGCAAAAATACTTCGCGAAGAACCGTAGAACCACGGATCATCTTCAATTATTTTAATCATTTTCACCCTAAGCAAGGCTAAGATGCAAGGTGTTACTGAGAGTAAACAAACAGGACAATAAAGAGAGAGAACAGAATTCAAAGAGAAAGATGACGATTGATAGTGAATTTAAATGTTTGAAGATCGTAGTTGACAGAAAAGCAATGAGCCGGAAGTACGAGTGAAAACTGCGAGAGAAGAAACTATTAACATAGAACTTCCGGTTATATCTAGAAATTTCAACAATGAAATTATAAGACCGATCTGCCAATCTAGTACTGAGCTTAAATTTGTGAAGTTGTGGTACCAGACAGGAAAGCTCATTAGAACAATTATCATGAGAATATTTATTGAAAGATCCCATGGAAGCGACGTAACGGTGGTGGGAAAGTGATGCTGAGATGCCAGGTCAGGACCGATGATGTTGCAGAATTTCTAGATATATAGTAGAAGCAGCATTCTAGATGTGACAGCAATAATCTATGTACAGACGAATAGTAGACTTATAAACGTGAAAGTTAGATTGTGGCGCAAAAATGTCTAGCATCACATAGTAAACCAACTTTCCTAGCAGTAGACATGATTGAATTTAATCTTTACAGTCTCTGTCTATATTTCTCTGGGATGAGGTATGATGTACACTATTTACATTATTGGGACTACTGTCCTCATCTTTATCGCCATATTTATTACAGCGTAACAAGAACACATGGCACAGTGGATAAAGGCGTTAGTTAGATCCAGTGGCAGTGTGAGTTCAATACCTGGTTAAGGCAGTGGAGAACTTGGAGAGGGGAATTAACAGGAGATAACTGATAACTGACATCTATTAGATATGACAGGTGGAACTAGAAAAGTCTACCCCAGCGAGCAAAATAAAGGGTTCAGTTCGACATTCCAACCACCTGAAGAAGGTCGGAGCATACAACGACGGAAACGTTGTGCTAAATATGGCAAAAAAGATGAGGACAATTGTCTGAATAATGTAAATAATCTTTAAAGTTCATGTCAGTGGAAACTTGAGACCAAGTAGACAAAATGATTTGCTCTCTTGGAGATCATGCTGACAGAAGAGAAGAGGAATTTCTAAGATGATCAAAATAGAGAATTTTCGTTTTGGAGGTGTTAAAATTAAAAAGCCATTTCTTGCTACAGTTAACAAAAGGTTGATGGTCACTTTCGAGATCAGTTGCAAATTATATTTTATCGAATCTACCGGATTTAGGATTTAGACACGAATAAAATGATGTGATATCAGCATAGGTACTGATTTGTAAACCAGAGACACTGGAGAAGTGGTTGATGAAAATTAGGATGAAAGTCTTATAGTTTCAAAGATAGAACCCAGCGGGACACCACATTAATGCAAATATAGCAAGACGAGGAGGACTTCAGCATCCACTCCTCTTTTTGCATTTAAACAGTGTCTCCTAGGCCTCTATCTTTGAACCTATTTTGACAACTTTCATTACACAGTTTAATAAGAACAATTTAATCAAATCAAAATACCGGCCCGAAACACCATAACCTTTCAACTTGTGAAATGGACCAGCATGGCAAACTCATATCAAACAGCTTCCAGATATTTCAAGCAACAACCCAAGCTTCCACTTGACAGACTCTTTCAGCAATAACTCTCAACACATCAGCAGTTGACCTAGAAAGCCATATTGTTTGTCTGCAAAACAAAACTGCAAGGTGAGATGCATGACCAATTAAAGCTTCTACTATTTTGCTAAAAAAGAGGTTTATATCAGAAATGGAAGCCACACGTTTTTAGCTCATACTTCCCAGATAAAATCTTGTGTTTATTAGTTCGTATAATGCTAAAATATAGAAAGTATTGAAATCTATTTGCAGAACCCCTTATCTATTCGCTTTAATGAAATAAGTCACAAATATAACGACATATTTTGCGAAGGTACGTTTTGAGAATTAATTAAAAATGAATTCTCAAAACGTACCTTCACAGTGCTTATTATTTTCCTTCTATAATAATTTCCCAGCAAATTTTATTTCGTTTCTAATCCGAATCATGTCTAACGTTTGTTTTGCTATCGATTACTTGCAATCATTTTTTTCATGAAAGGCCGTTTTAAATTTTTTTTTTTTATTTTTTTTTTATTCTAATACTACTTTTTTTCAGGTGTTTCTCCTTGAGTTCAATCAGTTAGGCATTTATTGGACATTTTCAGTTACACCATTGTTTAGTCTGGACAATATCCTTACAGATGAAGAGGAACTTGAAACAATAGAGATGAGGATCGACATAAGAATGCTGAGAATACCATGGACAAAACATATGAGAAACGAATAAGTTTTAATGAAAATAGAAACGAAAAAGAACATTTGTATTTAGAATCAGAAAGAGTAGACATTTGTGGAACACACAATGCAAAAAGTGGGCTTGGGGAATTTGACACTCACAAAACAAAAGGGACAGAAAGAAACATCGATTAATCTATCAAAATAGTTTAAATCACTAGCTGTTGCCCTATAAACCTGGCCATTTACACTAAGGCTTTTTTCTGCCCTATATTTGATTTGATTTTCGCATTATCAACCATTATTATTAATCATTATTACACTACATGGGTCCTCTCTCGGCCGTACCGACAAGATCGAAAGGAATACAAGATTTGGGAACGGCTTGGCGACAGGAGTTGCCGGAAAGCTGTCAGTGTTAACAGCCAACAGCTTTCGGGACACCCATCCAGGTTTTCTGTCTGGATTTACTTCTATAGTCTTTTCTGATTGAATATAGCCGCAAGGCAGCAGAGGTTTAAAATCAGTGTTTTCCTTACCCTAGATAGACTGCCTTCCTGGCCTGTCGAGTTTCATCTAACCGAAGCTACTAGTTAAAAGGCATCACTTCTCCGTCTTCGCCGATACTCAGGCTTGGAGCTGGACTTAGTTGTCAGAGGCTATTTGAGACACATGCCACGGCATGATTATATAGACAGTGAGTCCGTGTCCCCACTATCAGCCCTGGGTATGTCAGCTTTTGGAACATATATAATATACGTATTATATATGTATATTATATACGTGTTTTAGTAGCTCCAAAAAAGTAATGGTTTTTAAATATATAAAACATTACATAAACAAAAACACTAGAAAATAAGACAAATTACGAAAATAAAATAAGCACAAATATCGAAAAGTTTGTTAAAATTTAGAAAAACATAGCAAAAACAAAACTGAAAATATAAATCAGGATTTAAGCCTGAAATACTCAGTGATTATGAATCATTACTTAATATAAAATTTAATCATTTATACTGACTTTTTGACGCCTAAAATATCACTTGATAAAAATAAACGAATGTAGAAAATAGAAAATTGATAAATATAACTTTAGATAAGCAAAAACAGAAAGTAAAAAATAAGAATAACGATCTTCAGATTGTTGTACAAAAACAAGAAAAACCCAGTAACTTTTTCTGGAAAAGTTGAAAGAAATGATAATTAACAATACATATATAATTTCAAATAATTATAATATTCATAATATATATATATATATATATAATAAATAAAATTAATAATTGCAAATTATATTAGTGTATTGTAATTTAATATATTGTAAATGTTAAAAGCGTTGTGATAAACTGCAAGTCAAAATGCCCTCTTATACACTTGAAAAAATGTTTTTATTACGACAAATGAAGACTTAAAATTTATTTTTTGAGTAATATCAGGTTTACATTAAGGCTAGAGATATTTTTCAATGCAGGTCAGTTAATAATGTGAGATTTCCCTAGTCATTTTTATTTACATATTTATTTACTTGGATCTGAACTTGTTTTGATTATGGGCAGAGATTTCTAGCTGATCGTATTAATGAGACATCGTGAAGATTTTTTCAGTTGCTTTCAAATGACGTCTCTTATAAACTAACGAGCAAAATTCGGATAATGGTGGTTTTTACAGAAAAAATACATATATTTTATATTTAATAGGATGCTGTCAATTTTCTTTGTAGGAAGAGTATTTGGCCTTGAAATCCTGGGTTTTATGTGGACTTAAAAATTGACTCCATGTAGCGAAAGGAAATTTAAATATTCTTCAATGATGAAGAAAGTTTCAAAACATGAATTGATTGGAGTCATGGTTCTCAAAGTTTCAAGTTACAAAATCCTTTTAAGATGGCAGACTTTTCTAATTCTTTTATCATTTAGAATTGTCATCGCTGAAGAGGCACCGATAATTTCTTGGATAGATCCAATTTCCAACATCTGTACAAATAATCAGTCATATTTTGGCGGAAAATCTGTAGGGGGTCAAGTCTAAGAATAAGCACAATATAAAAGATTGATAAGAAAAAACACCGCAAAAGGAAATCAATTCAAAGTGGGTTGATAATATATCCATCGATAGAGTGGTCTGTGTTTATACCACGTTGCTATTACAGATTTAAAAAAAAATTAACACTTGAATGCTAATAGAATTATGATTATAGAGTTGAATTAATTGTTATATGTTCTCTAATGAAATTTTTCTTAAATTTTTTCAAGCCAACAGCAACCTGCGAAGCGACCTTTTTTTTCTCTCTGATCTTATAAAAAATATCTGACCTCTGACATTATGTATTTGAGATTTACAGAAAATAGCTTCTATTTTTGCGCGCTCATATCGTCATCGATGTTCTGATTAGTTTTAATCATAAACATAATTAGTTTTTTTCATAAACGATAACATTTGATTACATTTAAATCATCTTTATACTTTATAGCATCTTCCTCGTCAGAGTGAAATGCTTTCATCATATATATATATATATATATATATATATGCATATATATATATATATATATATATATATATATATATATATATATATATATATATATATATATGTTAATTGATTTAAAATATGTTTTTTTCGCTACACAGTTCTAACCATATTTCAAAAATGGAAGCTAAAAGCTCCGAATTTAATTTTGTAATTAACTTAAAGACATTAGTTCCATTTCATCCTCAAGCGAATTTTGGAGTAACTTTTAAAATTACTGGGTTTTAAAGACACAGCTAAAATCATAATTCACGTTTCCACGGATACAGAGAGATTCACTTCAACCAGACCAGGGGTTTTTGCGTGTTCATTATGTCTGTATTTGTATCAGTTATTAGTTACGTTTTGGTAGAGGGTAGGGATGTATTCTTCAATGAAATCTAACATCCGTTAAATGCATGTCGTCTGGATTTTTTTTAAATTTATTGTTAACGGCAAAAATTCTTATGGCATTTTTTTTTCTGTTTGTATATTTAAAGATTTTTGGTGGGTGTTTAATTTAGAATACGTTTTATTTAACTACGATTTGAAAAATATTTTCACTTTTAATTTTTAATTTTTAATATACTATATTTCTTTTAAGAACAATTAAAATCCCTTACAGTATGTAGAATTATTTTCACATCAAGTATAAGTATGTATATTATTAGGTCACAAATTTTTTTTTTATATTTAAATATTAAAATTTATGACAATGACGGCAAAAATAGCTAATTAATTTCACTGATTTAGTAAACTTTTTTTTAAAAAAATAAATCTAGTAATATATTGTTTCTCATGTAAGTACAAAGGACATTGGTTATTCAAAAGCTTACATCTTCTGGCATTTCATATTAATTTCATTTTACTATAGTTTTTTTATTGGATTCTTTTAATTGCGTGTCGTACTAAGATGGAGGTCTTTAGGGTAGAAAACGTTTTATTTAATTACAATTTAAAAGAAGTTTAGGTTAGAATTCATTTTATTTAACTACAATTTTAATTACAACTTTAAAATATTTTCATTGTTAGTTTTAATAGTTTAATATTTCTTTTTAATAGAAGTAAATGTATTAGAATCACTTACAGTAAGTAAAATTATTTTTCCACATCAAGTATATGTATTAAGTTGGTGCAAAAATAATGTCGTTTTCTCACATATGTTACTATGTGAGAAAACGACATTATTTTTGCACCAACCTAATATATTACGATTTTTAAAATTTTATATTTAAATATTATTTAAATATAATCAATAGTGATGTTTTCTGGTGAGGCGCAGTAACTGATTATTAAACGATTACTAAAATCTAGAAGTGGGTTGATTGATTGAGTAACACAAGCATTCGATGTTTTCAATTACCGGAACTCTCATATAGCAGATATTATATTTGCTACTGCGTTTCATTTTGTTTTTGTTGCTTTTTTTGCATTCACCTATTCATAAAATACGCCTAATACAAGGCTCAAGAGACACTCGTACTAGAGGGTTAATGCATGAGGTGTATGATAAGGACGTAACAGGACATAAAAGGAGTGAATATGAGATAAGGAAGATAGATAATAATTGCTCCTAAACGTGAAGAGGTTAAAATTGTGGTTTTCAGGAAGCATCTACTTTATTTCAGATTAGAAGTTCTCGAAAAATTCTGTCTGAGTGATACTTTCTCCGTGTAAAAAGGAATACGGAGGAAAACGTGGGTGATTCAACTCCGTGGATGCGGCATATCAATTCTAGCTGAACAGGTGGGACTAAAAAGTGGGGCCATGGAAATAGCGATAAGATTGCAACGTTACGTCTGTAAAGTGGAAAATAAGTCATCACACAAAAGGCCGTGTAACGAGTTTGAAATTGGTCATGGTTGCAAAGTGAATATTAAGCAAATCCGGTACACATACAGGAGGCTACAAAAATAAATATACAGTATGGATTATCTTATTAGTATGTTGGTGTAATTAATAGAATACATTTTGTGCTCACGTTTCATTTCTGTATACCTACTTTTGCACCTCTATATATTGCAACAATACTTCATTTTTTTTCTTTTTGCTTTAATCTGACTCTTGCAATTATAAAGCATGACAGAAGGAGTCAATTACATACGATTACCACTTGAGTTCTGGAATCAATTTGAGCCGCAATATACGTTACTTGAGAAAACAAAACAAAACGCCCTATTTTTCTGAGCCTTAAAATCACTCCGCGAGCAAACTGTATTAGATCCATTAAACTTGCATTTGCACTACTTCTTTGCTTATTACGTCATACATACGCCATCCTGACAAATTCATTTCTATAAATTTGGTGGACGAATCAATCCAATGCATCGATGCCTCTAATTTTTTTCTCTCTGCAGTTTATAATTGTGAATAATATCCATGTGTGTATATAATTGAATCAAAAAGGCGCAATTCTTTTCATTCGAGAAAGTCTCTATTTTCATTACCTTTCATTTTTCGTCAATCAATGGCGCCGGTATTCTGACTATCTCAAAGTGTTTAACTTTCATGAAACTTTAAGCAGAAAAAAGCCTCCAAAGATTTAAACTTGTCTGACAATCTTTCAGTCGGGTTCCATTAATAATACCCGACACCATTTTGCAGAAGTAAAACGCGATTGTATGGGTTTGTTAGTTGCCACGTCAGTTTCTTTTGTAATGACCAACTAATCAATTCTGACTGAGTGTAAAAAATGCATTTTAAAAGTAAGAGCAAAACAAGAAATTCCCAACTGCTTTGTAAGCTTAAGAATAGACCCAGCATAAAAGCGACCGATAAAGGAGATTGATTGGAAGCAAGTTGATAATATCGATCAGTCAATAGACTGATCGATATTTACATCACGTGGATATCACCCATTTTCGAAAGAAACGAAGACTTAATACTAAAAGAAATAGAATTTATAGCGTCGAATTTGTTTGAAGTGCTATATGTTATGCAAGGGGAGTTTATTCCACACCAGCAGCATCCTGCTAATCGACGCTGCTTGTTGTCTGTCATTGCTGCCATATATGGTCTGGTGTCTCTTCTGTTTGCCTCGGGGTTCTTGATAGGCTCCAGAGGCGGATATGCAATGTAGTTGGCCCTGCTCTGGCATCTCGTCTACTGTCACTTTCTCACAGAGGCGCCGTCGCCTCCCTCTGTCTGTTCTACAAATACTTTCATTGAAATTGCTCCGAGGAGCTGCATTCGCTGGTTCCCAGACGTCATGAGTTCAAGCGCCCTACAAGGCTGGCATCCCGCTCTCAGCCCTTCGCTGTCGAAACTCCTAAATGTAGCCGTCTCTTCTACTCCAATAGCTTCATGTCTCGCACCTCTCGCCTGTGGAACTCCCTTCCCTATTCCAGTTTCCCTGAGAGCTATAATCTCTAGCTATTCAAGTGTAATGTCAATCGACATCTTCAGTTGCCTTTATCTATCCACCATCCTTCTACTCATCCTTTCTTCTATCACTCCTATCTGATCTTGCTCTAAATTTTCTGTAACCCCTTGCGTCCTAGTAGCTTCCCACCTTGCTTGGGGTGAAATGCTTAAAAAATGTATTATTATGTATTTGAGAGCATAAGAAACGGGTTCCACCAAAACACATCTACAACAATCTACCAAAGGTTTTAGATTTAAAATTTTACCATTGATAATTTATTTTTGATAATATTTTATTTGTCAATTATTCAGTAAAATTCAATTTACTTAATTTTTTTCTACTCTTTCAAAGCAAATAAGTCCTATACTGCATTACCTCAAACTGAATGACACTATTTTCTTTTGGCAACGTTATCGCTGTACAGTTTAAATGAATGCATGACGATAAAATCTCTTATACGGGAGATGAGGTACCGTAACTATTTACATTGCTCGAACTGTTTTCCTCATCTTTATTGTCATATCCACGCGTTTCGGCTGTTGTACGCTCCGGCCTTCTTCAGGATCTGTCTATATTTCTGAGATGAGGTACTGTAACTATTTACACTATTTACATTGCTCGGACTGTTTTCCTCATCTTTATTGTCATATCCACGCGTTTCGGCTGTTGTACGCCCCGGCCTTCTTCAGGATCTGTCTATATTTCTGAGATCAGGTATTGTAACTATTTACACTATTTACATTGCTCGAACTGTTTTCCTCATCTTTATTGTCATATCCACGCGTTTTGGCTGTTGTACGCCCGGCCTTCTTCAGGATCTGTCTATATTTCTGAGATCAGGTATTGTAACTATTTACACTATTTACATTGCTCGGACTGTTGTCCTCATCTTTGTTATCATATTTACGACGTTTCGGCTGTTGTATGCTTTGGCCTTCTTCAGGTTATGTACGCTTAAATTTTGAATCGAACCCTTTATTTCGTCCAGCGGGGTAAATTATTCCAGTCCCACGCCCCATGCCATTTTTGGATATCTTATTTCCAGTTATTTTCCTTTAGTAACTCAACACTCCAAGTTCACTTCTGCTGGTCAAATTACTGGATTACTTCAACCACTGGACCATGACTCCTTGGGGACATCAGTGTATGAATTTTGGGGACTTATAAACCTTATATCGCAGTAACATTTTTTTACCAGAACTCATATTACAATTTTTTGTTATTGTTGTTGTTCTCTAGCACTCGACATTATTGTTTATTCAACGTCGGACTTTGTCAATTACTATCGATCAGTGGATGTGTTGCTTTGGGGTTTTCTCCATTAGTGTATTCTAGATTCTCGCAAATATGTAAGAGATTCTCTTCTTCTTCCCTCCTGGGTAGATGCTTATATAACTGTCATGCGGTTTGTCCCAAAGGTGAACAGTCTAGGCGCAACTAGGTTAAATATATGTTTAAATCGTGAGCAGGATGCAATGGGTAAACTTAGATGACAATTTATCCATCGCAATCTATAGATATGGCAGCAATACTCCATTTCCGGGTGTGATCTGCTGCTTCTAAAGGCAGAACATATCAGGGGAAGTCAGCTACTTACTAGAATGTTTCCCCCCCCACACACACACTTTTGTCCAGCATTTTTATCGTTGGATCGTATCTACGAGTTCTACTTCGTATCCTTTTAATAAGTTATCAAGTTCCTTCAAGCAAATCTGTTTCAGCAACTTCTCTTGATAGACGAGTTTATTTTCTTTATTTTAGTTTCAACGTTTTAAAAACAAATTATTTGGAATAATTTTCCTCAGAGGCAGAAACAAATTTAGATTTGTAGTTAATTGCTTCACAAATTCCAATTCTGAAAAATAAACACAAAAAGCACACACCTAAAATACGTCCATATTCGAATCAACAAATTCTCTCAAGAAACCGAACTCCGTGAAAGCCTATAAAAAAGACATTAACGAATGAGGACACAAGAAAACAGGTAAAGTGTTCTCTTAGAATCTGCGCGTCTCGCTTCCGAGGCTGTAAGTAACCGCGATATGAATGAATTCTAAGGTAAACCGGAATTTTAAATAAAATGCAGTATTTGAATTTGTCACAAAATGAATACTACACTGACTCCACAAGAATTATTAATATATTATGTAATATTACACGGAAGTGCGGTGTAACTTAAAAAGATTATTTAGCTTAGACTAGTTTACTACGAGATTAGGAGACGGCTCTAGTTAAGGGAGATGATCTTCAAAAAAGTGGGAAACTATGTGGTTACTTATCACAGTGTAGTCATATCCTGCACCGGCATTTCGCTATCTCACTGATCGTCAGATTTTGTTTTCTTTTTTCTAGGTCTCTCGAGGCTTATATTGCGTGAGAAATGGTTTTTGCAATTTGAAATGAAAACTTAAAAATAGAAAACTTTTATTAAGTAACTACAGAAACTTTTATTAAAATGGACACATGTAAAATTAAAAATTAACTCGGGCCCAAGTTGGTTATCATCTTTCCTGTTCTTTTATTGTTTTAACCCCTTAATAATGTTTTCCTTTATTTATATTCTCCCACACTCAAACATCCCATGCATCTTAGTTACTTTATTACCTTGAAAAGGTTTTGCAACCCCCATTATGATGTCAGTCAAATTTGTTTATAAAACCTTGGAGACTACTTGATGGCTGAGATAGTTGCATATTGCCTGACGGATGATTCCATGAGAACGTTTCATCTTATTCATTTGACAAAATAGACTCATTCCAATAATGTATATGTGACATGTGTTTAGCCAAGTAACATGGAGAAGATTTAAAACCGTATGAAGGATTATTGATCAAGCCCTATTTTCTCCAAAAATCCTTTTGTATATATATATATATATATATATATATATATATATATATATAGAGAGAGAGAGAGAGAGGGGGGGCGAAGGGTAGATTGTCGCCATTTTATATTTTCATTTAGCGCACGCGTTGTTTGTTCCTGATTTTGTCAACTGCACAGTATAGTAGGGTCAGTTGGGCACTGTCTGTGAGAGAAAGAGCACCATGATGCAATTCACTCCGCCTGAAATTTGGAAACGGCATCCTGTATTGCGTGATATTCCCACCCGAAGCTCCAATATGAACATTTCAAAGTGTTTGGGTGTCATTCTGAGGACAGTGTAAAAGATTTCGAAACAGTTGGATGAGTCTAATGGTAATTACGAAGGTACAGAAGCTCGGAAAATTCACTCGGATCGTTCTGATAACAGAAGAAGTCCCGAATTTGTTGGTGAGATCCAGGCCATGATTGAAAACGCCCCTCCAAATCAATCATGTCCATAGCCAGGGAGGTAGTGTTGCTCTGGGTCAAGAGGGTGGTTGCTGGTAGACTCTATCTCTGGCAACAGAATCCAATCATGGCTGTCAGATAATTTCTGCGACCACATAATCCCTTACACCTCACCATCTAACTCCTCAGACTGCAAACCCCCTTGATTATTATGCATGGGTCGCAGTTGAGCGAGAGGTCAACAAAACTCCATATAACCCCAAAGATAAACTGAAGGCAAGGATTATGGCAGCATTCACCAACTTAAACAAGAAGGCCGTCAAGAAGAGTTGTAGGAGATTCCGAAGATTTCTGGAGGCCGTGGTTGAAGCCAGTGGCGATTTTACTGAATAAATTTACACTGTAGCATTTCAAGATATTTCTGTGTAATTTTGGTAAATATATCTCCTTAAATGAGATGTCAATATTGTTTTTATTTTTGCGTAATTTAGACGACAATTTATCCATCGCACCATATATATATATATATATATATATATATATATATATATATATATATATATATATATAGTAGCTGACTTACCCGATAATTCCCAAGAAAGCGGACGTTATCCCTAGTTCCCGTTCACATATCCTTTCTTTGTTTATCCGAAATTAACAATTAAAAGTATCATTGAAAATGGTTTTTGTGCATTCACAGAGAATACCCAACCGTTGTCCCTAGGAGTTGGGAAGAAATACTAATATGTTATGAATACCAAAATCGTAAAACGACTTAACGTAATAACAGAGAAATCCGTTATCCGAAAGAAACAATTCAAAGTAGCCCTCAAAAAGTCTCTTGTGCATTCACTGATGAGGACTAATGTTAAAATAAATGTACAATAGATGTCCAAATAGACTGACATATAGTTTCACCATAGACCCGAGAATAAATTTATATATAGATTTACAAATAGAATAAAATACAGACTAAGAAAAGATTTACAACACTGACAGTACAGTGAAATCATAAACACCTGATGATTGGGTGTTGCTTATCAAAGTTTGCCTCTTGATAAACATTTTGGGTCTTTCTCTGTGTAGTTATAAATAAACAAATAATTGATATTATCGACTCTTGAACATCCCACATAGTTGGCTTTGTGAGAAAACCGGTTCTGCAAGGTTAACGCCTACCACATGAAAGGACTCCCCCTGAGCTTCGTTAATGCTGATTGCAAAACTCAGTTTCACCGGGAATTGCGATTGCTTGAACTGGAAAAGTATATCCGAGGGAATAAGCGGAATTTTAGGAATAAATCTAGCCTCGTCGATTAATCTGTCAGTCAGCGTTGTTGCCTCCAAGACTGTTGGTATCATCTAAATTGTAAGTTGTGTGCCATTGCAAAACTTCGGTGGATCCTGGTTTCTTAGCTGCATCACTGGTACTCCAATCTTGAGGTGTAAATTGTGAGATGAGAGACCTGTTGGTGTTAGGCTATTCAAAAATTCAACTTGATAATTCACTGCTTCATCGGCGCTTAGTATAGCGTCAATGGATTTGTAGTTGTGATACTCACCTGGCAACTGATCCAGAAGGCTGATGTCCAAATCATCAACTGTCACATTCTTTGGAG
>OZ010614.1:56720990-56898490 GCA_963932145.1 Acanthosepion lycidas | reverse complement strand
TAGATAGATAGATAGATAGATAGATAGATAGATAGATAGATAGATATTACCAAGCTCAGATAGATAGATAGATAGATAGATAGATAGATAGATAGATAGATATTACCAAGCTCAGATAGATAGATAGATAGATAGATAGATAGATAGATAGATAGATAGATAGATAGATATTACCAAGCTCAGATAGATAGATAGATAGATAGATAGATAGATAGATAGATAGATAGATAGATAGATATTACTAAGCTCAGATAGATAGATAGATAGATAGATAGATAGATAGATAGATAGATAGATAGATAGATAGATAGATATTACCAAGCTCAGATAGATAGATAGATAGATAGATAGATAGATAGATAGATAGATAGATATTACCAAGCTCAGATAGATAGATAGATAGATAGATAGATAGATAGATAGATAGATAGATAGATAGATAGATATTACCAAGCTCAGATAGATAGATAGATAGATACATATTACCAAGCTCAGATAAATAGATAGATAGATAGATAGATAGATAGATAGATATTACCAAGCTCAGATAAATAGATAGATAGATAGATAGATAGATAGATATTACCAAGCTCAGATAAATAGATAGATAGATAGATAGATAGATAGATAGATAGATAGATATTACCAAGCTCAGATAGATAGATAGATAGATAGATAGATAGATAGATAGATAGATAGATATTCATGATTTTAATATATTACATCTATTTAACTTCTATTTTACTACAATGTAAAAAAAATCTAATATCGAAATTATGTACCAAAATCATAAACATTTTCCATTCCTCCATTTATATGTCTCCCATATATACAAATGTCTGTCTTACATAATTACTTATCCCTAACACATCTTAGGGAAAGCAATTCGGCGCCAATTCTACTCAAGAGTGGCTTGGGTGGGGATGTCATTTGATTGCAAAACCAGGAATTACTTGAGATCCGATTACTGATTGCTTTCATATATCTGCCGCTTACCTGCTGGGGCCATATTTTTCCACAAATCTGACATTTAACGGCCTTCAAGGTTAACAAGCTTTGTCGACCGACTTATCATTTCAAAAGTTGGACAACAATATCACTTGTTATTGCATTTCGAAATCTGAATTTCCCACGTATAATGAGGCATGATGACGATCAGCTCGGTAAACAAAAGCCCCAGATTTACACTAACGCCCTTAAGAATGCCTGTATCCACTGCCATTGGTCTTTGACGGTTTTGCAAATGTATCTTGTCTTTAAATTTCGTCTTTAAGATCCCAATCGTGGATTTGTCGTGAAAGGATTCTTCTTTGGTGCTTTTACTTGAGTAGTTTGTTTTTATTACTGCAATATTTGGCTCAGCTCAGATGATGCCAGAATAGACTTTGTACTCAATAGCCTACAATGAAGTCATTGGATCAGCCGGTTAGACTCTCAAATCCCCTCCTCGCCACCAAATGCAAATCCGCACCTCTCAATGGCTAACCACAAGTAAACATGCGATCGATCGAGCTATGCCTGAGATGTGCATGTGTGAGAACGAGTTACATGACAGATATAAATATAAACACCTACCCATTAGAGGACAGAGAATACGATAATGTAGGCTCCCCATTCTGAGAAAGCCTGCCTGAAAATAGTTACAGTTTACATTCACCACTTCGTTACTCACATGTTCAGTCTCAATATCCTCAAGATCCTTCTGTAGAACCACATTTCTGTTGCCTCAAGTCTCGTCTTTATCCGTGAGAAAATTGTCCAGCATTCTCTACTATATAAGAGGATTGATATTACCTAGAAGTTTATCATGCTTTTCTTCGTACAGATTTGATTTCTTTAAATTTCTTATCGATCAAAACAATATTTGTTCCCTTACCATCAATCCCAGTCGATGTTCTACCATCCTTTTACACAAGCTTACTGATTTCCTTCTCCCCGATTTCGCCTTCAGTATATCCCGTGAGTAGCTAATTCTCCAAGCCCTCTTTCCTCATTATGCGTCCCAGAAATTTCAACTATCTTTTTCTTATTCTAAGACTTTTTCGTTCTTATTTTCCTTTAAAATTCCTTTTTGCTCACATGTTCAATGTATGGTATCTTAGTAACTCTGTTGCCTCATGTCTCCACTTCAACTGGGGAAATTTTGCAGAATTCACCGCCATAGAGAAGGATTTATTATGACATAGTTGTGTCTTCACTCCTAGCTTTCAATTCCATGTTGATGTTAGCCTAGACTGGTTCGTGCAATGTTATCGTTGTGCAGACCCCAATGAAACGCTAGACACATTGATTATCCTCCAGTTCCGTTCTCACAAACGCGGATTTTCCTCCAAGGCTCTATCCTCTGTTCCTTATCTTCATTAGCGATCTTCCCAATGTCATCAGTTCCCAAGTAGGCATCTATGCAGACGACACCACTATTTACTCCTGCCTCAATAGCAAATCTGGTTTCGCTGTCAAAACTAACCTGGCCGCTGGTCTCGAAAAGGACTTCCAATCTGTGATTGACTGGGACATGAAACTGCTGGTAAATTTTAATTCCTTAAAAACAAAACTGCTTTCTTTTACCCACAACAGAGAACCCTCCCTGCCTCCTATTAGAATGCCTGCTTGGTCTCACATTGTCCGCTGACCTGAAATGGGACAAATACATTGAATCAATAGCTTCATCTACACCAAGGAAAGTCAGTTCTGTGTGTCACACCAGAAAGTTTTTTCTCTCCCGAGTCCATCCCTCAAATCTATAAAACAACCATTCGTCCTTGCATGGAATACTGGTCTGGTGCTCCTGCTGTTTGTCTCAAGTTTCCTCGACAAAACCCATCGACGGATATGCAAAGTGATTGGTCCTAATCTATCATCTTGTCTACAGTCACTTTCTCACGGACCTGTTGTGGCTTCCTTCTCTCTTTTCTCAAATACTTGCGCGGTAAGTGCTCGGACGAGTTACTTTCGCTAGTTCCCAAACTGCATGAATTTAAGCATGCTACTAGATTGGCATTTCAGTCCCAACCTTTCACAGTCGAAACTGTTAAATGTGGCCGTCTCTTCTACTCCAATAGCTTCATGTCTCGCACTTCCCGTCTGTGCAACTCTTACTTGCTTCCCTGATAGCTATAATCTTCAATTATTCAAACGCAATGTCAATCGACATCTTCAGATGCTTTGATCTATTCTCCCGTCCTTCTCTTCATCCTTTCCTCAATCACGTCTCTTTACTCTTGCTCCCACTCTCTGTAACCCCTTGCCTGCTAGTACCACTTCTGACTTGCTAGGGGTGAAATGCTAAAAAAATATGTAACATCACATTTTATTCAACTCCGCACTTCATCAATTACTATCGACTAGTACGCGTGTGCATGACCCTAGAACCATCATACGAAGAGAACCTTACATTCTCGAGTGAAATGTAAGAGCTTGCTCATTTTTTCTGTGTGCTGGGTGTTTATAAACCTCTATGTGGTGGGTGTTTATACACCTACGTAACATACATTTTTTTTCTTTAACACGTACGCATCCCAAGAGCAGCTGTCGGGGATCGGGTGCATTTCAAACCTGTTTAAAAGGTAATCCCTAAGGTCAACAACACTGTACAAGGCTTCCCTGAAGGACACTGGATTCAATGTCTATTCCGTCATCATCTGAGTTAAGGGACATACTACAGTTGCCAGTCAAAGCTACAGAGCAATGTCTGCCTTGCTATTTTATCCAAAATTGAAAATTGTGAGGTGGGGGAGAAAATATCGTATTTTATAAAATGATTATTCGAAGTGAATAAAAACTACCAGAATTTGAACGATGCTCACATTTTACCGTACCACTAATCTGGTTCCTCACACAAATAGAAAGACCTAGAAATCGAGTGTCTAGATGCAATATTTGATAGAGGACAGCCGAAAATGTTGATGATGATGAGAGCAGTACTAAAATGCATCAGATAAAATATATATGGAGGCTAAACACTACATTAGCTGAAACGGTGTGCTTAAATAAACCAATATGATAATAGGCCAAACATATGTGAGCAGAATTTACGCCACTCTGTTCCTTTGAAAAAAATTCACCCACCCATAGTAACAACACACAGAGAGGTAAATAAAAGAACATCTTAAAGGTAGGTCAATATGGCAATGAAGATGGCGTGATCGTGAAACTTGAGATACAACTAGAGCCACTCTTCCATAGGAATTAACGTAGTTTTTGCTCAGTCTAGGTTTTGAGCACTTTTCTAAGTACGTAAGTTTGTTTTTAGGCCTTTCTTTCTCTTTCTTTTTACAGTACTGTCGATTTTATTCGAGACTGTATCTGGATAAGAGTTTTAGTTTTTGTCAAGTTGTCTTTTGGTTCCACCAATTGTTTTTGTTTTTCTTTAATGTATATATATATATATATATATATATATATAAGGAAAATAGTAACTATATTTCACTGTTATCCGATACTAGTTTCATGTGA
Source organism: Acanthosepion lycidas (assembly GCA_963932145.1). Taxonomy (NCBI): domain Eukaryota; kingdom Metazoa; phylum Mollusca; class Cephalopoda; order Sepiida; family Sepiidae; genus Acanthosepion; species Acanthosepion lycidas. The sequence continues at coordinate 56,894,035 of OZ010614.1, read as the reverse complement.
ACGTAAAGTTAGTGAATGTTACAGTCGCCCATTCATCAGGCGGTGAGAATGGACCTCTTCCCCCGATATATATATATATATATATATATATATATATATATATATATATATATATATATATATATATATTACAAAAAAAAAGACATTTAATGGAAACAATTTGCCAAAACCTAAAACACTTAACCAGATAAAGTCTCAATCAAAAATAGCAACACTCAATACAATATTTTTATATCTTGAATTTAACCTGGAGTATTTTATTCCATTTATATTTGGTTTGCAGGTCTGAAAGTTTGAAGTCTATTTTTATACCTTTCATGAAATAAAGATTATTACCTATCGTATTTTAAGTGTTTGATATATATATATATATATATATATATATATATATATATATATATGTGTGTGTGTGTGTGTGTGCAACGTGGAATGACTTTTTTTCTATAAGAATTTTTTTCGGTTTCTAAACGAATTGGCCGATATCGAAATTTTCTTTTATTCTTTTATTGTTTGGTATATTTGGGAAATGCGCAAAAAAACAAACTTAAATATGAACAAAAGAAAATAAATTAAAAAAAAAATATTTTTAAATGCTTAAATCTTCGAAAAATGCTTAAATCTTTAAAAAAAAAAGCCTCTAACAAAATGTTAAACCTCACTACATGAATAAACCCCACTACACGCATCTAACATGTTAAACCTCACTACACGAATATCTAAAATAATAAAACTCCCTTGTTTCATCATCAATCAATTTCACATTCAATATTTCACATTTAATATTAAAATATATATATATATATATATATATATATATATATATATATATATATATATATATATATATATATATATATATATATATAGTCTGTTAATATATCCCCGTGATACTGATACACCTGATCTTGTGAATAATCTAAATAAAGTCGAATATAAAATAGAATTTACTTATGAAATGAAAAATAACAATACTTTAGCTTTCTTAGATATCCTACTACAGCGCGTTAACAGCAACTTAAAACCTATTGTTCAGCGAGAATCTACTAATATAAATGGTCTCATAAATTTCTATTTCCATCATAACAGCAACACAAAATCCGGAATAAACATAGGATTTTACTTAAGAGCACTCAAAATTGACAGCTCTCAATATTTACAAGAAAAGGAGAAATACATTGAATATACTTTCAAGCTACTTTCTAATACCCTAACTATTTTATATACAATGCTAAATAAAAGGCTCATAAAATATTCCAAAATAGAAAAACGGCCCTTCCGGATAAACACAACGAATAAAAAAATATTGTTCTACCCACTAACTCTATCACAACTACAATTGACCAGAATTTATCTAAACTGAGCATAGAATTTATCTGAACTAATAGGTAAAAACTTAAAGGAGGAATTTACTGTATTATCTGTAATAATTGCCATAAGCAACACATTGGAGAAAACACAAGGAATTTACTTTTTTGATAGGAATCACTTTTTCTAAATGCACCATTATGATAATTCCGATCACAACAGAGACGCCTCCGTGGCTGCTCGAAATAATTCTAAACGTGTTCCTCAAAGAGGCTAAGTCTTTGTTTACTGATAGAATAAGGCACTGTATAGCCTCTGACAACTTTGGTTGGCGGCCTCTCCGTAATAGTATGTTAAATAAGAATAAGTCTTGTATACTTTCTCTCTTCACTCGGTTTGATGTTTTAAAATATTCTGCTGATAAATCAGAATGTTTTGCTCGTGAATTATCTTTAAATTCTTCTCTCGAGGCGTCTGGAGTACCTTTGCTTGACTTTCCACTTAGAACTGAGGTTTTATTGAGTGATATGAATCCAAGATTTCTGCTATTATTTCTAAAAAAGCATCTGATGGTCCCTAGAATAGTGTTTAAGAAATTTGCTCTTGAACTGCTTCCTGATTTCTCTAAACTCTACACTAAATGCCTTGCTGTTTCTTGCTTTCCTGCTTGTTGGAAAACCCCTTCTATAGTTCCAGTACTAGAGGCTGTAATTAACTCTAAATTGGTTAGGTATATCACATCGCTTTGTCTTCTTTCAGATAAGCAATATGGTTTTCACTTCTTTCGGTCAACTGCTGATGTATTAACGATTAGTGCTGAAAGAGACTATCAAGCTTTAGATAAAAATGGTGAAGTTCTGCTGCTTTTGTGGGGAAGGCATATGACAAACTTTTGTATACTAGTCTTCACAAATTGAAAGGTTATGGTATTTCTAGCCAATTTTTGAAATCATGCAGTCTTTCTTATCAAATGGCGAAATGCATGTTGTTTTGAATGGCCACTCTTTTAGATCTTTTTATATAAATACAGGTGTTCCCCAGGGCCCTATCACTAGACCTATATTGTTTCAATTCCCAGCTCGGTATCTATGCTGATGACAACTATTTACTCTTGTCATAAAAGTAAGCCATAAAAAACTGGCATCTGATCTTATAATTAACAAGCTACTCCTTGTCCCATATAAAAACAGATTATAATCTGTTGTTAGATGGGACAAGAAGTGGTTTGTTAATCTTAATGCCTCTAAAACGAAATTGATCTCTTTTAATAGCCTGAGAGAACCATTTTTACCTTTCATCAGCATGGCTGATGCTCACCTCCAAGAGAGTGACTCATTGCACCGTCTCCGAATAATGTTTCCAGCTGACATGAAGCGGAAAGAATATATCGAATCAATTGCTAAGTTTGCAGCGAAGAAAGATGGTTCACTATGTCGTGCTTAGACAATTTTTTATCTCCAGAACTTATCTTATATAATTACCATTTGCCCTTGCTTTGAATATTGCTGCCACATCTGGTCTGGTGCTCCTGTTATTTATTTAGAGATTCTCAATAAAACCCAAACCAGAATCTGCAATGTTATTGGTCATGACCTGGCTCCACGGCTTCAGTCCCTTTCCTACTACCGTAACGTAGTTTCTCTGTGCCTTTTCTTTAAATACTTTCATGGTAATTGTTCTGATGAATTTTCTACTATGGTACCTAGACTTTATGAATTTAAGCACAGTAGTTGATTGGCAGAAAGGTCTCATCATTTCACAGCGGAAATGGCTAGATGTAACCGTATGTTCTATCCTACCAGTTTCATCTATCGCACTTCTCACTTGTGGAACTTTCTTCCGGCTTCTTGCTTCCCAGTCAACTTTGATCTTCAAAAATTTTAATGCAATGTCAATCGTTATCTTGTCTTCTTAAATCTTTTCTTTTATTGTCCTCTCTCCTTAATAATAGTTTTTCTCATATTCTCTAACACTCAGTAACCCCCTTACGTCCCAGAGGCTTTATTCCCTTGCTCAGGTTGAAATGATTAAAAAAAAAACAGAATTAATGATTATATGAACACAAAAGGGATCTTTTACAAAACAACACATTAAGTGCATTAGCTGCTCAGCGTAACGAGACTGACCACACTTTTTGTATAAAAAATATCATTCTAATTAAAAGAGAAAACAATTCACTAAGCCGAAAATGTTTCGAAAGTATTTTACTCGCTAGATCAGCCACAGAAAATTTGCGTCCAGAATCCTACAACGTCAATGTGGGATTATTTAAGTGATGGAAATAGAAAAAAAAATCTAAATGAAATCGACTAGATTTCATATCCAAAACACATTTTGAAAAAAAAAATATCTTTAAATTTGAAATTCCCAGAGTCACTCGTTCGTACGCATGTGTAGTCATTTCAGCATTAATATAAACTTAGTCCGATGAATATATGTCTATATTTCTGATATAAGGTATTTTCATTATTCATACTATTTACATTCTTCGGACTATTGTCCTCATCTTCGTTGTCATATTCATGATGTTTCAGCCGTTGTACACTCCGGCCTTCTTCAGAATCTGTCTATATTTCTGAGATGAGGTATTGTAACTATTTGCATTGTTCCTAGTGTTGTTCTCATCTTTATTGTCATATTCACAATATTTCATCCATTGTACGCTCCAGCCTTCTTCAGAATCTGTCTATATTTCTGAGATGAGGTATTGTAATTATTTACACTATTTACAATAAATATGAGGACAACACCCTGAACAATGTAAATAGTGTAAATAATTAGTCCGATGAGGTCCTATAGAACGAAACGTGACATACTAAACTGTTTTCCATTTTGTCAGACATATTTCCCATAAAATTGTTCTTGATATATAAAAATGCATATATCGTTATTCCATACTGTCGACATGGAAAAATACAAAACAATAATAAAATATAAAAAACTTTCGATATTGACCAATTCATTTAGAAAGCGAAAAAAAATGTGTGTGTGTATATATATATATATATATATATATATATATATATATATATATATATATACACACACATTTTTTAAATGTAAGAAAAAATAATCTTTTAATTATTTAGGAAATGTTTTACATTTTAGAAAAAAAATTAATTGCCCTGCATTTTTTATTCGTATAAATATATATATATATATTTGTGTGTGTGTTTGTGTGTGTGAAAAAATGCATGAATGCATGTATATATAGAGAGAGACAGACAGACAGATAGACAGACAGAGATAGCCAGAGAAAACAGAGAGAGTAAAAAATAAAATTAGGTGTTCATTTATTTTGTCTCTATTCTCGAAGAAAAATCAGGAGACTTGATGACAATCAAGTTCATTTTTAAACCACACACACACACACATTGACATGCACGCTCCCAAGTTTTTGGTTCTCCTGTGCCCACAATGCGGTTCTTATCTGATCGAACATGAACTTTACAAGGCTTCTGAAGGTTTCTTTTGATTTCCAATACGGTTGATGTTAACAATTCAATTGTTTATCTATTACAAGATACATGACGGAGAATCTGAAGTGAATACTTATTGATAAATCGTATCTCTTAAATGCATATTGGAATTGAAATGAGTTCTTTGGCCAGAGCAACATGTTCATGTAACCATTCCTTACAGTGTGGCAGAATGTATTGTCCTGTTTAAATATATCAATGTCTTCCAAAATGACTCTTGCCATGAAGATAGGTAGAGTATGCGACAGGTGGTACCTTCCCATTAAGGGACACACCGTTTACCAGAGCGTCACTCTGACTAAATCCATCAAATCGACCATAGTCGGGACCATAGTCGGGACCATAGTCGGGACCATAGTCGGTACCATAGTCGGGACCATAGTTTTATTGTGATACAGTCATAGAAAGATTGTATATTATAGGACTAGAAAACGACTATATATTTTTATATTCAGAGATTTTCTTTCTCCTAGATTAGTTGCCAACCACGACTAGAATCCAGTGTAGCTTGTTAATTATCCTATAGCTGGGGGAGAAGAGATGGATTCATATCTTTTAGCCTGATGTAAATTTTGGATTAACTGTCCAAAGTTCGTATTCTCCTTCTTTTTTTTTAAGTACTTTCACTTGTCTTTGTTATTATCATGAACTGAATGTGTTGTCAGTATAGTAGGCAAGATTTTGTTGGCTTCATCCTGAAATATTAGGAAAAACTGGCCTTCAAATTACTCCAAAGTTATTTGTATTATTACTATTCGAGACACATATTGAATATTTTATACACACTTTAAGATAGCCTCTCCTATGGTGAAAGATACTTTTCTATAATAATAGCTTATGGAATTTTAAATAATAACGTTCTTTAGTCGTAAGTATTAGGATACAATGTAAGCAGAGATTATTGACAAAATGTTTGGCAGAAAGCTGTGTACGAATCGACGTTCACAGATGTATGAAAGAAGTCACACTTTGCCAGCACTCCATCAAAGCATCCATAGAATGAGGCCATAAACGTATTTTTTCAGCCTTGGCTATCTACCAGTCTAAAAGAAGAAATGCCAAACCGTGACAGCAAAACACCCTAATATATTTTCTAATAAGTCATTAGGTAATTAACTGATAATAAAAAAACGGAATCTGTGGAGAGTCATGATCGCCTAGTCCTTAAGGAACATGGCATTAAAAAAATAAAAGGAAAAAAGAAAGTTTAATGGATATAATTGTAGGTCAAATGTACGGAGATACCTAGTAGTTGTGAACTCAATCTCTGTATCAGGTAGTATGAATTTATATAATTTGTTTCGGGGTTTACGGTCAACCACTTTGAACCACTCGTTCCCGTACGATTATCGAAGTTAAGTAACGTCGAGCCTGATGGGTGACCGCTATGGAAATACCAGTTACTGTAAGCTTGGATGTGTGGTGCACTGAATAATGGATCGGAATTGTTAATCGGTGGGCCGAGTTTCAATTCCTGTTGGGTTCGTCTTATTCGCTTACTCGCAAATACCCTAGGGAAAGGTATAACCCAACTTTTCTTTTCACGGGTTAATTAGTAAGACTTGTATCACTAAATCATTATTATCTCCAAAAACATTCTTACAATCTAAAAATATTTTCTGCCAAGGGTTAATAAGCCATAAAAAACGAAACTGTGAAAATCAGTTCAACTCACATGGTTTTGTTTACAGGCACTTCCAAATGGTGCCGCGGGCTGGAATCATCTCCTCTGAACGATAATATCAAGAAATTACCTCCTTAACAAATCAACTATGCAGAGATTCGAACCTGGATATCATGGTTCGAATACTACTTTGGTACCCCTTCGACCAAGCACCCATAAATATGTTACCAGAGTAAGCCATCAAAAATTCTATGATAAAATATTCTGACTCATGATAAAATTTGTCACTTCATCATGAAATCTATTTTAATAAAAATCTTTTCTTTCCACGACGAGTCGAATGATCAAATTGAATTATAGTCGCTGTAAAGATGAAAATATTTAATTGACAAAAGGTTTACAAATGACAGCATTTCATTTATTTGTTTTTCAATTTTAATTTTATAAATTTACCTTTAAGCCCCGGAATCACAAAAGTTGTTCCTTGAATCTCCAACCAAGGAACTTTTGTTCGCTGCATTAAATAAATCACAACACTTGTTTTAATGTAATAACTTTAAAAGCATTTTCCTGCCAAATCGATTGCAAATGTCTCCTTTCTTGTACATTTTATCGCCTTTCTTGTCAATTTCCTTTGAGCCCTGTCACACTTTTTACAAAATCTATTTTGTTTTTTGTTTTTTAATTTCCGATGTTTTTATTTGTTTTCTATTGTTTTTAATTTTAATATTTATAAGCAGTGTCCTCAATAGTTGCTTATTTTACATCATATTACACTGCAGCTTGTGTTCGAAGCCAAACTTGTTTTTATTTATTTTTCGTTTTCCTAAAGTTCACCTAATACACGGCCCATGAGCCACTCAAGGTAGAGGGTAACTGAATGAGGTGAGTGATATTGAGGAGAAAGTGAAGATTACGAAGATATGGAGTGTAGATAACGATTAATCCTAGACTTGAAGTAGTCCGAGGAAGCATCCTCGCGGGAATTTGTTCCACAAAGTAGCGGATGTTGGGAAAATGCATTCTGAGTGGAACTAGTGTGAGAACCGTGTGGATGTAGCAATGCGGTTCCCGGTTGCAAAGGTCCGAGCTCGTAGCTCGTTTGAACATTTGCCATGGAAGTAGCGATAGGATAGTGGTCGGCTCGGTCACAAAGTATTTCCTTTAAGTAACTAATATAAGAGGAAGAACGTTTACCTTCTTTGAGAAAGTTCTCGCATCCACGGCCTCGTTTATTAACTTCGCAGTTTTCAACCATTTCTTCACAGGTTATTGCATACTGAGAAAAATTCGGATATCCCCAGATGACTCTTTTTATTGACCATAACTCCTATTTATTGCATATTGAAAAAAAATCCGATACACTCAATTATTAAGACGAACCCTTTCATTGACTATACCCGCTGTTTATTGCATACTGAGAAAAATTCCGATGACCTATCACTAAGTTATTACAGATGACCTTGTACTAGGCCCCTAAGGGTAGCTATTGCTACTATACACGAATGCTGCCAAATCGAAGACGGTGGATCAAACCTGTGGTCCCACAATCAGTTATTTTTATAAGCAGTGTAATAAATGCATACTTATACTTAAAATCAGAAATAGACAGATGAAAATTCTGGAAGCAATAGTTAAAAACGAGGACATGGAAAGTTTAGCACTCACATGACAAAGAAAAAAGAAGGAAGATCAAAGAGAGCGAAGACAGCAACATGGTTATTTACGTATCTTATATTATTAAGATTGTGTCCGCCAATAATAAATCCTGGTTGAACTTCTGAGACGAACAACTAGCTCGGAGTTGTTAGATTGCAAATTGGACAGCCAAGATGCAAGCTTCGTATTAGAGACAGAAAATTGGTCGAAGCGTTTTAACAGGCAACGGAAAATGAGAGACGGAACGCCGAATGTTCACCGGAAGAGTGAAACATGCCTTCCAAAAGCTAAACAAAGTTGTAAGACAATAAAAAAGAGCTTCTATATAATAACAATCTGGGCAATGCTGGACAATTCCTTCACCGATGAAGAAGAGACTTTTGATATACCAAAGATGTAGTCCTACAGAAGTACACTGAGAATGATACGGGGAATTGGAATAAATAAGATATAATTGAAATTTCTGAGGAAAACATCGAGTAACCTACCAAAAGAACTTGTGTAAATGGATTGCAGAACAGCGAGTTCGAAGGATGGTAAACAGTCAAAGGTTTCTTAGAGCAAGAATAGTCAGGGATTTGTGGAAAACTATGATCGCTGATGTCCTGAAGGATCACGTCATATAAAAGAAATTTCGGCTTTACTATGTAAGGTAGAAATTTTCCGTGATACAAACACAAGTTTCAGTTTCAATTGATGCAAATTGTTTTGTACGAATTTCTAAAGTTCAGTTTGAATGCTAAAGCCCTTGTGAAAAAAGTAACGAGCATATGAAATTAGTAGTTTTTTTTTAAAGGTACAGCATAAAATCTATTTGAACTGCTAGGAAAACTCGGTCTAATTGGAAAGAATATTACAATAATCTAGAACTTATAATGGAGGACAAATCGCCTACAAACAAAAAATGAATTGAGAAAGGGGCGTAAGACATGGACGTGTATTCACTCCGGAATTATTCAATCTCTGTAACGAGGCTGTCCTATGGCAGCTAAAGATTATATCACAATATTAGGAGCAAATGAAAATTACACGGCACATTTAGCAATAATTTTAAAAGGTATATATTTAAATGTTATCAAAAAAATCATAGATTTTTTTAAAATACACGTACACAAATATGAACTTACTTTATTAAAATCATTAAATCAAATGCTGCATGTGGGAAACTTCGATAATATGAATTCATAATTCACTATAACTTTGTAAAAGTTTTGAATTGAACAAAGAATGTTGAATACAATTATATGAAAAAAGATTAATATTCATTTATTCAAATAAAGGAAAATTTAAAAAAGTTAAATCAATAAAAAATATTTTTAAGGAAATGAATATTAAAACAAAGTATTTAAAATAACATAATAGAAGAATATTGGAAAGAATTATTTAAAAAAAACGTTGATACTTATTCATTTATTCAAGTACTAACGCTGCACCATTACACGCACACACACATATACATACATACATGCACATATATATATATATATATATATATATATATATATATATATATATATATATATATATGTATGTATGTATGTATATATGTATGCCGTGTCAATATTTCGTAGCACAACAGAAGGCGGTTGAGAATCACATCTCTACCAGGAATTTATTATCTGTGAGCGTCATTTTAACAAATATAAGATACGTAGATGACACTTTGTTAATGGCAAACACAGAAAGTTAAGGTATAGAGCCTCTTAGACAGGTTAATAAAAGAATAAACAAAAACCTCTTCAATATTTCCGAAAGAACAGCAAGAGAAAATGGTTATTGCAGAAGTTATTAACAGATTTACCAAAGTTCCCAATGTCCCGCTTCTTTTTGAAAATAGAGGCTCAATACCGACAGTTTAATAAATAAAGAAATATTTAAAAAATACTGTAAACTTTTGCGCAATAATAAAAATTAATGAAACAACCCAAATTTAAAGTCCATTCAACAATGTTGAGTAGCATCGCTTATCGCCATTTTTGCAACATTTAACCAAATTGCAGTTTCAACGAGAGCATATCCCAGACATTATTTTCTCCTTTGCACTTTGCAAGGTTGAAAGTCACAACTAATCACTGATACCAGAGGCGATTACAAAAAGGAAATTTCGAGGAAACTTGATAATTTCTCGCACCACCTACATGTACCAGTGCCGGGCATCACGTTAATTGTGACCTTGTGTCACACCTGCCGTCTTTGGTGAGGAGAGCTAAAATCTAGCCTAATTATGCCCTGTACCAATATCTATAGATTTCTATATAGTCATGCAGTAATGCCATTTTTGATTTCGTTCAGTAACTCCTGCAAAGCCTGATTGTTCAATTATTCTCATTGATCTTTTGTATATTATGTTCTTATGTTTTTCATTCATCCTGATTCTAAGTGGATGCACGGTGAGTGTAATGAGAAATTGGAGAGCTGAGTTCGAATTCCAGTCGCGTTCATTACATTCACTCACGTGGAAATACCTTTCTTTCGAAACCTCAGGTATAAATTAAATAACAATACTCATACCTGAATAAATCATTGCTATCTACAGAAGGTTGTTAATGCAATAAAAAAAAAGAATTGTTATAGTCGGACTAATAGTTCAAACATACAAGTCAAGGCACTTCATATATATAATAAATATGAACTCCGGAAGGAGAAACAACTCAGGATGCGTGCTACGATTGAGAGACTTCACAATAAAGCAAGTAAAGAAATGTAACTATCAGAGAAGAAGCGTTTTAACAGAATACAGATGTGACACTGAAATCCGAAGCTATATTGAAATAGCAACAGATTTTTTTCCAAAACAAACCAAAATATTAACAGGAAAATTTCGTTAGAAACAAAGAAAAGATTGCGGAACTGGTATGTAATATCAGTCCTTCTATATAGCAGTGAATGCTGGAAATTTTCCTCGTAGGTAAGGAAGAGACTTCGAGCAACAGAAATATTGCTCTACAGAAGGATACTGAGAAAACCAAGGATGGAGCATGTGAGCAGCGATAACGTTTTAAGGAAAATGGAAATAAAAAGGATACTTATATTTAGCATCATAATGAAAATTTTCAGACATAATGAAGAAATAGGGCTTAGAAAATCTAACACTCACAAGACATATTAGAGGCAAGAGAAGCGGGGCGAAATAATAAGTAACCTACCCAATGAATTTAAGTTAGAATTCGGGGTAGGATGAATAGAAAAGAATCAAACATTGCTTAGAGTTACAAATGATAGGAAATTGTGGAGAGCCATGATTGCCCACGTCCTCAATGGGCACAGCATGTAGTAGAAGTAGACACCAACAAAAAGAGTATCTTTTATTTTGTTTTACTTTAAGGCGGTGTAAATTTTGACAATATAATAATAGTACCCTGTGAATATATTCTTTTACTAAATCATATTAACATAATTATAACAAATACAATGTCTTTTAAAGAACATGACTTCAGACACATCCTTCACGTTTTTAATTGAGAAAAATATTGGTTTAATAGCACAAGCAAAAGTTATTCCTTTAACATATTATGATACTACAAAAGCGTCTTTTAGTATTTCAGTATCTATGAAATACTTCACAAGACGAAAATTGTTCATAGTATATTAAATTGTTCATTGAAAAATTATGAAAATATAATGGCACCACAAGAAGATATATTTTAATATGTCATTGTTTGTGTCTTGCGATAAGACAAGTCGAAGTAAAGCTCTAAGGAAAGTTCTGGTTAGATTTAAAACTGAATCTTTGCTTTCACTGAAGCAAATTTGTCAGTCACATTTCAAAATCGGGATCAACAAAAAGTGTCGCTATCAATATTCAACAATGACTATCAATGTCGAATGTCGCCAGATTATTTAGTGCTTAATACGAACATTACACGATATGCTATTTGTTCAATGGTGTCGTGGCGCCCATGACATGTACCTTACTTGACATCCTTCGATACGCAACTGATTAAAAAAAAAAAAGAGTTTATGTACAAATACTGGAATTTATTGATGAAGTTTATGTTTTCAAAAATCCAGCAAATTTTGTAGTCCTCTTTGTACGCGTTTAAAAATGTTTGCTTTGCATGTGAAACAGAAAAAAATGTTGTCGATAAACGTACTGGATAGATCTTTGAAAGAAGAAAATGATCAGGCTTAAAAGATTCTGCTATGCGTGTGCGTGGTAATAATTTATTACAAGTTCAATGGCGCTTTGTTGACCCTGACTAAGAAAGTGAACAATTCTGACATGCGTAGAAAACATTATTTGGAATTTTGTTTTTAATGGTTGAAAAATATTGTTTGGTTTGTTTTGATTAGTTAAGAAATTTTAGTTTCATGATCGACTTCAGAAAATTTGATTTTGATTTTTTTTTTTCTTCTTATAAGAAAACTGGTCTGTGATCATTTATTGAAACAAGGGGCAAATGACTATTTTGAACGCTGTAGGCTTAATAAATATAGGATGACTGAATATCGGCAGACTGAATTAGAACCTTTACCTCACAGATATGAAAACATACATTTTTTTTCTTTCGTCTTGCTTTGGATTTTTGCTGCTTTCTACAGTGGGCTTTTTTTTCATATGTACTTTCATGTATTGATTTCCATCCATACGCCAGCATTCAAAGAAAGAAAGAAAGAAAGAAAGAAAGAAAGATACATTCAAATCAATATTTACTGTGTTCGTTTTTATTCTATTCGACCATTCGACTACAAGACGGGCATAAATGATATATTTTAGTGTTTCTTATTGTAATGTGATCACATGTTTATCTGTTGCCATTTCATTCTATCATTTGAAATATGGCGTGTGTGGTTCGTCTTCGTCCTTCCTCGATTTTCCACCGTCTCCCTTTGTCTTTTCCTCAATAATATTTCTTCTCCGTTCTGCACGCTAACTTACACAATTTCTCCTGAATTACTCAGTTTCCACACTAGAAAACACAACCAACAAAGAATTAAGTGGACGATTAACAAAAACGCATTTGTCACAAGAGAGATTTGACATCTTAATTCCTGGTGTCATATTAGTGATGGGGTCTGCTATTAACGAATCCATCAAGTATGACAATTTTACTTCGTTCGGAAACGAAATACTGATCCACGGTATCCATACATCTTGACTCAATCTGTTTTTGATTCTTCTATGTCTTCAACATTCGCTCTTCTTGGCCCGGATAATAGTTATTAAATACATGACATCATTTTCATTACATGCTATACAAACGTGGCTTATTGTGTCTCTCAAATATAATGGCTGCCTTGAATTGGTATAAGACAGTCTATGACAATCGTTTGGTGAACTATATTCAGTTGTTCCAAAACCTATGTTGTGTATACACATCTATTTCGGTCATAGAGCTAGAATAATGAGCTACTAAGCAAGTTCATTGCTGTTAATCTGCAACCAAAAGTTGTAATCATTGTTTTCGCTAACGAACTCAGATAACATTTGCACTTACAATTTCTGTCGTTTAGAATGGATTTTTTGTTTTACATTGTGATTTGATGTTATTTTTAATATTATTTGTTCTCGTCGTCTTTTCAACTAGAGGGTGTGCCTTACACATGTACATAACTGCATCAGAAAAAAAAAAAACGCTTGCACTTTTAGATTTTGAAAATTACAAAATCAGTTTCACTGAATCTTTTTTTTTTTCTTGCTGAAGTTGTAGAGAATATATTACATGATAGAGAAAATATAAATAGATCCTAAAACCTTGAGCCATTTAAAGGCAATATGGGAACATGTCGCCGGCAACTTCAATTGAATAGTCTTCAAACGTCTGTCTCGTTTTCACCGACTAGTTCAACGAAGACTATGTATGTAAATCGTTTTTTTATCTATGTATGTATTATATTTATTTATTTTGAAACGGTTAAATTTCCTACTACATTTCTTTCTTTCTTTACGCTTAATTTACACGGGCCCCCAAATAAATATTAGCTGTTCACATCTCTAGAGTCATATTTTACTTCTGGCTGTACTGGTTTTATTGGATATCAAGATACTCCCCGAAATCTTAGGTACTTAGTATTTTACTGATTGTTTGTACTGTGCCACTCAAATAGGTCTTCTGCAGAACATCTACTGTTTGGTATTTTCATATTCTCTTGATTTTGCACTTTAAGTCTGTCGACCTTTTGTTGTCTATTACTTAGTAGAGTTCAGTCACTTCTAGAGTAAGTTCAGCTGCAGATTACTAATGTAAGTTCACAGACGACCGCTAATACGGCTTTTGCTGTCTCGGTATTTACTCAAGACCTCCCCACAAGGCGGAATGTGACACAAGGCCGGTTATTTTACGTGGGGCGATTCCGAGGTCCGTAGTCTCGGGCAAAAATTGACCGTAGTCCCCGTATAAACGGGGTCAGGTAGCTGTCTACCTCCCCAGATGAGACCCTGCCATTCAGTATAGCCTCGCCTGGGTTCCTCTCTGACCCGTATCAAACAGGCAAACAACATCAATGAGTTAACCATCTCGGTTATCTTTACCGAAAAGAACTATAACCGTTTATTTGTAACCCGTCACTTTACTGATGTGCTACTCTCTCACGCAATAATAATAATAATAATAATAATAATAATAATAATAATGATAATAATCCATTAATACTGGAGCAGTTGGAACAGTCTCAATGATCAAGGATCATTTTATGGATCAATACTTGATCTTTGCAACCATATGAACCTTTTCGGCATCCATACGAATAATGTTGCATTCCTTAAGAAAAGAGCAAGTACAGTCGTCAGTATAGGCGTGATTTATATGGCGTGGACAGACATGTTATTGGTCTATATTTGGTGGCAGGGTCATCTGTTTCAACCATTTAGGATATATGTAATACAATCAGTGATACATTCTGGAATTTCACGGAAATTATTCATTAGCCTTGATAAAGCTTGCAGAAGGCTTTTATGATTAGATGTCATTTCCTGCGAATTTCCATTTTGGAGATTTTCTTAGAGCTTCCGTCACGTTATTCTTTGTTATATTTTCCCAACTCGTTCAAATTTTATCCTTCATTTTTTCTTTTTCTCTTTTCATCCACACTTTGCATTCGAATTATATTCATTTCGGTACTCCAAATATTCACAAAAATGGTTGTACTTCTTCAATAGAGGGCAGTTTTTTTTCTTTTTTTGTTTTTTTTTTTACTTCTATAACTTAATTTCCAATTTCCCTGTAGAATTTATCGAGGTCCGTTTGAAATACCTTATTTTGTTTATTGAGCTTATAACGCGTCTGCCTTATTCTCTGTGCTTTTAATAATAGTTTTTTTTGTTTTTGTTTTTGTTTTTTGTTTTTAGAATTTCCTTGATTGTTTAATCTACTACTTTAATTTTATATTTCCGCTTGGCCTTTCTGCATTTCTTCGTCGAAATATTTGAATTCCCTAAAGTTCCATCCAATATCGATAACTAACTTCATATTTCCTCAATTTTTCACTTTAATTTTGACTTCCAGGCAAGTTCTTTTGTCTCTTGTTTGATCTTTGTCTTGACATTAAGTGTTCCATTCGCTACTGAAGCTTTTTCATATAAGATATTATTTACTTCTTTGTTGTTTTCCAGTGGTCTGTCAGTTAACAATGTTTGCAATGTAGCGTTATAAGTTTACATATTCTGTTCATTGAACTTCTGTGGATTTTTGAAAGCCGGTCTTTCGCTGACATTTGTGTACGAGTTACTTTGCTGATTATTTGAATGATGTAATTTTTCGCTTCAGTGATTTCTGCTCTAATTTTCTTTGATTCATCTTCATAAATGACAGAATCTGAATTAGTGAAATTGTTTATGTCGGAGATAGATTCTTCAGTTTGAATTCCTTAGACATCATTATTTCTGAACTCATCTTAGTTTGTACCTGTCATGTGTATTGTGGCTTTCCAAGCGTAGCTTACATCTGGCACAAACCTGAAACTATGAGACATCGAACTCATTATTCAGTTGTAATTGATCGAGCGAGACAGGCTTGCTAATCATTTCACCACGTCGAAGCGATTCTGTCTTCTTATCTATTTTCACTCTTGCCTCACTTTTATTTAAATTATGACCTTTTATACTTTTGTCTTATGTTTAGTTTTATCCATTTCTGCTTTTGAATTTCTTTTATTTCGCATGATGGACTTTGGCAAGCATATCTGCGTCACCCTGTTATTATTATTATTATTATTATTATTATTATTATTATTATTATTATTATTATTAGATCCTCTCCGACTCTTAAATATTTCGGTCTATCATAGCCATATGTAATGGATTAATTTCAGGAAAACAACTTTTAAGTGAATTATATCTTACAATTAGGTCATAGGAAGCCAATATAACAAGACAATGCTCAAGTACGGTTCAATTTTTGGACAGAAACCATACAAAGAAATTCACTCAGACACACACACATATATATATATATGGGGCGGATAGACAGAGAGATAGGACTACAGTAATATAAATGCACATTGATCTTAAATAGAAAGAAAGAAAGAAAAAAGCAGTAGCATTAGATAGATAGATAGATAGATAGATAGATAGATAGATAGATAGATAGATAATTATATTTTATATATTTGGGTATAGATTCCAAACCAAAACAAAACTCAGGATAGTAAATATCAGTTATACACATATATATATATATATATATATATATATATATATATATATATATATATATATATATATATATATATATATATATATTCTTTTTTTGAATAAAAACAGACCACTTTAAGGTTCCATGTAATAAGTTATTTCACCACAACCCTTTTAAAGGGCTCTGGATCATCAGACTTTACTTCCAAAAATTGAAATGAAAAATGAAAAGAAACTTACACATTTTTGACGGACCGCACCAAGCATATGTAAAATTAACGAAGTGAGGTGGGAGAGAAGATACGAGTGACTTAGATGTACCATTTTCAATTTCTTATCCTTAACCCCACTCTGTGTAGGCTAGACGTCGCTTAACTTAACGTATGTTATCTCTAGATATAGATGGGTAAGGGGTGAGGGAGAAGACCGACTTAAAAGGGAGAAGATACAGCAAACAATAAAATAATAAATCATGTCCATGAGCGCAGGTTTCACTCAAATTCTTAGACGTTGTTATTTCGCATTACTTTAAAGGGTATATTTGGAGGTTAAAGTTTGATATAAATCTAAATGTCTAAACAATCTAAGAAGAATTTAATTTGAAGTTTGTTGGAGTTTTGGGTATCTTCTATGAAATAGTCGATTGGAAAAAATTCATCGAAAGTACATTGAAAGAATAATCCATTTTATCTAGTAATCTTTTTTATTTCCTTAAACTTTTTTCTTATAGATTGTTAAGTTGACATCTATTCGGTTGATTTTTGTTCATAAATTAAATTCGTGACTGTTTTTAGATACCTAATTATCAAAGGTTATTCCAATTTAAATAATTTTATCATCAATAATGATTATTAAAGGGTAATATATTTCAATTTAAATTAAGTTATCAATTTAGTTATTTATTTAAACTCACTTCCAATTGGAGAATATTAGAGGAGAGAATTGGATAAAAGATTACTAACAAGAAAATTAAGTCCTTCTTTTGCAATATTCTATATATCCGTACACCTACTGTTTTCTTGTTGATTATTCAGTTGACATCTATTCGTTTGAGTATTGTTCATAGATACCTACCTAATTATTATCAAAGGTTCTTCCAATTTAAATAATTTTATCATCAATAATGATTATTAAAGGGTAATATATTTCCATTTTAATTAAATCACCAATTTAAACTTTACCTCCGTATTATTTAAACTCACTTCCAATTGGAGAATCCTAGAGGAGAAATTTGGATAAAACATTACTAAGAGACAATTAGGTCCTTCTTTTACAATCCATACACATACACACCTCTACACATATCCGAACAGCTATCTATATCTACATACCCATATCTCCCTATATACCAATGAATCCATATATACATATGCACACACATCTACACAGAAACTATATCTATATTCCCATATCTACACATACCTCTACACATATATTACACGCTATCCCTTATTTATGGCAAGACATATAAGTGCTCATCTAGTTATACACATTCACACTCACAAA
This sequence comes from Acanthosepion lycidas, assembly GCA_963932145.1. Lineage (NCBI taxonomy): Eukaryota > Metazoa > Mollusca > Cephalopoda > Sepiida > Sepiidae > Acanthosepion > Acanthosepion lycidas. Next base: position 56,875,890 of record OZ010614.1, on the reverse strand, counting down.
AAACCCCGCTTCTCTTTCCATATAAAAGCATATACATGCACGTATCAAAAAGTGTATCAGTACAATAACATAGTTATATACATACAGTCATGTGTTCGCGCTCATGCCTGCACAGTAACCAGTAACATTTCCAACAGCAAAAAGGCCAAAGGTCATTCAATATTATTCTTCCTATATAGTTCATTGTGTCTATTTAGTAATAGGTCTGGATCTTTATGTTTGATCATGAGGATTTTCTCTTTCACGCATAAGTCGCATCTGTCTCTGAAATTTTTTGGAGTTCTGGCTCTCGATATTATTTTCCACTTTATTTGTAGGGTTAGGCCACCCTCCAACAAATTCAAATAATGTTTTGACAGTGCCGTTTGGTTCTTTTTATATTTATTTTTGAAGGATTGGCGATGGTTGTACAGTCGGTGTTTCCAATTTCCCGCCGATATTCCTATGTATATCTTTCTCTCCCCAACCTTCTCTTTGGGGAAAATTGTTGCTTCATATATTGTATTTTCCGCCATGCATATTCCTTCAACTGGGCACTCTGATCCCGTCCTGCAGTTGCATGTTGATGTTTTCATTTGGGTATGATTTTGTATTAGATTATCATGAAGGTCTCTCAAGATTTTACTATTGTGTGAGTTAATAATTCTTTCCATATTGTTCATGCAAGAATAGCTAATCTTTAAATTCATCTTGTTGAATATCTTTTTTAGAAATGCATCTTTACTAAAGTGTTTTTCTATCAGTTTTATGAAGTATTTACCTATATTAATATTAGAGAGGCTACAAAAAGGTGGGTTGAACCATATAATTTTCCTTTTCCTATTTTTGGGTTTAGTGGATTTTTTATTAACTGACTTGTCTATATAATTTAGTGTCTGTTTAAAATTACTTTTTAATAGGGCTCTATTATATTCCGATTTATTTTGGTTAAAATGGTTTTACTAGACGAGAGTTTATTTATTCTTGCATTTACTGTATTTGGAATTTGTTTAATTATTGATTTCGGGTGATTAGAGTAGATATTTATATATATGGGTGATTGGTTTTCCTTTTGGATGGGTTTATAAGTGTTATTGTTCAGATTAAATGTAATGTCTAGGAAGTTCACTAGTTTTAAGTTAGAAGAACTTTCGATTTTAAACCCTAGAAATTTGAAAGCTTTAATTATTTTCTGTTGCAGTTGGGATGTTACAGGACCATTGGTATCAGGTACAGCAACTAATCCGTCATCTCTGTATAGTCCTATATTTTGAGGGTCAAGGAATCTACTTAGGATATCTCAAATATATATATATGTATTAGGTCAGCTATTTGAGCTGAATCAAATGATCCCATGGGACATCGAAGTTGTCTCTGTCTTTTTTTAATCCAAGTGGTGCTGTTTAGTTTTAGTATGGACTGTCTAGAGTCCATTATGATTTTTATTTCTTCGTCAGTAATATCAGTGTGGATTTTGACAAACCTTAAGCTATTTTCTAATAACTCTTTAGAAATTGAGGGGTAGAAATCGATACTATCCAATTGGATAACAGTAGTCTTATTTTTATGTTTTATTTTTTGGAACCAGTTAATAGTGTCTTTCCAAAGGTTTAATGCGTATGGTATTTTTTTTATATAGATGTGTTTACTCTTTTTAGGATGTTTTTAGAAATTATTCCTAACTCTGATTTGGAGGGATTTATTAATCTGGACTGTAGATTATTCTGAAAGTTAGGTTTATGGTCTTTAAACAGTAGGTAGGCGTCTTTTAGATGAGTTGTACCCATTCTATCAGCAATATTATATTTAAATGCTAATTTCGCAGTTTCTTTGTGTATGGAGGATAAGTGTTTAGAATTGTTGTCTTCTTTATAAGACCCAGAGACTTTATTTTGAATCAGATTGTTGTATTCAGAGGGATTAATTTTGTAAATATTTTTAGATTTATCAGCTCTGATCCATAGTTTTTTTGAGTTTTTGATATTTGTAATGTCTTTTTTTAAGTTTGGATTGAAATGGGTTGCATTTCTTCTGGAAGGATATTTTCTTGATTAACTCAATTAAATCTTGTTCAAAAGGTTCCAATAATTTATTGTTTGGTGGAGTGTTTTGAGATTTAAAGTAAAAGGCTTCATTAAGCTTAGTGGGTTTATTATGGGGATTAAGATGGAAGTGAATCTTCCACCTCATTCTTTTGATGACGTCAATGATTTTCTCCGTCAATGACACGATGAAAGATTCAATGGTAGGGTAAGGAATGTTCTTGAGTGAGTAGTCCGGTGTGAATCTATCCATTTTAGGTTGGAAGTTTGGATCCTTATGGTAATCCGATGGGAGGTAATCCAAAATAGAGCTCAACTTATTTTATATATAAATATTTAGTTTACAGTTATATTTATATTTATTTATTTTATATATAAATATTTAGTTTATGCAAAATTAGGTAATCCGTATGGGTAGACCCAAAGGAGGATGATATCCAGAGAGCTCAATGTAAATTCAGAGCAAATATGTTCGGATATGTGTAAAGGTGTGTATGTGTATGGATTGTAAAAGAAGGACCTAATTGTCTCTTAGTAATGTTTTATCCAAATTTCTCCTCTAGGATTCTCCAATTGGAAGTGAGTTTAAATAATACGGAGGTAAAGTTTAAATTTGTGATTTAATTAAAATGGAAATATATTACCCTTTAATAATCATTATTGATGATAAAATTATTTAAATTGGAAGAACCTTTGATAATAATTAGGTAGGTATCTATGAACAATACTCAAACGAATAGATGTCAACTGAATAATCAACAAGAAAACAGTAGGTGTACGGATATATAGAATATTGCAAAAGAAGGACTTAATTTTCTTGTTAGTAATCTTTTATCCAATTCTCTCCTCTAATATTCTCCAATTGGAAGTGAGTTTAAATAAATAACTAAATTGATAACTTAATTTAAATTGAAATATATTACCCTTTAATAATCATTATTGATGATAAAATTATTTAAATTGGAATAACCTTTGATAATTAGGTATCTAAAAACAGTCACGAATTTAATTTATGAACAAAAATCAACCGAATAGATGTCAACTTAACAATCTATAAGAAAAAAGTTTAGGGAAATAAAAAAGATTACTAGATAAAATGGATTATTCTTTCAATGTACTTTCGATGAATTTTTTCCAATCGACTATTTCATAGAAGATACCCAAAACTCCAACAAACTTCAAATTAAATTCTTCGTAGAATTTTTAGACATTTAGATTTATATCAAACTTTAACCCCCAAATATACCCTTTAAAGTAATGCGAAATAACAACGTCTAAGAATTTGAGTGAAACCTGCTCTCATGGACATGATTTATTATTTTATTGTTTGCTGTATCTTCTCCCTTTTAAGTCGGTCTTCTCCCTCACCCCTTACCCATCTATATCTAGAGATAACATACGTTAAGTTAAGCGGCGTCTCGCCTACACAGAGTGGGGTTAAGGATAAGAAATTGAAAATGGTACATCTAACTCATATCTTCTCTCCCACCTCACTTCGTTAATTTTACATATGCTTGGTGCGGTCCGTCAAAAATGTGTAAGTTTCTTTTCATTTTTCATTTCAACTTTTGGAAGTAAAGTCTGATGATCCAGAGCCCTTTAAAAGGGTTGTGGTGAAATAACTTATTACATGGAACCTTAAAGTGGTCTGTTTTTATTCAAACATATTTGCTCTGAATTTACATTGAGCTCTCTGGATATCAACCTACCCATACGGATTACCTAATTTTGCATAAACTATATATATATATATATATATATATATATATATATATATATATATATTTATATATATATATATATATATATATATATATATGTATATATATATATATATATTTGGCGGGGTGAATTTACAAACAGAATCTTAATCTTAATTTTAAACTGGTTTTTAATACTTATTCGTTCTTTCGTTTATACATTTCAGGCAAAAAGTTTGAGGACACCCTAAAAAACACATTAACATGAGATATTTTAACATTTTCTAAGCAAAAGATAAAATATAACTAACTACATTTTATTTGCCTTTATTTAGCAGTTTTTCTCCAGGCTCCTCTTACTACCAAAAAGTTCAAATTTGAATTCGTCTGTCCGCAATATATTTTGCTAAATTAGAAATATTGTGTATAAGAAATATTATATTTTGTTTTTGCCATTAAACATTCCATAGACTTTTTGATTGTCAAAATGGTTGGGGATTTGTTTCAGGTCAATGGAACCATAAAAAAAGTACAATAATAATTTGTAAAGCAATAATTAAGGCTGTTGTTGGTTTATTGACGAAAATAAACTATAATGCTGTTGTATGATAATATTTATAGTTAAATGCTTATTTTCATCAAAATAAAAGTAAGTACTCTGTAGTTACTGAAATCGTATCTTTTACTTTAAAAAGATATAAAAATAGGTATTTTTAAAGAAACCCAGCGTCTCCCAAATCTTTTTGCTTGTAATGTAAATATAAAATCCTCAGGAACATTTTCCCTTTTTCTTCTTCAGAGTAAAATCTTTTCGAAGTAGAAATCAAATGTCAGACCATTTTTAAAATCGATTACTCTCACCTACAAAATGCAATTTGGGAGTGTTTAGTCACTGCCTCGAGGGAAATACTGACTTACATTTTTATGGCCTTCGAGACAAGACACCTTTTTACATAAGTGTGCGGCCGCTGTCAATTTGAATTTTCGTTTTGTGCGCCCAATCCTTCAGACATGTTTAAAACTTTTTATCTAATATCATTACTGCTTTACACTTGTTTGTTTGTTTTTTTTCTAAGGTTTCGATCCGTTGTTTCCTTAAAAGCTTTCTCCTCGTTGCTTCAAAGCAAAGAAGCCACAGGTTACTGCCAATGATGACGTCACATGATTATCTTTCATTGTCATGAGTCAAAAAAATACATAGAAAAAATAGTGAGTCCATACTTAATAGATGACCTGAACGAATATCATTGATTGTAAAGAATAACAGATAATATACCATTCTCCATTTTTAGTTATGGTTCATCTTTCATTTTTATTTGGCCATCCTTTTGTCGGAAAATAGGATTTTGACTTGGGATGAAAACGAATTGAATAAAGTAAATATATATTCAGAAATATATACGCATTGAGAAATATTCATAAAAATGTCTCTTCCTTATTAAGAATACGGGTTTGTCCTTTTTTTCTAAACAACACGAGCCTAGCGTTTGTTTATGTGCATCTGTCACGTCATCGAATATATATATATATATATATATATATATATATATATATATATATATATATATATATATACTTCCATTATTTTTAAACTTCTTTACATATGGATGAGGCTATTACATTTGTATCGTCAACGAGTATATATATATATATAATGCAATACAATATTTGCATTGTCAACGAGTATATATATATATATATATATATATATATATATATATATATATATAACATAATTTACCTCGTAGAATGCACACTATGCCAGAAACAATATGTAGGAAAATCTGAATGGCCCTTTCACTACTAAATTTATAATTATCGTAATCGGATTAAGTTGACTCCCCATGAAAAATTATTACCTGTAGAACAACATTTCCGCCTGGAAAAACCTGATTTCAAAACCCATGCCAAATTCACTATAATTGAGAGAATAGAAAGGTTCAGAGCAGATAACATTAGAAAGATTTTAGAATCGCATGAAAATAAGTGGATACAACGTCTAAAAACACAATATCCAATCCGGCTAAACCATAAATTTAACAATATAGATAGTACTAATATATAACTCAACAATTCAAAACCTACCCACATTTCTCACCTACACAAGACAGACATGCTTACGGAAGTGTTGAGGCCTCACACTTATACACACACCCACACGAATATACACACTTACACACATCATACTCACTCACTCCCTAATGAGCCAAATGATAACACACACCCACAGCGATACACACGCTTACACATATCATACTAACTCACTCCCTAAGAACCAAATAACACACACACAAACACTAAACAGAGACACATCTCCTCTCCAGGACCAATAAAACTGTCAAACTGACCAAGGGAATTCAGAGAAGCATAGATCCATGCAGCTCTTATCTCAAATAACAACTTAAAAAGACTGTTTGACCAACACAAGGAATGATAAAAGATTCATGTTAAAAAGATAAAAGAAATAAAAAAAAAAACAAATGAAAACAACAGACAAAAGTTCATTTTCTCCATCAAGACATTCATTTCTGTAGTTCACTGCTACCAGCAAACAGAAATATTTCTTCTTCTGATGATGGCCATTTTGGCCGAAACGTCGAGAAATCTAAATGAAATAATAATAAAATAAACGAAAGAATATTAATCTGCAACCCAATGTGTCTGAAGATTTAAATTTTTTAATATTTTTTTATTGTTCAATATATATATATATATATATACATATATATCTATATATATCTATATATATATATATATATATATATATATATATATATATATATATATATATATATATATATAGTTAAATGGATATGAATTTTAACCCTGGGTTTCAGGCTTGAAACCCAAGTTTATAAACTCATATCCATTCAACTAATTATGTTTAGCTATTTCACTGATATTGAGCGCATTCCAATAAGCATCGTGCATATATAAAATATATATATATATATATATATATATATATATATATATATATATATATATAAATTATATATATGCATACATACATATATAATTTCAACATATTATACATGCACACACACACACACACACACATATATATATATATATATATATATATATATATATATATATATATACACTTGTTGACAATAAAAATATAATAGCATCATCCACTTGTACAAAAAGGCTAAAAATAATGGAACTATTATTCATAAAAAAGAAAAAGCCAACACAATAATATCAACTATGAACACAGCCACAATGTGCTGACCGTGTTTGGAAAATAAAACCTTCCTATAACTCTAGATACATACATAAAAATGAAAAAGAATAATCCTTGGTAATGGCTAAAATTATACTCGAAAGCGGTGAGAAGTAGGTTACATTTCTCTGACCATCACTCAAACACTATCTTCAATAATATATATATATATATGTGTGTGTGTGTGTGCGTGTGCCTTTAGGCATCATATCTTCATTTAAACATGTTTCATTGAATAATATAGGCATATTATGTCTATTTGTTTTTATAATAATCTTTTCTAGTACTCTAATCAGTTTCTTGATGCTAAGATGAAATGCATGAAGGAAGGCGTCGTAGTTTATTCCTACCCAAGTACTTTCGATCTCTTCCAAGATTAAGTAGTGAATTACAAGGGCAAAATTTTAAATCTATCTGTTGTAGCTAAGAAAAATTTTGCAAAAAAACGTCCCAATATAAGGGAGCTGACCGTAAATTGGTAGAAATGCAAATTGGCATTAAATGTTTTTTTTAAATATTTATTTATTTGATTATATATATATATATATATATATATATATATATATATATATATATATATATATATATATAAATAAAAACAACCAACCAAAACTCAAAAATTATTAAGAGTGTAGCAGCAACTGCTACACTCTTAATAATTTTTGAGTTTTGGTTGGTTGTTTTTATTTATATATATATATATATATATATATATATATATATAATCAAATAAATAAATATAAATAGATAAATGTACGTGCAAGTATTCACACACACACATGTGTGTGTGTGCGTGTATGTGTGTGTGTGTGTGTGTGTGTGTGTGTGTAATTTATACTTTCGTCAAATTTAATTTTTTTAAATTTTCCTCTCCAATGTCGTATAAAGTAAATACGACGTTGAGCTGAAATCTCCATGGTTTGAATCTGAAGGAGTGATGCTAGAGTTGTGAAATCTTGCGTGCGTTCATTTTAATGCTTCTTATTAATAAATGCATCGTTTCTTTACAGGACGAGGGTGGGATGAAAAGTTGATAGGCTGGCTCTGGAGGAGTGATGCAAGAGCTGTTAAACCTTGCATACATTAATTTCAACTTTCTTATTAATAACTGACATTTGACTGATCGTAGAGGACTTAAAAAAATAACTAGTATCGACTTCTTTGGCATTGTGATGTTATCAAGTACCTGCAGAAAAAGGATTCAGACCCCATGGCATGGTTTGTACATTATTAGATGACATTCCAGCTTTATCGACAGTGCAAAAGTAGGCAGCTGAATTTATGAGGGGAAATGAGAGCCTTGAAGATGACTCAAGTTTTGGACGTCCTGCAACTTCTACTACTTTGAAAAAAAAACAATGAACTTTGCATGAGGAAAGGTTTCTGCTAAGTAGGTGATACATTTTCTGACATCTGTTCAAAAGTGTAGCAGAATGATCATATCATTGGAAAATCTGACATTGAGGCAGATCCAGCTAGTTTCCTTGAACGTTACCTGGCCCAAAATGAGTATTGAATTCATCTGTTTGAGCCAGAAACAAACAACATATGCAGTGGAAACCTGCCCCAAAGAAGATCTAGTTCATTTCTTCTGCAGAGAAGGTGATGGCCTCAGTTTTTTGAGAAGCAAAAGTCATTTTCTTTATTAACTATCTTCAAAAGGGCCACACCATCAATGGAGAGTACTATTGCCAACTTGCTGAGGCAGTTATGAAAAGCTATCAAGACCAAACGCAAAAGAAGTGATGAAAGAAGTCGTTATCAGTATAATGCTCCAGCACATGTCTTTGTTTTCAATAAATGCTGTGCGTGACTGGACTGTCGCTTTGAATTGATTGAAATCCCTCCCTATTCTCCTTATTTGACTATCATCTGTTCGCCAACACTTGACTGGGAACTAGTAGCGCAGTGAGGATGACGCCATATCTGCTGTTGTTTACTTTTTTGACAAACAGGATAAACAGTTTTCTTTGAATAGTAAGTTTACCGGGAAAGAAACGATAATAAGTAGTGTTGAAATTAATGTATACAAGATAAACCCCAGTTTTAGCAGCACTCCTTCATAGCCAGCCTATGAACTTTTCGGCACCAATTAGTATATCTGAGAAAACTTCTCTGTCTGATCGTGACTAATTTTATGATCAGTCGATTTTCATTACCAAAGTATTGATAATTTTAACATATCACCGTTTTCAAACCAGTATCTATTTTGCAAATGTTTTACCTTCGACTATATTGTACTTTTGTTCGACTATTTAAATATACAGGTCACTGACGCATTGTGGGTAGTCTATTCTATTATTGTAACGATTATTATTTTCGGCGTTATTCTGAAAGTTATTGAGTAGGGAAAATACTCGCTCCGAATGACTATTTATAATGTTGCTAGTTAACTTCTTTTAATTTATTATTGATTATTTTATTGTTGGGTGTTATTACTGCGTATGTAGTTTGTTAATTTGTTTATTATTTACTTAGTTTATTTATTTGTTTAGATTATTTTATTTTATTATTTTTGTTTATTTTTATTTCTTTTCGTTTATTCTTGTTCGTTTACAGTTTTCAATTTAGTAAAAAAATTGTTTTCGTATCTGCATTTGTTAGATGAATTCTGATGGTTTATTTAGAAATTTGTTTTGGTCTGGGAAGGTAATTATAGCTATTCTTCCTCCAAGCAGAGTTTCAAATTTTTCGATTGATTGTTGTAGGCTGATGTTGCTTTCCATATTTTTGTTGCTATTTGTATTTTTAATCTCCCAAATATGTTTAGAAAGCATTGTGCTGTTCGCGTATTTATGCAAAGAATGTTATTATTTCTAAAGGATATATATATATATATATATATATATATATATATATATATATATATATATATATGGATAGCAATGTTTCTTTTAAAAATGTCTTGTTCAATATGACAGACAAGAAATTTTTTAGTGGTAGTGAGGGAGTGAAAACTTTTTTCCATATTGCCCATTATCCCAGGCATTTTCGGCCACTTTTTTAAGCCATTTTAGAGGGGGTTGTTTGAAAGTGTTATTAATTTCACTTCATGTTTGCCTGACATGTTTTTTTTGGTGTCGTTTTGAATAAAGTAGTAGCGTTTATTCCGAGCTTTCGTAGGTTGTGCAAGGCTGTAATTCGAATTAGCGTCTTTTTAGTCTTTAAAAAACGTTCGACACACCATCCCCTCTAGTGAGGTTCGTAGTGGTCAATATGGACAATTTTTGCACTTCCTTACTCTAGCCAGACGGGAAAATGTAAGAATATTGGAAAGAATAAATAAAAAAATAATTAAATTTTCCTTGTTTGTCATTTTCAACGAAACACACACACACACATATATATATATGTGTGTGTGTGTATATATATATATATATATATATGTGTGTGTGTGTGTGTGTGTGTGTGTGTGTGTGTGTGTGTGTGTTGTGCGTGTGTGTGTGTGTTCACATATATTATGTATACCTTGTGATTTATCATAGAGCAACCCCCTTTTTTCTTTTTGCTCCTATATTTAAATAAGTTAAAATGGGCGACCTATCTGATTTTCCAAGACTGTCCCAATTGTTGGATAGCGGAGAATGGCTTGAGTCACTGAGGCTGCTCAATAGTTTAATGTTTAACGAGATACAATGAATTCACCACCGAACGCAATCTTTAGGTCATATATATATATATATATATATATATATATATATATTATAAATTAATTAATTTAAAATATGGTGTTTTCGCTACACAGTTCTAACCATGTTTCAAAAATGGAAGCTAAAAGCTTCGAATTTAATTTTGTGATTAAATTCAAGACTTTAGTTCCATTTCATCCTCAATTTTGGAGTAACTTATTTTTACAATTACTGGGTTTAAAAGGCACAGCAAAAAATCATAATTCACGTTTCCAAGGATACAGAGAAATCCATTCATTCAGACAAGGGGTGTTTGCGTGTTTATTATCGCTGTATTTTGTTGTATCAGTTATTAGTTTCGTTTTAGTAGGGGTAGGGATGTATTTTTCAATGAATTCTGACATCCGTTAAATGCATGTCATCTGGATTTTTTTTTAAATTTATTGTTAACGGCAAAAATTCTTACGGCATTTTTTTCGTATTTGTATATTTAAAGATTTGGGGGGGGTAGGTTAGAATATGTTTTATTTAACTACGATTTTAAAATATTTTCACTTTTAATTTTTAATATACTATATTTCTTTTTAAAACAAGTAAATGTATTAGAGTCACTTACAGTGTGTAAAATTATTTTCACATCAAGTACAAGTATGTATATTATTAGGTAACAATTTTTTTTTAAATTTATATTTAAATACTATTTAAGTAAAAATTATGATAATGACGGTAAAAATAGCTAATTAATTTACCTGATTTAGTAAACTTTTATTTTTTATAAATCTAGTAATATATATTTTCTCATGTAAGTACAAAGGACATGGGTCATTTAATGGCTTACATCTTCTAACTTTTCATATTAATTTCATTTTGCTGTAGGTATTTTATTGGGGTGCTTGGAGTACTTTGAGAGAGGTGTTTAGGTTAGAATTCGTTTTATTTAACTACAATTTTAAATACAACTTTAAAATATTTTCACTGTTAATTTTAAATAGAGTATATTTCTTTTTAAAATAAGTAAATGTACTAGAATTACTTACAGTAAGTAAAATTATTTTCCCATATCAAGTATAAGTATGTATATTACCAGGTCACAATTTTTTAAAATTTTATATTTAAATATTATTTAAGTAAAATTTATGACAATTACGGCAAAAATAGCTAATTCATTGAATATTACTCGTTTACCAGACTTTGAATTAAGCCACTTTGTGTTCGGAAAATGTTTTGACTAACCTTTCGTGATGTATATTCATGAACGTATCTGTCTATATTTCTAAGATGAGGTATTATGTACATTATTTACATTATTCGGCCTATTGTCCTCATCTTGGTCGCCATATTTTTTACAACATTTCGGCCGTTGTACGCTCGGGCCTTCTTCAGGTGGTTCAGTTCGACATTCCAACCACGTGAAGAAGGCTGGAGCGTACAACGACCGAAAGGTTGTACAAAATATGGCGACCAAGATGAGGGCAATAGTCCGAATAATGTAAATAATATTCATGAACGTTCTCAAAATTATCGAGAAACACTATAAAGAAAACACAATATAAACAATTTTCTCCCGCCATACAAGGTTAAATGGGTAAATTGTCGCCATTTTATATTTTTAATTTCGTGCATGCGTGTTGTTTGTTTTTGATTTTGTCGATTGCATTCTATAGAAGGGTCGTCTGGGTACCGTCTGTGAGAAAAAAAGGGTACCATGACGCAATTCACTCAGCCAGAAATTTGGAAACATCATGCTGTACTGCTTGGCATTTGCATTGGAAGCCCCAAATACGAATATTTCACAGTGTTGGGTGTCAATCTGAGGAGAGGGAAAAGTCTAATGGTGATTACGAAGGTACGACAGTTCGAAAAACTCGCTCTGATCGTTCTGATAAGAAAAGAACTCCGGAATTTGTTGGTGAGGACCTCAGACAACATTGAGATCTACATCAAGTACCAAGGTATTACTGTCCTGGGTAAAAAGTGGAGGGAATGCAAAAAGACCATATGTCTTGCATCAGGACTCTACGCCTTTTCACACAAGCAGAAGAAACCATTTATGAATGTCAGACAATTTCTGCAACCACATCACCCCTTACATCTATAACCATTTAACTCTTGATTATTATGTGTAAGGCACAGTTGAGCAAGAGACCAACAAAATTACTTTGAACACCAAAGATGAACTGAAGGCAAGGATTATGGCGGCATTCACCAACTTAAATAAGGAAAACGTCCAGAACAGATGCAGATTCTAAAGTCGTCTGGAGGCCATGATTGAAGCCAATGGCCATTTTATTGAATAAAATTAACTCAATTTCAAGATATTTTTATGTAATGTTGGCAAATATATCTGTTAAAATGAGTTGTGAGTTTTATTTTCATGTTGTGCGTAATTTAGACGATAATTTATCCATCGCAATGATATGTACCTGTTAAGTCGCCTAAAAAGGAGTAGAGAAGAAAAAAGTAATAAATGGTTTGAGGCTTGTTATGATTTGAAGAAAGAATTTTATTTAGCAAATTGAATTAAACTTCAAATACAAAAACAGCGACAAAGAACAAAATTAATATTAAATCAAATTGCACGAAATTATTATTGTACCGAAAATTTTAGACCTTTGAACACTGCTATAATAAATACGTTTTTCTACCCTTATCCTATTCAGCTCCTTCGAAATATCATTGGAAGCCCACAGGAAAAAAAAACTTTGATAAGACACTGAATAGTCCAATTCTCGGATTTTACAAAAATGGCTTTTATATACCTTGTAAGCCCGACCATCATCATTTTTATCTAAAGCTTGATAAACTATTTCAGCAATAATCGTTAAGACATTAGCAGTTGACCTAGAGAATCGAAAGCCATATTGCTTAGCTAAAAGAAGATACTGCGATGTGAGATGCTTAATCAATTCAGAGTTAATTAGAGCCTCTTCTACATTGCCAAAAAAAAGGTAGAAAGCTATTAAGCCGATAGTTAGAAAGATCGGACTGATCGACTGAGTTCTTAAAAACAGGAACCACGGAAGAAGATTTCCAACAAGCAGGAAAGCAAGAAGCAACAAGGCATTTATTGTAGAGTTTAGAGAGAACAAGAGCCAGTTCAGAAGCACATTTCGTAAGGATTATTGCCGAAATACCATGAAGTCCACATGAGGACCTAGTTCAGAGATGGTAGTAGAATGCATGAATGGAGGTATATGCATATCACTTAAAAGAGACTCAGTGGAGTTTTAGGTAAAAATATTCCAGATGTGTCAAAAGTAGAATTTGAAGAGAATTTACAATCAAAATATTGTATTATCAACAGAAAATGTTAATACCTAAAATTGAATGAAGAAAGGAGGAATAAAAGATTTACTCTTATTTAACACAATTACAGAGCCGTCAGTAGTTACATGAACCAAACTTGTTAGAGGCTATTCTTATTCTATCAGCAAACAAAAACTTAGCCTCTTTGCGGACACGTTTACAATTAATTTGAGCAAATGCAAATAGTCTGTTGTAATCGGAGTTATCACGCTGATACACTCGAAAGACGTGATTCCTCTGGACTATTCCTGATGAACAACTTCATGTAAACTAGAAGGTGAAAATTGTGGTTACACCTGATATTTGCGAAAAGGTACAAAAGCATGAATGCTGTCTTTAACTTCTGTGGAACAATTCTCAATCGGAAGATTAAGAATATCATTCAAACCTGAGTCTCAGATAAAGTCACGAAATTAATCCCAATCAATAGGCTGGTACGTAAAACAAGTCTTATGAATAGCAGGTTCCTTTCTAATAGATGACTCAAAAGGAATGTCAATAGACACTACAGAGTGATTCGAATTACCAAGACAACAGTTATGATGCGCTACAATAGCTAGAAAATGATGTGGGGAATAAATCTAGTAAAGAAGAATGTTGAATAGATTATTAATGAAACAGGTAGGGAAATCTAATATTTGACTAAAAGACAATGGAAAAATTGAAAGTTTGAATACCCGCAACATTAGTAACGTTAAAATGCTTAAGTCACTTAACATTAAAATGCTTAAGTCACTTAACATTAAAATTGTCAAAGGCAAAACTATTCGCAGATAAATCTAGAGAAAGAGAGTCATTTCTATATTGTCAGTAATTTTGTTTAATCTATTAGTCCTGAAAAGAGGCATAATGAAAAAAAAAAAAACAACAGATAGCTAACAGAGTGCAATAATGAAAGTCGAAAGCACATGAAAGAATCATGTGGAAATTCAAAAGACAATTCCCTTGAAATATAATTGAATCTTTTTTTAATTAAACAGTATTTTTTATCGACCTACATCTACGGACCTGAATATTCGAGAAATGTTGTGAGAAAAATATGCGTCCTCTGGCTTGATTCGAAATTTCATCCCCTATGGGGATCCGTCATTGGATCTAACGTACCTAACCGCTCGTCAACTTAGAACTTACGGTCAAGCAAAGCCCGAAATAATCCTTTTGAACAGACACTCTCTGCCGATCCTTGAAATATCCATAACTTTTCTGTTTTCGTATCCTAACGTAAACAAAGACAATTTATTTTAGGTAATGAATAAAATATTTTAGGTAATAAATTAAATATAAAAAATTTTTAGGTAATAAATTAAATATAAAAAATATGTTTGATTTAACAATCAAACATATTTTTTATATTTAATTTATTTTGTTTAAACGTTATTTTTGATGGATACTCATATTCGAGTAAATGCAGTTTTTTAATCCAACTACATCGACCGGCCTGAATATTAGAAAAATCTTATCAGAAAAATATGCGTCCTCCGGCAAGATTTGAAGCTGAATCCACTATGGGGTACCGTTAGGCACTCAGATCCAATGTGAATTAAGTACACGTGAAAAAATACTTTTATGCAAACTTCACCATTAACTTGATTTAATGGATATAGTCATTTAAACATGGCCATGGTGATCTGCTGAATTTCATTTCATACATTAGTATACGAAAGAAAGGCAATTTAAATGACTTTTGAATGCAGCATGGTCGTTGGTGCAGACAAGCGAGACTGAGTATTTAAAAAGTGCTTATCTACGAGGATTTTCACGCAAATCAATATCTAGGAGTTACAAAGAATATCAAGAAAAAGAAAAAGTGTGCGGAAATTCTGTATACGAAAATCCATTGTTGATGAAAGAGAAGAATGAAAAAAAAACTAATAAAAATCGTTGACAATATTTCATCGAATAAAAAATGAAGATAAAAGTAAATACTAGTCAAAAATTAATAATAATGGTTGGTATTTATTAATCCACCCACGAGGATTAAATGTGGCACAAGGCCAGTTTAATGTGGGTAGCCTGCGAGCCCGTAGGCTCGGCCAAAAATATGACCTTTGAACCCGCCTTGACGGGTTCAGGTCCTGTCAACCTCCCCGAAGGAAACCTTGCCCTTCGGCAAAGCTTCCTCCGAGTTCCTCTCTGCATTAGAGAGTTCGACAGAAGCCAGCCCGGATGATCACAAAGCACAGATACTACACTTAGATCCTAAACGGGCCGGGCATTAATAATAATGGCTGACAATGCTTCAGCTAAATAAAAATAAAGATGAAAGTAAATACTAGTTAAAATTTAATAATAATGGTTGACAATTCTTCATCTACTAAAAAAATGAAGATGAAAGTAAATACTAGTAAAAATGACTAACAATGGTTGACAATGAGTCATCTAATAAAAAATGAAGATAGAAGTTAAAAATGAATATGAAAGCTAATTCTAGTCAAAAATCAATAAAATGATTAACAATGATTCATTAAATAGAAAATGAAGATGAAAGTAAATACTAGTCAAAATTAATAATAATTGTAGTAATAATATTAGTAATGCTAATAATATATGCTAACGCTTCAGCTAATAAAAATAAAATAATAATAATGTTTCTATCAATATCCGGTGTGTGTCTGCACGCTAGTGACAACTTTAAATCTGCACGCCATCCATTACGTCCACGGATTCTATAACCAAAAGTTCCCAAATCCAGCTGCCCCGGTCTCCTGTCGATTTCAACATTGTCGACATTTCCTTCTGACATCGAGTTTGTTTCTCGTGTATCGTCTTGGCATAAATTGTCACTTGTGTAAAACTTAACTCCCATTCGATTCTCACGGAATGGAAATACAAACACGTGAAAGTTCTGAAACATTAAAAACCCTGGCGTAGAATCTCAATTTCTGTGATCATTTTTCATTCCTTTACTTTTACAACAAAAACGTCTCTTGGTTTGTTTTTTTTTTAAGTTGTTGTTGTTGTTGTTTTATTATCGTTTATATCGTTGCTGAGTTTTTGGTTTCAGCACAAAAGACAAACGAACACGCCATTCGACAATTGCTTAATACCGCTTCTCGTGATTGTCATTTGACATTTTGTGCTGCCATTAATACAGCGGAAACGGATGAAATAGATCATCTGTCTGTCTGTCTGTCTGTGTTTCTGTGTGTATGTGTTTCTGTGGTTCTGCGTGTCTGTGTATGTGTGTGTGTTCTGCGTGTGTGTTTGTGTGACCTGATCTCTAATTGTAAATATTAGCAATTCTCCGCGGATGACGAAACTGATATGATGTATATAGGAAGAGCTTGAAAGTAAAGATTTTCGAATCATACGCGCCCTCTTTTAAGAGAAAGCGATACGAACGCAGTAGAAACACTGTCAATTTATTTATGAAAAACAGTATAAATGTGGATAAACGCCCGAGGTGAATAGAATTTTTGCAAAAATTCCATTTGCTTGCATGAAAGATCAAAACGATGTAAATTCTGCTTGGAGGAGAAATTCTGCTTGGAGGAGAAATTCTTCAATCAGAAAAGGTTTTTGACTAACGGATTGGAACTGGAAATGCAAGACTGAAAATAAATCAATGCTGTGTCATCCTCCCCGCTCTCCTTAACCGATAAATGCGACGTGCGTCTCTCTGTTTACATAGGAACGTCTAAATTGACTTCTGAATTCCCTTGCTTTATAATGTGAAACTTTTTTTCTTTCATTATTTACAGTCAGACAAATGTTGTTCACCTTTACTAGTATAACATCGTTTCTTCAGTTGTCTGCCGAAAAGGGTAAACTTTAGAGAATTAGTTGGTTTGTGAATTTTATGATAGTTTGCGAGTTCAATCCTTTAGACTCAGTGAAAACAGGGCAAGACAAAACTGAATAGTTCTAATACGAAACAAAAACACGAAATAAAGGGTCCGATTCGAAATTCTAACGTGAAGAAGGCCAGGATATACAGTATGACAATAAAGATGAGGACAATAGTCTGAACTATGTAAATAGTGTAAATAGTTCATTTAGATATATTTTTAAAATTCATGCAAAATTCTACAACCATAACAAGGGAGTTTCTCTCTTACTACACCTGAAGGATGTATTTTTTAAGGTAAAATGATCGAATATTTTATACAACTGAAAGCAATCAGATAATGCCACATTCGTATTCTTCAAGCACTAAGCATCAACATCCCGTTTTCTTGATTGTCTTCTGATCTGAAACCATTTTAACTTTTATTTAATACTAGCAGTAGAGCCCGGCGTTGCCCAGGGATGTAACAGTAAGAGATAGATCAAGTATCGACCATGATAAAGACTGAAAAAATAAAATTGACAAAGATTATTGTTTAAGGTTGACGGACACGCATGTCTTAATTAGTTTTTTTTTTTTTTTTTTTTTTTTACGAATTGGTCAAACCCAAACTCAAACAAAAACATTGTTTTCAATCGTTATGAGTCTACCGATTGAATAGAATTTTGTTATAAACAATTGTCTTTTAAATGGAATTTTTAAAGCATTCTGAATGTAAAAATAAAGAAAAAAGTGTGCAAGACAATAAGAAACACTACCTGCCAGTTTTGTTGAAATCGGTTGAAAAATGTAGGAGATCCGATCCCATATATAAACGAACACACACACAAACAACCTGGGTTTTATAATAAGTATAACTCCATATGAGTTGTCCCCCTTTCATTCTCGTGATGCCTCTTAATCGTGTTTTCAAATTGATTTCATGCAAAAACAATTGTGTTTTTCCAATTTTGGGCGCTTTCAGAATCACCGCAAAGTAATTTTACGTAGTCCTGTGAAGTTTTGTTGAAATCGGTTGAAAAATGTAGGAAATCCGATCCAATATATAAACGTACAGACACACACACACACACACACACACACAATCTGCGTTTTATAATAGGTAAGATTGACGGACAAGCAATCGAAAGAGAAAAAAAATAGATTCGTGGGTCGTATATAGAGGTTCAAAATGAAGCCTCTTATTAAAACTCTTCGCCTCTAACTTAATGCAGACTAATAAGAATGTCATAAATGATTTTGAAGACGTAGGCTTAATTTACAAGGTTTTAGAAAAGCTATCTTCTTTGACTCCAGGAAATGTGCTACGTATATATTGAATGCATTAATATATTTTCTGTTAGCTCCGCATAATGATAATATAAGCTAGACTTGATAGTTAAATCTATAGAATTGATGGTCTCGCTACACGAAACCATCAAATCCGACATCTTCTCTCTCTTCTGGCTCCAATGCCTTCATAAATGGCAAAAGTATATTAATCATTAATAACGTTAGGATTCTGAATTTTGTGAACAGGCAAAATGTTGACCTCCTGAATTAAGAGGATCTACTCAAAAATGGCTGAGTCATGACATTATTCTCTGGCTTGGGCATTAATATTTGAAATATTATGGCAATCAAATTAACGTATATATATATATATATATATATATATATATATATATATATATATATATATGTTGAGAGAGTATAGCTTTGGCAGCATATCAACTGTTTCGCTACAGAACCAACCCCAGACGTAACTTTCCCCGGCAACTGCTGCTACTGGATTGAACTGGTCAGTCCCTTGCGAGGCTGCTATGAACGCGATGCGACCCTTTCCTTGAACTTTGTCCACGTAGCCAAAGTAATAAGATAGACTATAAAATGTGATTGAAAACAATGATTAACAAACTCGTCAAAAATAACCATTCATACACACACACACGCACACGCGCACACACACACACACGCACACACACACACATATATATATATACGAAAGTAAAATTAAGAACATTATAAAAAAATGCACAACACCAGTTGACAATGGCAAAAAATTAGATTAATTATTTATTACAGAAAATTTAAAACCTCGAAACCTACAGTTAAAAATAATAATTCACCTCTTAGAACAAAATTAAATAGGGCAAATATTATTTACGAATTTAAATGTCCATTAAGGAATTTTATTTCTGATCAATCAAAATTCGTAAATAATTATATAGGTCACACTACAACATGTTTAACACGCAGACTTACTCTACACCTTTCTGACCATTGTTCAATTAGATCTCATTTATGGAGACCTACTGGACACTTCGTAACATACTTGTTGACAACATAAATATAATAGCATTATCTACATGTAAAAAAATGACTAAAAATAATTGATGCCTTATTAATAAAAGCAAAAAAAAAAAAAGAAAACAGTTAATAATATCAACTGTGAACATGGACACAATATCTTGACCGTGTTTTGAAAAATGAAAACATTATATACATTAGGACAGTTTTTATATAATTTATCATCTGGAAAAAACATCGCATGAGAAATTGTATAAAAAACTAAATCAAAGCACCTTGTCTGTTGTATTCAATGAAATGTGCATGAAAGAAGGATTTCTGCCTATATATATATATATATATATATATATATATATATATATAAAGAAATATAGTCTTAAGGTGTGCTATATTTATGGAATAAAGTGCTCAATATCAGAGATAGAGCGTGTGTAAATATAAAAGTGAACATAGAAGTCAACACTTAGAGGCCTCTAAGTGTTGACTTCTATGTTCACTTTTATATTTATATATATATATATATATATATTAATAGACTTAAATTAATAGACTATATATATATATATATATATATATATATATATATTACAAATTAATAGACTTAAATTAATAGACTTTCCATTTCATCCTCAAGTTAATTTTGCTTGAGGATGAAATGGAACTAATGTCTTTAATTTTATTATAAAATTAAATTCGGGGCTTTTAGCTTCCATTTTTGAAACATGGTTGGAACTGTGTAGCGAAAAACCATATTTTAAGTCTATTAATTTATAATATTAATACTCTGTAAATTTACATTGAGCACTATTTTGTAAAAATAAAATTATCTATAAGAACACCGGATTATATATCTTACTGTTCTTTCTTTTTATTAATATATATGTATATATATATATTTGAATAAATATTATATATATTTGAATAAATATTCTATATATATATTTGAATAAATATTCTATATATTTTTTTATATTTGAATAAATATTATATATATATATATATATATATATATATATATATATATATATATATATATATATATATATATATATAATATTTATTCAAATATTACAACATAGTAATGTTATAATCATTTTGTTTAAACATTCTGGTGTCATCCAGCGAGGGTTTTATATAGATGGTTATATATATATATATATATATATATATATATATATATATATATATATATATATATATATATATATATATATATATATGGTGTCCCAAAATAATGTATACACTCTTTAAATATTAATAGTTAATAATAATTTTTTTATATGGATGGAAATATGCAAAACAGATGGATTGGAAAAAGAGGGACAGTTGAATAGCCACCTAGATCACCAGATTTGACACCCTTGGATTTCTTTTTGTGGGGGTTTCTAAAGGACAAAGTTTGCAGCAGGAAACTTGAAACAATTGCTGAAATGAGAGTAGCAATTCAAGAAGAATGTGCTCAAATAGCAGAGGAAATGATACTGGACATTTGTAGGTCTATTTCTTCAAGATATGAAAAGTGTATTGAATAGAACGGTAACCAGTTTGAGAACTTGATATGAACTCATTATTATATGAATATTCTGCCATTACCCCAAGTCGCTTTTATCTTATTAAAGTTAATTTTCTATGTTTTTTTTGTTTTTTGTTGTTGTTTTTTGTTTTTTTTTGTATACTTTAATCTCAAATTCTTTAAATGTGTATTTATTCTCTTATATTAATCTTATTTACAAGTCAAAATACATAAATTGAATAAGTTATAACGATTCAAAGAGTGTATACATTATTTTGGGACACCCTATATATATATATATATATATGTGTGTGTGTGTGTGTGTGTGTGTGTGTGTGTGTGTGTGTGTGTGTGTGTGTGTGTGTGTGTGTGTGTGTTTTCCGTTTTCTTACATATATAAATGCGCTAAATAAAATATTTTAATATTTACGGCGTTATTTTACGCAAAACGATTTTCAAAATGAACAACTCTTTTTAACGACGTTCCTTTTCACGATATATATCATCCCGATATCGGATATTGCGACACTCAAATAACTTTTGGGGCTTTCGGATACAAAACTGACCAATTATGATTTTCGTAAAAAAATCTGAATGAGTAGAGCTTTCTTTGAACAGAAATAGAGTTTTACTCAATTTTGAAGCTCTTCGCCTTCGAGTGGTCAAAGCACATCGGATAAATCGACAATTTTTCCTATAAAGGGGAACGCAGGTTCGAATGCTGCCGGTGGTCGCATTTTCTTTTATAATATTTCTCGAATGTTCAGGCCGTTAACAAAAGAGAATACTGTTTAAAATAAACGTAGCTGCTAAAAATAACGTTTAAATTAATGCAATTAATTTCTTCACAGTAGCAGTCCTTATATTCGAACTTCAGGGGAGTTCGGATAATGTGGCATATGTCATATAAATATAACTTAAGACACAAGAACTTCTCGCAAAATATAAAAAATGATTTATTGTCTTACGAAAATAAATATTAATTTGCAATGTTTAATGCTCAATAAATTTTATTTTCAATTGTCTTTATTATTTCTTTTTTCATTTCGTTTACTTTTCGTGGTTCTAGTTTCTACAAATGACGTGCACTTGTACATTCTGTATTACTGAACAAAGATTTTTTTCTCCATGAATCTGATGACGTCATCAATAGCTTTCTCTACTGAATCCTAGTTTTCTTCATCATCCTTCATATTTTCACCATTATCGGAAGAATTTGATTCTTCCTTTATTTCCTGACAATCCAAATCATTTTGAAACGATTATTCTACCGTTGAATTCTTTTGTAATTCATTAGCCTTCTTCATTTATCCATTCTTTTAAGCCATCCGAAGTGAGAATATTCAGTGAATCATCTTCAAGCGCAAGTTTTAATGTTTCGTTCAGATTCTGCAATCCTTGTTTATTAATTTGCAAATTCAACAAACTAGGAGCATCGTCCACTGTTTCCAATTCAGTTGCATTTGTTTCCATCGGACATAAATTGTTCCAACCTCTTGAAATTGTTTTAAACTTTCGTTCAGTTTTTCAATAATCTCTAATTTCTGACGTAACTTGAAAGAATTTCTTTTCCTTTTTCTTCTGGTTGAAGTTTCTTATGTGCGAGACATTATGGGTTTAGAAATCCCGAATTACTAACAATTGCCTGCAAAAAAAAAGAAAATAATATTAGAATGTAACATATGCCTACACTATCTAAATGGCAACACTGTAAGTTCGGATTGTGATGAAGTTCGGATATGAGAACTACTGTACATCATTTCTTTTTTGCTTAAATGAATGCTTGACTTAGTGAACAATACCAGTAAATGCGGACGCATTCAAGTAAAGATATTCTTTCGAGAGAAGCTCTAGGAATTACACCTATACATTTAATTAATCTTTCAGCAACTTTGGACATTTAAATACAGTTTTTTTAATAGTTTAAATCTACTTACACTATTTACGTCGTTCGGACTCTTGTCCATATCTTTATTGCCATATTCACGATGTTTCGGCCGTTGTACGCTTTGGCCTTCTTCAATGGCCGAAACGTTGTGAATATGGGAATAAAGATGAGGACAACAGTCCGAACCAAAGTAAATAGTGTAAATAGTTACAGAAATATAAAATTGTAGACTTATAGATATAAAATGAAAGTCTCAGAATTGTATGTAGATAGATAGATAGATAGATAGATAGATAGATAGATAGATAGATGAGCAGATTTGATTACACAGAATCTACCAGCCAAGTCGATGCCAAATTGATCAGTAATTATATCGAGTGAACACCTACAAGTTAATTTTGCACCATTTTCAATGAGAACTATTTGGAATGATATATGAGTAATTCTACTTTGAAATGGGAAACCACGTGATCGTAAAATTCATGAATGAATGAGAATGTCTTGTTGCTGTCTAGCAGCGCTACCTAGAAAGTGTTAGGTGATAAGACCGGAAATTGAAAAACATATCTGATATGAAAGCAATCGCCCCAAAAAGTGACTGGAAATCACAATTTACTTCGTCACATAATTTATTCTAACAGGGCAGTCAAAAGAGAGTCACGTCTAAAAGCACTCATCATACAACAAAGAAAAACTTGGTTAATTCAACTATAGCCGTTCAACACGTCCCTTTTACCTGTTTGCACTTCTCCACAAAATTTAGATTCAATCGGTCAATTTGTGGGTGTGTTAGAAGGAAGTCACCAAATTTAATAGATAGATAGATAGATAGATAGATAGATAGATATGAGCAGAGTTCATTATACAGAATCTGTCAGCAAAGAACAAAGAAAAAATTAGACAATTCAAATGTTAAATATTTACCCGCGCATAACGATTTTTTTTTATACAAGTCTTCCTTCTTCCACACTATTTACATTGTTCGGACTATTCTCCTCATCTTTATTGTCATATTCACGACGTTTCGGTCGTTCTATGCGCCTACCTTCTCCAGGTGATATACGTTGGAATTTCGAACCGAAGTCTTAATTTGGCTCACTTGGGTAGATTATTCTAGTTCCACATACCATGCCTTTTTCTGCACATCTCAGTTTTCAGTTACTTCCCTTTAGTAATTCAACTCTTCAAGTTTTTTTTTTTTTGTCACCTCTGTTGTGAAAAGAGGAGATCACCGTCATCCGTGATATGAAGTTAAAATAATAGACAGAAAATGTCACTGGAAAATACGATTTTAGGCCACAAAAATCTCTTAAGCCGGCCAAGAATAGACATGAATATAATATTGGAACCAATAATACAGAGAGCAAAGAGAAAAACAACAATAACAAAAGTTGATATATGAGCTCTGGTAAAAAAAAAAAAAGTGAGGTTTATAAGTGCCAAGAATGCACTAGTATGATCAAGTGAATAAAACGGTTGGTTGAAGTAATGCAAAAGTGATTTAACCCAAAGAGATGTGCGTTCAATACCTGACTACAGCAGAGGTGAACAAAAAAAAAAAAACTTATGTTACGAAAGGAAATTAACTTAAACTGAGATATCCAAATTCCAACGGATATCATCTGAAGAAGGCTGGAGCTTACAACAGCCGAAAAATAGTGCATATGATAATAAAGATGAGGACAATAGTTACAATACAATTTCAGTAATATAAACAAATGCTGAAATCTTCCATCATTAATTTTCACCATAATTTCTTGCATCCAAATTTCACTGGGTTTTTATCACAATTTTAAGAATATCTCTTAATTTCAGAAATGAGGAGTTATCATTATTTACACTAATTACATTCGGACTATGTTGTTTCGACCGTTGTATGTTCCGGCATTTATCAGGTGGATATCGATCCGGATAAGCGAAAGAGAATTCCGAAATCTTCATTATTATTATTATTTTATGTCTAGTTTTATTTCATCTTTTTAGTTTTGTTTTTTAAGCTTCATTTAAAAATAAAAATAATATTCTTTCTTTATTTTACGCAATCTAACTTTCTTGAATTGTTCAAAATGTTGAATATAGGATTTCATTTAATAATATTGGTGTTAATCTCTATTCTGACGTCTTCTCTGTTTAAATAAGTGTGTATCTATATTGTTTATTTAACCTTAATAACTTTATTTCCTTTTGTTATCTTTTTTTTTTCTTTTCAGTTCGATCTTTGTCAGTAATTGAATCAATCACTCACGGAAGAATGACGGCCATTTACAATTCAACAATTGATGTCGACGAAGACACTGGAATAACCTCGCCAAATTTTCTGCAGCGTTTTGCCCGTCAGTACTGGTCAATCCATGGTTACCTGAGTTTGGTAGTCTGCACATTTGGCATTCTTACCAACATCGTCAACATCATCATTCTTACCGAGAAGAGCATGCGCACTTCTATCAATTGCATCTTGACAGGGATCGCCATATCGGACATTCTGACGATGATGTCATACATGCCATTTGCCATTCATTTTTATATTGAGCATAGTCTGGTGGTTACCCCCGAAAAATACACGTATGGGTGGGTAACGTTTCTTGTTTTCCACATCAACATTACCACAACAACGCACACGATATCGATTTGGTTGGCTGTTTTTCTCGCTATCCTCAGATATACGTTCATATTGTCGAAGGGACGAGGTGAACGAATACCAAACACACAGAGCACTACGCTCATTGTATGTCTTATCTATGCTCTTTCGTCGATTTTCAACATCCCACATTATCTGACTAATCGCGTAGTTGTGCGCCCACAAGACGATTTCAACGAAACAATCTATGGCTTGGGTGACGTGGGCATTGGCAATAAAGATTCACGGCCGACAACATTGGCACTTATTAATTTCTGGTCTTATGCTATTATCGGGAAGCTTTTACCTTGCGTCTTAATCACAATATTCGGTGGATTACTTCTTCACACACTACAAGAGACTAAAGAGCGCACGAAAATTCTACGAAGTTCGTCTGTCGAGCAAAGAGTACGTCAACATTCTCGGACAACGCGCATGTTATTGGCCATCATTGTATTGTTTTTGATTACGGAACTGCCACAAGGAATCCTCATTGTCATCAGTGGAATCGTCGATGGCTTCTTCCTTAACGTCTACATTCTACTCGGTGACGTCATGGATATAATTGCATTGGTCAACAACGCTATCAACTTCTTGTTTTACTGCACTATGAGTCAGCACTTCCGGAACAGTTTCGTTGACTTGCTGCGTTCGTCACTCAAGACGTGTTTCCGCTACTCGTTCCGGTCGGACGAAATCGGAAAATCAACTTCGGCATCAATGGTCTGAATTGAGGAAACAATTCTGAGAAAAAATAGCAAAATAGAGTTGGCGGGAGAATAATATATCAAGGGAGATAATTCATAATTCAAGAGAGTTATATCAAGTGAGATAATTTATAATTCAAGAGAGTTATATCAAGGGAGATAATTCCCAAACAAGTCGGGTTTTTTTTATCAGCGCACTCAATGTTGATTGGTTTTGTTTGCAAAGTCCATTAATGTATAAATCCACGTTTATACAATTGGACCGATAAAGACAAATTTCTTCGCAAACT
The DNA here is from genome assembly GCA_963932145.1 of Acanthosepion lycidas. Taxonomy (NCBI): domain Eukaryota; kingdom Metazoa; phylum Mollusca; class Cephalopoda; order Sepiida; family Sepiidae; genus Acanthosepion; species Acanthosepion lycidas. Next base: position 56,848,914 of record OZ010614.1, on the reverse strand, counting down.
GTCAGAACCACTCACACATTTTTAAAAATCCATATCCACTTTTACGAAACATGTATTTTAATGTAAATAGAATATGTAAATGCAATACGAAATTACATATTTTCTCATGAAAGGATTTTCCTACGGTTTCATACCCAAATTTGATTCAGAAACTCGACGGTGTTCACTCATTGAAAAATCTATGTAACTTGCCCGGCAAACACACAAAAAAAAAATCTTTGTATTCATTTTTATATTCATGCTTTTATTGATTTCATTCTGATCCGCATCGATGCTTTAAAATTAAATGATTTCCTTCAATTAACACCATAGAAGGTTAATCACTTCTCAGCGGCTAGTATGTCCGCGTGCTTGTAAAATATACTCTCAGTGACTGACATTAATACTAGTATTAGCGGACACATTTTATTAGGAATTTTATTGAAAAGAAGAACAACGATGCCGATATATATATATATATATATAAATATATATATATATATATGTGTGTGTGTGTGTATTAATTAGTACATATACGCGTACCTACGTTTTTATGATACATACATACATATATATACATATAAATATATATATATACATATATATATATATATATATGTATGTATGTATGTATGTATGTATGTATCATGTTTCATTAAAGGCCACAGACAATGTACTGAGATTAGTTAAATTTTCTTGCGTTATTCTAACTCTAGATACACGCATAAAATCCATGCATTCAGTTAAAATCAAAATCAAAATCATCCTTGATTAATGGTTAAAAGAATAACTGAAAACGCTTGGACATGCTAAACATTCAGACAATTTTGACATACCTTTATGTCCAGAAAAGAAAATAATTAAGCGGACACAAGAAAAATGAAATAAAAAAACTTAATCGCAGGACCTTAGCCGTCTTCAGTGAAACTTGTATAAAAGAGGGATTGCTGTCCAAATACTTACCTACTCAGTAAAGTACTGAAAGCCTAGATTGCTTAGACTGAGTCAAAAATGCTTACCAATGTTAAATCCTATGAAACGATGGTTCTAGCCGTAACTCGAGTTACACGCTCACGCAATCTTGAGATGTTTTGGACGATCTCAAGTTGTCTATATATATATATATATATATATATATATATATATATATATATATATATATATCGTGAACACCTTAATAATTGATTATATATATATATATATATATATATATATATATATATATATATATATAATCAATATAATTGATTATATATATATATATATATATATATATATATATATATATATATATATATATATATACTGTAAAAACAAATTAAAAATTAAATTTTCTTGAAAAATAATTCTTTATCATGATGATTTTTGTACCTGAATCCGTGAATCTCGAAGATAAAATAAAGAAATTTAACGTATGTTTGAATATAGAGTTTATGCGATAAAAATTTGACATGTTTCACTTTATTGCAGCTTCATCAGAAAATTTTGGGAATGAGCTGATATGTTGTTTCTGAAAATATTTCGGTGTTTCGAATTTTGTTCTGTTTTCATTGGTCGGATAGACAATGACGTTGTTTATATTTTGTGATGTTAGTGTGTGTGTGTGTGTGTGTGTGTGTGTGCGCGCGTATGAATTATAGTGTCTGTTTTTGTGTAGACTCTCGTTGTGTCTGTGTGCATGTATATCTCTAATTGCTTAAGATGTTAATGAAAAGAAATGGCAAATATGAAAGTTTTTGTTGGAAGTACGGAGTGCTTGCTGAAAAGTTTCAGTAAATGCACTGACTGAGAATTAAAATTATGTTATTAATTTTGAAGAAAATAGAATTTGTAATTACAGTGCGCGAGACATTAAGAGATACAACAGGAGTCATGTCATAAAAACAATCGCAATAATGATGATAACATTTACTCCTAAATTAATACCATAAATTTAATCCTCAAATAATACACGCAGTGATTCTATTGGCACTCACCATAAGCCCAACTAGAAATTCAATGCACACAAAGCTACACATATTCCCCATTTATTTTCGCAACCGTCTTTAGGAAATAGACATAAATACATACACACATAAACGCTACAAATTATTGAACATGTGATGTCAACCCGACCAATGAAACAAATCGTATTGAATTCAAAACATTCACTCCAAAAATCTGGAAAGACTGCAATAAAGCGAAACATATAAAATCTTTTAACGTTTTCCTATTTGTTCCTTATTTAATCATTCTGTCTGGTTTTAGCGTATTTTTTAAAATTTCAACACACGCATTATACAAACTTAGATTATAACAAAATCTATGTTTGTCCTCTTGATATCCAACACAATAATTACAAAGAGCTGCTTGCCTCAAAATCTTCCAGAAGGACCCTGGTCAATCGTTTTTTATGGCGAAATGCAAAATTTATTATTCTTATATATACATACATGTGTGGAGACCATTCTAGACTCGAAGATCAATCTTGTGGTAACATCGATTCTCACAGTGCCCGATTACGCCAAGCTAAATTAACTTAGAACAATATTTGACATGCTAGTCTAATTAAGTCGCGCGTGCGCACACACAAGCACACGCACACACACGCACACACACACATACATATATAATGATAAATCAAGAAAAAACCTTAAAAATAATCGGTTTCTTCAGAAGAGATATTGGTTGATTTATCATTATATTTCTATGTAGCTAACATTGAGTTCACTTTGGATTAATGTCCGCCTTGGGATTATCCCAACCAATTACAAATTGGTATTATATATATATATATATATATATATATATATATATATATATATATATATATATATATATATATATATATTGTGTGTGTGTGTGTGCGTGTGTGTGTGAGTGTGTGTGTAAGTTTCATTGAATTGTATAGACATATTGTTTCAACTTATTTTTATAACTATCCTTTACATTTGACTAATCAGTTTCTTGATGTTAATATGAAATTCATCAAGGAAGGCGCCGTAGTTTTTTTTTTTTTTTTTTTTTTTCTTTCTTCAGGAGCAAATTACAAAGATAAACTTATTGTAACTGCGATAAAATCTCCATTTCGGTGTAAAGGTGATTTTAAGAAATAATAATAATAATAATAATAATAATAATAATAATAATAATAATAATAATAATAATAATAATAATAATAAAAGCACGTGCAAACGCTCTCTGTAATTACTTAAAATTTATCCGTAGCAGCGACAGACAAAAAAATCACCATTAAAACAGAATGTAGATTTTATCGTAGTTCAATTAGTCTTTGTAATTTACCCCTGAAGATGATCTTGAAAAAGTTCGAAAATATTTGGTATAAAAAAAAACTATGACTCCTTCATTGAAGAATTTCATCTTAACATCAAGAAACCAATTAGAGAACTGGAAAGGATGAGTATAAAAATAAATAGACACAATATATCTATATTATTCAATGAAACATGTTTCAATGAAGATATGCTACCCATACACATGCACACACACACACACATATTCTTGAAGTTGCATAATTTAAAACTCATTTTAAATAATTTTTACGTAATCTACAAAACAAACACAACAGCTATTTTCTTTAATATCTTTAATATAAATATTTGTCTATATTTCTGAGATTATATATTGTAATCATTTACACTATTTACATCGTGAATATGGCAGTCCGAAGACTGCCATATTCACGATGTTTCGGCCGTTTCGTGCCTTCTTCAGGTGATTGGAATTTCTAACTGAACCCTCAAAATAAAGGGTTCGGTATTCCAAGTCACCTGAAGAAGGCCGGGGCGTACAACGGTCAAAACGTTGTGAATATGCCAACGAAGTTGAGAACATCAGGTCGAACTTTAATATTAAATCCTATAATTTTATTAAACAATTCTAAGTAGAAGTAAAGAAAGCAAAAAAAGAAAAAAAACATTTCTCATTTAATAATTGAACTCTGGCTAAATTAGATATTAAACCTTTCTGTCTGGCACTATTTTCCATCGGTTTATTCACAAAGGCAATCAAATATTGAAGACGTCTTAGCAGAGACAATCAGATATCCAATTAAATCTATAAATACGGCTATCATCTAAAAGCCCATCACTCATATACTGACTTTCTTCTAAATAGCGAGCTCAGTTATTTGCTATGATAAGCCAATTCTTCGTAAATATCTACATTATCTATGTTTCTCTAAATTGTCACACACCACGGCCCAAGAAAATCTTTAATAAACACTTATATATTAATAATGTGTTCTTTTTTGTCAAACATGAGGAAATGCTGAAAAATATTTGTTGCAGACGATACTATGTATATAAATGTATTTATTTCTGTTTTATTAAATGTATTTTTTCTGGACAAACAAACAAAAAACTTCGCCATTTTTGTACTTGTCCAATTATCCATTGAAATGTCTCATGACAATTTCTGCATTTCTGTATTGAAAACTGTCCAATGAAATATCGTATGAAAGTGGGTGGAGTATTTCCGTAATCAAAACTGTCCAATGAAATATCAAAGCAGGTCATAATTGACAGAACAATGTGCGTACATCTATCGATATAATCATCATAATTATTCCATTTAATTTTGTTTGCGTTCAAACCGGACGGAACTGTAAATATATTTGTTTAAAAAGAAAAATTTTTCCAACGAAAATTCGAAAATCTGAATATATTCATGCATTTTTACTTCAATGACGCCTTTCAAAATATATGAACATCGGCCGCGCAAATTCACCCTAACGCATTGTCCATGCAACGATGTATATAGGCTTTGGTTATTGAAGAAAATCTGTAGCAGAGAAACAAGACGATATTTCTTTTTAGTGACATCACCAACCGGAGAACTCGATGTTGAATGACATAATTTGTACGTTTTTTAAAATTTAAATCAATTTTTGTCGGCGCGAAATGAATTTCTGAAATAGCTACTAAATGATTTATACGGACAAATATAATCAATAAGAGAAACCAATCAATTAATTACTGTTGAAAGTGAAACAATGAACAGTTGAAAACATTTAAATGTTTTAGTGAAACAAATGTCTGCCTATGAGAGAGCAGCTATGTCAATGTTCTGTTAAAACTCTTCCTTTTTTTTCAGGTAAACCCTTGCAAAACTGTTAGTGGAATTGTGTTATGTTGGTTGAAATAAAACTATCCAATCAGATTGGATAATACTTGCAAGATGGCGATTTATTTGTCTCTTTCTTTCTTTTACGCGGTGTCAACTGATTGGAGGTTTAAACACATTCTGGTTACCAACTATGAATGGAGTTTAAACGGATACATTTTCAAATAAACATGACACATAACGCGTACAATCATATTTGTAAATGTTAATGCATATATATTACGTATGCACAAAATTTCCAGCGTTCTGTTTTTTGAAAGGTAGAGACTGAATACAGAGTAGAAAATGCCATAAAATATCATAAATTTATGTACACACCTGATATACACATATATATATATATATATTTCTTATAACTGTAAGCGTTATATCTAATGAGTATACATATTTAAATAGACATATCTGTTTTTGAAAACAGTGAAATTAATGTCTAAGAGATTGTAAGTTCTATTCAAGAAAATAAGCCACCCACCAGGAATCGAACCCTCATACTCTTTTTAATATAGGAAACCACCTTCAAGATAATCGTGCTTTATGAAAAAGTCACAGTAAGCCTTTACAACAAAGCAAATCTCAATTATCCTTTTTAAGAAATGCACTTCCTTTGTTAAGTCAAACACAGTCGGCTTGAAAGTAGTTTTCAAGATTAAAAAGAGAAATCATGTTCGACTGACGGAGAAAGCACATCTTCTTTAATAAGACTTTCGACCTGTAGGTTGTTAGACATTAATTTTACTGTTTGAAGCAACAACACTAAATTAATTTCAAGATCATCAGTAAATATATACGTTTATAGTAATGAAAATAATGGCGAATTAAAAAAGAATCAATTGCCTGCGCAAAAGTAACTGAAACCCTAAGGTAATATGAAAGAAATTGGTCTCTTTTGTCCAGATAATCAACAAATCTTAATTAATCTATATACAGTGTAACCCGGATATAAGAGAAACCCGGATATAAGAGAGATTTTCTCTGGTCCCAAATTAGAGCCATACTAACCTAAACAAAATAGACCAAACACGGATATAAGAGAAACCCGGATATGAGAGACTTATATCCGGGTTACACTGTATTCATTAAGGAAAATCATTATTAAACGAAACTGGATGAAGATATTAATTAAAAATTAAGATGGGCAAGAATAAGTGAATGCTTAGATTTAATATTTCGTCACTCCTCCTAATGAGGTGGCAGTGACTATGATTTTTTTTAATTTTCTGGCAGTAGTGAAAGTCAATTTTTTTATATAAAAGTTTGGTTAAAGACCATGTCAGATTTGGCATGAATATTTCATTTTGGGCCTCAATCTGACTTTAAACATTACAGATGTCCAGAATTGTACAGCATCTTTCGCAACAGATCTGATTTTTTTAATCATTTCAATGCAAGCAATACAATAAAACCAGTAGGAAACAATGAGTTACTAAGTGATAGAGAATATGAGAAAAAGTACTATTAAGGAGAGAGGACGATAAAAGAAGGAGGATTAAGAAGACAGAAGATAACCATTGACATTGCATTCAAATGTTTGAAGTTCAAAGGCAATAAAGTCACAAGGACTCGAGAGGGGTACTGAGTGTGAGAGAATATGAGAAAAACTACTATTAAGGAGAGAAGACAACAAAAGAAGAATTAAGAAGACAGAAGATAACGATTGACATTACATTTAAATGTATCAAGATCAAACGCAATAAAGCCACTAGAACGCCATTGGTCAATGAGGTTTAGAGAATATCAGAAAAACTACTATGAAGGAGAGAGGCCAATAAAAGAAGAAGAATTAAGAAAACAGAAGATAACCATTGACATTGCATCTAAATCTTTGAAGATCAAAAGCAATAAAGCCACTAGGACGCAATGGGTTACTTAGTGTTAGAGAATATGAGAAAAACTACTATGAAGCAATGAGGACAAGAAAAAAGAAGAAGACACAAGATAACCATTGACATTGCATTTAAATGTATCAAGATCAAAGGGAATAAAGCCACTAGGACGCAATGGGTTACTGAATGATAGAGAATATGAGAAAAACTACTATTAAGGAGAGAGGACAATAAAAGAAGAAGAATTAAGAAGACAGAAGATAACGATTGACATTGCATTTAAATGTTTGAAGATCAAAGGCAATAAAGACACTAGGATGCAAGGGGTTACTTAGTGTTAGAGAATATGAGAAAAATTACTATTAAACAGATAGGACAATAAAAGAAGAAGAATTAAGAAGACAGAAAATAACCATTAACATTGCATTTAAATGTATCAAAATCAAAGGCAATAAAGCCACTAGGACGCAATGGGTTACTGAATGTTAGAGAATATGAGAAAAACTACTATTAAGGAGAGAGGACAATAAAAGAAGAATTAAGAAGCCAGAAAATAACCATTGACATTGCATTTAAATGTTTGACGATCAAAGGGAATAAAGCCACTAGGACGCAATGGGTTACTGAATGTTAGAGAATATGAGAAAAACTACTATTAAGGAGAGAGGACAATAAAAGAAGAATTAAGAAGCCAGAAAATAACCATTGACATTGCATTTAAATGTTTGACGATCAAAGGGAATAAAGCCACTAGGACGCAATGAGTTACTGAATGTTAGAGAATATGAGAAAAACTACTATTAAAGCGAGTGTTCAATAAAAGAAGAAGAATTACGAAGACAGAAGATAATGATTGACATTGCATTTAAATGTTTGAAGATCAAAGGCAATAGAGCCACTAGGACGCAAAGTGTTACTGAATGTTAGAGAATATGTGAAAATAAGGAGAGAGGACAATAAAAGAAGTAGAATTAAGAAGACAGAAGATAACGATTGACATTGCATTTAAATGTTTGAAGGTCAAAAGCAATAAAGCCACTAGGACGCAATGGGTTACTGAATTGTAGAGAATATGAGAAAAACAACTATTAAGGATAGAGGACAATAAAAGAAGTAGAATTAAGAAGATAGAAGATAATGATTGACATTGCATTTAAATGTTTGAAGATCAAAGGCAATAGAGCCACTAGGACGCAAAGGGTTACTGAATGTTAGAGAATATGAGAAAAGCTGCTATTAAGCAGAGAGGACAATAAAAGAAGAAGAAGACAGAAGATTGAAGATAACCATTGACATTGCATTTAAATGTATCAAGTTCAAAGGCAATAAAGCCACTAGGACGCAATCGGTTACTGAATGATAGAGAATATGAGAAAAACTACTATTAAGGAGAGAGGACAATAAAAGGAGAAGACAGAAGACAGAAGATAACGATTGACATTGCATTTAAATGTATCAAGATCAAAGGCAATAAAACCACTAGGACGCAATGGGTTACTGAATGTTAGAGAATATGAGAAAAACTACTATTAAGGCGATAGGACAAGAAAAGAAGAATTAAGAAGATAGAAAATAACGATTGACATTGCATTTAAATTTTAGGAGATCAAAGGCAAAAAAAGCCACTAGGACGCAATAGGTTACTGTGTTTCAGAGAATAACTGGTATTATGGAGAGAGGACAATAAAAGAAGAAGAATTAAAAAGACAGAAGATAACGATTGACATTGCATTTAAATGTATCAAGATCTAAGGCAATAAAGCCACTAGGACGGCATGGGTCAATGAGTTTTAGAGAATATGAGAAAAACTACTATTAAGAAGAGACGACAATAAAAGAAGAAGAAATAAGAAGACAGAAGATGACAATAAAGGAGGAAGAATGAAGAAAGATAGAAGATAACGATTGACATTGCATTTAAATATTTGAAGATCAAAGGCAATAAAACCACTAGCACGCAAAGGTTTACTGAATGTTAGAGTATATGAGAAAAACTACTATTAAGGAGAGAGGACAATAAAAGAAGATGAATTAAAAAGACAGATGATAACCATTGACACTGCATTTAAATGTTTGAAGTTCAAAGGCAATAAAGCCACTAGGACGCAATGGGTTAGTGAGTGTTAGAGACTATGAGAAATACTAATATTAAGGAGAGAGGACAATAAAGGAGGAAGAATGAAGAAAGGTAGAAGATAACGATTGACATTACATTTAAATGTGTGAAGTTCAAAGGCAATAAAGCCACTAGGACGGAAGGTGTTACTGGGTGTTAGAGAATATGAGAAAAACTACTATTAAGGAGAGAGGACAATAAAGGAGGAAGAATGAAGAAAGATAGAAGATAACGATTGACATTGCATTTAAATGTTTGAAGATCAAAGGCAATAAAGGGTTACTGAATGTTAGAGAATATTAGAAAAACTAATATTACGGAGAGAGGACAATAAAAGAACAATTAAGAACACAGAATATAACAATTGACATTGCATTTAAATGTATCAAGATCAAAGGCAATAAAGCCACTAGAACGGAATAGGTTACTGAGTGTCAGAGAATATGAGAAAACTGGTATTATGGAGAGAGGACAATAAAAGAAGAAGAATTATAAGACAGAAGATAACGATTGACATTGCATTTAAATGTTTGAAGATCAAAGTTAATAAAGCCCCTAGGACGCAAGGTGTTCCTTATTTTAGAGAATATGAGAAAAAGCACGATTTCGGAGAGAAGACAATAAAAGAAGAATTAAGAAGACAGAAGATAACGATTGACATTGCAGTTATATGTTTGAAGATCAAAGGCAATAAAACCACTGGGACGGAAGGTGTTACTGAGTGTTAGAGAATAGTAGAAAACTGCTTTTAAGGCGAGAAGTCAATAAAAGAAGAAGAATTAAGAACACAAAAGATAACTATTGACATAGCATTTAAATGTTTGAATATCAAAGGCAATAAAGCCACTATGACGCAAGGGGTTACTGAGTGTTAGAGAATATGAGAAAAGCTAGTACTAGGGAGAGAGGACAATAAAAGAAGAAGAATTAAAAAGACAGAAAATAACGATTGACATTGCATTTAAATGAAGATCAAGATTGACTGGAAATCAAGAAGCCGTGTGTTGCCCAAGCGATAAGTGCCGTAGAAGATACTGCTAGCATAGAGCTTAATATATCTAGCAATTTCAACTGTAAAATGATGAGACCGTGCCACCTATCCAGTACTGCGCTTCAATTCAGAAAGTCTAGATGCCATAAAGGAAAGTTCATCAGAACCATTACTGTGAAAGTATTTATAGAAAGGCAGAAGGTAAGCTACGTTACGGCTGTGGGAAAAGGGCTGAAACTGAGATGCCAGGTCAAGAACAATAATATTGCAGATTCTTCTTTGGATTTTATTAAGAATGCCATTATATAGCAGTGGCACCAGACCCGATGTGACAGTAATATTCAAAGCAAGGTCGAATGGCAGTCTTATAAATATGTAGGATAGATTCGGGAGAGAAAAATTGTCACGTACGACATAGTGAACCTACTTTCTTAGCTGAAGACTTAGCAATTGATTCAATGAATTGTTTTCAATTCAAGTTAGCTGAAAATGTTAATCCAGAAAGGTACAATGAACTCTCTCTCTCTCACACACAAACACACAGACCGACAGACAGACACACACACACACACATTCATATATATATATATATATATATATATATTTATATATATATATACATACATACATATATATATATATATATATATATATATATATATATATATATATATATATATATATATATATATATATTAAGAATTCTATCGACCAAGACTTCTTCAGAAAGATTTGCTGGTGTTATTTGGGACGAGACATCAAACGATATTCACAAAAACTGAATGGTAGACAACCGAGAAAAATTTAATTGTGGAACACGACTAAAACAATTTTATTAGTAAAAGTAATTACCGAATAAAATATAACAGTTCCAGTGAGTATAAAAGAGAAAAAAATTCTGCAAATAACATAAGTTGGCAAATTGTTCTTTTTGCTTGCATTAAGCTCGGCTGGTGTATTTTAATCTACACCGCTTCTAAAATTCTCAAATGATGAGTAGAACGAGCTCTATGCAAGAGGCGAAACAATGATCTGTATACTGATGTAAGCAGTCAGGATTATCTAAAAGGTGCTGACCAATAGATAAGTCATGCAATGTTATAGTCGTCCTAAAAGATCGACTAGAGTTACCTGCTCTTATTCTAGTAGGAACCTGTTGACTGATACGGGTTTCCAATCTCTAATTGGTCCGTCCTGTATATGCAGCATCACGTTGACGTTTATATCTATATACTATGGAACTAAAGAGAGGAACACCGAACGGGTCTCAAAAATGATTTCACAGTCGAAAAACTTGATGTAATATATGCCGATACCTTGTCAGCGAGTACTTGACTATTTCTACCGAGCCATGGTTGTTTTAGGTATAAGGGGCACAAAGAAGGACCAAAAAGCACTGGCTCCTTGAAACGTTTCATTTTCCGTTCGATAGTAGGCCTAATGACCATCATGTGAAAACCGTTATCAATGAAAATACTACGGATTTTCGCAGTTCCTGATGAAGGGTACTTGGGGAACAAAGCATCAACGTACGATGAACTAATGTTAGAAACCAAGTTGATCTTAAGGGACTTAGAAACAATGGAGTTCCAATTTGTATACAAACCAGTCGACCTACGTCCAGGTAAATCCTAGTGATGAATAAACCATTCTTACATTCAACTAAAACTTCCAGGAACGTAGTGAAGGGAATTGAGAAGGGTGTGAAAAGTTGTGACATCGTTTATAGATTCAACGATGGAGAATGTATCATCAACATAACGCCAGGAGACCGTAGGGTGTACAGCTTTTTTTCAAAAACAAGGATCTCATAATAGCCAACAAAAATGTTGGCTAGAAACAGAGCTAGGGTACTGTCCATGGAAACCCCATCGATCTGGGAATACATAATCTCATCAAAACTAAACTCCACCCCCTCTGTAGCTAAGTGCATAAATTCTAGAAAGAAAGTTTCAGGGTGGACACAAGTGACCCGTATAAAGAGCATTGGTACAGATATGCAAGGTATCTTCAAGAAGCACGTTCGTATACAAGCTTACAATGTCTAATGACACTAAAGGCTTATTGTTTGAACATATTTCAGAGTTCCTAATAGAATTAGAAACGTTAAAAGAATCAGAAATGCAGAAGGCGGGGAACAATTCAGGAACCGGTTGGGGTTGTTTCTGCCAACCATTTGGACATTTCATGTTGTAAAGATCATATCTTAGATAGGATAGCTGAAGGGCTACATTGTTATTATGCATTTTAGACAACCCATACAATCTTGAACGTTGAGACGCAACAACTCTAATTAGGTTATACACTTCCCTGGAATTTAAGTTACTCTTAATAACATCTTTGTATTTTCGCTTCTATTTTATTGGTTTTATCACAAGTACTTGCAGGACCTATCTTCTTAAATTTGAAGGAATCGTGTAAAATGGTTTCCATTTTACCGACATAATCCTGACGATCCACGCCGGAAACTTTATCTGGTTTAGTAATATATATTTTCCCCTTGCGAAGAATCGTTAATTAATTGGAAACTTTTAAAACCATTTATTTTACATTCAACATCATCATTTGATAAAACACCGGAGGTGTTGAAACAAAATGGCTATTTTTGTAGTGATTTTATAACATATTTATGTTATAATTTTTAAATAAATAATTATATCTGCTCTACTGTGTATTGAGCACTCTTTTAAGAATAGTAATTGTTGGTTATTGGAATTTAATCCTGTACTTGGTTATATACATGCATATATATATATATATATATATATATATATATATATGCAGGTATATAATCAAGTATATATATATATATCACTCCTAGATATTTAGGCTTTGATAGTCCGATAATGGACCCTCTGCCATGCAGAGAAACCTCGATTGACAGAGAGAGACGAGTACTCACTAAACAACTCGAACAATTTTGTCTTAGACAAAGAGAATTTGTTCTGAGTGAAAGGTTTATGCAAGTGTAATTGAGAGAACAATAATTCTAACTAATTGGAAATATTGTCTTTATTTACTGTAAAAAGGAGAATAATACACAATTTCAAAATTCTGGACAGAACTAATAGTTCAATGTCAATAAGAGAGATACGGGAGAAATGAAATAAATGTTTATTTAAATCTCCGTTCTCAAAACCATATCGCCTAGTAAAAAGAGAATTAAGATAACTTTGATCTTTTAATTCTATGTGCTTCTCAAATTGTAGCTGAATTGTTATTAAATAGCAAGAGAAGCGAAAAAATCAAAGATGCCTTATTCCGGATATCGGATAAAGATGACCGAAATAGACGTAAACATGAGGAGAAAAACTCGGATAATTTATTCAAATCATGTTTACAAAAGCCCGTTCGACACGAAGACATCAAGTAATCTTAATTTTAAGTATCCTGCGTTTTATAAATGATGGGACAACACCGTATGAAAAACAGGACTGCAAGAAAGATCGTTTGGTTTGAAGTGAAAATATTTTTTATGCCATAACTGGTCTGAACGATTTAGCTGTAAATTTTGACTCCAAAATAACCACGACATGACTTTAAAAAATATCTCACTTAAAGGTTTTTAAGGGGACTAACAAAAAATGGATTCATTTTAGGCTGTAAATGAATAAATATTCATTGTGCACTCGAACTTCAAATTGAATCTATCACTTTGACCAATTTCATTTTATAATCGCTTCATAATATTGTAATTATTTCATATAGTGCAAAGAGGAAAGCTTACAGAATACATAAAAATAACATAAATCTTCTTGATAAAAGCAGACTCATAATACGACTTAGGAACCCACTAAAGACTGCAATTGAAATATCTTTATTTACTTGCATATTTCACTGTGTCAACCATTCATTTAAACAAAACAAAAAGCTTGTATTTTGATAAAAATAGATTCAACCTTTCACTGTATGATTTTATATAACAGATTAGTAACACTTGTTCTACGTATTTTTGTATAAAAATGTCTAATGACGATTTGGAGCATAAAATAATTAAGATTAAACTGTGAAAAAACAAACCGAGTTTCAAGGACAATAGAGAAATAAAGAATGGATTAAAAGTAACAATTGGAAGCTATAAAATGACTTCTGAGAAGATTCCAGAAAAACCTGGACCTGAAATAAACCAAGATTTAGTGAGACTAAATCCTAACAGACTTAGTTGCATCCGGGACAATATGACTAAAAATTATTAACTTCCCAAATCCTTCAAAAAATTCTTGATTTGTATATGTCCCTTGTAGCACTTAATAAGCTTTCTTTTTGTTATTTCTTCCAAACCTTGTTCTACCATCCATTAGCACAAGCTCATCAAGTATGTTACGCGCTGCTTTCCTCGTTCCCTCTTTCCTTCAATCTGTCCTATGAGTATCAGATTTTCTAAGCCCTCCTTCCTCGTGACATGCCCCAGAAATTCCAACTGCCTCTTCCTGATATTAAGTATGTTTCCTTTTTGTTTACATTCTCTCCAAAACCTCGTTGTTGCTCACATGTTCGGTCTATGGCATCCTCAGCATCTTTCTGTAGCACCGCATTTCTTTTGCTTCGAGTCACTTCTTCATCTTTGAGAAGATTATCTAGTATTCGCTGCCATACAGAAAGACAGATATCACGTAACAGTTCAGTAATCTGTTCTTTGTTTCTAACAAAAGTTGTATGTCTCTTAATACTTTGCCTGGGTTTTGGAAGGCATATTTCGCCATCGCAATATGTCTTTGGATCTCAGTGTCGCACTTTCCGTTCCCAGCAATGAACAGGGGTAACAACTCCATTATGAATCCCAAGAAATATCATGGCAAATAGAAAATATTAACCTCTCCTCCTAAAAGTTCACTATTGTACGAAATATCAGGGTCGGTCTGATCACATTCTAAAATGGGTCATGGGTTATTGAATAAAGTCGTGTAGATATCGAAAAATATGCAATCACTCCATATCAAAGAAGATCAAATGTCTTTGCACAAAGTCAATGGACGCAGTAGAATGATGAGAACGTCAGAAGATAAAGACGGCGATATTTCCCATCTCACTAATCCTGCTTCAACTACTATTTGTTACAATTACTTGATAAATAAAAAGATATTTCAATTAACACAAAATTAATAACAAAAACATTAAACCTGAAGAAAGAATTTCCGAAATAGTCTGCAGAAAATATCCCAAGATCTGAGAGATCGAATAATTTAAAGATTTAATTTAGAAAAATATTAAACAAATTAAAGGGATCTTTTACAAAATGCAAGGTAGTAAAGCCACTAAGACACAAGGGGTTACAGGGTGTGGAAGAATTAGGAACAGAAACATGAATGGGAAGAGGAAAGAGTTATCAAGGGGATGGTAGATAGCAATTGACATTGCATTTAAATTTTTTTTAGATTAAAGTTGGCTGGAAAACATGGAGCTGGAAGGGGGTTCCACAAGCGGGAAGTGCGAGAAAAGAAACTGATAGCATACATCTAGCCAACTCAACTGTAAAACATCTCGATGCTAGTCTAGTACTGCGGTTAAATTCAAAAAGTCTATGTGCCAGAGCGAAGAGCTCATGCGAACAATTATCATGAAAGTATTTGTAGAAAAGACACAGAAAGGCAACCTTATGGTGGAGGGGAAGTGACTGAAGCCGTGGCGCCAGATTAAGGCCAATAATATGGCTGATTCTTCTTTGGATTTTATCAAGGAGCTCAAGGTAAATAACACGGGTCCCGGATCATATGTGGTAGCAATATTCTAAACATGGACGTTTGTTGGTAAGATAGATTCTGGAGAGAAAGATTTTCTGGTACGACACAAATGGAGGATGTAATTTATTACGACGAGAATTTATTGAAGGCGCACTAATTCAGAATCTGCACATTAATTTACATCCAGAATTATCCAGTGTATCTCCATTCCTCACAAAATGACAACTTTTATGATGTGGTATGATTAGAAAGAATAGAGATAAATAAATAAATAAAACAAAAGTAACAGAAAACTGAGTGAAACCGGCTAAGTTATACATTTAGATACGCCGTACGTCAAATGTTTGATGCAAGTCCTCTCCAGCCTAAGATCGACTCATTCGATAGAAGTATTCTTTTCTTTTATTTGTCAAAGTAATCTTCCGTTTGGTGAACTTCCATAAAAGCCGAAGGCAGCGACTGTTTATTATTTGTTTATGGTTGGGCGCTACGCAATCAAGAATTAATCCCAAACTTGACATATTTCGTTCCTTTCTCGAAGATATAAGCATAAAACAGACACAAACTACATCGACATATCTAAGATAGGTTAAGTAGGGTACGGGCCAATCTGTTGGGGTAGAGGAGGGGGCCGACCACGACGCCACAGAACAAAGAATTTATAGTGTAATATTCATTAATTGGCATTAAGTATTAAATCATTTGACAATATTCCACATTTATAGACTGCCGGTGTCGAATGTTAACAGTGACATTTTTTGACATCGACGTTCAGCGGTTACGATTGACAAATGTGTGTCAGTGAAAGCGAGGAAAGAGCAGTTTTCGGATTAAATGGAACCTTCCTGAGATCCTTGCTTCCATTGCAATAAAAGTGCAATCATTTATCTTATCTATTTATATCTTCTTGTGGTGCCATTATACTTTCATAAAGACTGAAAGATTCTTTTGTCCTGTCATAATTTGTTAAAAGATAAGCTTCTTTTGGTATCATTATATAATATTTACCTATTAATGCGTGTTTTTCTAATCTTCTTCTTCTAGGTGCCTTAAGAATGTTGTTAAGAATTCTTGTCCCTTAAAAATGTTGCCGATCATGGTTCTCCACAATTTCATTTCCTTTGAAGCTCGAAAGAGTAAGTGTCAAATTCCCCATGCCATTTTTCTTCCTAATGTACCTCAGATTTATCTGCGTTTCTTTTTGGTCATTTTGCTAATGGGCAAGTCTGTAAAAGAATGTCTTCTTCATATTTATCTTAAAAGAGAGGAAGTGTCTTAGAGAAAGAGAGAGAGAGAAAGACTGAAAAAATATGCTTCGAAGTGATCTGTAAATATTAGTTGAAAAGAATATAGTTCTTTATCTGATTGATTTCCCAAACCCGAGTTAGGAATAAGGAGATGTATTCTAACCATAAAAAATCCACCCGTCACCACTTTAAGTGAGTTAAACTTCACCGAAATGCCCGAAAAGTTTGACCAAAGAAGACTTTTCTGAATATGTATGTTCCTTAACTTTTGAAATACGTCGAAAAGCTCGAAACATGACCAAAGACTGCTCTGAATACTTTATATTGGAACTTCAGCGGAGTTCGGATATCAGGATGGGTTCGGATATCAGGATGGGTTCGGATATCAGGATGGGTTCGGATATAATGTGACAAGTGTAATATAAATATAACTTAAGAAAACACAAGAACTTATCGCAATATATGAAAAAATAAGTTTCTCACTAATATTTCTCTCATTAAATATTAATTTGCAATGTTTAATGCTCAATAAATTTTATTTTCAATTGTCTTTATTATTTCTTTTCTCATTACGTTTACTTTTCGTGGTTCTAGTTTCTACAAATGACGTGCACTTGTACATTCTGTATTACTGAACAAAGATTTTTTTCTCCATGAATCTGATGACGTCATCAATAGCTTTCTCTACTGAATCCTAGTTTTCTTCATCATCCTTCATATTTTCACCATTATCGGAAGAATTTGATTCTTCCTTTATTTCCTGACAATCCAAATCATTTTGAAACGATTATTCTACCGTTGAATTCTTTTGTAATTCATTAGCCTTCTTCATTTGTCCATTCTTTTAAGCCATCCAAAGTGAGAATATTCAGTGAATCATCTTCAAGCGCAAGTTTTAATGTTTCGTTCAGATTCTGCACGTTCAACGAATCTCCTAATTCGTCTAGTGTTTTTTCTTTAGCTTCATTTGTTTCCATGGGCCATAAATTGTTCCAAGTTCTTGAAATTGTTATAGGTTTTATATAATTCCATGCTTCCTTGGGCAAATAACATGAATCTTTGATGGTAAAATTTTGTTGAAATTCTAAAGGATTAGCCTATTTTATAATCATCATTTTCATCATCAGGCTGTTTTTATAATGACATTTCCAATTCATTCTTACTCCTTGTTTCAGTCAGAAATCAGTTCAGATTCATTAAAATAATCAATTGTATTTGTCGAGAAGGAAGACACGTTTGTTTCATTTCAGTTTTTCCCAAACCTTCAAAATTCACTCGGACTGACGGAATGAACATGTTAAACAAAAAAAAAAAAACCCAATCAGATGTTTTGATCCATCCAAACACTTCTTTGCTTCTTGATCGGTAAATGAATCAAACCTTTGATTTTCAAATCAATAACACTTCTATTTTCTGTTGCCCTGAAGCATTTGCACAAACGAAAACAGTTTATATCTAAATCCCGATCCATTTTTTTCTTCTTCTTCTGCTAATGCCTTGGTTAATAAACACTTCCAGTATATTCCAGTTTTGTCAGTAAAAGTTGTTTTTTTTTTCATCAGCACAAGTTGTTGTTTTTTTCATCAGCACTGAATACTTTTTCTTCTGAGATGGTTTTTAAATTCTATACGAAACTTTGAAGCTGCTTCAGTGAAATCTGATTTTCTTTCAGCAGAATAGCTTAGTTGTCCATTAACGATTTTTGAAACTCCGTCATCATCCATCACTAAACTTGCATTCTGTATTTATATTTAAATCCTCATACATAGATTTAGTTTTGGCAATAATCATTGGAGACTAGAAATAGCCATGTCTTCTGAATGCTTCGATTGAAACCACACGTAAAGCTTCTTGGCTTATGAAGACTCATTTTATTAAATGCTTTACTGATGTGCTTAGCTGATTTCACTTTCATTTCCTTTGATTTCTGTATAACATACAGAATGTAGTTCTGTCACTGTTAGAAACTTTCATTATGGCAGATGAGCTATTGTCGAGTTTGTTTTTTTTTAATCTCTAATTTCTGACGTAACGTCAAAGAATTTATTTTTATTTTTCTTCCAGTTGAAGTTTCTTCTATGCGAGAAGTGTTTTGGCTGAGAAATCCC
This sequence comes from Acanthosepion lycidas, assembly GCA_963932145.1. Lineage (NCBI taxonomy): Eukaryota > Metazoa > Mollusca > Cephalopoda > Sepiida > Sepiidae > Acanthosepion > Acanthosepion lycidas. Next base: position 56,829,845 of record OZ010614.1, on the reverse strand, counting down.
AAGTTACTAACAATTATCTGCAAAGAAAAGAAAAATTTTAGAATATAGCTATATTCCTTCAACATTTAAATGGCAACACTGACAAGTTCGGACAGGAGGTCGTTCGTATATAAGGACGTTCGGGCATGAAGACTTCTATTGGACGTCTTTTAAATTAACTTTTGAAATCACCAGTGGAAAATATTTGTTTTAGTCTGATGACATATACTTCAAACTATTTTTGTAATAACTGTGTTGGTATAATTTCGTAAAAGAATACATTCATGTGGTACCATTTTATTGTCAAAAATCTTCCTCAAATAAAACATGACAGTTTCCTAGTTGAAGTACTATAATATATATAATATATATATATATATATATATATATATATATATATATATATATATTAAGTCTTGTATTTTGGAATTAAGAACGTTCACTTTATCTGTTGGTAGGGTAAAAACCATAGGCGCCATTTTCTATAAATACGTCTCTGATTCTATTAGTTCGGGTTAGGACAAAGCGTCTATCTTTGGGGTCTTCATAAAATAAACGCTGCCGCACACTAACAATTTTCAACATATTTTGAACGCTATTACTTTTCTTCATTCGGTAGTCTGAGTGTTGTGTGTGTGGGTGTGTGCGTGGGTGTGTGCGTGGGTGTGTGCGTGGGTGGGTGGTGCACCTGATGACTGCTGTCCCATTTTATCGTGCATTTCACAAGGACAAGAATAATAATAATAATAAAAAAACAAAAAAACTCGGATGGAATTTGAACCCAGTTCGCCGTTTTCATTCCCATTATCCCTTATACCAGCCAAACATATCAATAAAAAAAATCCTATTCTTGATACGATTCTGTAATGATCAAATCTGACAGTCTCCTAAAGAATGATCCCTGTAGTTAAAGACAAAGTGATATGATTTAATTAATATATTGAGAGGAAGTCGTTCATATAGTTAGGATCACGTGAATGAATTAAAACATTGAACAGGAAATGAATCCAATCAGTACGTGTGGCTGAAATTTGGAATGACAAATCAAAGATGAACTGACGGTGTTAAACGAGATACGTTAAAATATATGAACACAATTTCTCTTAATAGATGAAAATCCAAAGATGGGAAACTCCCAGTAATACAAAAACTCATCAAGAAAATCTAATCGACAGGAAATTGAACTATTTCCCAATAAAAAATAAAACGAGTATCCTTAAAGACGAAAGAATAAAAATGAAAAAATTTGGAAGATCCATTTGTGTTGTCATTCAAAAAGAATTCTTTTTATTTAAAACAAAAATAAAACTTCTTTCAGAACCTGTTTTTTTATTTTCAAATGACTATCATTTGATGATATATATATATATATATATATATATGATGATGATGATGACTGCGTTTAACATGAAACAGTCTGTCTCTTCTGAGTGTTGACTTCAATGTTCACTTTTATATTTACTCTATCTCTGATATCTCATGAATATAGCATACCTTAAAACTATATATTCTTTATATATATATATTATGAAATGGACAAAGTCCGACAATTACTTAAGACATTTTTAATGTTTATACGTTCTTCTTATAGATACACATATTTAAGTAAATGCTTTGTTTATAATAAACAATATTTACTGGCCTGAATGTTCCGAGAAATTTTCATAGAAAATATGCGTCCTCCGACAGTAATCGAACCTGTATCCTATATGGAACCGTCATTTAGCCTGACGTTCCTTAACCGATCGAGCCACGGAGGATCCTTTGATTAGTAAGGTCGATTTTACTGCTTCAATCTTCCATCAATCTCTCACGAACATTCATATCTGCTCAAAGCGTATCCAAATGTAAACAAATGACGTCACACATTATGAAAGTCCGACAATTATTTTAAGACATTTTTATGTTTATATTGTCGAACTTTATCCATTTCATTTTTGACAGTCCAAAGAGCAGTGAAAATAAAACTTGAAAAGGAAATCGTACGAGGAACCTGTGAGGCACCGTGTTACTTCAGGACAGAAAGTTAGAAGGTTAGAAAAGGCGAATATCATCCTGAATAAGTTAGAAAATTGTACTGGAATAATAGATATATTTATTCAGTCTTTCATGAGCTTCCCATCTTTAGCTATGATTAATTGATGAACATGTCCTTTTCGTTTATGATCGATTTCTTATTCACTGTTCTTCTGTCAAGCTTGGAGATTAATTATATATTCTTCTTGCTCAAAGTAGAGTCCAAAAGTGTTATGAACACCTAGGAGAATTCTAGGTAAGATGTCTTTAGTCATTTCTAAGATACAATGTTTCAAATCTTAATCTAACAATTGGACAATTTTGCTGTTACACGATCTGGACAAGAAAACAAAAGAAAATTAATAAAGGAAATGTGATAATCTACAGTAGAAATTTGCATTTAGTATTTCAAAACATCTTTGTGTAATTTTGGTAAATATATCTGTTCATTTTTGTGTAATTTAGACGATAATTTATTCATCGCATACTATATCTATATATATATATATATATATATATATATATATATATATAACCAGATCTTTCCAAGCTAGGATTTTGAACTTTGTTTTTTAAAGTAGGTAGTCTTTTACTACTTGAAAGTTTGGTGTAAGATATTCTTACTTGCTTGTTTCATTTCCACTGAGCAGTCCTGCTCCAAATCAACAGAACTAAGATTATGAAAATTTAAGGTTTCTTATATAAATCATTTTACTAAAATATTCTTTTTGATACAGGAATCTACGCCACACTAAATTGCCAAACAATTCTCTTTCCACTTTCCATTCGCTCAACCATAAATAGCAAATAATCTTGACACATGACAAATTAGTTTTGCCTCGTTTTGGCTGATGTCCAGTCCGATAATCTATCTTTTACTGAAAGCATAGATAAACATCAATTGCCTCGACAACTTTCCATATCCTCCCTCAAAGATACAAATTTGCTGAGGTATCGTTTTTGTTTTGTTTTTTTGTTTTTTTTTATCACATATTCCCGATCGTTGCTCCACGATCGTCATTACATGTAGTATGTGATTCGCACCCGGAAATACCAGATGGTCAGCATCGAATATAATGACAATGAAGAACCTGGCAGAGACTGATCCATATGCACTGAACTCACTCGAGATGTAGCAAAAATGTACTTTGCCCTCAGTGTTACGCTGAATCTTCAAAGAGGACGGGTTCAATAGCGTATTGAAAAGAGAGCTACTTGACATTAAGTGACTACTCCGGCATGTAAGTAGATGGCCAACTTATCTGCTCTTGGCGTGTACACACGCGAGATAAACTGGACGAAAGGTAGATATATAATCACCCACCCGAGAGGGAGAAAAAGAAAGCCTCTCATGTTCTTTTGAAATGTAGTATTCACGTTCGATAAAAAAAAGTCACATACCCATTAACTGACAAAGTTCGGAGATGAAAGCTACTCAGACCCAAAGGATTACTGAAAGTGAAATAATCGGAGAAAAAAAATTATTGAGAGAAGACAATAGAACTGAATTCAGGGCGACATATGATAACGATTTACACTGCATTTCAGTTTTTTGAAGATCAAAGCTTACTGTGAAGTAAAAATCCGGAAGAGAGTTCAACAAACGAGAAGTGCGATACAAGAAACTATTAGCATAGAACTTACGGTTACATCTAACGTACTCAACTGTAAAATGATGAGACCTTGACGCCAATCTAGTATTGCGCTTAAATTCATAAAATCTAGATACCAAAGAAAAAGTTCATCAGACCAATTACCATACAAGCATTTATAGAAAAGGCAGAGGGAAGGTACATTACGGCAGCTGGGAAAGTGACTGAAGCTGAAATGCCAGGTCAGGACTGATAGCATTGAATTTTCTTCGAATTTTACTAAGAAAATCTCTAAATACATATTAGAAGCACCAGACCAGATGTGGCAGCAATATTCAATTTATGAACGATTTATAGACTTATAGTAAAATAGATTCTGACAAGAAAATTGTCCAGTAAAAAACAGGGAAACAATTTTCCACGCATGTCAATCAATTCAATTCATGTCAGCGGAAAACGTGATATCGAGAAGGCAAATGAAGACAAATTACATTCTGTCACCGGAAGTAGAAATGAAGGATAAGTCTGCAGCGAAATTCAAACGCATATTCTCCAGCGCCTGGCTTCCTAGGACATCTGGCTGAACATCTGGCTGAACAACATCTGTAATAAGTGCGTAATATTTATTATTTATTGCGAACGAATATAATTCAGATATTTTATCATAAAATGATATTTCCGAACGTAAAGAAAATTAAAAAGAATAAAAGAATAAAATGTTTTTACTTTAACGTGTCTACTCTCATGAGGGGGGTGCAGTGGAGTAATGGATAGAATTGAGGAATCAGAGAGCCGAGTTCGAATTCCAGTCGAATCCGTTACAACCACTTACGTGCTAATATCCTTAGGAAAGGTATGAATCCTCTTCTTCTCCACACACACCCCGCCCCATCACCCCATCACCCCAGCTATGGGTAAATAGCAGGACAGATCGGGTTCTGTAGCCTTGGACGTCAGTTGGTCTACTGCAGAATGAAATGGCAACCTAATGCGGGAAAAATCTGCCTCATCAGTCATGTACATGATCGCCTAAGCGTGTATCATAACTATCATGTTTCATATAAGAAGATTGTTTACTCGTGTGGGGCTCGAGACTTTGGTATTTCATTGTATAATAATGCCAGTCTGATTAGTAAATAATTGAAGAAGCTGAAAGAATTAGTAACACAATGCAGAGTGTAGAAACTAAAAGAGAAAAAAAGAGATCTATTCGAAGTGGGCGAAATTTCATATCCAACAGACGGTTTTAATACGAGAAAAAAATTGTCTGTAGCAAGAGTCGGTGAGGCAGTGGTTGTATAGTTTGGAGAGCGCAGGAGCCACTTCAGGAGCACAATTCTTCAGGACAATGATCGGTACCCCGTCTCCACCACTAGCCTTATGGGAGTTTAATTTAGAGATGATGTCCGATACCATCGTTGGGGTTATGTGCATCTCACTCAGTAGAGGTTCAGTTTTTTTTGGGGGGGGGGAATCGGGTGTGGGTACACCAGATGAGTCTATCGTTGGATGAGAATTTACGAGAAAAACATTCAGTCTTATCAACTGAGGAAGTCAGGACCTCACATTGGTTGAATAAAGGGGGTATTGTGGGTTTGCTGCTTTTCAGCACGTTCTGTCAGAGCCGCCAATAATCTTTAGAACTAAACTTGTGAGAAGCAACACATTGTTTCATCCTTTCGGCAAAGAGTAACTTTGCTTCTTTGATGAAACGCTTGAACTCATTACGAGCAGTGACAGAGAGGCATGTCTCTACGGTATAGACGGAAGTAGTGATTCCTGCAGGCAATAGCAGCTGAGCGAGCAGCTAAGAACCAAGGGGAGGAACTCGAATTCACTTTTTATTTTCTTGCGGAGATGAAAGCCTAGATTCCAGCTTTTACCCAGGATGAGACCTCAGACGCATATTTTTGGACGGGGAGAATAAAAACAACATTCCAGGGGACATCGCGAAATTTTGTATTCCGAGAACTTTTGATAATCGTTGGTCATCGTTTTCAAGCAAAGAAAGTAGAAACATACAGTGTATGTTACGTTTAGCCACGTAGTGCTGCAATCAATTCCACAGTCTGCATGCCCAATCTCATTCATTTCATGCTTAATATATATGTGCATTCGAATAAAGAGCCCAAATCTCTTTCTCTGATGAAGCTTTAATAAAATTTTAGATTTAGAAACTTTGCCTATTTGAAATACTATTTTGTTTTGTTCGAAGTTAATGTGACACATTTGTCACTAATCCTGAATTTTCATGGCGGTGGCGTTACAATGTCTTCCCAGGGCCAAATACTTTGGAGCCTGTATGACTCTAGTTGGGCGGACCTGGTATTTTTCCGCGGATTCATATATACGCGTATAGGAAATTCACATGAACAACCATCTTTCACTTCCTCTTAAGGTCGTGAGAGGTGATTGTTAATAGGATCAGGGTGTAGTCATATATATATATATATATATATATATATATATATATATATATATATATATATATATATATATATATATATTGTATGCGATGAATAAATTATCGTCTAAATTACGCAAAAATGAACAGATATATTTACCAAAATTACACAAAAATATTTCGAAATACTAAATAGTAAATTTATTCAATAAATTAACCATTGGCATCAACCACGACCTGCATAGGACTTTGGAATCTCCTGCAAATCTTCTTGTCTACTTATTTAAGTTGGTGAATGCTGCCATAATCCTTGCCTTTAGTTCATCTTTGTTGTTACAAGGAGTTTAGTTGAGCTCGACTGCCCCCCACATAGTAATCAAGGGAGTGCAGTCTGTATTATGTACACTATTTACATTATTCGGACTATTGTTCTCTTTGTCACCATATTTATTACAACGTTTTGGCCGTTGTACGCTCCGGCCTTCTGCAGGTGGTTGGAATGTCGAAACGTTGTAATAAATATGGCGACAAAGATGCGGACAATAGTCCGAATAATTTAAATAGCCATTAGTGGGTTCTTCTGCTTGAGTGGTATGGTGCAAATTCCTGTTGCCAGACATAGGGTCTTCCAGTTGTCACCCTCTCTGGCTATGGATATAATTGGCTTGGAGGGGTCGTAGTCAATCATGGCTTGGATCTCACCAATAAATTCGGGAGTTCTTTTCTTATTATAACAATCAGAGTTAGTTTTCCTTCGTAAACACCATTACACTCATCCAAATTTTTCCTAACCCTCTGCACAGTCCTCAGATTAAATTCCCAGACACTCTGAAATGTTCATATAGGAGCTTTTGGCGCGAATGCGAAGCAGTACTGCATGCCGTTTCCAAATTTCTGGTGGGGTAAATTTCGTCATGGTGCTCTTTTTATACTATACTTTAAAATCGACAAAACAAACAACGCGCATGCGTGAAATTAAAAATATAAAATGGTGATAATTTGCCCTTCGCACTCCGTATATCTGACCTTGTCTTATAACATACATTTACCACAAATACATTGGGAAAACTAGAAATACTATTTTTAAAATATTTATTTAATTTACAGTTAATTTGTTTTAATACTTTTGAAATCTTAGATGTTGTCATGTTGTTCCATATCTCAATCAATTTCTTTATTCAAACAACCTTTCTGCCTTCTTCATTTATTTTATTTTGGCATCAATGCTGTCAATTCACTTGCTAAATAATTATTCATTCTGAGAGTCGCCGAATTCAGTGGCGTCTTGGATGAGATAGAATGTTCGAGATGCTTAAATAAATAATCCCTAGTAGAGATGTCAGGCTAATTGGCCGGAGTTGCAATCAAGTCCCTTTCCTAAAATGATTCAACTTAAGGCACGCCAGTTATGCAAAAGTAGAGGTGAAAATCTGTAGGTCAATTATTCAGTCGGGTTTAAAGTAGTATCTTTATCATTGCTATTTTTATTTTTGAAAGCATTTCACCCGGGGAACCTCTGGAGACTTAAACGAATTGTATATGATCTATTTTATTTGCTTTTATCAAACGCTCGGTGTCCAGAGATTCTCTCTTCTTCGAATCGCTATTTCACACGGAATTAGTGAAAAGTAAAAAAAATAATTTAAAAAAAACAACACCTCTAAGCTGACAAATCTAAATGTAAAGCTCGTTACCGCTGACCTGTGAAAACAAGGTCAAGCAAACATTATGAATTCGCTGACAATTACCGCATTGATGGTATATAGGCCAACTCCTTTTCCATAAAATTCGTTTTCAGATATCTCCCGAGTTTTATATGTAAAATTGAGATATTTGGTACGCTAATGTATATACCCTTCATCGTAGACAAGACATATTTGTACCTCGCCTCACTCCATATTACTGTAAAATTAAGAAAACTGGTAAGAGTCATATATTCTAACTTGAGATATTTGGTAAGATAATGTTTACTCAGACGAGTATATATGTATACACACTTATATATATATATATATATATATATATATATATATATATATATATATATATATATATATATATATATATATATATCAGTGTGGTTAGATATCCGATTGCCTCAAGCCGGGATCGATCCCGACTGATTTGGCATCAGTCAGAGATTTTACCCCGGTAGAGAAGAAGGTGAATTTTTGTGAATTTATTATTTGAATGAACACACCAGTGAACGAGAGGGCTCAATTCATAGATGAGATTTGCAATATTAGTCACTGTTTACAAATTCGTGCTTTCTCTCTAGAGTGCTCGACCGAAATTAACTTTTCAGGTACGCATATATTGTCAACAGACTGTTTCGCTGTATCACTGGCTCATCAGTGTAGCTATATATATATATATATATATATATATATATATATATATATAAGACAGCGTAAGATTAATTTAATTAATTCCTTAATTCACAGGGCACTTAAGTTTGTTCTGCGGGGAAATTGACTTTGTTAGAATGACACTATCAAGAAACGGATATCCGTTGGATGTTTTAGACTCCGTTATTCAAGATGTCATCAGTAAATTCCATAGGGTGAAGCCGCAATTAGCTGATAAATGCCCAGTTTATTTGCGTCTTCCCTATATTGGTACAGAGGGTGAGAGTTTATCGAAACGTATTTCACGTTTAATCAATAGTTGTTATTTTTCGGCGAATGTTAGGGTAATATTTGTTACCCGTCCTGCTTTCTCTTCCATTCGTAAGGACGTTCTCCCTCCCCATGATGTTAATTCAGTGATTTACCAATACAAGTGTAGTTGTGGACACGACTACATAGGGAGGACGTCCCAGCGTTTGGATTCGAGATTAAAACAGCATTTACCCCCCAGGATTTTGAATCCGTTCTCCAGGAATAGCCAACTGACCAACAGTTCTGGTTCTGCTATTGCTGAACATTTAAATAGAAGGAAATGTGTGAAAAATTTTAGTGGTGACCGATTTATAATTTTATCTAGGTCCCACTCCATATTTCACCTCAAGGTTCTAGAGTCCTTGTATATCAGATCCTGTGGGCCTTCCCTTTGTAAACAGAGGGAATGCTTGCTGGGTCTGAATATTATTCGACTCTAATCTCTTGAAATTCATAATTTTTTCCCCCCATTCTATTAGATTCGTTAATTAAAATTAATTTACACGCTTTTAAATTCCCAGAATAAATAAACTTGATAAGTCCTGGGACGAAACCGGTTGTTTTTATTTTAGCTTTTGCTTTTAAAAATGCCTTCTTATTGTCTTTTCCTATCTATTATATATCTATATATATATATATATATATATATATATATATATAGAGAGAGAGAGAGAGAGAGAGATAGATAGATAGATAGATAGATAGATAGATAGATAGATAGATAGATAGATAGATAGATAGAAAACATAGGGTGTATACATATATACAGAAAAGCCTGGTATTTGAGAAGACGCATATATAAACGGAATATAAATAATATCTATAAATATATAAATGGAAGGTGAACAAACGTAATGTTACGCGGCATGCGCCAAATTATAACATTTTCATTTTTCTTTCAAACTTAACCGATAAAATTAAGATGGCCGCATCCATTCTAATAGAGGAAATGAAAAGGTACGTCATACTCATGGCACGAGTCATTAGTTTCAAAGACCCGGTGATAAGATGAAGCAGATACTTAGGAGAAATGACAAATAGCTCTGCATCGGTGCCATTAAGGTAATGCCGGTGATGCATCCACATCGACTAAGATGACCTGGGGATTGTGGGCAAATAGATAGCAGGTCATACTACACTGCTTCCTCCAGCAGGGCGTTAAAGTCAATATCACCGCTTACAACAAGAACCGCGCTATACCGGTTGGTCAAGGCCTAGATCAAAGGGATGTATCTCCCATCTAAAAAGTCCACAAGAAGTGACTGCTCGAGAATTTTCAATCATTCCATCGTAGCTGTCCTAGCTCCTTCTGTTTTGAATATTTGAATCTCCTGGTCGACTACGTCTGGGGCGGTTGTCCAGACAGAAAAAGAGAGAGAGGGGGGTGGAGAGCAGAATATATATATATATATATATATATATATATATATATAGAGAGAGAGAGAGAGAGAGAGAGAGAGGGGGGGAGTGTTAGGACGCTTTCCGACCATGAAACCTGAATCGGATTGTCATGAAGGTGAATTTTTGATATTATCGGCTGTGGGCGAGCTGACCTCAGTGGTATGCAAAATTGACTCAATATTGTGAATATAACAACAAAGATGAGGACAGCAGTCCAAATAATGTAAATAGTGTAATGGGAAAAAAACTTTAAAAAACAAAAGGGGTACGCTGAACTTAATGAACTTGATTAGCTAAGGTCCTATAAAACTCAACCTTCATCCATTTCAGTATCAAATCTATGATGTGAATGAATGTGGCAACGAGCTTAAGAAACTCTGCAATCCTTAGCATCTATATAAAGAAAAGCGATCGATTCGAATACGAAAACTACCTTGAAATTTCTCTGCTAGCAACAGCAAGCAAAATCCTCACCCACATTATAAACAACCAGCTTAAGTTATTAGCCAAGAAGATCTTTCCTGAGACACAAGTCGATTTTATGAAGTAAGTTTCAACTTGACTGACAATCCTCTATCTTTCCGCTCAAACTCATTGCAGCTTTTCGCATTCATGAAATTTTTATATTAAACGAAACCGTTACGAATATATTATACTTTGTCTCTTTTCCTCCCTACTGTTATTTCCAATGAAGAGGCTACTGTCGGCGAATGTTGGTTAAAAAGTTAATCTCTCAGTCCAATTCCATACTCAGTTGGTACCCGCTATCGATACTGTCAGTTTAAACTATGTTTATCATGGCGTCTAGCGTGGATCGATTATCAGTAAACGAGACTTCCAGATCACTGCTTGTCTAGAATTTTTGATACTAATGTCTGAGATAAAGATATATGTTTTTATACATCAGGAACAATATTGGGGAAAAATGTATGACAAAGTGGAAAAAGTTTTCTTGTAATGTCTACTACTATTTTGGGTATCTTGTAAGAGTCAGTCAACTATTCTAGCCGATCACGAACGGGTTCAGTTCTCACCGGATGAACCATATTTGCAGCATTATGCTAGCCGTAAAATGCTTCACGTAATTAACTACATATATAAATATTGTAGTGTGTGTGTGTGTGTGTGTGTGTGTGTGGCGGAGTTGTTAGAACATGAAACCGGGATTCGAAACACACCATTTTTTTTTTTTTTTTTACGAAGGAAATTTCTTTTTTTAATATCAGCCTGTACAGAAGATCCCACCGTGCAGCACCTTTGGGGAGCGGCTGAAAGGCGTACTACGGCTTGACCAAAACCTTGTGAGTAAAAGATGAAACTGTTTAAAGGCTGTTAATGTCTGTGCACGCGCAAAATCATAAGTCATCATGATCGAAGGTTGTAGCTTTGTTCAACACCTGATCTCAACAGATGACTCCTTAACAGAAATTGTAATTAAAAGTTCACTGAGAATAATTGCAGCATAAACCACAAATTGTTTTTGTCGGTGGTGAAGGGTCACAAATAAGGTCTGTGCAGTCGCCTGTAACTGGGATTAGGCAACTCACCATACTAGAAGAAGATATTCAGAAGCGAACATCAAAGCAATATTACATTGTTATATCGTTATGGTCACGAGATTAAAATAGACTTAATAAATGGCTGAAAATATTGTGCGTTTTTCACTGGTATCAGCATTCGGTGTTTGAATTTAGTTAAAAGACTGGATTTCGAATTAAGATTTTTTTTACAAACAAGCAGTCCTAGCCAATCATTCGTTGTACCAGAGTCAGTCAGACAGTTATGTGCCATGCGTGATATACGCTTGGGCGATCATGTATCTTTCGATACATGACTGACGATGCAGATTTTTCCCGCGGTAGGTTGTCATTTCTTTCTGCAGTAGGCCAGTTTCAATCCAAGGCTATAGAACCCAGTCTGTCCTGCTATTTACCCATAGCTGGGAGGAGAAGAAGAGGATTCATACCTTTCCCAAGGGTATTAGCACGTAAGTGAATGTAATGGATTCAACTGGAATTCGAACTCGATTCCTCAATCTGAGCCGCTATCCACTACTCCACTGTGTACCAGAGTAAGATTATTAAAGTAATTATGTAAAGTGAAATACAAAAAACTTCTATTAAACTGTAAATGCTATATATTAGGCGGCCTTATACCACACTAAGATAATTAAATATCTGTTGTGATCTCAGTTGTGATTCAATACAAAGAAAACCCCTAATAAACTGTAAATGCTCTATACTTGGCGGCCTTGTGCTAGATTAAGATCATTAATTATCTGTTAAATGATCTCAAGCTGTAATTCAATACATAAAAAACCTCTATTAAACTGCAAATGCTCTCTATTAGGCGGCCTTGTACCAGATCATTAAATATCGGTATAGTGATCTCAGCCTTATTGGTGTAATTGAATACAAAGAACATCTCTAATATACTTGTAAATGCTCACGATGTCTGGTCGCCCAGCGTGAAACATAAAATATTCTTTTTAACATAAAAGCTAATAAACGCAAGCGCTTTAATTTCAAAGTCTATCTTGAATTCGTTTTTTTCGTCAGACATTTCTTTTACTGATATTTGTTTGAAGTTGCTGAAGATAATCATTTCGATAAAAAAAACTACCTGCTTATTGTTTTTTTTTTTTGTTTTGTTTTTTTTTTGTTTTTTTTTTGGCGGGCGGAGGTTGTTTTTTTTTCCCCACGTTTCGGAAAATGAATTACTAAAGAAAAACTTGAAGATATCTTCAGCACATTTAATCCTAATATATTTTCTTGTCTGGATTTCTGGGATGAGAAGTTATCATTATTTACATTCAGACTAATATCCTCATCTTTGTTATTATTATTACAACGTTTCTGCTGCTGCCTTCTTCAAGTGTCTGTTGATTCGAGTAACCGATATTTTGGACAACACTTTATTTAATTTACAAGGCTAGATTGTCAGCGTCTCACTGTCTATGCTTTGTCATATTTCGACGCCTTCAGTCCAGTTATTGCTTTTGTCCTATTTCGACTGAGTGTAACTCTGTACTTCTCCAGACAAAAACCACGCGGATTAAAATGTTGCTTTGTGAAATTGTCATCATAGTTACTGTGATACGGCTCTTCCGTTTTGTAACTGCTTCTTTTTCTCCTTAGGTTTGTATATTCATTGTATATTTATTTGGGATTAGCTAAAGGGGAATATATTCGACCTCGATACTCATATAAAATGTATGAAGCAGTCGACCATTGTCTAACACAATTTTGGCAATAATATTCAAGTTCTGCCATTCGATTTTTTTCAGCCAGCCAAGACAGTAGATGTTATACCAAATAGGTTTTCAAAAAATTAAAATTCCTCGTTATTTTGAAACACTGAGTGAAACACAGAAAATGTATTCTGAATTTCCATTCAAATCATTTTTTATATATTCATCCCATATTACTACTCAAAAAAAAAACATCATTGGACTATTTGGGGGTTTTGGTCCCACGCACGCCTCGTACACTAAAAAAGGTCTTCGAATCGAGAGGTCGTTCTATTAAACTAACTGTACCATAGTCATTGTTATATTTGTGTATTTTTCTTTTGATTATTGACAAAACGTATTAACTGTAATATTTATATAAGTCACTGATATTTATACTATTGCTTTTAAACTTGACAGTGTAGTCCATTAATAAACATAGTATCAGCGGCAGTTCTGCGATATAAAAACAAGTAAAACCTTATTAAATAGCTCTCTCTTCTGTATTTTCCTCTTTCTAACTGACATGAACTTTTGATACTGAAACAAAAGTGGCTGTGAACGCTTCACCCACAAACACACCAACACAGTAAGTCTCACTCAAATATATTCATTAACATTTCGTTGTATATGCAAATTCTAGGAAAAGAAACTCTTAAACTTTCCTTTTGTTAATTTTCTTTAATAAATCATTATCTTGCATGACAAATTAATTGATCCGTCATTTTGATCATGTACCTTTTCAACATAATCATTGCATGTACTAGAAACTATGATAATAAGAAACCTTACACATTAATTGTTGAAATAGCCAACACACTATCAAAATCATTGCTACATTTGTATATTTTTCTTTTGATTATTAACAAAATTTAAAATGGTAATATTTATAACCCTCAGTGAATATTGTTACGTTTAAACTTGACAGTAATAATTTACAACTTTGGTAATTACGGTCATTTTTCTTTAGCAATCCTTCTGTCTCTTAAGACAATCGTACATATATCAGCGGAGCGGATCTTGTTTCTCGAAGCTACTTTTATGACTGTTCCCGATCTTGGAACGGCAGAATATTGTAATTTCTTCATGCGAAAGTCCCATCCCATTCTATGACTGCTGCTGCTGCCCCCTATAATTTGAGTTATTTCCCTTAGTTACTCGCCTGAATGTCAGCTTTGACAGCAAGCATCTTAGCTACTACGATCTGCTGTGTCGTTTCCCCAGGCTATTTGGTTGATACCACCTGCCTTCATTTGCAAAAGTCTTTGTCCTTCAGGTTTTCCTTGGGTATACGGCCATCTAGCATGCATTTGGTATGGCTCAACTAGAACAAAACCTCTTTGAGAAAACAAGACAAACATTTCTATCTAATTTCTATTTCTCATATTTGTTGTTATCATCACAACGATCACAGAGATGTTTATATAGAAATTATTGAATTAGTACGGAACTGATATGATACACTAACGTAGGCGATCAGAAAAGTTCCATCAAAAATTAGCACGGACGTTAAACCAACTGACATTCCGATACAGATGTAAGTTCTTGAATCTATTACCATCATGCTTATACATGAAGGCATCAGTCTGTTCTAGGAGAGCACAAATGGCGATTAAAAGTGTAGGGCTTCCCCTGTGAGGCAAAGGAGCCTTCACAACCCCTGTTGGGCAAACTGAACCGAATTTATTTGTTTTTTGTTATTTTGTTCCTTTCGTTAACCGTTAAACGGCGGGAAAAATCTTCCTTTTAATTGCTTCCCCTTGGAAACTACAATCTTCAAAAATTTAAATTCAACGTCAATTACCATTTTCTTGAAAACATATATATATATATATATATATATATATATATATATATATATATATATACCGGACCTATGAAAACTTATTGTTTTGGCATGGCATTATTTAATGCCTAAATCTAAATATGAAAACTCAAACTTATTGTTTTTCTTTAGTGGCATCGCATTATTTCATGCCGAAATCTAAATATGAAAACTCAAACTTATTGTTTTTCTTTAGTGGCATCGCATTATTTCATGCCTAAATCTAAATATGAAAACTCAAACTTATTGTTTTTCTTTAGTGCCATCGCATTATTTCATGCCTAAATCTAAATATGAAAACTCAAACTTATTGTTTTTCTTTGGGGGCATGGCATTATTTCATGCCTAAATCTAAATATGAAAACTAAAACTTATTGTTTTTCTTTAGTGGCATGGCATTATTTCATGCCGAAATCTAAATATGAAAACTCAAACTTATTGTTTTTCTTTTGGGGCATGGCATTATTTCATGCCGAAATCTAAATATGAAAACTCAAACTTATTGTTTTTCTTTTGGGGCATGGCATTATTTCATGCCGAAATCTAAATATGAAAACTCAAACTTATTGTTTTTCTTTAGTGGCATGGCATTATTTCATGCCGAAATCTAAATATGAAAACTCAAACTTATTGTTTTTCTTTTGGGGCATGGCATTATTTCATGCCGAAATCTAAATATGAAAACTCAAACTTATTGTTTTTCTTTAGTGGCATGGCATTATTTCATGCCGAAATCTAAATATGAAAACTCAAACTTATTGTTTTTCTTTAGTGGCATGGCATTATTTCATGCCTAAATCTAAATATGAAAACTCAAATTTACTGTTTTTCTTTTGGGGCATGGCATTATTTCATGCCGAAATCTAAATATGAAAACTCAAACTTATTGTTTTTCTTTTGGGGCATGGCATTATTTCATGCCTAAATCTAAATATGAAAACTCAAACTTATTGTTTTTCTTTTGGGGGATGGCATTATTTCATGCCGAAATCTAAATATGAAAACTCAAACTTATTGTTTTTCTTTAGTGGCATGGCATTATTTCATGCCGAAATCTAAATATGAAAACTCAAACTTATTGTTTTTCTTTTGGGGCATGGCATTATTTCATGCCGAAATCTAAATATGAAAACTCAAACTTATTGTTTTTCTTTTGGGGCATGGCATAATTCCTGCCGAAATCTAAATATGAAAACTCAAATTTATTGTTTTTCTTTTGGGGCATGGCATTATTTCATGCCGAAATCTAAATATGAAAACTCAAACTTATTGTTTTTCTTTAGTGGCATGGCATTATTTAATGCCTAAATCTAAATATGAAAACTCAAACTTATTGTTTTTCTTTAGTGGCCTGGCATTATTTCATGCCGAAATCTAAATAGGAAAACTCAAACTTATTGTTTTTGTTTTGGGGCATGGCATTATTTCATGACGAAATCTAAATATGAAAACTCGAACTTATTGTTTTTCTTTTGGGGCATGGCATTATTTCATGCCGAAATCTAAATATGAAAACTCAAACTTATTGTTTTTCTTTAGTGGCATGGCATTATTTCATGCCGAAATCTAAATATGAAAACTCAAACTTATTGTTTTTCTTTAGTGGCATGGCATTATTTAATGCCTAAATCTAAATATGAAAACTCAAACTTATTGTTTTTCTTTAGTGGCATGGCATTATTTCATGCCGAAATCTAAATATGAAAACTCAAACTTACTGTTTTTCTTTTGGGGCATGGCATTATTTCATGACGAAATCTAAATATGAAAACTCAAACTTATTGTTTTTCTTTTGGGGCATGGCATTATTTCATGACGAAATCTAAATATGAAAACTCAAACTTATTGTTTTTCTTCAGTGGCATGGCATTATTTAATGCCTAAATCTAAATATGAAAACTCAAACTTATTGTTTTTCTTTTGGGGCATGGCATTATTTCATGCCTAAATCTAAATATGAAAACTCAAACTTATTGTTTTTCTTTAGTGGCCTGGCATTATTTCATGCCTAAATCTAAATATGAAAACTCAAACTTATTGTTTTTCTTTAGTGGCATGGCATTATTTCATGACGAAATCTAAATATGAAAACTCAAACTTATTGTTTTTCTTTAGTGGCATGGCATTAATTCATGCCGAAATCTAAATATGAAAACTCAAACTTATTGTTTTTCTTTAGTGGCATGGCATTATTTCATGCCTAAATCTAAATATGAAAACTCAAACTTATTGTTTTTCTTTAGTGGCATGGCATTATTTCATGACGAAATCTAAATATGAAAACTCAAACTTATTGTTTTTCTTTTGGGGCATGGCATTATTTCATGCCTAAATCTAAATATGAAAACTCAAACTTATTGTTTTTCTTTAGTGGCCTGGCATTATTTCATGCCGAAATCTAAATATGAAAACTCAAACTTATTGTTTTTCTTTAGTGGCATGGCATTATTTCATGCCGAAATCTAAATATGAAAACTCAAACTTATTGTTTTTCTTTAGTGGCATGGCATTATTTCATGACGAAATCTAAATATGAAAACTCAAACTTATTGTTTTTCTTTTGGGGCATGGCATTATTTCATGCCTAAATCTAAATATGAAAACTCAAACTTATTGTTTTTCTTTTGGGGCATGGCATTATTTTATGCCGAAATCTAAATATGAAAACTCAAACTTATTGTTTTTCTTTTGGGGCATGGCATTATTTCATGCCGAAATCTAAATATGAAAACTCAAACTTATTGTTTTTCTATAGTGGCATGGCATTATTTCATGCCTAAATCTAAATATGAAAACTCAAACTTATTGTTTTTCTTTAGTGGCCTGGCATTATTTCATGCCGAAATCTAAATATGAAAACTCACACTTATTGTTTTTCTTTAGTGGCATGGCATTATTTCATGCCTAAATCTAAATATGAAAACTCAAACTTATTGTTTTCTTTAGTGCCATCGCATTATTTCATGCCTAAATCTAAATATGAAAACTCAAACTTATTGTTTTTCTTTAGTGGCATGGCATTATTTCATGCCTAAATCTAAATATGAAAACTCAAACTTATTGTTTTTCTTTAGTGGCATTGCATTATTTCATGCCGAAATCTAAATATGAAAACTCAAACTTATTGTTTTTCTTTAGTGGCATGGCATTATTTCATGACCTAAATCTAAATATGAAAACTCAAACTTATTGTTTTTCTTTAGTGGCCTGGCATTATTTCATGCCTAAATCTAAATATGAAAACTCAAACTTATTGTTTTTCTTTAGTGGCATGGCATTATTTCATGCCGAAATCTAAATATGAAAACTCAAACTTATTGTTTTTCTTTAGTGGCATGGCATTATTTCATGCCGAAATCTAAATATGAAAACTCAAACTTATTGTTTTTCTTTAGTGGCCTGGCATTATTTCATGCCTAAATCTAAATATGAAAACTCAAACTTATTGTTTTTCTTTAGTGGCCTGGCATTATTTCATGCCGAAATCTAAATATGAAAACTCAAACTTATTGTTTTTCTTTAGTGGCATGGCATTATTTCATGCCGAAATCTAAATATGAAAACTCAAACTTATTGTTTTTCTTTAGTGGCATGGCATTATTTCATGCCGAAATCTAAATATGAAAACTCACACTTATTGTTTTTCTTTAGTGGCATGGCATTATTTCATGCCTAAATCTAAATATGAAAACTCAAACTTATTGTTTTTCTTTAGTGGCATGGCATTATTTCATGCCTAAATCTAAATATGAAAACTCAAACTTATTGTTTTTCTTTAGTGGCCTGGCATTATTTCATGCCTAAATCTAAATATGAAAACTCAAACTTATTGTTTTTCTTTAGTGGCATGGCATTATTTCATGCCGAAATCTAAATATGAAAACTCAAACTTATTGTTTTTCTTTAGTGGCATGGCATTATTTCATGCCGAAATCTAAATATGAAAACTCAAACTTATTGTTTTTCTTTAGTGGCATGGCATTATTTCATGCCGAAATCTAAATATGAAAACTCAAACTTATTGTTTTTCTTTAGTGGCCTGGCATTATTTCATGCCTAAATCTAAATATGAAAACTCAAACTTATTGTTTTTCTTTAGTGGCATGGCATTATTTCATGCCGAAATCTAAATATGAAAACTCAAACTTATTGTTTTTCTTTAGTGGCATGGCATTATTTCATGCCGAAATCTAAATATGAAAACTCAAACTTATTGTTTTTCTTTAGTGGCCTGGCATTATTTCATGCCTAAATCTAAATATGAAAACTCAAACTTATTGTTTTTCTTTAGTGGCATGGCATTATTTCATGCCGAAATCTAAATATGAAAACTCAAACTTATTGTTTTTCTTTAGTGGCATGGCATTATTTCATGCCGAAATCTAAATATGAAAACTCAAACTTATTGTTTTTCTTTAGTGGCCTGGCATTATTTCATGCCGAAATCTAAATATGAAAACTCAAACTTATTGTTTTTCTTTAGTGGCATGGCATTATTTCATGCCGAAATCTAAATATGAAAACTCAAACTTATTGTTTTTCTTTAGTGGCCTGGCATTATTTCATGCCGAAATCTAAATATGAAAACTCAAACTTATTGTTTTTCTTTAGTGGCATGGCATTATTTCATGCCGAAATCTAAATATGAAAACTCAAACTTATTGTTTTTCTTTAGTGGCATGGCATTATTTCATGCCGAAATCTAAATATGAAAACTCAAACTTATTGTTTTTCTTTAGTGGCATGGCATTATTTCATGCCGAAATCTAAATATGAAAACTCAAACTTATTGTTTTTCTTTAGTGGCCTGGCATTATTTCATGCCTAAATCTAAATATGAAAACTCAAACTTATTGTTTTTCTTTAGTGGCATGGCATTATTTCATGCCGAAATCTAAATATGAAAACTCAAACTTATTGTTTTTCTTTAGTGGCATGGCATTATTTCATGCCGAAATCTAAATATGAAAACTCAAACTTATTGTTTTTCTTTAGTGGCCTGGCATTATTTCATGCCGAAATCTAAATATGAAAACTCAAACTTATTGTTTTTCTTTAGTGGCATGGCATTATTTCATGCCGAAATCTAAATATGAAAACTCAAACTTATTGTTTTTCTTTAGTGGCCTGGCATTATTTCATGCCGAAATCTAAATATGAAAACTCAAACTTATTGTTTTTCTTTAGTGGCATGGCATTATTTCATGCCGAAATCTAAATATGAAAACTCAAACTTATTGTTTTTCTTTAGTGGCCTGGCATTATTTCATGCCTAAATCTAAATATGAAAACTCAGACTTATTGTTTTTCTTTAGTGGCATGGCATTATTTCATGCCGAAATCTAAATATGAAAACTCAAACTTATTGTTTTTCTTTAGTGGCATGGCATTATTTCATGCCGAAATCTAAATATGAAAACTCAAACTTATTGTTTTTCTTTAGTGGCATGGCATTATTTCATGCCGAAATCTAAATATGAAAACTCAAACTTATTGTTTTTCTTTAGTGGCCTGGCATTATTTCATGCCGAAATCTAAATATGAAAACTCAAACTTATTGTTTTTCTTTAGTGGCCTGGCATTATTTCATGCCTAAATCTAAATATGAAAACTCAAACTTATTGTTTTTCTTTAGTGGCCTGGCATTATTTCATGCCTAAATCTAAATATGAAAACTCAAACTTATTGTTTTTCTTTAGTGGCATGGCATTATTTCATGACCTAAATCTAAATATGAAAACTCAAACTTATTGTTTTTCTTTAGTGGCCTGGCATTATTTCATGCCTAAATCTAAATATGAAAACTCAAACTTATTGTTTTTCTTTAGTGGCATGGCATTATTTCATGACCTAAATCTAAATATGAAAACTCAAACTTATTGTTTTTCTTTAGTGGCATGGCATTATTTCATGCCGAAATCTAAATATGAAAACTCAAACTTATTGTTTTTCTTTAGTGGCATGGCATTATTTCATGCCTAAATCTAAATATGAAAACTCAAACTTATTGTTTTTCTTTAGTGGCATGGCATTATTTCATGACGAAATCTAAATATGAAAACTCAAACTTATTGTTTTTCTTTAGTGGCATGGCATTATTTCATGCCGAAATCTAAATATGAAAACTCAAACTTATTGTTTTTCTTTAGTGGCATGGCATTATTTCATGACCTAAATCTAAATATGAAAACTCAAACTTATTGTTTTTCTTTAGTGGCATGGCATTATTTCATGCCGAAATCTAAATATGAAAACTCAAACTTATTGTTTTTCTTTAGTGGCATGGCATTATTTCATGACGAAATCTAAATATGAAAACTCAAACTTATTGTTTTTCTTTAGTGGCCTGGCATTATTTCATGCCGAAATCTAAATATGAAAACTCAAACTTATTGTTTTTCTTTAGTGGCATGGCATTATTTCATGACCTAAATCTAAATATGAAAACTCAAACTTATTGTTTTTCTTTAGTGGCATGGCATTATTTCATGCCGAAATCTAAATATGAAAACTCAAACTTATTGTTTTTCTTTAGTGGCCTGGCATTATTTCATGCCTAAATCTAAATATGAAAACTCAAAGTTATTGTTTTTCTTTAGTGGCATGGCATTATTTCATGCCGAAATCTAAATATGAAAACTCAAACTTATTGTTTTTCTTTAGTGGCATGGCATTATTTCATGACCTAAATCTAAATATGAAAACTCAAACTTATTGTTTTTCTTTAGTGGCATGGCATTATTTCATGCCGAAATCTAAATATGAAAACTCAAACTTATTGTTTTCCTTTAGTGGCCTGGCATTATTTCATGCCTAAATCTAAATATGAAAACTCAAACTTATTGTTTTTCTTTAGTGGCATGGCATTATTTCATGCCTAAATCTAAATATGAAAACTCAAACTTATTGTTTTTCTTTTGGGTCATGGCATTATTTCATGCCGAAATCTAAATATGAAAACTCAAACTTATTGTTTTTCTTTAGTGGCATGGCATTATTTCATGACGAAATCTAAATATGAAAACTCAAACTTATTGTTTTTCTTTAGTGGCCTGGCATTATTTCATGCCGAAATCTAAATATGAAAACTCAAACTTATTGTTTTTCTTTAGTGGCATGGCATTATTTCATGACCTAAATCTAAATATGAAAACTCAAACTTATTGTTTTTCTTTAGTGGCATGGCATTATTTCATGCCGAAATCTAAATATGAAAACTCAAACTTATTGTTTTTCTTTAGTGGCCTGGCATTATTTCATGCCTAAATCTAAATATGAAAACTCAAACTTATTGTTTTTCTTTAGTGGCATGGCATTATTTCATGCCGAAATCTAAATATGAAAACTCAAACTTATTGTTTTTCTTTAGTGGCATGGCATTATTTCATGACCTAAATCTAAATATGAAAACTCAAACTTATTGTTTTTCTTTAGTGGCATGGCATTATTTCATGCCGAAATCTAAATATGAAAACTCAAACTTATTGTTTTCCTTTAGTGGCCTGGCATTATTTCATGCCTAAATCTAAATATGAAAACTCAAACTTATTGTTTTTCTTTAGTGGCATGGCATTATTTCATGCCGAAATCTAAATATGAAAACTCAAACTTATTGTTTTTCTTTAGTGGCCTGGCATTATTTCATGCCTAAATCTAAATATGAAAACTCAAACTTATTGTTTTCCTTTAGTGGCATGGCATTATTTCATGCCGAAATCTAAATATGAAAACTCAAACTTATTGTTTTTCTTTAGTGGCCTGGCATTATTTCATGCCGAAATCTAAATATGAAAACTCAAACTTATTGTTTTTCTTTAGTGGCATGGCATTATTTCATGCCGAAATCTAAATATGAAAACTCAAACTTATTGTTTTTCTTTAGTGCCATCGCATTATTTCATGCCGAAATCTAAATAGAAAACTCAAACTTTTTTATTAAATCAACAGAAAAACACAATTTCATATTAATTACTTCTTAGTTTCATTTTTTTTTTCCAAATAATCTTACAAAATCAAACGAGGATTGAAAATTTGTTTCTCCTTTCAAGAAATGAGATTTAATCATAACAAATTGCTTGATTTTGGTGGGGTCGGGTGACAATGAATGCTATGTTTTCAATTTCACTAGAAAATCAATTGACAAAATATGTATTCTTGATTTTTTTTAAATATATTGTTGGTATTTTTACGATAAAAATTTATTTGTTATAGTTTCGATTTTAGTTTAGGTGTTAACACAAGCTGGGACCCTAACAGATGCTATCATCCCGGGGGTCAGGGTGAACCTGGGAACAACATCAATTAAAAGAAAACTTATTGTTTTTCTTTAGTGGCATGGCATTATTTCATGCCGAAATCTAAATATGAAAACTCAAACTTATTGTTTTTCTTTAGTGGCATGGCATTATTTCATGCCGAAATCTAAATATGAAAACTCAAACTTATTGTTTTTCTTTTGGGGCATGGCATTATTTCATGCCGAAATCTAAATATGAAAACTCAAACTTATTGTTTTTCTTTAGTGGCATGGCATTATTTCATGCCGAAATCTAAATATGAAAACTCAAACTTATTGTTTTTCTTTTGGGCCATGGCATTATTTCATGCCGAAATCTAAATATGAAAACTCAAACTTATTGTTTTTCTTTAGTGGCATGGCATTATTTCATGCCGAAATCTAAATATGAAAACTCAAACTTATTGTTTTTCTTTAGTGGCATGGCATTATTTCATGCCGAAATCTAAATATGAAAACTCAAACTTATTGTTTTTCTTTTGGGGCATGGCATTATTTCATTATTTAAAAGAAACTTTAATTCCCCGATCAGAGTCCTTGCTGCCGGATGTAGTTTATCGTCGTACTCAGGACGAAGCTTTTAATAAACTCCCTTCGTACCCTATCGTCATTCTGTGTTATCCTTATTTTTCCACGAAATATTCTGACAGTTATCTTTATCTTTGTTGTTTTAATTCCGAAGTTTCAGAAAGTAGAGTTCTTCTTTAGAAATGGTTTGACTTCCGATAAAATCAGGGTTGGCAATATTGCGTTCATTTTCATTCTTGATCAACCGGTTTCGGAAACTTTTAGAGGTAAAGATGATTGCGGTTTTTTTGTTTATTTTTTAGCTTCCAAAACTTTTCAGTTTAGTTTACAAAGCTTTATTTTAATTGATTTTTTTTTATGGAATCTCGGGTCAACATTGTTTAAATTCTAAAAGACGTGACTCTTTAAAAAGTAAAACAAGGACAAAGATTTATAAATTTATTTAGTTTACTTATGCAATGCATAATTATATGGGACAGCAGTCCCCAGATACACCAACACACACACACACATACACACAGATGAAAACACATACACATACACATACACACAGATGAAAACACATACACATACACATACATACAGATGAAATCAAACACAAGAATGAAGAAAAGAAAAGTAATAACCTTTAAAATATGTTAAAAATTGTTAGCGTGCAGCAGCGATCATTTTACGCAGGGCCCAAGGATAAAAGCTGTCCCTAAAGCAATTTCTCCTACAAACTAAAAGAACGTTGCCCAAAAGTTCAAACAACTGGCATTTGGAATCATTTTTTTCTGTTTTTCTGCGACAACAAGAAGTGCAAATGTACTCCAAGGAGTGAAACGAACAGATGATTATTTTCTGGATAATATTTACAATTTTTTCGAAGGATCTCTTGCCACTGCCAAACAATTGCCAAAGATCAGTGGAACAAAGGGAGACAACTTTAAGTACAGTTTTCACCAGTTTTTTCCCTTAGACTAGTCACCGCCACTGAATTTTCAATAACTTAGGGTTTCAAATTAAATTTTAAAAATGTAAAAGCATTCTTCAAGATTTCATTTTAGCTTTAATTAAAAGCTCAATGATTAAATTTATTATTTCTAGTAAGTAAAATATTCTGGTGTATTTCAAATAGAAATTATATAGATTGGAATGTCAAATAATTGCTCGATTTCTAAAAAAAAACTTTTAAAAGCGGCCATATTCTTCATTTCTAAGAAATTTGTAGACAAAACAAATTTATTGGTTTTAAAAATCTTCCAAAATTAAATTATAGATTTGTGACAGGTTATTTTAGTAAAATTATAAAACTTAAAGTTAAATTAATCTGATTTGAAATAAATATTATTTATTTATAGACATGACATAAATAAGTTTTTAACTACCTAGCAATTTTTACTAATTAACATATTTTCAGCAATTATTTAATATTTTATTGATTTTTAATTAGGTTTTAAGAAGCTTTATGAAATTTACATTTTATCTCTAGGTTCTTAAGTTTACTACATTAAATAAAAAAATTAAACAATTGAAATATGAGCCAAACTAAAATATGCATAAAATCAAAATATTTAGTAAAATAACAATTAAGAAAAATAAAACTTTTTTTGATATTTTGAAGGGGTGATTTGCAAAGACGTTAATGATGAAACAGAACTGAATTAAAAGTGAAATAAATGCAGTGCGCCAAACATCACTTAAATTACGTTACCTTTTTAAGGATTATGTCATGTATAGATTCCCATAGGTAAAAATTAGAAACATTTTTTTCACTAAAAATATTTTAAATTTTTAAAAAAAAATACTTGGATACAAACGACTGTCATGAGCTTTTCAAATTTTGATTCGTAAAAATACTTTTCGCTTAACGATATCACCAAACGGACGTCTTGAAAGCAATGTAGAATTTTAAACGATTTTTGAACTATTATATTATTATAATTAAAATTTTAAAGAAATAAAAAAAATTCTTGTAAAAATTCATTATTTATCGAAAAATTTTTTATTTCTTCTGACAATAGTGTCGTTAATATAACTTATTTACAAAAGTAAATAAAAGCTTTTGTAATTAAATAATGTCATATTTTTATTGCATCTTTTATTTTACAATTCAGAGCAGATTTTCGATGAAACGGGTAACTGTTTTACAAGAACATTTGATGATTTACTTTCTCCAAGAAGTCCTGCTTCTAACTAATAACCCCCCCCCCACACACACACACACACACACTCGAAATTTCATAAAGTAAGCGGGTGGCAACATATTTAAAAAAAAAATATATTTTTTGCCAAAATTTTTTTTAAAAATTTCGAAAATAATGTCACTCATTTCTGAATATGTCCTGAAAGTTTCATTAAAATTCGACAATTATTTGAATTTTGCAAGAATTTAAAAATCAATGTTTTCCACCGGAAAAAAAAACGCAAAAAATAACTAACCTTTATCAAGATTTTTAACCAAAATTTACAACGTGCTACATATGAGTGAAAAATGTTAAAAAGTAATCAAAAAAATACTTTGGTTTTTCCTCTAAATAATAACTTAAACATTTTGATGACAAAACTTTGTTTCTATTGAGTTTGGGGCCTTTTCTCATCATGTTATACTGTTTTTTACGCGACCAAGTGGAGGTACTTAACTTAGACTATAAAATGGGAAAAACTTTTGCTTCCAAATTTTAATTAATATCCGTTGATGAATCAAGATTTCTCACCTTAAACAAAGGACAATAAAAAAAAAAGTACATTCTCAATAGAGTAGATGTCGAAGGTTATCAGTAGATCACATTGTAATTTTGTTTCTGAAAATTATCACTAAATATAGTTCCTTCTGCGCTTTCTTGACTATAGTATAGTAATAATGGATGCATTGTTGAAGATCTCTCTTGTGTTTGCTAATCTAAGAGTTGTCCTCTGCAATGAATGTACCAAGAAAAGTAATTTTATTCACCCTGTCTACACAAACCCCGTCGATACCTTGAGCTCCTTGATAAGATCCAAGGAAGAATCATCAATATTACTAGTCCTGATCTGGCAACTCGGCTTCAGTCACTTTCCCATCGCCGTAACGTTGCCTCCCGGTGTCTTTTCTATAAATACTTTCATGGTAACTGTTCGGATGAGCGGTGATTAAATGAAAACAGTTTCATTTTGGAGACATTAAAATTTACAAGCCATTTCCTGTCCCAATTTACCACTGATCAGATCTCATTTTCAAGAGAAGCGACTAGGTTAACTTTGTCAGCTCTGACGGATTTGCTATTGAGACTGGAGTAAATGGTAGTGACATCTGCATAAATGCCTACTTGGGAACTGATGACATCAGGAAGAACATTGATCAAAAACAGATTTCACGATTTGATAGGAATGATTGGATTCATTCAAACAATAGCCCTGTAATACCGTAGGCCTGAAGCTTACATCGAAGACCAGCATGCCAAACCCTGTCAAACGCCTTTGAGATATCTAGAGCCACAGCTCGAGCTTCGCCAAGAGCTTCATATACATCTTCATTGATGGTCCGGCAAAACGGAAGCCATATTATTTGTCAGAGTGAGAGGAAAGATCCTTAACCACTTCAACACTGACCAAAGCCTCGAATACAGCGAGGCAATAGTTGTAGAGTTTGGAGAGACTTGGAGCCCATTCTGTTCTAGGGAGAAATCAGATGTTGGTACGCTGAGTGAGTGTTAGGGTTGGAACAGAATTTCTGAGCAATGCATTCAACCTTATCTGCTGTCGATGTCAGAACCTCGAATTGATTGAATAGAGGAGGGATTGAGGATTTGCTGTTGTTCAGTCCACACTTCCAGAGCCGTCAATAATCTCTAGAACCGGATTTGCGAGATGCTATATGTTGTTTTATTCTATCAGTAAACAGTAACTTCGCTTCTTTCAAAGAGACGTCGGTTGCAATCAGATGTGTCGCTCTGGAAGAACAGTCAAAAGAACTGATTCTTGTGGACTATAGCAGCCGAGCCTGCAGGTGAGAACCAAGGAGATGAATGCAGTTTAACTTGGTATTTCCTTGCTGGAATGGAAGTATTGATGCCGGCTTTCATTCAGAAGGTGACCTCAGACGTATATTTTTGAACAGGATTATTAAGAACTTCATTTCAAGGGACGTCACGAAGGAAATCACGGAACGAGTCCCAATCTGCTCGTTGATAATAGAAAGATATTCTATTGGTAGGAGGTTCTTGGCTGGTTGGGGAGCGGAAAGAAATATTTACACGACACTACCGCATGATCAGAGTTGCCAAGAAGACAGAGCTGCGTAGTACGAAAAGAGTCAAGGATAAAGGTAAAAAAAAGAGAATCAAGAAGAGAAGTGTGTCCGTCAAGTTTACTAGGGAAACGCGTGGAGAAGTTAAGAGTTTGGATGCCAGCGAGATCAGTGACAGAGTCTTTAAGCCACTTGGTATTGTGGGCATTAAATTCACCGAATACAAATAAATGTGCAAACGAATGTAGAGGGTGATTGCCTTGTCTATCGAAAGTGAAATACTATGTAGCAGTCTTGAGAGGAAGGCGAATTGTAGAGAAAGAAGAGATGATTGAGTTTAGTAGAGACGGAGACTAGAGATTCAAGAGAAAGTTCCATAACCAACGGAGATGTTCGTGAGCATAAACTCTCAGGCCAGGCATGTGGACATTAGAGTCCTTCCTAAGGAGAGAGAAGTTGCCAGGAATTAAGAAAACACAGGAGAGGATTGAAGAGTTAAGATTAGTTTCGCAGAGAGCTAGGATGTCCCAAGACGTTTCAAATAACGATTTCACACTGCAGATATGATACGAAAACCACAAATGTTGGAGGTAATAAGGTTAAAATGTGTCTTTTATTTATTTATTTTGTTGAGCTAGTTTAGGTTTATATCTGTGGATGTTTATAGTCATAATGTGTTATTTTGGCAAGGAAAGGCCTAGGGCAGTAGTAGCAGTCGATAGTCGATGTAACATGTGCAGGAAGGCAACTGGTGCAGACTGCAACATAGTGTGGTCTCAGGATTACCCACGGTAGGTACTTGCAGGAACACCCTTTCATGCACGAAATAGCTCTGCAAGTAGGCCGATAATATGCAACTGTTGATCAGAAGAACCTCTCAAGACACTACGCACCTAAATATCAGTCAGGAAGAGTAAGCAGAAAACTACCAACCTGGTACCCTTCAGCATGAACAGACGCCATCCAGACATATCACAAAAAATCATGACAGCACCACTGAAAGAGGAAAGGAAAAGAACCGAGAACCCCTTTCTAAGCAGGGATGAGCCTCTACTCCTGTTCATGAGAAGGTGGGGGAGTATGATAAGAAAGCCTATCTACTTCTATTTGAAAAAAAAAAAACTCATACAGAGAGAGAGTGAGAGAGAGTGAGAGAGAGAAAGAGAGTGAGAGAGGGAGAGAGAGGAAGAGGGAGAGAGCGAGAGAGAGAGAGAGGTAGAGAGAGAGAGGGAGAGAGAGAGTGTGAGAGAGAGAGAGGGAGAGAGAGAGAGGCACAAAAAAAAAGAAAACAATCTCGGATTTGACTTCCAGACAAATTATTTCAAGGAATGAACTTTCAGATATCTTATTTTGAGAATCGAACTGTGACCCACAGATGCCCCAGCACAAACATGCGCTGGGGAGTAAAAAAAAAAAGTGTATATTTATTATTTGTATAAATTGTTGTACTGTTGTAAATCGATCATTGTTTTGTTAGCACCAGAAGTTAATATGCGCTACTTTATACACACACACACTCACACACACACACGCGCGCGCGCACACACACACACTAACACACACAGAGACGCACACACACACTAACACACACAGAGACGCACACACACACATACATACACACACACATACATATATATATATATATACTTGTATATTTAGGCAGCAATCCTTCCTTTATGCATGTTTCATTAAAAACGACAGACAAGGTACTACGGTTAAACATTTCATTTAATTTTTCTTGTGTTCTAACAAGAGCTTTCTTTTCTGGACAAAGGGTGTGTAAGAATTGTCTAAATGTTTTATATTTCCGATCGCTTTCGGCTATACCTTTAGCCATTATCAAGGATGATTCGATTTTTCAGCTTAATTGAGTGTGTGCATTATGTGTATATTTTAGTGTGTGGTAGGGATGTTTTTAATAAGTTTTTGATAAGAGGACACTGAGAAGTTTAAATTTAAGTTTTTTTTAATACGTCACATTGTGATAATAGAAAATGATGCCTAAAACAGTGAAACATTGTAAGAATATGGACACAAACTTGATGACTAATCCGAACAATTCCTCTTCAATCTATCAATCAAATCATTCTTACATATTTCAGTCCCCTCCCGACACACGTTGGTAAATCAAAAAATTATACAAGAAATATGTGAGCAGACGGACGCAGTTTAATGTAAATAAACCAACATTGACTTATTTATCCGCCTCTACACCAAACTTTTTTTTTTATTAAATCTGTTAAATTTCCTTTCTTTCGGAAATTGAGTTTACACGCCATGTTCGCCGGAAAGAATCTGGCTTTAGTTTCCGGAGTCCAAATTATTTGATTAGGTTGGATGTAGTAAATCAGAAAATATGATAAGTATGTTTAACTTATTTTAGCCGAATGAAAAAGTTTCTAAGATGAATTCACGTAGAAATCATTCTGTGTACCGATGAGATTCAAATAACTTTACATGTGTCGCGTATCTGTGCAACATCACAAGTTGCGTTCCCCGCCTCTCTCTCTCTCAATGTCTCAATGTCTCGCTCTCTCTTTCTCTCGTACTCTCTCTCTCTCTCTCTCTTTCTCTGTCCTACACTCTCTCCTTCTCTCTCTGTCTCTGTCTGTCTGTCTGTCTCTCTCTTTCTCACAAACACACATACACATACATAAGTAGGTACACCATCTGTTGAGCAAAAAGCATTTATTTTATTTAAAAAATTCAAATTCATGTAATAACTGTTTCCGGCTGCGGACGTATTCATTCACTCATGAGTTGGATACACGTGTCTGTGTGTGTGTGTGTGTGTGTGTGTGTGTGTGTGTGTGTGTGTGGATATATTTTAATGGCTCTAAAACGAAACTGCTATCATTTAACCACATAGAAGAATTTTTCCTGTCCGCCTGACACTATACTCAGCACACTGCGCTCTCTCGAACTCACGTTTTCAAATGACTTGATGTGGGGCAAATACATCGAATCAATAGCTGCATCTACTGCAAGGAAAGTTAGGTCACTGTGTCATGCCAGAAGGTTTTTGTAGTCAGAATCCATCTTGCGCAATTACAAATCCTACCATTCGGTCCGTACATTGAATTTACTTCTGACATATTTGCTATGGTGCTCCTGCTATTCATTTCGAGGTTCTTGACAAAATCCAAAAAAAGGATTTGCAATGTAATCGATCCTGATTTAATATCTCGACTTCAGTCTCTTTCTCACTCACGCGACGTGGCTTCTCTCTGTCTTTCTACAAATATTTTCCCGACAACTGCTCTAACGACCTTTTTCCCTGGTGTTCGGGCTATGTGATTTTAAGTGTACTACTAGATTGGCATCTAGGTCCCACCCTTTTACAGTTAAATTAGTTAAATGTAACCACAACTTCTATTCCGACAGTTTCTTTTCTCTCACTCCCCTCCAGTGGAACTCCCTTCCGTTTTCTTGCTTCCCTGATAACTAAAATCTTTAAAAATTTATCAAGAAGATAGAAGATGGCGAATGACGTTGCATGACGTTCAGTTTCTATCCTTTCCTCGGTCCCCCTCTACCCAATCATTTCCTTCACCTTCAGTCTCTTTAAAACCTGCGTACCAGTGGCATTCCTGTCTTGCTTGGGGCAATATATATATATATATATATATATATATATATATATATATATATATATATATATTGTATATTTAGGCAGCAATTTTTCATTGATGCATCTTTCATTAAATAATATAGACAAGTTTTGTCTATTTATTTTAAGTAAGTTTCTTTCATATTGTCTGATAAGCTTAATATTATTATCATTGAAGGACGAAAGGAAATCACCATATTGACACATGTTTAAATCCAATCTAAGCTTTCGGCTTACATAAGCCATTATCAAAGATGACAATTTCAATAAATCAAACAACACACGGACAAAACAACAATGATAGTCCGCCCTTGCTGCATGAAAAATTTCCAAGTAACGACAAACTCACTTTAACGGCGCTTGACTCTACATTTAAATGATAATTCTAACATTTTAGGCATTTAAAACAACATGCCTGCCCGCGTACTCAATTCCGGAAAATCTTTTTTGAAAACACAACTAGACTTAAACATGGAAACAATAAACAAAAATTTTAAATTTTTGAAGCTATATACATAAAACAGTTGAAAACTAACCTGAACAAAATAAACTATGAAATCTCCACAAATATCCTTAAATGTCTATAATTGATAACAGAAGCCATTTGTTTATACCAACGGCTTCCCATACTTAATTCTTCTCGTTTTTCACGCTCTCGTGGTCATGTGTATATACGTATATACGAGTTTGTCTTTACTTGGAAATTTTTCCAAATGTTTTCTTATTTGTTATTTCTTCGCATCAGCTGTAAACCTTTCAGGTTTTTATTTCAATAGCTTCGTTATTTCTGTGTTTAGTTTCTTGACGGTAAGAAAATCTTTGGACATTGTGTGTCTTTTATTCAGTTGTCTCGAGCCAATTATTGAAGAACATTGGAATAAAGCGAATTTGCGAAGGAAGACTGACAGCGAAACAAACATTCAGAATTTTCCTGTACCTTATCAAATAAATATCAACATTGAAAGAAAGACGCAAGCAATCGTCGTTTTGTTTTTTGACCGTTTCTTCCAAAAGCTATGAAATATAATATGGTCGATTTTCCATGGCGAAATTGGTTTCTTAAGTGAAGACATTCTGTTTTAGAAAATTAATTGATGGAAGTGTAAAACTAAATAACGATTCCTAAATATTGCAATGATAATAATCACAATATTTTGCATATTGATTTAGCAACCAAACCAATCCAAACCACAGACGCACACACATACACATATGCATGCATAAACAACAGAGAAGGACGTTATTCATCAGTTTCTTGAATAATTCTACGTATTTTCGCATATTTGTGAGTAATTTCCTTGACAGTGTCTCCAGGATTCGAATATTATCGATCTGAACAATTTATATTGGTCACCAAGTGGGTTCCCGACCAAATGTTATTGAATAAAGCCCGCATTATGCTAACCCGACGGATTCATTCATATATCAGAACCTTGTCGATTATAGATTACACATTATTTCAGATGGCACCTTTACCAAAAGGCATCAAAATCTAAATAAAAATAAAACCTGTTTAGTTTAAAAGATATTGAAATTATTTTTTCAAAATTAATTGCATTAATAAAAGATTGCTACCAAAAAACAATGAATTTGAAAAAAATCTAAAAAATCTACTATATATATATATATATATATATATGTATGTATGTATGTATGTATTAATAATTGTGCATATGGGCTCTAATCCCTCTTTTATACAAATTTCATTGAAGACAACTGAGCATGCGATTGAGCTTTTTATTAAATTTTTCTTGCATTCATGCAATTATTTTCTTTTCTCGACATAAAATGTGTAAAAACTCTCCAAACGTTCTATGGATCCAATCACTTTCAACTAATCTATCAGCTATTATCAAGGATATTTTAACGGAATATGCAGGTTCTTATATATGTGTATTTATAGGGTTGGGAATGTTTGTTCTTATAATTTCCGAACACGGTCAGAACGTTGTGGCCATGTTCATAGTAGACACTTGGCTTCGTCTTCTTTTTTATTATATATATACATATATATTGAATTTTTCTTGAACTTCTCAAACATTCAAGCCGGTAGACAAAAATAAATATATATACTGTTTAATAAATAAACAGGTGTCTACTCAAATAGGAGTGTCGACTAAGAATAACGTTTAAAGTGTTAAAAGATCTGTCGGATTAATAACGAATCAATTACTTTCTCTAAAATTTGCTTTGTTTACGTTTAGATTCGAAACTGTGGAAATATTAAAAATTTTGGCGGATCTCTGACGAGAGAAGTTTCGCTTAAAAATACAATTCGGACCGCTACCTGACTAATTGTATTTCTGTAGCTCAGTTGGTGAGAGCGCAAATTTACCTTCTAGCGGGAGGCAGGTTCAAATCTTGCAAGAGAGCATAATCTTTTCTTTAAGATTTATCAGATATTCAAGCCGGTAGACGAAGATAAATAAATAGACTGTTTAATGAATAAACAAAGCGTCTACTCAAATACGACTATCCACTAAAATAACGCTTGAAGTGATTTTTTTTATTTCACACACACACACACACACACACACACACACACACATATATATATATATATATATATCAGGGTACTATGTCCCAAAGAAACTTACCAATTCCTATCAGTCAAAATGCAAAGACGAGGAGGAAAAAACTAACAATAAAGTACAAAACTCAACACAGAACAACTACATGCGACATCACCAAATATAGAGGAAACCATACGACAGATGTTTGGTTTGGTTTACGGCATATCAACCCCAATGGGTTATTTAATGCCGACACCATTTTTATTGCTGGCAAATGTTTTTCTTCAAAAATGTATATCTGGGAATATTTTTCCTTGAAGAAATCTATAGCTGGTCATATTTTTTTTCAAAGAATGCATAGCTGTTTGTATTGCTACTACTTTTTTTTAAGTATTGCTGATAATAATTTTCCCTTCAAAAATTATTACTGGTAATATTTTTTTTATTACAAAGTATTTCTGGTGTTAAAACCTATTTTTACACAAGTTTGGGTGTCAACTATTTACCCATGTTTGGGACCCTAACAGGTGCTACCACCCTAGGTCAGAGCGGACCTGGGAACACCAGCAATTAAGAGGTGTTTCCACGCTCCTCAAAACCTCCTGATCAGAGGCCTTGTTGTTGGACGTAGTTTATCGTCTGACCCAGGACGCGGATGTAGTTTATCGTCTTACCCAGGAAGCCGATGTAGTTTATTGTCATACCCAGGACGCGAATGTAGTTTATCGTCATACCCAGGACGGCACAATAGATGTAAGAACCCAAATACATACAAACACACCCACACAACAAATACAATTACCAAAATACACTTGACAACACACAAACCAAGGTTTACCATACCATAACACAGCCAGACATCTGACAAAACACACACACATTAGCAAAGTGAACACTTACAGATAGCACCTAACACAACAAAAACAAACTACTACTCATAGCAAGAGATACAATCAAAATTCGCCACAAATCTCTACTTAACCCCATACAGAAACAACAAATCTAGAAACATCTGGAACATCCCTTACAGCAAAAACAATCACACTTATAGAAGACCATCTAAAAATAACAACCCCAATTTTACCAAGGGAAATTTTCAATGTCTAGAAAACCCAAGACATGTAGAAAACCCGGAATATGTGGAAAGAAATAATCATCATTTTTAGAAACCCCAATCCGAACAAGAAAACCAGTTCAGATGACACAAAACCAAAAATAATAAACCTATCTACACATACACTTATAACGGACGAAATTTACTTAATAAAATTAGGCCTCGAATTCTGCCCCTACCCCGAAAAGCAAAATATAACAGACTTAAAAAAAAAAAGACCTTAGAGAATGTGAACGCAAACTGACTGATAGAAACATTAAATATTAACAAAAAACATTACAGATGACTCAATAGTAAAAAAAAATCCTAAACAAAAAATATAATAGAAATGAATGAAACATATTTTTTGAAAAACTCTAGAACCTCATCCTAGACGAAAAATAATATTCAATAACCTCACATACGGATCTTTAAAGTAGCCTTAGAAAACATCCGGAGAAATAAGAGCATAATTATAAAAGAAGCAGACAAAGGCATCATGGACAATATAAAAGAAAAAATTCTGAAGGGACTTGGGGATAAGAACAATTATAAATTAATCAACACCAAACATAGACAAAAATATTACATCAAAAATTACAAAACTCTGCACAACAAATAATAAAATATTAGCAAAAAAAAAAAAGAAGAAAAGGACTTCATCCCCAAAACTATTAATTTTTACGGACAACTGAAAATTCACAAATCGTGTGAAACAAAAGCAGCTATCCAGACACAAACATCTGAATGTATTAACATCCCAAACAACCTCAGTGATTTCACGTCCAGACCCATAGTAGCAGGACCAGCCTGTTTAACTAGCAGACTCAGTAACTTAACAGACATTATAACATCATACTACAACCATTTACTCTAAAGAGCTTAAGAGCTACATAAGAGACGATATGCACTTCCTTAGCTCCATGCCACAAAAAGTAGACCCAGGAACATGACGCAGCATTTGTCATTAGCAGCCTGTATAAAAAAATACCCCCTATGAATTAGGTAAACATATGCTCCCCTAACCTTAGCTTAACTACAGGAAAACATTTATGAAAAGATTGAGCAAAAATATGAGGAAAATATAAAAACGTACATTACTAAATGAAGATGAAGCAATCATTTAAGTATCTCTTCCTACTTATAGATGATTGCTTCTCATGGGGCAATATTAACGAATGACACATTTTACTCCAAAACTTACACCGAAGATTAAATCCACCCAAGATCATAATTTTAACGAACTGACATTATTAGATGTTCTTATCAGAAATAGAAATTACCAAATTATCAGATATCACGACAATATCTTAATTTCAAGAGCCATCACCCAAAAAGCTGTCTAAAATCCATCACCTATTCCCTAGCACGTAGAATTTGCCCTACAAGCGCCTCCGAAAACCCAACCTAGAAGAATTATATAAAAATCTTATAACAAAAAGGATACCCCACACTACTGATAAAGAAAGGTTTTGAACTAGCAAGTTTGAACTAGCGTTAGACCAACTATGAAACCCAAAGAAATGCAATAACAAACACATTCTAGTATTTGTCTCAACATACAAGAAAAATCCAGAACTATTTACAGAAATAACAAGAAACCTAGAACTAATTATCTAGACTTAGTTAACACACAATAAAAGGGTCACAAAATACAACAAGATGTGGAGTTTGTGGTATGATTATTGAAGGAATCTCCTATACTTTTGAAAACTCCATAACAACATTCACAATAAGGAAAATCTTAAACTGTAACTCCAAAGGTGTAATTTATGCAGTTAGGGGCACAAAATGCAACAAGTCTTATATAGGTATCATTTAAGCACTAAACAACAGAGTTTCCCTACACAAAAGCAACATTAAATTATCAGACAATAGAAAACTCTTTGTGTCACAACAGATTATTTCAATATATCAAACAAACGATTACTCTTACCTCCAAACACAAGAAAAAAAAACTTCATAGACAAATTTACACCAGCACTAAACAAATCATAATCCCACGCACATAAACCCACTCGGTTTTTATTTAATTTTAATTTAAAGTCGGTCATAGCATTTGGTAGGGAAAACTCGCTTTAAGATATGACTTGCAACATTATGAAGATGGTTCACATTCTGAAGACCTGAAACAGAACACAGAAGCTATCGATACAAGTTCACCGTAAAATTTATTTCAACATTGCGAATTTAATTTATTGATACACAGAAACGGAAGCGAGAGTTTGCGGGGAATTCATTCAAGCTGGCTTGATCTTAGAAGATCAGGTTTCTTTTATGGAACTTTCAGATAAAGGTATTTGCTGTGATCTAAACGCATGGACGGCTCACAAAAATGGAAAGAAACGATGGAACTTTTGATAATTTCAACTCCACAGATCTACCCCACCACGCTCACTGTTCAATTACTTGATAATTACTGATACTCATTGCTCATCCATATGTACTGTCTTGCCCACATCCAAAGGATGAAGCTCACGTCAAAAGTCAGTTCCCTTGGCTCTTGAACATCCAAAATAGCATGTGAGTATAACTGCGAATTATAAAACTTTTTACTAGGTCGTCCACAGCGACAGAAGATTTATCAAAAGTTACGATGGCCAGTGGAAGTTTTGAACTCTTAATACTTTATGCATTATTGATTTTAACCTGTATCACTAAGTCAATTTCATGTTCGTACTCCGGTTCTCCTCTCATATTTCCAGGTACGAATATAATTTATCCTCTTTCCTTTGGATGAACATGAAAATATTTCGCTATTCTATCGCTATTCACATGGTAAATCTTCTGATGAGCTACATTCATTAGTTTCACCAGTTCAGACATTTACTACAGCTAAAACGCTACACACTCTGCAACAAATCCTTACAATTCCCTTCATATTCCGTTAGTAAGAAGAAAGTTCCATTCGGACAACTTCTTTCCAAGAAACTCTACTTTGGGATACAGACTCCTGAAGGGATGCTTCCTACAATCTTAACCATTGCAAGTTTATTTTTAACCGTTATCATTCCTATATAAAGTTGCACATTTTATCCCCTCCTTTTCCGTTCATACAACATCATTCAGTATTCCCCTACCATGAGGAGTTATTGGGTTCTTGTATTGTGTGAATAATTAGTTAAAATAAAAAATAAATAAAATTAATTCCTTTAGATAATCACAATCCTTGTCGAAGGCTGTAGATTTTAATCTTATACCATTATATATATATATATATATATATATATATATATATATATATATATATATATATATATATGGATACACCTAGTGAGCCAGACAAACCTACCTAGGTAGGTTTGTCTGGCTCACTAGGTGTATCTAGGTCTGCTCTACGATTGTATTGAGCTTTTGTTAGTTAGTTGTCTACTCATATCGGGGTTTTTTCTTTGGGCTTCAGACCTGCATCTGTGCGATTTGTTCGACGGTAGTTCATGTTTGTAGCTCTTTCTTTTTTTAAAACCTTTTTTCCCTCGAGATTGATTTGATTATTTGCAAATCAAAAATTCGAGGGTTTTTCGAAACGAGTCTAGTTATATATATATATATATATATATATATATATATATATATATATATATATATTATCTACCTATATAGACAAGAATTAAGACAAAAAAGAACAAATGAACATCGTTAAGTAGTCCTCAGCCTCTGTAAAAATACAGGATAAAGAAGAGCACTGGAGTGTTCTTCTTTTGTATGGCGTGTTCCTTCCTAGCGTAAGTGATCATGGCCCTCCCCATCTTCCTGTCCCTTGTAGCTCTTAATATTTTCTCTTTTTGTCTCTCTTCCAAGTTCTGTCTTTGTCTTTCTCCCAGACCCTATTCTGCTCAAGCCTATTAAATATGTCTCGCTTTGCTCTGCCCCGTTCCTCTTTCCTTCTATCTGTCCTGTGAGTTTCAGATTTTCCAAGCCCTCCTTTTTTATTACGATGATCTCATGCCCCAGAAATTTCAACTGCCTCTTCCTGGTGTTACGTATAAGTTTCCACTTTGTTTCTATTCTCTCCAAAACCTCGTCGATGCTCACATGTTCGGCCCATGGTATCCTTAGCATCCTTCTGTAGAGCCACATTTCTGTTGCTTTGAGTCTAAAATGTAAATTACAGGTCGGGGATACTAAAATTATGCCGGTACAGAAATTTAAATATCTGGGAAGTGTTCTAATAGAGGACGGAAAGTGCGATTTTGAGATCCAAACACGTATTGGGATGGCCAAAGTACTGAACTGTTACGTGATATCTGTCCTCCTGGATGGCAGAGAATGCTGGACAATCTCATAAAAGATGAAAAGACCAGAGATTTAGACGTCTGATGAGATCCTCATGGCTTAGCATAGAAATAAATACGATATGGGAGCCACTAATAAAAACAAATTACAGCAGCTATAACGGTAAAGTGTTAGTTCGTATATTTAATAACATACTAGCAGGAGAGCCCGGAGTTGCCCGGGGATGTAACAGTAAGAGATAGATCAAGTATCGACCATCATAAAGACTGAAAAATAAAATTGACAAAGATTATTGTTTAAGGTTGATGGACACGCATGTCTTAATTAGTTTTTTGTTTTGTTTTTTTTTACGAATTGGTCAAACCCAAACTCAAACAAAAACATTGTTTTCAATCGTTATGAGTCTACCGATTGAATAGAATTTTATTATAAACAATTGTCTTGTAAATGGAATTTTTAAAGCATTCTGAATGTAAAAATAAAGAAAAAAGTGTGCAAGACAATAAGAAACACTACCTGCCAAAAAAAAGTGAAGTTTTGTTGAAATCGGTTGAAAAATGTAGGAAATCCGATCCCATATATAAACGAACACACACACACACACACACACACACACACACACACACTTACACACACACACACACACACACACACACACACACACAAACAACCTGGGTTTTATAATAAGTATAACTCGATATGAGTTGTCCGCTTTCATTCTCGTGACGCCTCTTAATCGTGTTTTCAAATTGATTTCGTGCAAAAACAATTGTTTTTTCCAATTTTTAGCGCTGTTAGAACCACCGCAAGGAAATTTTACGTAGTCCTGTGAAGTTTTGTTGAAGTCGGTTGAAAAATGTAGGAAATCCGATCCAATATATAAACGTACACACACACACACACACACACACACACACACACACACACACACACACACACACACACACACACACACACACACACACAAATCTGCGTTTTATAATAAGTAAGATTAATTCAGTCCCTGGGCTGGGTAGTGTGTACTCAGGGGAAACGGGAAAGCCATAACTGAACTGTAATAAAATAAGAATCAGTAGAGATACCCCAAGATATGGGCAATGGGAAGAAAACATTCTACTCCGTAAACGTTATTTTTATTGATCCTTATCTGGCTGCTCGGCTTCAGTCACTTTCCCGCCTCCGTGAGGTTGACTCTCTATGTCTTTTCTATAAATACTTTCATGGTAAGTCTTTAGATTAGTTCTTCCCTATGAATGAATGTTTTATATTATTAAAGTCCCGCGTTGATTTCGTCCAGTTAACTGATGTTTCTACCATATTTAAGGATTGGCGGGGGGTATTACTAACATTATTTTATTTGGTTTCTTGCAAATAGTTTTGATTTCATACTCATTGCGGCTAGTTATTAAAATGTTGTTTTATTCCCCTCCCCCCACAGACACTGAATTGTACATATGGGGACTAGTTAGGATTTTCATAGAGACAATGAGGTATTATGGTGAATGTAGTAAGAAACGTAAGTGAGAATGCGTTGTTTTGATGTTAGGAATATTGTTTGTATGTTTTGGTCAGTATTTGTGGCTAGCTAAGATTAAATTTAAAACAGATGAAGACCGTCCTTTTCCCCGTCCCCCATTTTGGCCTTGTGCATATTTACAAATAATTATCGCCCTTCGCTATGGTACCTAGACTTTTTGAATTTAAGCGCGGTACTTTACATTTGAGCTGGCTAGATGTAACCGTAGGTTCTATGCTAATAGTTTCTTCTCTCACACTTCACGCTTTTAGAACTCCCTTCCGACTCCATGCTTTCCCACTAACTTAAAAAATGCAATCCCAATCTCTGCTTACTGTCCTCCTGATTACTCTCTTCTATTTCTGCTGATCATTATTGTTTCTGTTCCTAACTGGGTTTTACCAATTTAAAAAAAAAAGTGTATAGAAAGAGTTGAAATTTCCTTCAGAATTAATGGAGAAAAAGGACCTGGAGAATTTAAAAATCACATGGCATAGTGAATATAATAGAATTATGAGTATATCGTAAGTTGTACTTGGTGAGTTCATTTGAATGGGTGCAAGAAAAGGAAGAAAAAGGATTGTTAATTGTTTGTATTGAGCAACAAGAGACAGGAATTTCTCAGATGGCAATTCAGCATTATTATTATTATTATTATCGATTTAGCATTATGATTCTAGTTAAATGGATTCAAACGTTGGATCGTAAATTGTTGGTGCAATTCTTATCCCGAGGGGTACAGACATTGACTCTGGGTCAAAAATGTCTGAGCAGTACTAAAAACAAAAAAACATGTGATATCCCTAGACATAGTGGGACGAGAAAAAAATCTACCCCACCACCCGTAGATTAAACAAAGTGTTCGGTTCGAAATTCTTGTAATAATAGAAAGAGAGATAAAGACAATAGTCCGCGTGTAAATAAAGTTCTACTATTTAACCCATAGCTGGGAAGAGAAATGAATGATTCATATCTTTCCAAAGCGTATTCTCGCGTAAGTGAATGAAACGAACTGGAACTCGACTCTCCGCTTTTCTCAGACCGAGCTTCTAATTCATTTCACCACTCGCACATCAAAAAGCATAAAGTATTTCTGTATTTATAATAACTTTTTTTTTACGAAAGGTGGCTTAATGTGGTACTTTTGTGTTGTATGAGAGACATCTTGAAGTGACTAGTTGGATGTTTTGCATTTCTTAAAAATTTAATTTTGCTAAACCAGATTAAGAAAAAAAGGGGGAATATATTCTCATTGGTTCATTTTGTTTGAATTCTTTACATTTCCTGTTTCTCAGTTTTCCCTTTCTTAGTTATTGGATGATACAAGATAAGTTTTTTTGGAGAAGTGGGGGGGGAATGTTTCGTGTTATTTTTATTGTATTTCTCTTTTTCCCTCACATCCTTTTTCTACCAGTTAACTTACTTTTTCTACCATAAAGATGACCTCTTAACTGCTTCTTCATATGTTACGCATGGCTTCGTTCTTTTGTTCCGTCCTCTCCTGGTGTCGTTCTATTCCCATCTCTGCTTTTGTCCTCCAGGGTATCAGGTTTTTATCCTTTTCAAGAAGCTCAAGAATTTGATGTGAACATCAAAAACTTTCTTTGTGCCAATTTTTTTTTTTGTTTTTTTTTTATTTTCCGGTGTTTCTTTCTCTTTCATTTTTTTTTTTTTTTTTTTTTTCATAACGGAAGTTATGCGTGGAGACTCCCTAATTTTAGGTATTTTTCAGTCACAAATAAATAGGCTCTGCTCTTACAAACTCCCGGCGTTTTTACTCGTGTTTAGTCTTTTCTTCATCTTCCTCTTTTTATTTGAGGATTGTCTTCTCGTAAGTTGAAAGAAGTATATAAAGAGAAAGAAAGAAAGAGATAAGGGTTTTAAAGAAAAGCCCTATTTTAATTTGAATTCTTTTTATTTTTGTTTATATATTTTATTTTTATATTTTATTTTTATCGGGACTCACTACAAAATCATTAAAAGGAAAATTGTTTCAATTAATTCATTTATTTTATCCTCCTTTCTATTAAATTGTAAATATGGATTTAGTTAGAATTTCCGTAGAGAGAATGCATTTTCTTTTTTGCTGTGATTATTGCTTGAAAGATTTAGAATTAATATTTTATGGTGGAAAGAACCATGAAGAATAGCTTTTAGTAAAACCATATCAAAGGTATTTTCACGAAAATAAATGTAATGAAATCAACTGGAAATCGAACTCGGCTCGTCGATTTCTCGCCCCGAGCCGCAAAATTATTACAATACCCAACAACCATATTAGGCGGGAGATAATAATGTTTTGAAACATCGAGATAAGTAATAGAAATATAGTAGTCGTATAAATGGTTCGAAAATGAACTTTGCTCTCAGTGTTATGCCTGGAATTCAGAGTAGTTATGTGCATCAGCGTGATAACCTGACAGATAACATCCTACACACTAGCTGCACATCTAATTTATTGATTCATTTAAATGAATTTCGAATCTAGTGAAGAAACTATTTGTCGGAGCCCTGATAAAAAAAAAATCACAACGGTAGTTTTCTCGTTGACCATTATTAACACAATGGAAATTTAGAACCAACAATTGTCCGCAGAAAAATTATTTCCAGCTCAAGCGATAATATTCAAAATCGATTCAGCATTAAAAGAAAAATAAAGTTGTTTTTCAGCCAATGAAAAACACGAAAATGGAATTAAATAAACACATCTGTATCAGCCAGTTTTATGGAAGCCGATCGCGTAAGAAAACTAAAAGAGCCTCATGCATAATTGCGAGAATGAAGAATC
The DNA here is from genome assembly GCA_963932145.1 of Acanthosepion lycidas. NCBI lineage: Eukaryota > Metazoa > Mollusca > Cephalopoda > Sepiida > Sepiidae > Acanthosepion > Acanthosepion lycidas. The sequence continues at coordinate 56,785,949 of OZ010614.1, read as the reverse complement.
TACGGAGAAAAGCCGACAGTAATCGACGAATTCAAGCTGACCACAGAGGATGGTAACATGTGGACCACCTCGATATCTTTTACTTTTTTTTCGCTGGACAAATCATGTTTTTTTTTGTGTTTTTTTTTTTTGGTTTGTTTTTTTGTTTTCTGTTTTTCGTAGTACCGAAGTGAATGATAAGTAACTTTGGCGGTTACAGCACTAATCAGCAGGCAGGATATTTTTAAGGCTCCAGGTTCACTACAGTTTGGTTTGGGAATTTGGTGACAGAACTGTAAGTTCAATGCTTGTGTCAGGCACTGTGTACTTGAACTCAGTGGAAGAGGGTGAACAATAATTAAACAATACTAAAAATAAGAACTAGACATGGACGGTGGAACGAGAACAGTCTTACCGACGTAGAGTTCTGTTCAGAATTCCTTGTATATCGATATACACCTGAGGAAGGGCACAATGACAGAAAAGTTGTGATAACAGCAACAAAGATTAGGACAATAGTCCTAATATAATTCATGTAAGTAAATTATATATGATGGAATATGTGAAAATTATTTGGATCTTTAAAATTTTATTCCGATGTCGATGTTGCATTCAATAAAAATCTTCATAAAATATTGTGAATTTTTAGACATTATTATATAATTTTAGACATTATTATGTAATTTTATTATGCATTTTCTATTTTTTCCATATTTTTCTATATTTTTCTATATTTTCCTTAACACCTAAATAATACTATCATAAACTTTAAGGTGATTTAGATATATTCACTATTTTCTTTAGATATATGCGATTTATTTTTGTCAGAACATTCTTTTTTTTTTCTATATGAGATCACGAAATTCTACATTTAAGATTTCGTTGATTTGCTCACAGATATTTATTTTTGATTTTATTACCCGTTAAATTTTCAAAAGAAATCTTCAAATTAACTACAGTATGTCTAAGAAGCAAAGGTGACGAGTGTAACGTTTTTTTCAGTTGCACTAATGATGTTCTTATTAATCGAAACATTAACAATAAAGTAAAACTTTAACCATCCAACTGGTTTTCACATACTCCATCTTATCTACTTACCTACATAGATAGATAGATAGATAGATAGATAGATAGATAGACAGACTGAGATAGATAGATAGATAGATAGATAGATAGATAGATAGATAGACTGAGATAGATAGATAGATAGATAGATAGATAGATAGATAGATAGATAGATAGATAGATAACCTAAATTTTCTATATATTTATTGTAAGAGAACGTTCAGTCTCGGGATAGAGCGCTTGCAGATAAAAAAAATCAATACTGTATATTTTACGCTATAAACACTCATCAGACCATCTTTTACTCCTCTTTGTATAGGCAACTGCTGGTAGGGTGCTTATGACAAGTTCAGGAAGGGGAGGGATTATATTTTAGGCCTAAGGATTTTATATAATTTAGTCTTAACAATGAATTTGTTTATTTCCTTTGTTTATCTATTTTTATTTGATTTATTGTTTTATTTATTTATTTTGTACACTTTAAAGTTTGGTATTTGCATTGAAAGAAATTTTATCTTATGTATTGTTAGTTGTTTAGTTATTGGAGTTGTGATGTGGTTGTAGATAGGAATTCGATTTCGTATCTGTCTTCGAAAAGAACTCTGCTCTTTTGTTTCGGAGTTTACATACTCTCTAAAAGTTTATTATTGTTATTTTTCCTCTAGCATTGTTTTGAGGTCTTATGGCAAGCTGATTTTTTGTCTCCTTTTTGCGGACGGTTATTAGAAAACTCGACAATAGAGCATATTTAGCAAATACAAAAGTGTGTCATTGCGCTTGCATGGACGTTGTAATACAAACTTTAATATCAAACAACAATGGATTTTTAAAATCTGAGTGTAGTAGCATCGTTCTGTTCTTAGATATCTATCAATCTATCTCCGTCTTTTCATATCTATCTATCTATCTATCTATCTATCTCAGTCTTTTCATATCTATCTTTCTATATATCTCCCTATTATATTTTTTTCTTATCTATCTATCTATCTATCTATCTATCTATCTATCTGATTCCTGTAAGATCGATCTATCTATCTATCTATCTATCTATCTATCTATCTATCTCAGTCTTTTCATATCTATCTTTCTATCTATTTCCCTATTATATTTTTTTCTTATCTATCTATCTATCTACCTATCTATCTATCTGATTCCTGTAAGATCTATCTATCGATCTATCTATCTATCTATCTATCTATCTATCTATCTATCTATCTATCTATGTCTTTTCATATCTATATTTCTATCTATCTCCCTATTATATTTTTTCTTATCTATCTATCTATCTATCTATCTATCTATCTACCTATCTATCTATCTATCTATCTATCTATCTATGCATTGTTTTCCTCTGTCCCTCTTCCCCTCTATCTGTACCATGCGTATCAGATTTTCCGAGGCCTCCTTCCTCATTATGCGCCTTCATGTTCGGTCCATGGTATTCTCAGCATCCTTTTCGAACTATATTTCTGTTGTTTCAAGTCTCTCAATATTTGAGGAGATCGTCCACCACTCACTGCCATACAAGGAGGACAGATATTATGTAACAGTTTAGTACTCTTTTTCATTGTTTCTAGCGAAATCTTTCTATTTCTTAGTACTCTGCTTAACTTTTGGAAGGCATCTTTGACCATCCCATTACATTTACTTTTTTTATCATTGGTTGAAAACCAGTGAAATTTATTTATATTAATTTTTCTATCACAAATCATTTTTTCTGGTTTTGGAGAAGAATTGAACATAACAGTCTAGTGTCTTCTGAGCATTTTCAGTTCGCATAAGTCATTTTTCAAAGAATTTTATTGGATTGATTATGTTTTGCCTATAAGTATATGTTGTGTTTCTTTTGTCGTTTTTTAGTGTTGTATCTTCACACGTAGGTTGAGGTGTCATGTCGGGTTTTTCAAAGCATCGCAACTTCAAGCATCCATTTTTAGTGTTAGTGCCATTTTGTTCATTTGTGACACTATGATTGAGACGTCTTTCATCGAAGAGGCAAGTGTTTCTTTTTTTTTTATGTCCAGTGGATGGTTTCTTTGAAATCGTGGCATCCACTTTTACCAAAAGAGAACAGAAGAGTCAGTGGTGGATTTGGATGTGACAACAAACCGGAACATTGTTACAGTTGTTGGCTTATATTAACAGCCATGCTTGAGATCGATTATGTGATTCTGGTTCACCCTTGGCATAATTTCGATGCAGCTCGTTTGTGTTGCTAACCACACGTCGTAGATAAACAAGTTGGGGATAGGAAGCAAGAACTGATAAATCCATATAGCAGAAGTTGTCTTAAGTGTCACCCACTCAGACTAGCAAGCGAACCCCTGAATAAAAATACCCATTTTATAATATTTTCTTTATTTCTTTCTATCTCAGTCTTTCCATATCTATCTATCTATCTATCTATCTATCTATCTATCTATCTATCTACCATTTTCTCAACCTGAATAAAAATAATTGGGAAATTTTGGTTCATGTTAGCAATTCTCAACGTTTTCTAAGTTATCATCTTTACTATACTGTAAACATGCAGCAGTCGCTTTCCCAGCTTTCATTGTACACCGATGTGAACGAGAAATGAGACACAACGTGAGCTAATCATTTGCTGGTCGGTGTAAAGACGGATAACCATAACATTATATGTTTACGAGGTTGCTTGTTTTGTTTTTATTTATTTTTGTTTTGTATTTGTTTGTTTTTCATTTTTGTATTTTTTTTTTTTTGTAATCGTGAAATGTATTCTTTATGATTGTTTCTAAATTTAATGCCATTTTATTGAATTTTGTCTGCTTGCATTTTAAAACCTATAACCATAAAAACAAACAACCTATCATCAATCGAATTTAATTCAATTTAAGAACAAATAAACTAAATAGATATCGCAATTGAAAGAAACGAACGACATTACAAGTCGGCTCGTGACTTCAATTCGGTTTAAAAAGAAAGATGTTCACCATTGCCTATTTTATTAATTTCAAAATGGTTGAAAAGTATTGAAAAACATTTGTACATTGAAGGATTGTAGATGCCAGCTGTGGTCTAAAAGTTTCGAATGAGAAATATCTGACAAACATAGCTCTGGAAAACAATCCTCTCCGAATGAAGAACATTTGAAAAAGAGCATTGAATTAGATCCAAACCAAAGCACCATTTATTTGGCACAAAATAGTGAATTCGTTATATTAAATGACTAACGAACATCTCAAGCGAATTGAAAAAAAAAAACTGGCAAATTGAAGAGTTAGGTTCGTCGTCAGCTTGTCAGGATTGTTTTGTTAGAAGTGATTAAAAATGTCTTTTGCATGTCACCAGAAAACGAAACAAAATGATGGTTCTCACATAATGAGAAACCAATGCTGAAAACCAAAACAAGGCCACCATTCACGGAAATGTTTGCTTTGTGTCTAGTGAAATATAAATGGAATGTAGGAACATAGGAGAACCTTCACTGTAGATGTTTATTGTCAGCAACGTGATCGGCTGAACGAAACATTAAAATTGAAAGACTTCCTATTTCGGTAAAAGGAAAGGAAAGGTGTCATTCCCCAGCATGACAATGCAGATTTTACAAAATAAATTGAAGAAAAAATAAGAATATGGTCAGGATGAGACATTCGTCTACATCTCCCCTCCATATTCACCAGATTTAGAAGCTACAGATTTTAATTTGTTTTGACCTCTAGAACATTTCCTAATTGTCAGAAAATAAACAAAGAAGAAATTAAAAACAGTCCTTCAAACTTTTTTCATATCTTTCGACGTGGATTCAAAAATCTGCGTTCTCTTTGAAAATGAAGATGATTATATTTTTGATAGCATGTAAGTAACTTTTAATCAATATCTGTCTATATATCTGAGAAGAGATATTGTAACTATTGGCCTTATTTACGTTGTTCGGACTATTGTCCTCATCTTTGTTGACAAGGACCCATGGATAAAAGGGTTGGTTGAAGTAACCCAGTGACTTGACCCAAAGATTTGTGAGTTCAATACCTGGCCACAGTAGAGGTGAACAAAACTTGAAGACATTATTTACATTATGCAAACTGTAATCCTCATCTTGATTGCCATATTTACAACGTTTCGGCCTTCTTCAGGTGATTGGAATTTTAAACCGAACCCTTTATTTCGTCCACCAGGGTATATTGTTCTAATTTCACATGCCATGCCTCTTCCGGATATCTCAGTTTTTTCCCTTTAACTCAACTCTCCAAGTTCCAGTTCACCACTGCTGTGGCCTGATATTGAACCCACAACTCACATGGCCAAGTGGATAAAAACGTTCGTTAGATCCAGTGACTAAACCCAAAGAATTGTGAGTTCAATACCAATCACCTGAAGAAGGCCGGAACGTACAACGGCCGAAACGTTGTGAATATGGCAATGAAGATGAAGATAACAGTCCGAATAATGTAAATAATGCAAGTAATCATAATACCTCATCTCAGAGATATAGACAGGTATCAAAACTTGGAGAGTTGCGTTATTAAAGGGAAATATCTGAAAACTGAGATACCCGAACGAGGCATGGCACGTAGAACTAGAACAAACCTGGGGACGGATTAAAGGGTTCGGTTCGGTTCGAAATTCCAGTCATCTGAAGAAGGCCGAGACGTCAGGAATATGAGGACAACTGTCCGAACAATGTAAATAGAGTAAATTTAACTCAAATTTGTTTTTATATCCTTTTATATTTCTAACCACACAAATATCCTAATGCATGCAGTCATGTTTTTACAAAAATAAAGTTATCACTTTTCTATAAATAATTTTTGAAGAGAAATAAAGAAATAAAGTAAATTTTGGAAGCACTTCTAATATTGTACGAAAATGACGTAGTCAAAGGCATAAAGGTTGAGCATCCAGTGTAGATTGAACTCACAGCACCAGTAAATGGTCCAACAATACTGGATCGTTCTACGAAAGAGTCGTCCACATATGTATCAAGGTCATGCGATCAGATTTGAATTATTTATATAAACTTGGTGCCCACGCGCGCTTACCCCCAAATCTAAGCTGCACACTTGAAAACAATGATGAGAATAAGTACAAAGTCGAAATCCACCTTGAAGACATAAGAATCCTGTCGTCAGAAATTCAATTTAAAAAAAATAAGAAGCTTTGGTCGTGTAAACAGAAAGAAACATTCTAGAAAAATCTTATTTTCTGCTATTCGAATAGCACTTGAAAGACTGGACTTGAAATCCTTGAAAACGGAAAGATTCTTTCAAAGTTTGTTAGTATTTTTTGTCTTGAGGATATTTTGGTAATGTTTACTGTCGTAAAAAGGTTGTTTTAAGAAATAAAACATTTATTAAGAATTTAAAAAAATAAACAATACTTTAAATTGAAAAATTAGTTGAATCCAAGGAGAAATGGATGTACATGAAAGATATTCTTCTCAGTGAAGAGTTTCAGTGATTCACAAGAAGTAACAACAAAACATAAAAGGCAAAGCCAACAAAATCATTTTTATGTTTTTTTAATGCTATATTGGACTTTAAGGTCTCTTCGAGTTGTATTTTCTCTTTCATTCATTCGTTCTTTTCAAAAATAAGGCATCTGACTTTTGATTTCTAATCACGTTGATTCTGAAATCGTTTGCATATGACAAGCAAATTTTAATAATATAATTTTACTGATTTATTCCTCTCGTTGAAACTTTACGATGCCGATTTACAGCAGTGGGCAATCAGCAAGGACTGGAAAAGCTGTAGATGAACTCACGTTCCTCTTGCCCTAGAGTTAAACACACCAGCTACTCTAACCTAAGAATTTGACGACGACTTCAACGAAAACCGATAGGCCCATTTTACAACTGGGTTATTCTAAATGCCATTTTTTTTTTGTCGTATTAGTAGCGGAAGTATTAATTTTGAATTTTTGTTGGCTGGCAGGGGAGCAATATCAACAATTATTGTTAAGTTTATATTTGATAACATATGTCAAACCTTACAATACTGAGGACTTTACAAAATGTAAGATTCTATTGGATATAAAGTGAGGGATCTATTTTCTATGGTTATTAAATAATAGTCTGAACTAGTATTTGTTTTTTGTTCACTATCAGGACGCGGTATGTTGGTGGACCACAACAAACAACACTAAGACGTGGTTCAAAAACCAATGGTCAATTTTTATTAACGCGCGTGGGTACAAGATTCGAAAATAAGAGAATAATCGGACTCAAGTCAGCATGACGTTGAGTGAGAGTAGCCATTTCTCCCTTTAGTTACGACCGTTGCTAGCTCAATTATGACTGAGTAGTGATTTCTTTTCTCCTCGGATGCTCTCTACGTTCGACTTTCTGCCTTCATCTAAGATACTTCAAGAATTCCAGCGCAGTACTCGATTGACAGTTAGGTTTCGTCATTTTACTTTTTAAATTTCTAGATGTAAGTTCTATGCTAACAGTTTCTTCTCTTGCACTTCTCGCTGGTATATGTGGGAGGTATTTCTGCCTCACCCTGTATTTCATAAGTTCCCAGTCTATTTAAATTATTTAGCTGTCTATATACATTCTTCATGTATAAAACTTTGGCTTGTTTGTAAAATAAATTATTAGTTTTTCAATTTTCGATCTGTTTTGATTTCTTGCTTTCATGCCAATGAACCTATGAGTGTCAGATTCTCTAAACCGTATTTCTTTACTTACCGGAAATATCAACTATCACTTCCGGTTTGTAGTATTGTGTTCCATTGTAGTTCCTATTTTCTTTAAACTTCCTCGTTGCTCACATGTTCTGTCATGTTTTTTTTGGGGGTGCGGGGGTAACTTATTTTATCTAAAATTTACACGTGTTTTTTGTTTTTTTTTAACTAGTATTTAACATGTAAATAGTTTGATTAATTTATTTTTAAGCGATTTTTGTTAAATGTTTTTCTCTTAGTTTTTAAAGTTGTAGATAGTCTGTCATTTTAATCACTCTATTGTAAATTTTATTAAGTGTAGTTTAGAAAAGAAAAGAAAATGAGAATAAGAATAAAAAGGAAAAGAAAAAAAAACAAACAAATAAGTTATTTTATAGAAGTTAAAAGGGGAGGTTTTCTTCTATTCTTCCAAAAAAACACCCTATCTTGGCCGCATGTAGGAAGATCACTACAACCATGCATACCTAATTTCTAACTTCGAATAGCCCAAGTGAAATCATGATTGGTTGTTGTTTACTGGGGCAACTTATATAATTCACGTCCTGAAGCTAGTGGCAGATTTTGTTCTAGGTGCGGGCCGAATACTGATCATATTCGGTCGGGTCGCCCATCGAAGGAGTCTGTCGTTTATTTAGACCCGAAAACTTCTAGTGACATGGGAGCAACAACACTGACGACGCATCTAGATTTGGCATTTAAAGGTGTATTTTAATAATGGTATTCTCAACACCTTTGTCGCTTATTTTTTTTTTTATCTGTGAGAGCAATTGCCAGCATTCATTGGCATAAAGTATATTAGATATTGCATAGCAGTTTTCTTTGTTTTCTTTATACGTTGCTTACTTTCTGGAAGGCATCTTTCGCTATTCCTATATGCAGTCTAATTTTATGTCAAACTTTGGGGGCGGGTTTCTTACACCAAAACAAGGATAGAAGTTCATAAAAAACATATGTCCGCAAATACTTGGGTTTTTTTGAGTTGAGTTTAAAGAAAATTTGCGGTAGATGCCGCTGTGCTATCATGTCGACCAGATTACGTTTGTCAACTTGCACATTTCTGGAGAGTCTGTTTTCAACGTTTAATGTGTGTAGTAGTGGCTTAACTGGGAAGTGTTCCGTTTAGCAATGGTGGGGTAATCATATCGCAAGCAAGCAGATATGATTATTACATACGGCCACCCTAATAGTAATGGACATGAAGCTGCACGGTTGTATCAGATTGCGTTTCTATACCGAAGTCACCCGAGTCATCCAACCTTTGCTGCTGTTTATCGGGGGCCTGCGAAACCATTTCTCATTGTGTAGGAGTATTTGAAAGGGTCTGTCAGTCAATGATCCGACGGGTGCCTGTGTGTGCAGGAGCAAGTAGAGGACATTTTGAACATTTATGTTACTGTGTTGAGGTACAACGATAACCTTTTAGACATATTTTTTATGAACATTTTACCTTGTTTCAGTGTGAGGAACATCCCCCACAAAAGTTTGTAAAAGTCATTTTGGTGCACCCTGTATATATAAGTTTTTTATCTTCCACCTTTTTTAATACAAAATGATGGTATTCCTTTAGATATGTCTAGAACAGAAATCCCTTTGAAGAAGTGCAAAGAGCTTGATGACCTAAACAACAAAAATGAGGATATTGGTTAAAAAATGACGATGTCTCACATCTCGTCCTTTCCGGAACACTAATTCAAGGAACAGCCAAACTGAGAATTGGAATGAAAGAAACAAAAATAAAGATAATTTGAAGAATTGTCGGGATAATGACAACATTGAATCTTAGTACTTGAGGCAAATTTTTTAATGGAACCAGACATCCATCATTAACGTTAAGTACCAATGTCATGTCTGATGAGTTTGTGAGAAAACTAAAATTCTCAGAATCAATTTCAGCAAATGAACTCATCAAAATCCACTGACATCTTTAAATGTTATGATACCAAGATTTCAATTGAACTTGATCAAAAAAGAAAACCCGTGATGACAAGATTTTTCACAGAATTTACGTAATTATTCGGATTCGAGCACAAATGACAGATTTGATGGGGCGGAAATGGCAGCTCACACAGCCATACACGTATGCCTATTTAATGGTGAAGAAATGCGTTTACACAAAACCTAAGCTCTTATTAGCAAACAGTAACATATACATACAGATACTTCAACGTATAAATACACCTTCGTCTGGCCTCTAATTGTAACTATACCGGGGTCGGTCAAATATTTCTAAGGAAGAAAAACCAGAGCTGAACATTTTTGTTGCGACAACACACTACCACTTCTTATAAAACTAGAAAAAAAAAAAACTAATTCAGATTTCTGTCTTAATTTCTTTGCAGGTGTGTCCCATACCATGGGGGAGAAGTTTGCAACAAATCTAAAAATGGACAAAACAGCGGCCCAAAAGTATCTCAAACATTTGCTTGAACTATTCTTTTTTGTATGATGTTTGCTTGGATGTTCTGTCTATCCAATTTTTTATTAACTTTTTCAAATTTCCGAATGATTTGTTTTATGTAATCGGCAAATTTACCAAAGTTAATGTTTATTTTATTTTTCCCCCATGTACTTTCATTACATGCGTTTTCAAGGATTGTATTTTGTCTTTCTACATATTTTTAGTTAATTCCGTTGTTTTCACGTTTGTTGGGACCAATTTCAAGTAACCCAAGATGACGTCATTCAAACGGTAAAACTGGAATTTTTATGCGTTTTTATGTGTGTATGTTGTCTGTTTTATTCCACAGTTCAATATAATGACCCCCACTGGAGAAAGATATATTGAAATGCGTATTTTTTTAAAAAAAAAAAGCAAAAATAAAGTAACATTCCAATTTGACCCTTTAAATGACGTCACGACTTAAAATTTGTTTCAGCAAACGTGAAAACACCAGAATGAACTAAGAACAAGTAGCAAATCCAAAATGGAGGCAATAAAATTAAGTTTTAATAGACATAAGTTTGATTTGAAATTAAAACTCCCTTTCAAAGCTGGGTAAGATAATAGATTCATACATTTTCCCTGGGGTACTTGTGCGTAAGTGAATTTAACGAATCCGACTAGAATTCGAACTCGGTTCTCCCATTCCTAGCCGCTATCTATTGCATCATCCGCAAGTGGAAAAGTCGAAAATTAAAAAAACTAACAATTTATTTTACAGACAAGCCGAAGTTTTATACATGAAGAATGTATATCGACAGCTAAATAATTTAAATAGACTGGGAACTTATGAATTACAGGGTGAGGCAGAAATACCACCCACATATACCTCATATATAATGGTAAGACATTAACAACAGGTTGTGATAGAAATGCCGCAAACAATTTAAACTATCACCTGTGTGGTACTAGTGAACTTAGGCAAATGGTGATTTCATCTAGTTAAACTCTTAGCATTACGTGAGAGGTATTTGTGTCGTACCTTCTATCAAATGTCTTACCATTATGTGGGAGGTATTTTGGGGAATTATTTCTGCCAAACCCTGCAAACCAAACATTTTTTTCTTGACAAATTTTAAGAATTCCCTCGTATGATGGAAGAGTTAATATTTCAATTAATAAAATTGTAGTACTAGTATCTCTACAAATCATGCCAGAGAAGACTTTGCATTGAATTTCACAACAGACCAAATGACCCAGGTGCAAAGTTGATCTTAGGTTAATCCCGGCCGCCGAATTCCGAAGCACACGTCCTCACCCGGTTTTATAAGCATGGGAAAGAATCGTAATACATGCAGTTATATAAACAGCCGCTTTAGAGAGGAATTGAGCAGTCTCTCAAATATACCAGATGAGAATGTAATGTCCACGTTAGGATGACGTGAACAAAGGTGTCACACCACACACTAACCGAGAGTAATTAATTATTTGTATTTAATGTTAAATATGAAAGTCTTGTTTTGTTACATTAAGTACGTCTGTGTTATGAATCGAACAACCTACTTCATTACAGAATGTTTATGAATTGTCGTTTAAATTTAAAGTCTCTTATGATTAATAACTCTTTTTTGATGCAATAATGATGTTTGCTGAAAATACATTTGATATATACTGTTCTATGGAATAGGAATTTTGAGTGATGTGATTTTCTTAGAATTCAGACAATCACTTTTTTACCAGAGTTTTAACTTCAAGGCTCCACTCGTTGGTAAAAAAATGTATTCTGTACTCTTCTGATTCACTGGAATATTTTAAATTTTGTTTGAATTTAATTATAAGCGGGAACATGATAAAGTTTTGAGAATCAAAGTTCAAATGATTGCCATTACAACTCTTTAATAGTGAAATGAAAGAAGTTTAAACGAGGATCTCGATTTTCATTCAAATATTTATTCAAATAATTTCAGTCAAATTATTATTTCCGTACAAGATTTTTTTTTTTTTTGTGTAAATGGCGCGTATTCCTTTTTTATGACTGTAGCCATAATTGCTTCGAGACATTCTCTTCGCTCAATTAACTGAGATTTAATAGAAAGAAAGGCAAAATCGGTGTAAATGACATTGGGGAAAAAGAAAGCCTTTAAGTGAAAACAATTATTTACAGAGCGAAAAAGAAATAATGAAAAAAAGAATTGAAGGAATAGAAAAACAAAAAATGTATAACAGAAAAAATAATACGCTTTTGAAATAAAAAAGAATGACATCGAAAAGTTTGGATAAATATGAAACACCTTAAAAAAGTAACGATTCAAATTTAAACAAAATAAAGTAGAAAAAGAGGAAGAAGGAAAAAAGAATGAAAAATAAAAATCGAACAAAAGGTGGCTGTAAAATAACCACGAAGACAATATGGTGGCAGTAGTAATCCTGAATTACTTAATTCTCATACCAACGAGATACAAAAAGGAAAATACTTTTGGCCCCTGATCACTCAGCTGTTTATATAACACCGGAGAAGGAGGTAACATATGTCACCTCCCTTGTCTGCCTGTGGAATTCCCGGATTATCTAAACTTACCATTTCTAATCTACAGAGACGAAAAAAGAAACAGAAAAATCGAAGAAAAAAAGAAGCAATAAAAAAAATGAAAAAAAAGAAAGGATGGAAATAATGAAAGAAAATGGAATAAATAAAGAAAAAAATATGAAAAATATGGGGGGAAAAAATCCAAGAAATGGAAAAAGAACCAAAAAAAGAGGAGAATGAAATAAGGAAAGAAACTGAAAGATAAAAAAAGAAAATGAAAGAAAATATTAGAAATGTAATTTTCATGACAGCCCAAAGATTGATTCAAAAGACGAAGAACCAAAGTTTTTCATAAAAGGAATCAAAATCAAGCAAATAAAATTGGATGAAAAAATGCTGTTCACTAATCTTTATTCATGTTTCTATTTTTTTTTTTTTCTTTTTTTTTTCACTTCTTGTGCTCACTTTGAAATCTTTATTATTTATTGTAAATGGCTGGACCGAGGCAGAAAACAAAAGACCGGATTATCAGACAGATTCATTCTTTAGCGATTACCATTTTATCTAGCGATTAACACCAATTATTCAAGAAATGTATTTATGTAAGAGAGTATTGGGGATTCATGGCAGTTTTCTCGGACAGGAGACAGAAATTAAATTACAAACAATATTATAGAATTAACATTTTATTGCCTTAGCAAACTAAATAGAAAAGCTAAAATAAGCGGTGAGTGTAAAGATGGTCTTATTCGTACATAGGTTGTGCGTAAAGTGCTATTGAAAATACTGAGTATTACATTAGAGAATTTTTTGTTGGTTTGATAGAGCTATCAGCCAAAGGTATTTATCGGCTGCGTACAATGCAACATGTGGTTCGCTGAAAACTAAGAAGACTCCCCATCCCGTGGTGGAGAAGCAAGACATACCCTATTTCTACGATAGCCTGTGGATAAAAGAGAAAGAGATATATAGTATGGGTGACAGAAAGAGAGAGATCTCTTTGCTTTTATATTGCTTTCAGGCTCAGGAGTTTGTCCTGTCAGGGTTGAACAGAGGCAACCCACCCCGATATTAGGTTAGTTTAGGTTTTTTATTTTGAATCTTTAGTTTCCCGTTTTCTGGTTAACTTAGCTAGGGTATGCATGCTCATTGGTCCCTTTTATTTCTATCCCTAATCTTTCTTTTGTTTAATTCCCCATCCCCTCCCTCGTTAGGTGGTCAGTGATGTCAGTTCTCTGGTGGATGCGGGGCGCCTTTCGTATGTGTGCTTTTTCGTATTTGTTGTTGTGTATGAATGAGTGTGTGCCTGTGTGAATGCCTTGGAGGAATGAATGTTTTCCTTATTTTTCATAGTCCCGCATTGATTTCGTCCAGTGAACTGATGTTTCTGCCACATTTAGGGATTGTGTTTTTTTTTTATTACTAACCCTATTTTTGTTTTGTTTTATGTAAATAAATTTAAGTCATATTGTAAATAACCATTGGGTTTTTTTTTTAATTGTTGTTTCCCCTCCCCACACAGGCTTTGAAATGTACATATGGGGACTAGTTAGGATTTCATAGAGAATTTCAGGTATTATGGTGGACGCAGTAAGAAAGGTAAGAGTGAATGTGTTGTTTTGGTGATAGGATTATTGTTGGTATGTTTGGGTCCGTGTCTGTGACTAGCTAAGTTTAGATTTAAGACAGAAGAAGACCGTCCTTCCCCAACCCCCTTTTTTGGCCTTGTGCCACATTTTTTACAGAGTTGCAAATTAATATTAGATTAATTTCATAATGTCAAACTGCACTGAGGCAATTTATTTGAACATAAAAAAAAACACGAAAACTTTCCCCTTTTTAAAATGATTGCGTTTGATTTTTATTCAGAACGTAAAATTCATAGTATTTAAATAGAAACCCAGCATTTTATTCAAAATCACATTTGATCAAAGTTTAAATTAATTTAGCAGTTTCTATGCGCGCGATATTTCTTGAAAATAGTGTGACGCGTAACTATAACTAATAATTTCCCTGAAAAGTGCCTTTTCTGTTGGTGATCCTTTATAGGAGTCGGGTGTTTTCAAAGTCGTTTTGAATAAGCTTTTACTTGCTGGAAGAGATATTTAATACTTATTAAACCCGTATTTCATTTACTGATAGGTTATTTTTGATTTAGAAAACTCGTGAAAATTTGGAAGAACTCAACAAATTTTGATGGCGTATATCTCAAGTCTTTTGGAAAAGCAGAAATGTAGAAATAAATGAAATAACGCAGGTGACTTAGCAAACACTATGTAGTGATATGCAAATTAGTATAATTTGCATATGAGCAGGTAGCTCATATGATAAAAGGACACCAACTAGAACAGATGTTGAACGCTTACTTAGCAAGATACACGACACAACACACTATGTGACCCAAATGTTTTTAAAAAATAGGAAATCACAAAGATACTAAAATGAATATGGTAAAAATATTTAGCAAAGTACTTTATGAACTGAAAGATCGTAATTTGTTTCTCACTTCTGTTAATGTTAGGGGGTCCATGACAACTCAATACCGCCGACTGAGGGCCAGGAAAACTCAGGACTAAGACAAGAAATTTATTTTTTCATAGAGCAAATTGACATATAAAAACTATTTCAATAAAACACACTTGTATTTAATTATTTTTTAATAAAGTAAATCGAAAAATGCAAAACAAAATGAAGCAGTTTTTTTTTTGTTTTCAACTAAATCGTAATATAATTTATTTTTTAATAAAGTAAAAAATAAATTACATTACGATTTACTTTATTAAAAATAATTAAAAGTAAAAAAAATGGTTCATATTTTACATAATGCCTTTTCAAATGCATTCTTTGAAGAAAAATATTCATTAATTAAGGTTTTAATTCTTAATAAATTACTTTTATTCGGTTATTAAAAAAACTTGTTTTTCCGGTGCTGAGTTGTCTCAGTCCTGAGTTGTCCCGGCGCTGAGTCGGCGGTATTGAGTTGTCCCTTTCCGAAGGTCAGGAACATCCATCTTTCAATTTTGGTGTCTTCTTATATGCTCTTATATGAAATATAAATTGGAGTTCTGTATTCCTTGTCCATTTGAAAAAAAAAAATGTTCTTTTCTTAAACATATTGGTATTTTTAATCAAACACTGCTTTAATTCAGAGGCAAAATGCATGCTTGTAGTTTTACCCAACGCTGTTATTCTCTAACACACTAAATTATTTAAATTGTATTGAATGTTTACAAAATCAGTGACTTTTTAAAAAGCAAAGGCTACATTTCACTACATTGTGTTTGTTGGTCTAGAAATCTTTTTTGTAATCATTTCATCCCAATAAAACCAATAGGAGGCAAGGAGTTATTGAGTGTTAGAGAATATGATAAAATAAGGAGGATAATAAAAGAACAAGAATTAAGAAGGGCAGAATTGAAATCTTTGAAGCTCAATATAAACTGAGAAACACGAAGCCGGAAGAAAGTTCCACAAGCGAGAAAAGAACTTACGGTTACATCTAACCAATTCAACTGTAAAATGATGAGAACTTGTTTCATCATCATCATCACCATCATCCTCATCCTCCCCTTAACCGTAGGGGAGGGATCCGAATGCAGAAGCCACACTAAAATCTCCTCTACAACGGTCTATCAACGGCAGCTATCAGCAATTCTGGTATAGTCATACTTGTCCATGGTTTGACATTGACCAACCAGTTTTTACGTCGGCGTCCTCTACTACGTCCACCTTCAAAGGAACCTTGGATGATAGTCTTGCACAGTCTGTCGTGGCTTTCAGCAATCACAGTTAATAAAAAAAAAATATTATATAAGAGATACAGCCTTGTTATAAAAGACAATTTTCTGTGAAAAATAATTTAGTGAATAACATAAACCTCTGTTTCAAATTTTATTCTTGGATAAAGAAATCCAAGAATAAAATTTGAAACAGAGGTTTATGTTATTTTAAGTGAACTTTGTTCATTTTTTAAAATTTATTTTGATAGAAGACTCACGGTTAATCTAAACGTTTTTCTACATAAATATTAGGTTGGTGCAAAAATAATGACGTAATACTGTCGTTTTTTGACGTCAGAAAACGACATTATTACGTCATTATTTTTGCACCAACCTAATATTAATTTTTATTTCCCTTGAAAACACGAGTTCGTCTTATACACGAGTATACCGATATTTCTTAAAACAAAGTCCTTTTTTCATTTTTTCCAACCATTTCTTTTTGTTCTTTGATTTATATCTGTTCGTCTTTTTTTCTTTAACTTTTAATCTTGTTTACAAATTCAGACAAGCTGAAGAAAATATCGGCTAAAAATCTGTTCACTACGATACGAAGAAGACGACAACAGTTAAAAGCATTAAATCAAAATACGAATCAGTATTTTCAATCCTGTTACCTTATTTTTTTTTTTTCTTCCGAGATTTATTTATTTATTTTCATTCCAGTTTCTTTTATTTTTTTATTTTTTTTATAGCGGACTCGGCTGGAGTTATCGGAGGTTAATTAAGAACCTATTCACTGGCGGAATGATATGTTCAGACCATGCATCATGTCATGCCTTGTTACCAAAGTATGTCTCCATCTCAAATCCGCAACAGGGACTTCTTTCGCTCATCTTTTTGTCGAATTCTTATTTTTCTGACTTTTTTTTTTTTTTAATTTTCTGTCAGATTCTTATTTGGGATGTCATTTTGGATGGAAATCTGCGTCATGTTTTTTTAATGGAACAGCAAAACCATTCTCCATGAAAGGCAGTTATTTCTATAGTATTTTTGGTGTTGTTTACACTATTTGCATCCTTCGGACTGTTCTCATCATCTTTATTGCCATATTCCAGAAATTTCGGCCGTTATACGCTTCGGCCTTCTTCGGGTGATATACGTTGGAATTTCGATCGATGTAAATTATCTTAGCAATATAGACATATGTTGTTGTTTTTGTTGTTATGTAAATACAGACGCAAGCCAACACACACTCAATCATCCGTCTCTTCATTATCTATCTGTCTAGTTAGCTATCTATCTCACTCTCGTCACAACTGTTTATTTTTTCTCAACCAGTTCATATTTATCTCTAAATAGACATGCATGCATGCAGACATTCATTCATCTGTCTGTTCATATCTATCTATCTATCTATCTATCTATCTATCTATCTATCTATCTATCTATCTATCTATCTCGGTGTGTTTCTATCTATCTATCTATCTATCTATCTATCTATCTATCTATCTATCTATCTATCTCAGTCCCTATCTGTTTATTTTTCTTTCTCAACCTCTTCATTATCTATTTGTCTTGAACAGTTTAAAGAATTATATATGTATATACACAGTTATTTGTATGCATACGTAATTCTTTTTATGAAGAAATATAACGTTATTGTTTCGTTCATTAGTCACCATTGGTCGATTTGTCAATGAGGAGACTTATTGGTTAAATCGGTCTATTCCAGCGTGTGGCAAGTGCCTAAAAACTTTACTGCGGTTTGATTTAAGCACCTTGTAGATAATATTTTTCGGAAGCAGTCAGTTGTTGTTCTTGCACAATTTCACAAGACCCAGACCGAGAGGTTGAAGATACTATCACGCTGGATTATATGTTATCTCTCAGAAACCGTAACTCTTACAATCTATACCATAGACTAGCAAAATATGGGTTATGAAGAAGCGCAAATAAGTCTGAGCAGATGTCTCAACAGTTTTCCATGTATAGGCTATAGGCCACGGTCGATTTTCGTTTCATTCCGTGGACATAAAATTTATATGAAAAAATTTTACTTGATTTCAGGAGTTTCGATGCCGTAGAGTCTAAATTTAAAAAGTTCTCCAGGTGAGAATTGCGCATTTTTTTATAAATTGCATTTTAAATTGAATATTTTATCGGTAAATTTGAGCATAAAAATCAAGTAAGGGGGGTAATAATAGAGTAAATATGACGTTTCTTAGGCTAGTAGTTATCTCCATTAAATTCAAATATTTTAAAATACGGCGAAAATGAATTCCCTGAATATTTGTGCAATACATTTTGAGTCAATTAATAATATGAATGAAAAAATTATTTCTTTTACTGAAATAACTCTTAAAAAAATTTGTGAATATGCAAATAAATGGAGCAACTTTGTCTGTCAACAAGGTAATGTTGCTCGTATGTTTAAACGTTTTTCAAACATTGGCGAAGCGAACAATCAAAGATTCGGAATGCACAAAAAATGCTATAGTCGATTCACAGACATCGCAAGGTAAGATTTTTTTTCTAATAAATAAATATACAGCATATACAACTATATTTTTCTATTTTTTCTGTCACAAAATCGTCTGTTGTGTCAATATATTTAACTGTGAATAGAGGTATGTGTATGTGTATGTGTATGTGTGCGCGCGTCTCTGCGTGTATGCATGTTTTTTACTGTATTTTTTTATTCTTACATTAATTAATTAGTTTAAGCATAATTAATATTTTTTTTTTTAATAAACTCTAATGGCCACGAGTTTTGCATTTGTTTTGAAATAATTCTATGTAGAAATATATGACATTTAAAATTTCCTTAGCTATTACAACAATCTGCTATTTTTTTACATCTACAATATTTTTACAGCATTTTTTATGATTTAAATAAAGATTGTCAATGCTAGCTATGCTGGTGTGTTACAGGTTGGAAAAATTTGAGAAACGCAGCATTACAGAAATGAATTTAATATTCACTGACACTGCCCCATCAACCAGTAATGAAGAGCTTGAACCCAGTCAGAAAAGGTTGAGGAGCAGTAGTAATTTTAGTCAATCCACTTTTGGTAAAGATGATCAAACTACTCGCTGTTCCTCTGTTTTCCCAGCCAAATGCATATTTTGCAAAAGACAAAGAAAAGATAAAAGAAACAAAATTGACGGAAGGCGCACCAGGGAACCCTTGCAACAATGTGAACTCATTGTAAATGAAATTTTATTTGCTGCAAAGCTGAAACATGATGAAAATCTTCTTTGTCAGTTACAGGATAAAGATCTTGTAGCTGCAGAGTTAAAATATCATCATACTTGTAAAATTAATTATACTAATTTCTTGAGATACAAAAAAAAAGATCAGTAGACATGAACAATGAAACAAAACACAGTGTTGCATATGATATTTTCAAGAAAGATATTATAATGAAAAAAATCATTAAAGGAAATCAGGTCTTACGAATGTCCAAACTGTCTGAACTGTACAGAAACATCCTTAAATCAGTAGAAGGGACATCTATAGCGGCTAAAACTCAACATCTGAAGCAGCAGATTTTACATGATTTTCCACAGCTCACTTTCTTAAAAGCAAGACAGAGGAATCAGAGTGAGGTGGTGTTATGTGAAAAAATAGTTCCTGACCTAATGGGAACAAGTGAAACTTATGATTCAGCAGATGACTCAGATGGTGATGATGATGATGATGATGATGAAGGAACCCAAGAACATGAAGCAACAGGTAAATCTAATAAGACCTAAAATAATAATGTAAACTCTTTAACATTAGTTTTACTTCTAATCATTGATTAATTTATACCTAATATTAAATGATCTAATTGTGTGATGTTATCTGAACAGACTTTACTACCAAATGTTACCAGTGGAAAATATTTATATCACACTCATATATAAATTTTAGAACACAAAAATATTTAATAGTAATGAAGTATTTTTATTTCTGAATATTTGAAAAAGTTATTTAGTGATTTCTTTTACATTTTGTTTCAGATGGCGATGAAAACAATAGGTACAATTTGTATCATGCTAGCATGTATTTAAGAAATCAGATTATTTCTGTGGAATCACCAACATCTTGGCCTCCTAAGAGCAATAGTGTAACTACAGAATGTGCTATGAAGATAATTCCTGTAGAACTTTTTAATGCATTGGCATTGATGTGTGGTCTTTCTGATGAAGTTGAAATGAAGAATAGATTTATTACTGTGTATGAGAAAGATAAGAGAAAGCTACTTGCCATAGCACAAGATATTCTGAACATTTCTCACAGAGGAAATTTGTTTTTACCAAAGCATTATGCACTGGGAATGGCTGTTCGACACTGGACTGGTCAGTCAAAACTTATAGGCATTTTAAATGGGTTTGGGCACTCTATAAGCCACAACACAACTCTAGAACTGGATATGGCTTTGGCTGAACAACAACTATCAAAAAGTAACATTCCAGAGGGTTTTAAAAAGAAAACTTTTACACATTTAACCTGGGATAATAATGACTTTGGAGAAGAAACTTTGAGTGGTAAGGGAACAACCCATAATACAAATGGGATCATAGTGCAGCAGCTAACTTCTGATCACTTATCACATATTGAAGATGTCGCAATAGAAAAAGACCTGCCCCAAATGATCAGGAGTAAGAAGCGCAGTGTGATGCTAAATGAAGCGCCCATACCAGAATATTATGTGGCAAACAGAGTAGGCCCTTTCCTACCTTCAGTTTCAATTGACAGCATTCAAAATGCTTTATTTAAATCATTTTGTGAGACCAAAACAAGCATTACTGATTTGGCTATGACCATGATCAATATGCATTGTGAAAGTGACAACCAAAACACTACTCCAATTCCAGGTTGGACAGGTTTCAATATTCTTTTATTACAGGACCAAATACCACCAAAAAGCAATATTGGATATTTGCCTGTGGTCAATGGTAACCCAACTCAACTAAGTACTGTGAATGCAGTATTTTTGAAAAGTCTTGCTATTGCTGATGAGCTTGAAACTGAATGTATTGTATTAACATTTGATCTTGCATTTTATGCTAAAGCACAGCAAGTACGTTGGAATGATGCCATGTATATGCAAAAAACAGTTGTCAGACTTGGTGAGTTCCACACCTGCATGTCATTTCTCAGTGTCATTGGAAAGCACTTTGAAGATTCGGGGCTAGCTGATGTTCTACTTGAAGCTGGAACAGTTGCACAAGGATCACTACCTGGAGTCATGAAAGGCAGGCACTATAATCGAAGTGTCAGAGTCATAAAAATTATGTCTGAAGCCTTAAGGAGGAAACTCCTATCTACTTTTATTGAAACACAAAGTGAAGAAGAAAAAACTAAATTCCTTGCATTGTCTAAAAATTTATATTATGCTTTTCCCAAAACACAATTCCAAGATCTCTGCACATCAAATGATTTTAAAGAGTTTGAAAGCAAACTATCCTTATTTATTCAAGAGAGATGCAGTCATTTTCCTACTTTTGCATTTTGGATGAGTTACTTGAATATGGCAGATTTGTTTTTAAATTTTATTCGTGCTACACGAACAAGAGATTGAGCCCTTCACCTTAAATCAGCAGCAGAAATGGTACCTTGGTATTTTGCATATGACCATTTGAACTATGTTAGACATCTTCCTGTTTATATCTATGAGATGCTTGCTGTTCCAGATACCCACCCTACAATAGCTGTGAAGTCCTCCTGGTGTCGCTGCGCCAAGCGTGACGCCCGCCTAGCCGCGTCCGTCGTGCTATCCTGTCCTGTGACGACCAACTGACTTGGTATTGGTCGCGGCACCAAATGTGACGTTCTAACCTTTTGGTGATTCGGATGGGAATCTGGTTAGATTCGGTATCAGCCTGGTCGTTCCCAGCTCGCTTCCAACGTCTGGTTACCGAAGTAATTGTTTTGATTTCCAGTCCAACCTACCCACGTTGTGAATTGATCGTAGGCAAACGAAATCAATCAGTCGCCGGGCCGTAATGCAAGCTGAGTTCGAATAAGGGTGATATCGCACAAGTAGATGTAAAAGAAAAGAAAATAATAACTCAAAAAGCTCAAATGTGTTAAAAAAGGATAACAATATTTTATATATGGTTGCTGGATACAGGACTGCGTCTACTTCCCAACCCGATATATGGATTCGTGACACTTTGTTCTTGTTAGGCGAGTCTTAACATCTTAAGTTGTTTGTTCTTTTAAGAAACTGGTTCTTGGTGTGTCTTCCGGCGATATTCGTAAAACTTGTATTGGTGGTGTGAGTCTAAGTCGTTCTTCAAAAATAAATTGTTCTTGATTAGAAGATGAGTTCGGAATTGCGTGAATCTTAGTCAGCTTCTGTGAGGCGGGTACAACTTCAACTGCGAACTTCGAACTTAACTCAACTGCCTCCCAACTGGAACTCGAACTGAACTGAGCTGATTTTCACTGCAACTGCTTGCCTCCCTGTCTCCAACACCAACTGCAACTTAACTGATTTTCGCTCGCTGCGACTTTGCTTATATGGACGCCGACCAAAACCTGGGTGGGCTTGTCGGGGTTTGATGTTCCTTGATAATTCTCAACCCACAATCCACTTATTTGGTTTTGGTCAGGAAAATTTTATTATTTTCCATTTTTGGAAGTCTTCTCGTCCTCCCACCTGCTTCTGTTCTCGTATTGGTATCTCACCATACCGTCAGAGGGTGTCAACGGGTTTCCTCTCTCTCTCACAGTGGCATCTCACCCTATCCCCTATTTTTTCTTTTTATTTTCTTCTTTCTCCCTTTTAGCAAGCCAAATAGTGTCACATAGCAAAGCATCTTGCTGCTGGGGATTTTGTAGTTCAGCAACAAAACCAGTAACCCTTTAGTCAGACGGCAATGGACCAGACGGTTGAACAGACAATGAATAGAGATAGCAAGACCAGAGGTGGGCAGATTGGATTCTCAAATAATGACAATGCTGTTCATCGTTGGATTTTATCTTTTAATCAACGTGCTCAAATCTCTAAAAACTTTACTGAAATGGATGGAAAAGGAGAGGGATGCCATAATAAAAAAGACCTGAGTAGTTCTCGATATCAAAAGGATGAAGCAGATATTCAGAGTGTCATACAAACAATTGAGTCTATGCAAAATCCATTTGCATATTGTGAAAAAGAATTAACATTGCATCCGGCCAAGTAGCATCTTCTGAAATTAAAGATGACATTTTGACAGCACATGAACAAGGCTGTAATATTTCTAATCAGTTTGTTCAACAACGACTAATTTTGAAAAATGTGGAGTTGAATGCACCATTAAAATCAATGAAGATAAAACATTTAAGTGATCTTCAGAAAAAGCATTCACAACAAAAGAGCAAGAAGGAAGCAGATTGCTTGAAAGCAGATAAAGACCTTCTCACTAGGCTTCTTATAGTAGCAAGAACCCAAAAAGTTGACCTGGAAGTTCCCATCTAGCCTAAGTAACATTGATGGTTCTTTGCAGCGTACCAACAAAGCTGCATTATTTCATTATTTTCTTGTAAAGTTTCCTGATATGAAAATTAACAATATTCCAAAAAAATGCAGCACTGATATTAGATGGAATGGCAGTAATACAACAGCTTGCAGACCATGTTCCATCAAGGTTTGGTGAGCTAAGTATTTATGTTTTTAAATATGTAAGCAAGCTTGCTTCTACTTATATGTCATCAAGAGTTGACTTTGTCTGTGATAAGTACAATCCATGGAGTATTAAAGACTCTGAAAGAAGACGCCGTTTGATTACCCCATGCCACCTGTTACGTGCTCTGAATAAAAAACAGAAAACACCGGTACAATTTCGAAAATTCCTCATATCTGGTGAAAATAAAGAATCCCTCATCTTATTTATGTTGATGCATTGGAAAAAATTGCCAGCTGAAGAAGTGCATGGAAAAACTGTGATTGCTTCATTTAGCCAAGCATGTTTCATGCTGTGTCCTCATAGTGACACAAATGAAGTAATCACAGAAACTTTGCCAGAATTAACAACTGACCATGAAGAAGCCGATACCCTTCTTTTGCTTCATGCAAAGCATGCATCAACTGCTTTCCCTTCCATTATCATTAAGACTCCAGATACGGATGTTTTTCTTCTTTGCCTTGCTCATCAAAATGAATTAAGCTGTGATTTATATATGGCTACTAATACCAACCGATCATCTTGTTTGATCTCTATTAAATCAGTTGCAAAATGTGGACCTGCTCTTTCAAGTGCCTTACCTTCTTTGCATGCATTCACTGGCTGTGATACTGTTAGCTGCTTTAAGGGAAAGGGTAAAATAAAACCCTTTGAGTTAATTGAAAGAAAACCCTTTGAGTTAATGAAAGAAACAGAGGAATTTCTTCAAACTTTCACACTTTTAGGCTGCAACTGGCACCTGACAGGTGATTTGTTCCAGCCACTAGAAAAATTTGTGTGGTGTCTATTTAGACAGAGAAATGTTTCTTCTGTAAATACTGCTCGTTTTAATATTTTTCATATGTCTGGAAAATTGGATAATACTCTACCACCTTGCCAAAATAGTTTACGGTTACATGCAAAAAGGGCAAATTACCAGGCTGTAATTTGGCGACAATGTCTTCACATTAATATTAATGCTCCTTCTGCAACAAATCATGGCTGGAAATGTGAAGATCAAAAACTCGTTGTTCATTGGAGCAGTCTTCCTAAAACTCCATCTACCTTGATGAACTTAGTAAAGTGTAACTGTAAGAAGAACAGCTGTAACTCCAGGCGTTGTTCTTGTGTTCGTCAAACACTGCCTTGTACCGAGCTTTGCCAGTGTATAGATTGTTTTAATGTACTTAAAAAAAATAATGAAGTGCAGCAGATTAATGAAATAGAAGATTCTGATTCCTCAGAGGGCGAATGATAAGATGAGCTTGCAGGATTAGAGGACAATCAATTATTTTTCAATTCCTTTTATATATGTATTACTTGATAACAATTATTTCAACATAACTGAAAAAAAACTCTTATTACAATATTTTTTTTATATATATAGTCAAAGTTAGTCTAAACATTAAGATTTCTATACCAGTCAATGTGTAGGTGTGACAAAATTGCATCAAAAAGCTAATGGCAGTCCAAAATGAAGAAAAGTCAATCACAAGAAGTATTTGAAAACAGTTCTTCCATCTATGATTTTTGAAAGGCACAAGATTTGGAAACATATATAAAGGTTTTTCATGTTTTTTTTTATCAAATTAATGTACATTGCAATGTTTTACGAGGTTATTCGAATTTGAGAAACTCACACGACAATAGAAAGTAACGTTTTCATTGTTATGGCTTTATGCAAGTCATTTTATTTGCTGAAAATTCCTGATTAAATAAATTAACACATAATATAAGAGCATAGATATATCAGCTTCTTGTTACAACAGTCAACATTACATTCACGTTGTCCTTACAACTGTCAACATTACATTCACTTTGTCCTTACAACTGTCAACATTACATTCACGTTTTCCTTACAATTGTCAACATTACATTCACGTTGTCCTTAGAACTGTCAACATTACATTCACGCTGTCCTTACAATTGTCAAGATTACATTCACTGTGTCCTTACAACTGTCAACATTACATTCACGTTGTCCTTACAACTGTCAACATTACATTCACTTTGTCCTTACAACTGTCAACATTAAATTCACTTTGTCCTTACAATTGTCAACATCATATTTACGTTGTCCTTACAACTGTCAACATTACATTCACGTTGTCCTTACAACAGTCAACATTACATTCACTTTGTCCTTACAATTGTCAACATTACATTCACGTTGTCCTTACAACAGTCAACATTACATTCACGTTGTCCTTACAACTGTCATCATTACATTCACTTTGTCCTTACAATTGTCAACATTACATTCACGTTGTCCTTACAACAGTCAACATTACATTCACTTTGTCCTTACAATTGTCAACATTACATTCACGTTGTCCTTACAACAGTCAACATTACATTCACGTTGTCCTTACAACTGTCATCATTACATTCACTTTGTCCTTACAATTGTCAACATTACATTCACGTTGTCCTTACAACAGTCAACATTACATTCACGTTGTCCTTACAACTGTCATAATTACATTCACGTTGTCCTTACAATTGTCAACATTACATTCACTTTGTCCTTAAAATTGTCAACATTACATTCACGTTGTCCTTACAACTGTCAACATTACGTTCACTTTGTTCTTACAATTGTCAACATTACATTCACGTTGTCCTTACAATTGTCAACATTACATTCACTTTGTCCTTACAACTGTCAACATTACATTCACTTTGTCCTTACTATTGTCAACATTACATTCACTTTGTCCTTACAACTGTCAACATTACATTCACGTTGTCCTTACAACTGTCAACATTACATTCACGCTGTCCTTACAATTGGCAAGATTACGTTCACTGTGTCCTTACAACTGTCAACATTACATTCACTTTGTCCTTACAATTGTCAACATTACATTCACGTTGTCCTTACAACAGTCAACATTACATTCACGTTGTCCTTACAACTGTCAACATTACATTCACTTTGTCCTTACAATTGTCAACATTACATTCACTTTGTCCTTACAACTGTCAACATTACATTCACGTTGTCCTTACAACTGTCAACATTACATTCACGTTGTCCTTACAATTGTCAACATTACATTCACTTTGTCCTTACAACTGTCAACATTATATTCACGTTGTCCTTACAATTGTCAACATTACATTCACGTTGCCCTTACAATTGACAACATTACATTCACTTTGTCCTTACAATTGTCAACATTACATTCACGTTGTCCTTACAACAGTTAACATTACATTCACGTTGTCCTTACAACTGTCATCCTTACATTCACGTTGTCCTTACAATTGTCAACATTACATTCACTTTGTCCTTACAATTGTCAACATTACATTCACGTTGTCCTTACAACTGTCAACATTACGTTCACTTTGTTCTTACAATTGTCAACATTACATTCACGTTGTCCTTACAATTGTCAACATTACATTCACGTTGTCCTTACAACTGTCATCATTACATTCACGTTGTCCTTACAATTGTAAACATTACATTCACTTTGTCCTTACAATTGTCAACATTACATTCACGTTGTCCTTACAACTGTCAACATTACGTTCACTTTGTTCTTACAATTGTCAACATTACATTCAGGTTGTCGTTACAACTGTCAACATTACATTCACGTTGTCCTTACAACAGTCAACATTACTTTCACGTTGTCCTTACAATTGTCAACATTACATTCACGTTGTCCTTACAACTGTCAACATTACATTCACTTTGTCCTTACTATTGTCAACATTACATTCACGTTGTCCTTACAATTGTCAACATTACATTCATGCTGTCCTTAGAACTGTCAACATTACATTCACGCTGTCCTTACAATTGTCAAGATTACATTCACTGTGTCCTTACAACTGTCAACATTACATTCACGTTGTCCTTACAACTGTCAACATTACATTCACTTTGTCCTTACAAATTTCAACATTACATTCAGGTTGTCCTTACAATTGTCAACATCATATTTACGTTGTCCTTACAACTGTCAACATTACATTCACGTTGTCCTTACAACAGTCAACATTACATTCACTTTGTCCTTACAATTGTCAACATTACATTCACGTTGTCCTTACAACAGTCAACATTACATTCACGTTGTCCTTACAAATGTCATCATTACATTCACGTTGTCCTTACAATTGTCAACATTACATTCACGTTGTCCTTACAATTGACAACATTACATTCACGTTGTCCTTACAACTGTCATCATTACATTCACTTTGTCCTTACAATTGTCAACATTACATTCACGTTGTCCTTACAACAGTCAACATTACATTCACTTTGTCCTTACAATTGTCAACATTACATTCACGTTGTCCTTACAATTGTCAACATTACATTCACGTTGTCCTTACAACTGTCATCGTTACATTCACGTTGTCCTTACAATTGTCAAAATTACATTCACGTTGCCCTTACAATTGACAACATTACATTCACTTTGTCCTTACAATTGTCAACGTTACATTCACGTTGTCCTTACAACAGTCAACATTACATTCACGTTGTCCTTATAACTGTCATAATTACATTCACGTTGTCCTTACAATTGTCAACATTACATTCACTTTGTCCTTAAAATTGTCAACATTACATTCACGTTGTCCTTACAACTGTCAACATTACGTTCACTTTGTTCTTACAATTGTCAACATTACATTCACGTTGTCCTTACAATTGTCAACATTACATTCACTTTGTCCTTACAACTGTCAACATTACATTCACTTTGTCCTTACTATTGTCAACATTACATTCACTTTGTCCTTACAACTGTCAACATTACATTCACGTTGTCCTTACAACTGTCAACATTACATTCACGCTGTCCTTACAATTGTCAAGATTACGTTCACTGTGTCCTTACAACTGTCAACATTACATTCACGTTGTCCTTACAACTGTCAACATTACATTCACTTTGTCCTTACAAATGTCAACATTACATTCACGTTGTCCTTACAATTGTCAACATCATATTTACGTTATCCTTACAACTGTCAACATTACATTCACGTTGTCCTTACAACAGTCAACATTACATTCACTTTGTCCTTACAATTGTCAACATTACATTCACGTTGTCCTTACAACAGTCAACATTACATTCACGTTGTCCT
Source organism: Acanthosepion lycidas (assembly GCA_963932145.1). Taxonomy (NCBI): domain Eukaryota; kingdom Metazoa; phylum Mollusca; class Cephalopoda; order Sepiida; family Sepiidae; genus Acanthosepion; species Acanthosepion lycidas. Next base: position 56,756,866 of record OZ010614.1, on the reverse strand, counting down.
TACAACTGTCAACATTACATTCACTTTGTCCTTACAATTGTCAACATTACATTCACTTTGTCCTTACAACTGTCAACATTACATTCACGTTGTCCTTACAACTGTCAACATTACATTCACGTTGTCCTTACAATTGTCAACATCATATTTACGTTATCCTTACAACTGTCAACATTACATTCACTTTGTCCTTACAATTGTCAACATTACATTCACGTTGTCCTTACAACAGTTAACATTACATTCACGTTGTCCTTACAACTGTCATCCTTACATTCACGTTGTCCTTACAATTGTCAACATTACATTCACTTTGTCCTTACAATTGTCAACATTACATTCACATTGTCCTTACAACTGTCAACATTACGTTCACTTTGTTCTTACCATTGTCAACATTACATTCACGTTGTCCTTACAATTGTCAACATTACATTCACGTTGTCCTTACAACTGTCATCATTACATTCACGTTGTCCTTACAATTGTAAACATTACATTCACTTTGTCCTTACAATTGTCAACATTACATTCACGTTGTCCTTACAAATGTCAACATTACGTTCACTTTGTTCTTACAATTGTCAACATTACATTCAGGTTGTCCTTACAACTGTCAACATTACATTCACGTTGTCCTTACAACAGTCAACATTACTTTCACGTTGTCCTTACAATTGTCAACATTACATTCACGTTGTCCTTACAACTGTCAACATTACATTCTCTTTGTCCTTACAACTGTCAACATTACATTCACGTTGTCCTTACAATTGTCAACATTACATTCATGTTGTCCTTAGAACTGTCAACATTACATTCACGCTGTCCTTACAATTGTCAAGATTACATTCACTGTGTCCTTACAACTGTCAACATTACATTCACGTTGTCCTTACAACTGTCAACATTACATTCACTTTCTCCTTACAAATGTCAACATTACATTCACGTTGTCCTTACAATTGTCAACATCATATTTACGTTGTCCTTACAACTGTCAACATTACATTCACGTTGTCCTCACAACAGTCAACATTACATTCACTTTGTCCTTACAATTGTCAACATTACATTCACGTTGTCCTTACAACAGTCAACATTACATTCACGTTGTCCTTACAACTGTCATCATTACATTCACGTTGTCCTTACAATTGTCAACATTACATTCACGTTGTCCTTACAATTGACAACATTACATTCACGTTGTCCTTACAACTGTCAACATTACATTCACGTTGTCCTTACAACTGTCATCATTACATTCACTTTGTCCTTACAATTGTCAACATTACATTCACGTTGTCCTTACAACAGTCAACATTACATTCTCTTTGTCCTTACAATTGTCAACATTACATTCACGTTGTCCTTACAATTGTCAACATTACATTCACGTTGTCCTTACAACTGTCATCGTTAAATTCACGTTGTCCTTACAATTGTCAAAATTACATTCACGTTGCCCTTACAATTGACAACATTACATTCACTTTGTCCTTACAATTGTCAACATTACATTCACTTTGTCCTTAAAATTGTCAACATTACATTCACGTTGTCCTTACAACTGTCAACATTACGTTCACTTTGTTCTTACAATTGTCAACATTACATTCACGTTGTCCTTACAATTGTCAACATTACATTCACTTTGTCCTTACAACTGTCAACATTACATTCACTTTGTCCTTACAATTGTCAACATTACATTCACGTTGTCCTTACAATTGTCAACATTACATTCACTTTGTCCTTACAACTGTCAACATTATATTCACGTTGTCCTTACAATTGTCAACATTACATTCACGTTGCCCTTACAATTGACAACATTACATTCACTTTGTCCTTACAATTGTCAACATTACATTCACGTTGTCCTTACAACAGTTAACATTACATTCGCGTTGTCCTTACAACTGTCATCATTACATTCACGTTGTCCTTACAATTGTCAACATTACATTCACTTTGTCCTTACAATTGTCAACATTACATTCACGTTGTCCTTACAACAGTCAACATTACGTTCACTTTGTTCTTACAATTGTCAACATTACATTCACGTTGTCCTTACAATTGTCAACATTACATTCACGTTGTCCTTACAACTGTCATCATTACATTCACGTTGTCCTTACAATTGTCAACATTACATTCACTTTGTCCTTACAATTGTCAACATTACATTCACGTTGTCCTTACAACTGTCAACATTACGTTCACTTTGTTCTTACAATTGTCAACATTACATTCAGGTTGTCCTTACAACTGTCAACATTACATTCACGTTGTCCTTACAACAGTCAACATTACATTCACGTTGTCCTTACAACAGTCAACATTACATTCACGTTGTCCTTACAACTGTCAACATTACATTCACTTTGTCCTTACAATTGTCAACATTACATTCACTTTGTCCTTACAACTGTCAACATTACATTCACGTTGTCCTTACAACTGTCAACATTACATTCACGTTGTCCTTACAACTGTCAACATTACATTCACGTTGTCCTTACAACTGTCAACATTACATTCACTTTCTCCTTACAAATGTCAACATTACATTCACGTTGTCCTTACAATTGTCAACATCATATTTACGTTGTCCTTACAACTGTCAACATTACATTCACGTTGTCCTCACAACAGTCAACATTACATTCACTTTGTCCTTACAATTGTCAACATTACATTCACGTTGTCCTTACAACAGTCAACATTACATTCACGTTGTCCTTACAACTGTCATCATTACATTCACGTTGTCCTTACAATTGTCAACATTACATTCACGTTGTCCTTACAATTGACAACATTACATTCACGTTGTCCTTACAACTGTCAACATTACATTCACGTTGTCCTTACAACTGTCATCATTACATTCACTTTGTCCTTACAATTGTCAACATTACATTCACGTTGTCCTTACAACAGTCAACATTACATTCTCTTTGTCCTTACAATTGTCAACATTACATTCACGTTGTCCTTACAACAGTCAACATTACTTTCACGTTGTCCTTACAATTGTCAACATTACATTCACGTTGTCCTTACAACTGTCAACATTACATTCACTTTGTCCTTACAACTGTCAACATTACATTCACGTTGTCCTTACAATTGTCAACATTACATTCATGTTGTCCTTAGAACTGTCAACATTACATTCACGCTGTCCTTACAATTGTCAAGATTACATTCACTGTGTCCTTACAACTGTCAACATTACATTCACGTTGTCCTTACAACTGTCAACATTACATTCACTTTGTCCTTACAAATGTCAACATTACATTCACGTTGTCCTTACAATTGTCAACATCATATTTCCGTTGTCCTTACAACTGTCAACATTACATTCACGTTGTCCTCACAACAGTCAACATTACATTCACTTTGTCCTTACAATTGTCAACATTACATTCACGTTGTCCTTACAACAGTCAACATTACATTCACGTTGTCCTTACAACTGTCATCATTACATTCACGTTGTCCTTACAATTGTCAACATTACGTTCACTTTGTTCTTACAATTGTCAACATTACATTCACGTTGTCCTTACAATTGTCAACATTACATTCACTTTGTCCTTACAACTGTCAACATTACATTCACTTTGTCCTTACAATTGTCAACATTACATTCACTTTGTCCTTACAATTGTCAACATTACATTCACGTTGTCCTTACAACTGTCAACATTACATTCACGTTGTCCTTACAATTGTCAACATTACATTCACTTTGTCCTTACAATTGTCAACATTACATTCACTTTGTCCTTAGAACTGTCAACATTACATTCACGCTGTCCTTACAATTGTCAAGATTACATTCACTGTGTCCTTACAACTGTCAACATTACATTCACGTTGTCCTTACAACTGTCAACATTACATTCACTTTGTCCTTACAAATGTCAACATTACATTCACGTTGTCCTTACAATTGTCAACATCATATTTACGTTATCCTTACAACTGTCAACATTACATTCACGTTGTCCTTACAACAGTCAACATTACATTCACTTTGTCCTTACAATTGTCAACATTACATTCACGTTGTCCTTACAACAGTCAACATTACATTCACGTTGTCCTTACAACTGTCAACATTACATTCACTTTGTCCTTACAATTGTCAACATTACATTCACTTTGTCCTTACAACTGTCAACATTACATTCACGTTGTCCTTACAACTGTCAACATTACATTCACGTTGTCCTTACAATTGTCAACATTACATTCACTTTGTCCTTACAACTGTCAACATTATATTCACGTTGTCCTTACAATTGTCAACATTACATTCACGTTGTCCTTACAATTGTCAACATTACATTCACGTTGTCCTTACAACAGTTAACATTACATTCACGTTGTCCTTACAACTGTCATCATTACATTCACGTTGTCCTTACAATTGTCAACATTACATTCACTTTGTCCTTACAATTGTCAACATTACATTCACGTTGTCCTTACAACTGTCAACATTACGTTCACTTTGTTCTTACAATTGTCAACATTACATTCACCTTGTCCTTACAATTGTCATCATTACATTCACGTTGTCCTTACAACTGTCATCATTACATTCACGTTGTCCTTACAATTGTCAACATTACATTCACTTTGTCCTTACAATTGTCAACATTACATTCACGTTGTCCTTACAACTGTCAACATTACGTTCACTTTGTTCTTACAATTGTCAACATTACATTCACGTTGTCCTTACAACTGTCAACATTACATTCACGTTGTCCTTACAACAGTCAACATTACTTTCACGTTGTCCTTACAATTGTCAACATTACATTCACGTTGTCCTTACAACTGTCAACATTACATTCACGTTGTCCTTACAATTGTCAACATTACATTCTTGTTGTCCTTAGAACTGTCAACATTACATTCACGCTGTCCTTACAATTGTCTACATTACATTCACTTTGTCCTTACAATTGTCAACATTACATTCACTTTGTCCTTACAACTGTCAACATTACATTCACTTTGTCCTTACAATTGTCAACATTACATTCACTTTGTCCTTACAACTGTCAACATTACATTCACGTTGTCCTTACAACTGTCAACATTACATTCACGTTGTCCTTACAACTGTCAAGATTACATTCACGCTGTCCTTACAATTGTCAAGATTACATTCACTGTGTCCTTACAACTGTCAACATTACATTCACGTTGTCCTTACAACTGTCAACATTACATTCACTTTGTCCTTACAAATGTCAAGATTACATTCACGTTGTCCTTACAATTGTCAACATCATATTTACGTTGTCCTTACAACTGTCAACATTACATTCACTTTGTCCTTACAACTGTCAACATTACATTCACTTTGTCCTTACAATGTCAACATAACATTCACGTTGTCCTTACAACTGTCAACATTACTTTCACGTTGTCCTTACAATTGTCAACATTACATTCACGTTGTCCTTACAACTGTCAACATTACTTTCACGTTGTCCTTACAATTGTCAACATTACATTCAGGTTGTCCTTACAACAGTCAACATTACATTCACGTTGTCCTTACAACTGTCAACATTACATTCACTTTGATCTTACAATTGTCAACATTACATTCAGGTTGTCCTTACAACTATCAATATTACATTCACGTTGTCCTTACAACAGTCAACATTACATTCACTTTGTCCTTACAATTGTCACCATTACATTCGCGTTGTCCTTACAACTGTCAACATTACATTCACGTTGTCCTTACAACAGTCATCATTACATTCACGTTGTTCTTACAACAGTCAACATTACATTCACGTTGTCCTTACAACTGTCAACATTACATTCACATTGTCCTTACAATTGTCAACATTACATTCACGTTGTCCTTACAACAGTCAACATTACATTCACGTTGTCCTTACAACAGTCAACATTACATTCACGTTGTCCTTACAATTGTCAACATTACATTCACGTTGTCCTTACAATTGTCAACATTACATTCACTTTGTCCTTACAACAGTCAACATTACATTCACTTTGTCCTTACAATTGTCAACAATACATTCAGCTTGTCCTTACAACTGTCAACATTACATTCACGTTGTCCTTACAACAGTCAACATTACATTCACGCTGTCCTTACAACTGTCATCATTACATTCACGTTGCCTTACAATTGTCAACATTACATTCACGTTGTCCTTACAATTGTCAACATTACATTCACGTTGTCCTTACAACTGTCAACATTACATTCACGTTCTCCTTACAATTGTCAACATTACATTCACGTTGTCCTTACAACTGTCAACATTACATTCACTTTGTTCTTACAATTGTCAACATTACATTCACGTTGTCCTTACAACTGTCAACATTGCATTCACGTTGACCTTACAACAGTCAACATTACATTCACGTTGTCCTTACAACAGTCAACATTACATTCACTTTGTCCTTACAACTGTCAACATTACATTCAGGTTGTCCTTACAACAGTCAACATTACATTCACGTTGTCCTTACAACTGTCAACATTACATTCACTTTGTTCTTGCAATTGTCAACATTACATTCAGGTTGTCCTTACAACAGTCAACATTACATTCACGTTGTCCTTACAATTGTCAACATTGCATTCACTTTGTCCTTACAACTGTCAACATTACATTCACTTTGTTCTTACAATTGTCAACATTACATTCAGGTTGTCCTTACAACTGTCAACATTACATTCACGTTGTCCTTACAACAGTCAACATTACATTCACGTTGTCCTTACCATTGTCAACATTGCATTCACTTTGTCCTTACAACTGTCAACATTACATTCACTTTGTTCTTACAATTGTCAACATTACATTCACTTTGTCCTTACAACTGTCAACATTACATTCACGTTGTCCTTACAACAGTCAACATTACATTCACGTTGTCCTTACAATTGTCAACATTACATTCACTTTATCCTTACAACAGTCAACATTACATTCACTTTGTCCTTACAATTGTCAACAATACATTCAGGTTGTCCTTACAACTGTCAACATTACATTCACGTTGTCCTTACAACAGTCAACATTACATTCACTTTGTCCTTACAATTGTCTACAATACATTCAGGTTGTCCTTACAACTGTCAACATTACATTCCCGTTGTCCTTACAACAGTCAACATTACATTCACGTTGTCCTTACAACTGTCATCATTACATTCACGTTGTCCTTACAATTGTCAACATTACATTCACGTTGTCCTTACAATTGTCAACATTACATTCACGTTGTCCTTACAACAGTCAACATTACATTCACGTTGTCCTTACAACTGTCATCATTACATTCACGTTGTCCTTACAATTGTCAACATTACATTCACGTTGTCCTTACAACTGTCAACATTACATTCACTTTGTTCTTACAATTGTCAACATTACATTCAGGTTGTCCTTACAACTGTCAACATTACATTCACGTTGTCCTTTCAACAGTCAACATTACATTCACATTGTCCTTACAATTGTCAACATTACATTCACTTTGTCCTTACAACTGTCAACATTACATTCACGTTGTCCTTACAACAGTCAACATTACATTCACTTTGTCCTTACAATTGTCTACAATACATTCAGGTTGTCCTTACAACTGTCAACATTACATTCCCGTTGTCCTTACAACAGTCAACATTACATTCACGTTGTCCTTACAACTGTCATCATTACATTCACGTTGTCCTTACAATTGTCAACATTACATTCACGTTGTCCTTACAATTGTCAACATTACATTCACGTTGTCCTTACAACAGTCAACATTACATTCACGTTGTCCTTACAACTGTCATCATTACATTCACGTTGTCCTTACAATTGTCAAGATTACATTCACTTTGTCCTTACAATTGTCAACATTACATTCACGTTGTCCTTACAACAGTCAACATTACATTCACGTTGTCCTTACAACTGTCATCATTACATTCACGTTGTCCTTACAACTGTCAACATTACATTCACGTTGTCCTTACAACAGTCAACATTACATTAACATTGTCCTTACAACTGTCAACATTACATTCACATTGTCCTTACAATTGTCAACATTACATTCACGTTGTCCTTACAATTGTCAACGTTACATTCACTTTGTCCTTACAACTGTCAACATTACATTCATGTTGTCCTTACAACAGTCAACATTACATTCACATTGTCCTTACAATTGTCAACATTACATTCACGTTGTCCTTACAACTGTCAACATTACATTCACTTTGTCCTTGCAACTGTCAACATTACATTCACTTTGTCCTTACAATAGTCAACATTACATTCACGTTGTCCTTACAACTGTCAACATTACATTCACGTTGACCTTACAATTGTCAACATTACATTCACGTTGTCCTTACAACTGTCAACATTACATTCACGTTGTCCTTACAACTGTCAACATTACATTCACGTTGACCTTACAATTGTCAACATTACATTCATGTTGTCCTTACAACTGTCAACATTACATTCACGTTGTCCTTACAACTGTCAACATTACATTCACGTTGTCCTTACAACTGTCAACATTACATTCACGTTGACCTTACAATTGTCAACATTACATTTTACACTAACGAGTTTTTGTGAGTTTTTCTTCTAAATGATTGTCTTTGTAAACTTTGTACACATTCTGTATTTTATAATATTAATTTCAACAAAATTTCTCTCGTATTTTTACTAATCTGTCTATGACATATAAGACAAGTAAATGTCCAGTAAAATTCATAAAAATTATGCCATATTGTAAAATGTGGTCAATTATAATTTCGACGGTAACGGCACCCCTAGGAGCAAATGAAAATATCACGACACATTTAGCAAAATTTTTAAATGTTATGAAGATATAAAAACATGAATTAAAAAAATACACGCACAAATATGAACTTAACTTTGAATTTAAGATGAAGATTAAAAACAAAGAATAGTGAAAAGAATTATTTGAAACAAAGTTTAATATTTATTTATTCAAATACTAGCGCTACTTCAGCACACACACACATATATTTATGTTTTCGTGACAATATTTTGCGGCACACTTCAGAGGATATTCTTGGCTTGACTACAAATCTGCGCAAAAGATTAAACATTAGACATTTTTTAGAAGTGCTTGTTTGGCTGAGAACATTTCAGTGACTATTTATACATATAGATATATATGTATATATTAGGTTGGTGCAAAAATAATGACGTAATAATGTCGTTTTTTAACGTATTTTTAACGCCAAAAAACGACATTATTACGTCATTATTTTTGCACCAACATATATGTATACATGCATGAACATATATATATGCTTACACACATGTATGTGCGCATACAAAAATATTGAAAAGAAAGAGAAAGAGAGTGAGAGAGAGAACAATTCAGAATTAAAATCTGGACAAAAATATCCAATTACAATTTATTTAGTATTAATACTACTTTCCTGGCTGCCTGAAGTAGGTGTGGGGTCAGGCCTGGGGTAGCGCGGATGAGTCAAAATGCTTCAAGTGTCAATCATCCAGCTGGGTGTGGTCAAAGGCGTCTCAGAATTTCATGTATTGACATTAGTGAGTGAGCTTCTGAGCGCGGGCGCGCGTGTGTGTGTACAGGTGTATAAGTATGTGTTTGTACATATGTTCGTCCGCGTGTTTGCGTGTATATGCATATTTGTGTAAGTATGTGCTTGAGTGTGTACGTAGGGGTGCACAACTGTGTATACGTGATTATGTGTGTGTGTGTGTTTGCGTGTGCGCGCGTGCATGCGCGGAATGGTGCAAAGTGTCTTTTGACAAATAAAAGTTGTTGATATTGTCGTTTTCTTCCTCTTCTTCGTGTTTGCCTAGGATTTCTTTGCCCAACAACAGTGGAGAGGGGAACGGACATTAAGAGAATTGATCTTTCTTCTTCTTCTTCTTCTCCTCTTTGATACAATTCTGGTCTCTCGGCAAAATGACGCTATTTATAAGTGCCTTTTATCTATCTATCTATCTAGCTAGCTAGCTAGCTATCTATCTATCTCAGTCTGTTCATATATAGAGAGAAAATGATATGGCCCAAAATATAGAAAAATAAATTTAAAAATCCTTAACAGAGAATTTTCGTTGGTTTTTAAGCAAACATTTACATATACAATATTTACTCACCAAGATTTCCTAGTAATAAGAAGTAATGCCGAATTAAAATATTCATTAATTGCTCTCACACACACACACACACACACACACACACACACACACATATATATATATATATATAATTTATTCGAAAATTATAACATAAATATGTTATAAAATCACTACAAAAATAGTCATTTTGTTTCAACACTTCTAGTGATGGTGTTGAATGTAGAATAAAGAGTTATATATATATATATATATATATATATATATATATATATATATATATGATTATGACTCATTTACACTTATACACAAAAATTATTATAATTATGACTCATTTACATTTATACACAAAAACCTAAGAAACTCCATCGTCAAAACTTGTAGAAAATAGAAGTATAATAGCATCATCCGCATGTAAAATAACTAAAATTAATGAAATAACTAATAACAAAAAAGAAAAAGCCAACACTCAACAATATTAACTATACACAATTATATATATATATATATATATATATATATATAATAAAAATATTGGTATTCCGAATGGAATTTGCAAGAGGATATAGTTCCAGTGAGAGATTTATATCAAAGACAGAGCAATAATTATTACATAATGAAAAACATTTTAATTCAATTATTTTCTCTTTCACTCCTCTCTCTATATACAAACTATCTCCTTTCTTCCCTCCTCTTACACGATCATAAATTTACATCTTTCTTTCCCCCATTCTCTCAATATGAGATCAGTATATCTAACGTAAATTTATTCTTCATTTTTAAATCCGGAGTGATTTTTTTTTCGTTTACATTTGTATTAAATGTCTGAAGAGGTCATTTTTACCGACTTCAACGAAATAAATATCACCTCATGGTGTCGTTTGTCAATATATATATATATATATATATATATATATATATATATATATATATATATATATATATATATATATAAGAGATATCGATTCGTTTATTATCAATTATTTTTACCGACTTCAACGAAATAAATATCACCTCATGGTGTCGTTTGTCAATATATATATATATATATATATATATATATATATACATACATATATATATATATATATATATATATATATATATATATATATATATATATATATATATAAGAGATATCGATTCGTTTATTATCAAGCAGGATTCTTTTAAGGTATCTATTATTTGGGGCCTAGAAATGTTGCCAAATATACAATGAAACCATTGTTTATCTGGTCTGGCATAGACTTGATGTATGTATGTATGATGATATTTTGAGTCCTGAGAACGATTCATATATACGTTTACAGATGGAACTATCAAATTATTGCATCGAATAAAAATGACTGGTTGGGCACCGGTAGTCTGACGGATGCGATATTTTAGACTTACCTCTGCCTTTTATAATGTTACCACATTCCGGGTAATTATTTTCAGTAGGGTAATAAATTCTGGGTTGATTGTTTAAGCGAATACATGTAGAAAATCTACGTAGCATTTGAAAGGTAATTGTAATTACAAATATTCCACGGGAATAAGGATGTCATTTGTCATTTGCTACAACTATTAAAGCTGGATCATTAACTCCGCCCACCCATCATTCTGTACCTTTCAGGTATGCATGTTGAACGCGTCCCGTTTCATATTACATTAAGTATTACCTGTTCCTCATCCACACTGTTCTGAACTTAGCCTCTGTTTGTCAGTTTTTACAAGAAACCTCTGTCTCCTTTTACGTAGTTACACGACAGAAGTACTGCCGGGGATTTAGAATGTTGATCATAGGCAGAGTACATAAAAAGGCACCCATCCTAAAACAGAAGGAGCACTTTGATTCGGATAAAAGTGCACAGATTTCTGATTCATTTCTGATACATATTTTTGAATATCAAAGTCATGAGCAATTTAGTAATGAAAGAATTGTGCACAAAACTTTCACTTAATTCTAACTTTAAAATATCTGAAAACAACAAGGCTAGAAACACGAGAAAATATAGTCCGGCTTGTCTGTATCAACGATATCAACATTATTTTATTCAAAGAAGTTTAGAACTGGCTTAGTAAAGCAATCAATTCCAAAGATGATTTATGTATAGATTCAAACATTTTTTTGACTTTTCTTCCCCTGCTTAACGACGGATACTTCCCACCGATCTGGGTTCATGAGAAAATCAAAACGGTCAATGATTATTATTTTTATGGCAGTCACATTCTCACCTTCCCTGGTAAGATTGACGCAGTAAAATTTTAATATCTGCATTTTCTCTAATTCGGATCTGAACTTTTCCGACTTTACAAAAGTCTATTAACGACACAACCATTTGACTACGTTTGCGTAATTATAATACATAATAAAGAAAGAAATGATAAATAATTAAATATTATTTTCTGAAGAAGACCATCTGTATAAAATTGAAACTTCTCTCTTTTCGGAATTTGACAATTTCATATTAAACTGCATTTTAATTCATTCTGCAATTTTAACTTTTCTTAAATTTAAATTAACAAATAAACAAATTATTGTAAAGAAGCCTTGACAGCAAAGTTGCAGTTGTGTATATGTTTATAAACACAGTAACATGACGTCTGAAAATTCGCACAAACCAACAGAAAAGGCATGCATATTGGTTGAAATTAGATGACATTCTGAATGAGAAGCATGTCTGATGAACGAAAGACAAACTAAAAAAAAAAAAACAAAGAAAAGAAATAATTCGCTAATTATTAATCTCATAAAATTTGACAACGCAAATCTGGCTAGTTTTAATTTAGCCTAATTCTTATTTTAACTGTCATGGCTCTGTGCTAGGTTAAGGCAAATTAACATCTACATGGGTTCATCTGTTGTAGAGTGAGAGTTATTCGTCTTGAAAATGGCAGATAATTTATTCAAATTATCATTATCATATGACCTTCCATTTGAACTAAAATGGTCAACTGTTATATCACAAGATTTCGGCCAATAAACGACATTCTTCAGGTATGTGCCGTCTTATTTGGTAGCCTTGTCAGAATTCTGAAAGAAACTCAGGTCATTTATATTTACATATCCAATCCACAGGAGAAGAGTGTTCTTATTCTTCACTCTCTATTTAGGGAATACTCATCAAGTCCTATTTACTGTTTATATCGCTTGTCTGCTTCATCCCCTAAACTAAAGTAAGCAGCTTTGCAGCACCACCAGCCAGAAATTGAACTCACAACTGTCAGGGAACCAGATGCGTTTTAACGCATTAGGTCTAAAAGTTATAAACACCTGAAAAAGTCGGAGAATAAAACGGCTGAAACGTTGTGATTATAACGAGTAAGATGTGTACCCGAATTGAATGGAATGGGTTAGAGGTTGGAAGTAAAAGTAATCAACATATACCTGCCACTCTTCGGAAGAGCAATTAGGACAATATTCAAAGGTGCCTTAACACAACTGGTTGACATTTGTTAAACAACCGTCAATATGCCCGGTCCTATATCTAAGCCATGTTCTTGGCACTGAAGAAGATTTACTCGGATTTTCACCTGAAAATGTTAGAATCTATTTATATTGAGTCTTGACAGCCAGCTATCTATCAGCGGAAGGAGTAATTGTTAGGATTAAATTTAAGTAATCTTTGTTATACAGGGTATATCAAAAATACGTTGGGGGCGGGTTCCTCACACCAAAATTAGGACAAATGTCCATATAAATATAAATCTGCAAATCCTTTCTTTTTGAGTTATTAAGTTTAAAATTTGCGGTAGACACTGTTAAAATTAAAATCCAAGATACAATCCCAAAAATACTTTTACAAGCTTTGGGGCGCGTTTCCTATAACAAAACAATGTAAAATGTCCATATACAGTCAACGACGAAATTTATTCGTACAGCCATCAATTTTGAATATTTTTATCCATTTCTCAGAATCTAATACCCGTATGATACCGGCATTGATATGCATTGAATATTGTTTCCATATCTGGCCTGGTGCTTCTGCAACGTATTTAGAAATTCTTGAGAAAATCCAAAGAAGAATCTGTAATGTTATTGGTTCTGACCTGGCATCTCGGCTTCAGTCACCTTCCCGCCGTCGTCATGAAGTAGCTTCCTCGTGTCTTTTGTATAAATACTTTCATTGTAGTTGTTCTACTGAACTTTCCTCTATGTAATCATTGTAAATATTCACTAAGGTTTCATTTTTAAATGGTGTCATTCTTATTGCTCCCTACCACAACAGACAGATTGTACATATGGCAACTACTTTGTGACTAGCGAAGTATAAGACAAGACAAATGGAAGACCAACCTTTCTCAATCCTCCCTTTTTGGTCCACATTTTTGTATTATCAAAATAAATATTACTTTCTTCTATGTTACCTAGTATCAGTGAATTTCAGTACAATACTAGATTGGCGGCAATATCTCATCATTTTACAGTTGAAATGGCTGCAGGATGTAACCGTAAGTTCTATGCTAACAGTTTCTTCTCTCACACTTCTCTCTTGTGAAACTCCCTTCTATGCCACCTACAAACTTCAAAAATTTAAATGCAATGCCAATCACCATCTTCTGTCTTTCCTTTGTGGTATCTAGAATTTATGAATTTAAGCACAGTACTAGATTAGTGGCAAAATATCATTACTTTGCATTTGAATTGGCTAGATATAACCGTAAGTTCTATGCTAACAGTTTCTTCTATCACACTTCTCGCTTATGGGACCTTTTTCAGCTTTTTGCTTTTCAGACATCTTTGAACTTTAAAAATTTAGATACTATGCCAATCTGTCTTTTTAATTCCCATTCTTTTATCGTTTGTTCTCCTTAATAATGTTTTCTTTTTCTTATATTATCTCACACTTTTGCGTCTTTTGGTGTTTAGTGACCTTATTGCATTACTTAGGGAGTCCTGGGTATGACATGTTAAATAATATTTTCAAACTGTTATTTTTTAGTGGCAGTGTATTTTGGCTCAGACCTTCTGAGGCTGATCTTTAATGTCAGATGGTAGACAAAATATGGATATCGATTTTGATTGGCTGAGCCGAACATGGGAATGTTAGAGAGATAGAAATTGATTTAAAGGAGTTAATTTTTTACACGTCATACACAGCAGGCGTGATTATTTCGTGTCTAGGGGAACTTGCTCCCCAGTAGGGGTGATAGAGCGAACCCACTGGCTAGTTAGAAGTTTTACACATCGAGGTGTTTAATAAAATACATAAATTTTCAAATTCCCTTTGCTGATGTCTCTTTCATCTCCGGACTCCAAAAATATTTCGACACACGGCCAGGAGAAGAAGTGCGAGAGAAGATACAACGTTATCGATCGCGTCAACCAAAAGACCTCCCCAGAAGAGAGATGAGGAGTATACGACATATATGCGCAGTCTCCAGTTTCTTCAATCAAGGAAGTGCGCAAGAGAACCATGGTTACAACACAACGTGGAAAAGTTCGGAGCGGATTGTCGACTGAGCACTCAACAAAAAAAAGGGGGGAATATGCAGAAAAAATGAAGAAAAATATAGTCTAGACATATTGGACAGTCTGAAAGTACAATGATATTACTTTGTTCTACTGCCACACACGAACAGATCTAAACAACAAAACAATATAGGAAATAATGAGGAAAAAAATGAGGAAAAAGAAAGAATGTTGGCATTTTATTGATGGACAATGAAAAAAAGAATAATAGTCTGATTTTTGATGTTTAGTTTTGTTTGATTTTGACAAAAGTTGAAGCAGTGTAAAAAATTATTGTTGTTTTTTTTTACACGCTTTAAATGTCTTGTCTAAGGTCATGTTTGATGTGATTTCATATTCTATATGCTGCAGTTGTCATTTTTATTTTGTTGTGGAAAATCGGTCAGCTGACTTTTGTTTTTTCTTTCATTGTGAACTCGCTCGATCTTATTTTCACATGTTCCAGCAATATTTGCTCTTCTTGGTGAGGCTAAAGTATGAAGGTGTTAACTACGTATCTCAGTTATACTTTATTGGTGCCGTTCCTAAAGCAAATTTCCTCAAATTATTCCGTGTATATGTTCGCCATCATTAGTGACAACGGTGAACCCATGGTCAGGCCTTTCTCTCGTTTTTAAACCCTAGTTGGAAGAATGTTGCTTGTGAGCTGGAAGTAATTGACTCTCACGGGACATATTGACGGCAAGAGGAGTGGCGGGAAGCACTGAATGAACTACTTAACGAGCTTGTGATGGTAGAATAGGGACTGAGTGGGGTAGTTATTAATATTGCGTAACGCTACAAAGGATAAGAAATTGTAGGAAGTATATATCTTGAAGGGACACTGCAAAACATTACAAAAGCTATTTCACTAAAGCAGAAAATGTTACTGAATATGAAAAAAACACAATAACTGACAGTAGAGCTGAAGAAAAAACAAGAAATTACAATTATTTATGTAATCCTTCTTTTGTATCATAAATAATAAATAATAATATTTATTTGTAGTTTCAATGTTTCATAGCTTAGTTCTTTATCCTTTCTTGTATTTTCTCTCAGGTCTTCTTCTTCTTCTGTAGTTTCTGGGTGTTGATATGACGGCTTACGGTTCTTTCCTACACTTGCCACTCAGATGCAGTTGTACCGATTACGATGCACAGGACGACTAGGAGGTCATCTGCCAGGTTAATTCTGTATCTAGCTTCTCTGGAAGACATGTAGTGCAAAGTCAAATTCAGCATGATTTGATTATCAAACTACAAAGCTAATCCAAGTTGCAGACACCTGCTCAGGCACATTTGTTATTCTTCAACAGCAACATGTGATTTCTACTGCAACTATGCTGAGCAGACTTTAGTTAAAGTTTCTGGGAGAGAGACCATAATCTGGCATCTTATGATCAGTAGTTGAATAAGACCAGTAGGCTCAAATCATTCCATGAGCATCCACGCTTTTCGAGCATTTCGTCTAATTTCACTTAAAAGAACTGTTTCAAGCCGTAATATACTTGTCAGACACATCCCAAAGTTCCCAGACGCTGGGATCATCTCCGTAAATGTCATACAAATTGACCATTGTGGTGTGACGTTCTAACCTTTTGGTGATTCGGATGGGAATCTGGTTAGATTCGGTATCAGCCTTGTCGTTCCCAGCTCGCTTCCAATGTCTGGTTACCGAAGTAACTGCTTTGATTTCCAGTCTAACCTACCCACGTTGTGAATTGATCTTAGGGAGACGAAATCAATCAGTCGACGGGCCCTAATGCAAGTCGAGTTCGAACAAGTATATGTAAAAGAAAATAAAATAATAGCTCGAAAAGTTCAAATGTGTTAAAAAAGGATAATAATATTTTATATATGGTTGCTGAATACAGGACTGCGTCTACTTCCCAACCCGCTATATGGATTCGTGACACTTTGTGTTTGTTAGGCGAGTCTTAACATCCTAAGTTGTTTATTCTTTAAGAAACTGCTTCTTGGTGTATCTTCAGACGATATTCGTGAAACTTGTTTCGGTGGTGTGAGTCTAAGTCGTTCTTCAAAAATAAATTGTTCTTGGCTAGAAGTTGAGTTCGGAATTTGCGTAAATCTTTGTCAGCTTCTGCGAGGCGGGTCTTCTTCAGAGCTCTCAGCTCACTGCAACTGCTTGCCTCTCTGTCTCCAACACCAACTGCAACTTAACTGATTTTCGCTCGCTGCGACTTTGCTTGTATGGACACCGACCAAAACCGGGGTGGGCTTGTCGGGGTTTGAGGTTCCTTGATAATTCTCAACCCACAATCCACTTATTTGGTTTCGGTCAGGAAAATTTTATTATTTTCCATTTTTTTTTCGTCTTCCCACCTCCATCTGTTCTCATATTGGTATCTCACCATACCCTCAGAGGGTGTCAACGGGTTTCCCCTCTCTCTCACAGTGGCATCTATCCCTTCAGGGGGGCGAAACAGGCCTCCCCTCCTTCTTCACATGATTACCTCCGCCCAATACTCCTGCTATCATTCAGCCAATGAGCGCTCAGCGGCGTGGGTGTGCCCTCGGTTTAAAAAATCTTGCTCAAAGAAAAAAAAATTTTATCCCTTTTTTTTTCACTTTTCCTTTTCCTTCTTCTCTTCGAGGAGACCTCACACCCTAGATTCTTTATCTTTTAATCGAATTACCTGGAATTCGTCAATTAGCTTTTCGCCATCACCAAGCGGGTGGCCACCCAGACGTACCTGCACTCTTGGCGCCAACCACTGATCCGATAAAACAGTTTCGCTATTATAGCCGGATTTCATATGGAATTCGTCAACGAGATTTTCGCCAATTATCAAGTGGGTGGCCATCTGGCGAAACACAGCCAATTTTTCGTCCCGATAAAATAATTTCGCTATCATAGCCAGCCTGACGATAAACAGATGCTCCTCTCAATGATTTCTACATATAGACAAAGGCTTAACCTTTCCTTCATGGTGGTCAGCGGACACTTTTGTTTTTGTAATTCTGCGACGCAGTTAATTTTTATCTATTTAGAATTCTGTCTCTGAGATTATTTGGCCAACCTGGAATTTCCACCCGCCCCGTAACCTAAATCAGATTAATTCCAGTATCTTCCTTTTTACCTTCTCGACAATGGGAATAAAAAAATTTTACCACTTTTCCTTGTCAGAAAAAATAATCTTTTTCCCTTTTAGCAAGCCAACTAGTGTCACAGTGGGCACGGTAGCGTTCTAACCACTGGGCTATCTACTTACAAAACTAGACAGACAAAAAAATAGCAGGATTTAGAAAGCTGAATTTCAAGGGAGATATTTCTTGTTTGGCGCAACATAATCCCTTTATCTCTACCACAACTTCTATTTGACATTGTAACAGATGAAACTAATATTTGTAATATTTAGGGTTCCGCCTGCAAAGTGACGCTTAGCAAATATCTCGCTATCTGTTGTGAACGAATTTCATCATTATCGGCTTCCATATGAAACTATATGCTTTAAAAACACACACACAGAAAGAGAAGGAAAGAGAGACAACGAGAAGAGGAGAGAGAGAGAGAGAGAGAGAGAGAGAAAGCCGCTACGAAATATACCATGAAACTCCATTAGGTTTTTGGAACAGCTTTTAATTTCACGAGTGAAAGAATTTGATCCTGAAATTTACCGCCAAAATGCGTTTGATGAATTTTTTCCAGTGTCAACCACAAATACCGCAAATTCTCGCTCTATCATAACGAATTTTCTATTCATCTATCTTTTTGCTTGAAAATTTATATATATATATATATATATATATATATATATATATATATATATATAGTTTAAGAAAAACTAGGTAATCCGTATGAGTAAACCTAAAGAGGATAAAATCCAGAGAGCTCAATGTAAACCCAGAGCAAATAATTTAAATAAAAATATGATATGTGTATATGTATATGTGTGTGTATTTGTGTATATATGTGTATATATATATATATATATATATATATATATATATATATATATATATATATATGTGTGTGTGTGTGTGTGTGTGTGTGTGTGTGTGTATATATATGTGGGTATATGTGTGTGTATATGTACATGTGTTTGTATGTGTGCGTTTATCTACATGTGTATGTGTGTATGTATGAGTGTATATATATATATATATATATATATATATATATATATAGTTTAAGAAAAACTAGGTAATCCGTATGAGTAAACTTAAAGAGAATAAAATCCAGAAAGCTCAATGTAAATCCAGAGCATATAATTTAAATAAAAATATGTGTATATGTATATGTGTGTATATGTGTATATATGTGTATATCTATGTGTATATATATGTGTGTATATATATGGGTATATGTGTGTGTATATGTACATGTGTATGTATGTATGTATGTGTGTGCGTATATCTACATGTGTATGTGTGTATGTATGGGTATATATATATATATATATATATATATATATATATATATATATGTATATGTGAGTATGTGAATATATGTATATATATATGTATATGTATGTATATGTATGTGTGTATGTGTACGGATATGTGTGTATGTGTATATTTATGGATACATAGAATATTATAAAAGAAGTACTTACAGTCCTGTTATTAGTGTTTTATCTCATTTCTCATTTAATATTCTCCAAATGGAAGTGGGAGTTTAAAATTCTTTATAATATGGAGGAACATTTTTTAAATTGATAATTTAATTTAAATTGAAATATATTGCCATTTAATAATCATTATTGATGATAAAATATTTAAATTGGAAAAATGTTTGATATTTAGGTAGATGTTAATACATGAAGTTACCTGTGTATATTGGTACATGGGTACCTGTATAAGTGATTGCACATGTAAAGGAATGTGTGTATATGTGATATTTACATGTGTGTGTATACAGTACATGACAGAGCAAGACCTTTAATATTACCTTCAAATATTACCCCATATTAACTTAACAAAAATTTAAGTAAAAGAGATTACCTATCTAGAAACAGTCACGAGTTAAATTCATGAACAAAATTCAAACGGATAGAGATGTCAACTTAATAATCAATAATAATTTTTTTTAAAAAGATTAAAAAAAAAGATTACTAGAAGTAAACTTATATTTTAAAATAAAATTTTATTCTTTTAATGTACTTTCTATGAATATTTTTCTAATCGACTATTTCATAGAAAATCCCCAAAATTTAAAAAAAACTTAAAACCACTAACACACATCAAATTAAATTATTTGTAGACAGTTTAGAGACATTCAAATTTATATCAAACATTATAATCTTTATGAACCCCCAAAATAACACTTTCAAAGTAAAACAAAATAACAACGTCTGTTTCCAAACTTTTTTACAAAGAAAATTAGTGACAACTTCTCTCTTAACTTCCTTCTCTCTTTTACTCTCTATGGGTTTTTTCTTCTCTACCCCTTCGATATCAATATATAACTTCCATTAAGTTAGCCGTT
This sequence comes from Acanthosepion lycidas, assembly GCA_963932145.1. Taxonomy (NCBI): domain Eukaryota; kingdom Metazoa; phylum Mollusca; class Cephalopoda; order Sepiida; family Sepiidae; genus Acanthosepion; species Acanthosepion lycidas. Next base: position 56,735,785 of record OZ010614.1, on the reverse strand, counting down.
TAAATGTGTGAATATCTGCTAACTCACTCATGTCTTCTCTGTCACTTCCTCACTTCGTTAATTTACATATGTTTAATACGGCCAGTCAAAAATGTGTAAATTTTCTTTTCATTTTTTGTTTGGAAGTAAAGTCTGATCATCCGCAGTCCTTTAAAAGGGCTGTGGCGAAATAATTTATTACGTGGAACTTTAAAGTGGTCTGTTTTTATTTAAATTATATATATATATATATATATATATATATGAAGAAATATAGTCTTAAGGTGTGCTATATTTATGGGATAAAGTGCTCAATATCAGAGATAGAGTGCTCAATATAGAGATATAGATATGGGATAAAGTGCTCAATATAGAGATAGAGTGATAAAAGTGGCCTCCCGATTGCATATAGCATGAAACAGACTGTCGCCTCTAAGTGTTGACTTCTATGTTCACTTTTATATATATATATATATATATATATATATATATATATATATATATATATATGTGTATGTATTAGTTTGAATCGTAAATAATTTCCATTTTTGTTTATCAACTTGGTTTTTCATGAGTCAAACAAATATATTATTATAATTGTGCTTGTCCCTCTCTTCGTTAGTTCGCACGACCGTTACATCCTGCCAATCGCCTATTCCGTTTTTATCGTATGGAAGGTGGGGAAGTGGCACTACTTGGTTTCAGTGTGAAAATGATAGAAAGGAAGCAAAGAAGATAGAAGTGGGGAGAGAGAATTCATTTAACCTGATAAGAACAGATATTGCACTTTGATCTTGTCCATAAGGCCGAGAATCGATTGGTCAGTTTAATGTGGGAAGATTACACTCGGGCCAGGTCCCAAAACTAGCTCTGTCCGAAACCAGCGACACAACTTCGAGATGAAATCTTACTTATCCTCCCGATTGCAAATACTACACTTTGAGAAGCGATGGCTAAGAAATGATGATGACTGTGAAAATGTGTGCCATTTTTCAGACGTACAGGATCGAATGACGAAAACCGAGTAAGGCAATCGCCAAATATCCAGTTATCATAAATAAAGTAACATCGTCTTTTGAATTATTTTAAAAACATTATTTAAAGAAATGTTCGTAAGACGGAGATTTGGCTAGGACACGGTGCCATGAGTAAATTGTCGCCATTTTATATTTATTTTTTGTATTTATATTTTTAATTTCGTGCATGCGCGTTGTTTGTTTTTGATTTTGTTGATAGCAGGGTCAGTTGAGCACCGTCTGTAAGAAAAAGAGCACCATAGCGCAATTCACTCTGCCAGAAATTTGGAAACGGTATGCTTTTCAGTGACTTTGGATGTCAGTGCAGAGGATTCTGAAGTATTGGATGAGTCTAATGGTTATTACGAAGGTGTTTTTGGCGTGATCACTAGTGATGGTGACATTATGCCTCCATTCATCTTCACACGGGGTCTCAGACTCAACACGGAGTCCTACATCAAGGTAATGCTGCTCTGGGTGAAGAGGACAGATGCTGGAAGATCCTATGTCTGCCAACAGAATCAGACAATTTCTGCGACCACAGCACTCCTTACAAGCTACCTAACTCCCCAGACTGCAACCCCCTTTGATTATTATGTGTGGGGCGCAGTTGATCGAGGGAACATAAAAACTCCTTGTAACACCAAAGATGAACTGAAGGCAAGGATTATGGTAGCATTTACCAACTTAAACAAGGAGACCGTCCAGAACAGTTTCAGGAGATTCCGATGTAGTCTTGAGGCTGTAGTTGAAACCAATGGCGATTTTATTGAATATGTTTACTCTTTCGTATTTCAAGATATTTTTGTATAATTTTGGTAAATATATTTTTTAAAATGAGATGTCAGTGTCATTTTCGTTTTTGCGTAATTTAAACGACAGTTTATCCATCTCAACCTCTCTCTCTCTCTCTTTCTCTCGCTCTCTCTCTCTCTCTCTCTCTCTCTATATATATATATATATATATATATATATATATATATATATATATATATATATATATATAATTCCTAAGAAATCAATAGATTTTTATCCAATATTTCTCAGTAGACCAACAGTTATTTTGAGTAGATTTCCCGCCTTTTCTTTTCTTTTTTGTTTGCTTTTTGTTTTGTTTTTAATAAAGAATGTGAAGTACGTCTACTGGCCTGTGCATTCAACAGACTTAATAAATTAGATGCACTCTCCGGCAGCATTTGAACCTGGTTCCCTCTTTGATGATCGTCAACACCCAGTAAGTTCCTTAGGAATTACTTTTTTTACATCTCGGATATGAAAAAAGAGCAGATATGGGCTTTCGAGATCTGTAGGAGAGTGTGCGCATTCTTCAAAAGCGCAATTGCATCTTGCTGGCTTCTGACACTCTCTGTGGCCGAGCGTTTTACATCACGTTGGATCAGATGGTGATTTTACTACAACAGGACACGAAAATTTTAACTCTACCGGAGGGCGAATTCCCCTAAAGTCTCTTGAATGTGAAGTCCGGTTGACGTAATTCACACTGTTTAAAAAAAAAAAAAAAAAAAATAACAAACAGAGCGCCTATAAAATAGCAATGTCGAGAGATATATGTATATATATAACTGATTCATTTTTATTATACTTTTCCAATATGCGATTAAAAATTTGTATGTTCGGATCAAAATTTTGAATAGATTATCCAAAGTTTATGTTTATTTCTGATTTTGTCCATGTACTTTCGAATAGATCGATCATTATCAAGAACTAAGTGTTGACATTTCAGGAGATAAGAGATTTTGTTGGCTTCATAAATGGCATTTCAAAATTCGAGAAGGCAAAAGCAATAACTCATATCCCATAAAATGTTTTTCACCACAGGAGAGGGTATCTTGAGGTGTAAATAAAATATTTAATATGTGTAAATAATAATAATAATGATAACAACACGTCCACATATGACAAATGCCTTTCCGATACAATCAAATTCCCTGTAAACGTTACACACGATGCTACTTTAGAGTAATTCGAATCTTGTCTACCACATTGACAACACCGAAATCTTGATAAAGACTGAGATAGTTGATAGAGCTTAAACAAAAACAAAACATGAGAGTTTATTTTGGTCAGACAGACTCTGCCGGTTAAATTTACCAAAAAAATAAATAAGAATAAATAATAAATAATTTATGTAAAAATTTAAATACAATATACATCAACGAAGAAGACACCGCCTAAGAAAACCAGAAGTCAAAATGTTCAAATGTTCAAATGTTCAATGTTCAATTGTAGCAATTGAAAAAACGAAGAAAAAGAGGAAAAGGCTAAAAAAAAAAAAAAAAAAAAAAAAAACACTAAAGAACCTGGGTAATATAAAAACAACGCTGAAAAGGAGAAATAACCACGGCATTCTTACACGGGCATACATACTTTATTTCATACTTTGAAGTTGACTCCCCTTACTGATATAATCATCGGTTGAAAATGAATGACAGGTCTTTTTTTTTTGTCTTTTTTTTTTTTTTGTCCTTTTTTTTTTTACTTTTTTGTCTTTTTTTGTCTTTTTTTTTTTTGTCCCTTTTTTTTTCTTTTTCAATTTAACAAGAGCTCCGGTCAGTTATGTTCCATGCGTGATACATGCTTAGGCGATTATGTATCTTTTCGATACATGACTGACGAGGCAGAGTAGGTTGTTATTTCTTTCTGCGGTAGACCAGTTGCTATCCTAGGCTATAGAACCCGGTTTGTCTTGCTATTTACCCATAGCTGGGGGAAGAAGAAGGGTATTAGCTCATAAGTGAATGTAATGTATTTGAATGGAATTCGAACACGGCTCTCTGATTCCTCAATCTGAGCCGCTATCCATTACTCCGCCGTGCCTCCAACAAAACCTCGGCTGACTCACACTCTATATTTATTCACTTTCTTAAAGGAACATATTAAAAAACTCTTGAAATTCTATATCTCTCTCTTTTGCTCTCTTTCTCTCTCTCTCTCTCTTTCTCCCTCTCTCTCTCTCTCTCTTTCTTTCTCTCTCTCTCTTGCTCTCTTTCTCTCTCTCTCTTTCTCTCTCTCTCTCTCTCTCTCTTTCTCTCTCTCTTTTGCTCTCTTTCTCCCTCTCTCTTGCTCTTTTTCTCTCGCTCTCTTTCTTTCTCTCTATTGCTCTCTTTCTCTCTCTCTCTCTCTTTTTCCCTCTTTCTCCCTCTCTCTTGCTCTCTTTCTCTCTCTCTCTCTCTCTCTCTCTCTCTTTTGTTCATTCTTTCACTTTCTTTTTCTTTTCTTTTGTTTTCACTTTTGTTTTTCTTCTCTTTTTTTACTTAGTTCACTCCCCTCGTCATCTCTCGTTTTTTCTTTCTTTCTTTACCACTCGCTTTTTCTCTTTTTCATTTTCAGTCTCTCTCTTTTTGGATCTGCTATATTTATTTTGATAGTGCATAGAGTGGGTCGCCCTTCTTTTCCAGTGGCAAATATTTACTCCATAACAAATACTCTCCCCCACACACCAGGTAAATAAAAATACTTCTACATAATTACTTCTTTATTCCAACTTTTTCTCTCTCAGACATATTATCTTCTTTGTCCCTCTTTCTATCCCTCTCTCTCATTTATTCTACCTCTCTCTCATTCCCTCTCTTCCTCTATCTATCCCTCTATCTCAATCTTTTTTTCTCACCCACTCTTTCTTCTTCATCTCTTTTTCTCTTTCTGTCTCTCCTTCCCTTTTTCTCTCTCTCCATCTTCCTCTTTCTATCGCTTCCCTTCTCTCACCTTCTCTGTCTCTTTTTCTAGTCTTCTCTATCTTTCTTTTTTTTCTCTCTCTCTCCCTCTGTCTTTCTGTCCTTCTCCATCTCTCACCGATGACTAAACAACACGTTTCACGGCCTTCATAAACGATTCTATGCAATTATTTGTATTTGACATAATGGCCGACTCGAATTACAATGACGTCATTAAAATTCAATTTAAAATGTCAAATGAGTTTATGTTTAAAGAAAAAACTAAGCAAACCGTTTTAAACTTCTTTGTTTAGACATTTATTTGCTCGAATCAATTTGGATATTTTGCTGGCTGTGTTAATTAGCACCAAAGTTGTTGCAGCTTATGGTGTCGAGCCAGGTTAAAATTCTTTATTCACATTTTATTTTTTTCATCTTTGTTGCATGTCAGCCGATACATACTTCGGTCTTCCTTACATGAATGGTGTTTTTTTAAAAAAAAACCTTAAGTATTTAAGAAAAATAAAATTAAATCCCAATAACAGATACACTTTCATACATGACGATTGATTGATTGATTCGTTTTCTATAGGAATGTCCAAAAATTCGTTAAAAAATAGCATACCCTTATGAAAAAAAAACTATATTAAAAAAAATTGTAATGTGTAAATGTTTATGCCATTATTAAGAGCAAAGTATTTTTTGAGTATATTTAAAAAAAATTTTTAATCCTTTCTAGCACGTCCGTTAGTTTTGGTAGGTGTAAACTAACGTACATCAATTTATCGACAACATACATCAGGGGAATTTATCGGATGGTAGTGACAAAAAAATTAAATAAAAAACCATTACATTTCATAAATGAAACAGGTTACTCATTTATGAAATGAGATTTTATTTCTTTAAAAACAATTTTTTTAAATGAGACGTAAATAGTGATTCCTACGTGACATTTTTTTTCAAAAATGTGCTTCCATAGTTTTGTCGGAGACGATTTTAATACATTTTTTGTCATAATAAAAAATTATTTTAAAAATCAATCCATGTAACAGATTGTATAAGCTTTCTAATTCACGATCTGTAAAAATAGACCTTTTTAATAAGAGCATTTCCAGAGTCATTCAGTTTCAAATTTAATTTAAAACATTTATCAAGTTGTTCACATTTTTCATTTAAAATTGAAAAAAAAGAAAACAATTCTTCTAAAAATTCATTTTTCATTAACAAAAAATGTTAGCTTCGGACAAAAACGTCCTTAATATATAATTATTCATAAAACCCATTAAAAGCTTTTTTAGTTAAATGATGTCTTAGATTTATTGAGTTTTGTATTTTACAATTCAGAGCTAAAATTTGAGTATTTTCATAAAATTCTTTACAAAAAAATCGATTATTTATATTCTTCAATGTCTGCATTTAATTAAAAAAATTACAGAGACACTCAGTTTCGAGTTTTCAAGTTAAGTAAGGAAGGCAACATGTAAAAAAAAAAAATAACATGACTTTCTAAAAACCATTTCTAAAATAAATTTATTCATTTTTTAATAGGTTCTGAAAGTTTCATTAAAATTCGACAATTATTTGCTTTTTGCAAGAATTTCCAGATTAATGTGTTTTTCAACTGAAAAAGGCGCTAAAAAAACTAATGCTAAATATTACGTTGACCTCTGACCTAAAAAAAAAAAAACAAGATTTTCAACCAAAATTCCAAACGTGCTAAAAAGGAATAAAAAATTTTTTAAAATAATTAAAAAATAATTTAATCTTTCCTCCTATTAATAACATAAATGTGTGGGGATTTTTTCATGGAAGTGTGAGGTATGCCACTGTTTTAGCGAAAAAGTAGATATTCCTAGTTTCTACGGCTTATCAACCCTTTGCAGATTATTTAAAGCCAGAAAATATTTTTAGATTATAAATATTTTTTCTGAGATAATAATGGTATAGTGATACAAGTCTTAATAATCCATAGCCGGTGTGAGAAAAGATAGATTCATACCTTTCCAAATGATATCTTCCCATAACGAACCCAACGGGAATTTGAACTCGTCTCTCCGATTAACGATTCCGAGCCATTATCCACACGCACACCCAAGCTTACAGAAACTGATATTCCCAAGCGGTCATCCATCTTGGTTTTTTATTCGATTTTAAAAGGAAGATAAATGCGCATGTGCTGACCAGACTCGACGTTGCTTAACTTCGGTAAACGTACGAGAACTAGTGTTTCAATGCCTCGTACAAGACGAGGAATATTATCAATTCTTACCAGGAATTCGATTTTGGTTTAATTCTGATATGGAAGACATTACCAGACAAACATTTTCCAGGCCACTGGTTTTTCGATTTTATCACAGGGCTATTCTTGCAGCTCATTAAAAGTGACTTTAATCCAAGCTTAGTGTCATATTTTTGGAGCCCTGTACCAGACTAGACTAAATTTGCTACGTATTTATAGACACATGAGTACAACGTTTCAAACAAATATAAACGTTCATAGAATCACTCATATATTTCTAAGAATTTCTAAGGCGATGCAGAATGACTAACGTGAGCCGAGATTCGATTTTAAAAGGAAGATAAATGCGCATGTGCGGCGGTTCTCGACATCCGCAGACAGATTCAAATAGAGAAGCGCTCAAACATTTCATATCCGTGTTTTAAGACGTTAACTTTCACAGACGAAGCCGTTCACATTCACATCTACAGATTCGCTTCAAGTGGACACAGATACGTGTATTTACTAAAAGAGTAACTAAGAAACAAATTTAAAGACAGAATATCTCTTGTTTGCTCGAAGGTGCAAAGAAAGAATGAGTCGTGCAGCGAGATTGACTTTATTGAAGGAAGAGAAAATATTTGTATAACGGCAAGTCCCCTTGGGTTGAATTACCGGGTGTGGCAAAGAGATGAGTCTGAATGATTGAATAAATGGGTTGTGTTTGTTGTTGTGAGGGATTCAGTCAAGAGGAACGTGAACCAGGATCAAAAAGAGGTTGGTGTTCATTAAGTAACCTGGTGGTTTAGAGTGGGTAACAGGTGCAGAGGCAAAAAGAAAAGAATCCATTTATTTACAAAGCAAATTCTAGTCTGGCACAATGCTAAATAAGATTGTTGAATGTGAGAAGATTAGTCTGTATTGAAAAAACTCTATTTTATATTCTGAAATTTATGTAGGTTCAGACACCTGCCTCTAGTGAAGGTGTACAATGTGCAATAGTAAATCAACCAACAGCAATTTATATATATATATATATATATATATATATATATATATATATATATATATATATATATATATATATATAATTATTTATTTAAAAATATGATTCCAACTCTCGAGTTGGAATCATATTTTTAAATAAATAATTATATTTATGCTCTACTTTTGTATCGAGCACTATTTTTTAATAATAATAACAAAAATACTAAGGAACTTTGGATTATTTACCACACCAGTTCCTTTCCTATTTTCTATAATATTTTCACATATATATATATATATATATATATATATATATATATTGAGTGTATTTAGGCAGCATCTTTTCATTCATACACGTTTCATTAAATAATATAGACAAGTGTTGTCTATTTATTTTATGTAAAATCTTTTCATAACGTCTGATAAGTTTAATAACATTATCATTGAACGAAGAAATTCATAATATTGATCCATATTTTTTAATACAATCTAAACTTTCAGCTTACATAAGCCATTATCAAATATGTCACTTACAACATATTAAGCAATATACGGACATGACAGTGATGATAGTCTGTCATTGTTTACATAGATGATTTCTAAGCAACGATAATCACGTGCATATAAGACGCTAGAAGCGAAAATCACACCGCATCTCATGACGTCACACACGACCACACAAGAGTGAATTGGAGAAGTATGAAGTATGGGATGCCATTGCTATAAACCAATGGCTTCTGTTACCAATTATAGACATTTAAGAATATTTGTAGCGATGCCATAATTGATTTTGTTTAGGTTGGGTTTCAACTGTTTGATGTATAATGCTTCAAGGATTTTTAGTTTTTGTCTATTGTTTTCATGTCGAAGTATAATTGTGTTTTCGACAAGTATTTTACGGAATTGTGTGTGCGGGCAGGCATGTTGTTTTAAATGCCTAAAAATGTTAGTGTTTTCATTCAAATGTAGTGTCAAGCGTCGTGAAAGCGACTTTGTGGTGTGACCAACATAAATATTATTTAATTCGTTGGAGATACAATCTCCAAAAGGGCACTTGAATTTATAAACTATGTTGGTTTTTTGCAAATCGCTAACCGGGGGAGAAGAGTCATTGCGAAGAATTAAGTTGGATATACTAGATTTAGTGTAGTATATGATTAATTTAATTTTTTTGCTCGGATCTGTTGTTGATATATTAGAATTTACTAAATTTTTTAGTATATTTTCATCTTGTTTATAATTAGTATGCATTTGATTACGTATAGAAGATTTATATGTTTGAGATCAGTAGAAGCAGTATTATGTACAATTTGCTTAGTATTGAGATTTCTAAGAAAGCATCTTATTTCTTCATCAACTATATATTAGGTTGGTACAAAAATAATGTCGTTTTCTCACATAGTAACATATGTAAGAAAACGACATTATTTTTGCACCAACCTAATAGTTTGGAAAGCTATTATTAATAAGTGTTTGTTTTATATTCTTTAGTTCACTGTAAAAAATCTGTTTTGTGGATGAATTAGTTTCTGCACGATGTATTAGATTCTTTATAATTGCTATTTTGTAGTAATATGGGCATTCGCTCTTGTAGTTAAGTGTACATGAATTTATGCCTGTAGATTTTTTGTATGGCGAAATAGTAAATTTGTTATTATTTGTGTTTATCAATATGTCAAGGAAGGGGATTTTATTATTAGTATTGAGTTCATATGTGAATTTAAGGACAAAATTATTTTGGAAACGTTTTTGAAGTTGAAGTATTTCATCTGTATTTTTAACTAACATAAGAATATCATCAACGTATCTTAGGTAGATTGATGGTTTTGTAAAATCTGTAAATATCTTATTTTCGAGGTTCGACATGTAGAAATTGCTAAATGTCGGGCCCAGTACTGGACCCATTGAGACACCATCACGTTGTATATATATATTGTTATTTTGATCGAAGAAAGGGACTTCAGTAGTACAAGATAATAGTAGTTTTCTTACTATATTAGGATTAATTTTAAGTGGGGGTAAAGATGAGTTACTGTATATATTTCTTATATTATGTTGGTGCAAAAATTTTTGCACCAACCTAATAATTATGTCAATAGTTTCACTAACAGGGACATTGGTAAATAAGTTTTCAACATCAAGTGAAGCCATGATTTCATTGTCGGGTTTTTAAGGATTTGGATTACTTCTAATGTTGACTTAACATTATATTTACTAGGAAGATAGGGAGTAATAAGTTGGTTAATGTATTTTGTTAGATGATATACAGGAATTGGAATTTGCGATATGATAGGACGGAGAGGATAGTTAGGTTTATGTGTTTTTATAGTGCCGTATATGTAGCCAGGTCTATAATCACCAACAATTTTAGGGAGTTTTAGAGTTCTGTTCAGTATTATTAGCATTAATAAGTTTATTAAGCTTTGATTTTAGTTGGTTGGTCAGGTTCTTGTTAAGTTTTTTAAACTTTATGTGATCATGGAGTATGTGGTCAAGTTTTTTGCTGTAATCCAATTTGTTTAGGATGACAAAAATGTTGGTCTTATCGGCTTTTATTACGATAATGTGAAGGTGGCTGCGTAGGTCTTGTGCGGCAATTTTCAGTTGTTTAAAAAGTATTTTTGAGGAGTTTCTGCTTTTATCATGCCGATCCTTGAATGCCTCGGCCTTAAGTAAGTCTTTAAATTCTGGTGTAGATTCTATTAGTTGTTCATCCTGGAGTTTAACGATGTTTTGGTATAGGGTCTCAATTTCTATTTTTTTTAAGTCGATTGTACTTACGGTATATATGGCAGTTAGGTCCAAGGTTAAGTAATTCTTTTTGGTGCTTAGTTCATAGTTGGAAAGGTTAATGTAATCAGTTTTGTTAGGAAGAGTGATATAACCTTTGTATAATATATTCAGCTTTTTTTATAATTTTAAATCGGCGTTGAGCTTCAGATTTGTTGGTAATTTCCATGAGTCGATGTGTAATTTCCTCCAGTTGGTCCGGGGTAGTTATAACCTGTAGTTTATCGTAAATGTCCTGTTTGTTGCTGTTAAGGATGTTCAATTTTACTTTTGCTATTTCAATTTGCTTTTTCACAAGGCTACATTTGTAATTCCAAGTATTGATAGTATTGTGGGCTGCTGGATCATGTAATTTAAATTCTGTGTATTTAGGCAGCATCTTTTCATTCATACACGTTTCATTAAATAATATAGACAAGTGTTGTCTATTTATTTTATAATAAATTCTTTTCATAACGTCTAACATTAGGCATTTAAAACAACAATAATAAAAAATTGGGCATTTAAAACAACATGCCTACCCGCACACACAATTCCGTAAAATACTTGTCGAAAACACAATTATACTTCGACATGAAAACAATAGACAAAAACTGAAAATCCTTGAAGATACATCAAACAGTTGAAACCCAACCTAAACAAAATCACCTATGGAATCTCTACAAATATTCTTAAATGTCTATAATTGGCAACAGAAGCCATTGGTTTATACGAACCGCAACCCATACTTCATACTTCTCCAATTCACTCTCGTGTGGTCATGTGTGACGTCATGAGATGCGGTGCGATTTTCGCTTCTAGCGTCTTATATGCAAAAATTAAAGATTTAAGTTAATAAAATTTTTTTTCAGACATCGAATTTTCTATCAAACATTGTAAACTATCTTTTACATAATTTTGTTAAAACAAAATTATAACAACTCCATCTCTCTTTCCCCCTCCCCCTATCTCTCTCTTTATCATAAGACTCACTTGTATACATTTTCTACAATTCATTTCCGTTTTATTAACCATCTAAAGAGGTCAAGGTTCTGTCACTCCTCCTACTCCAATATAAAACATACTTAAGAGAGATATAAAATTAACCCCTCCCTATACTTTATATTGTCTGTTTAACTACCACTCTCAACCCCCTCTATTAAATTACAAAAATTACACTACCCACCAAGTTCTAATCCTATTTTTCCTCTCAATTCGTTGTTGGAATTTTTACCTGATGATCCTGAATCCTTAAAAAAGGATTTAGGTGAAATAAATTATCGTAATGGTACCTTAAAGTGGTTTGTTTTTCATTACATATTAGCTCTGTCCTAACATTGAGCTCTCAGGATTTCATCCTCTTTGGATTTACCAATTCGGTTTACCAAGTTCCTTATAACTTAAATATATATATATATATATATATATATATATATATATATATATATATATATATATATATATATATATCGTTAACTCCTATCGGGCTGTGCTTTGATAGGAGTTAACGTTGTGAATTGGTTTTTGGTATATCTAGGTAATCTAGGCGCTGAGCACTTTTCTTCATTAAGTAAGTAGGTGTTTGCACTTAGGTCGTTTTCTTTTCTCTTTTCTCGATCGAGTTATTTTTCTTGATTAGGTTGTTAAATTTTTTCTAATCATTCTTTTGGTTTCACGAACGTATTTGTTTTTTCTTTAATTGTGTATGTATATATATATATATATATATATATATATATATATATATATATATATATATATGTATGTGTGTGTGTGTGTGTGTTATTTTAAGACATTTTTATGTTCATACGTTCTTTTTATAGATACAAATATTTTCGCAAATATTCTGTTTATAATAAACAGTATTAACAATATTTACCGGCCTGAATGTCCGAGAAATTTTCATAGAAAATATGCGTCCTCCGACAGAAATCGAACCTGTATCCTATACAGAACCGTCATTTAGCTTGACCTGCTTTTAGCGAATTGTGGTTTAAAAACAGTAAAATCGATCTCGCTGACCAAAACGATCCACTGTAGCTCAATCGGTAAAAGCCCGTCAGGCTATATGACGGTTAGTCCATGCTTAGAATATTACTGTCAAATATGTTATTTACCTTGAGTTTCTTGTTAAAATCCAAAGAAGAATAAGCAATATTATTGGTCCTGATCTGGTGGCTCGGCTTCAGTCACTTTCCCACCGTGCCTTTTCTATAAATACTTTCATGGTAATTGTTCTGATAAGCTCTTCGCTATGGTACCTAGATTTTTAAAAATTTAAGCGCAATACTAGACTGGCGTCGAGATCTCATCCATTTACAGTTGGTATGGCGAGATATAACCGTAAGTTCTATGTTAACAGTTTCTATTCTCGCACTTCTTTTTTATGGAACTCCCTTCTGGTTCCACGCTTTCCAGCCAACTTTAATTTGCAAAAGTTAAACGCAATGTCAATCGCTATCTACTGTCCTCCTGATTACACTTTCCTCTTCTCGTTCATTATTAATGTTTCTGTTCCTCATTCTTTCACATCCAATAACCCTTAGAGAATATATTTTTTTAAATTTATAAACAATGTTTTTACTGTCAAAATTTTAGCGAAAATGTCTTACGACCACATCACATTGAAACACCAGTTCTTGTACGATCACGAAATTAAGTAACGTCAAACCTAGTCAGTACCTAGATGGGTGACTGCTTGGAAATGCCAGTTTCTGTAAGCTTCGATGTGCTGGTGGTGTAATGGATGAACAGCAGAGTTTCCACACCTGTAGGTTTCATTCACACGAAAAAAGAAAAGTATGAATCCACCTTCACTCTCCCTCCTCACCAGATATGAGCTAATTAGTAAGATTTGTATCACTAAACCACTATTATCTCGAAAAACAAATTATTACAATATAAAAAAATATTTTTTGGATTTAAATAACCTGCGATGGGTTGATAAAACTAAAACGAATCAATCACTTTACAGAAAATGTAGACTTTAAGTGTAAAAGATTTTGAATATACTATGGGAAAATAAGTAATTTATTTTACGTTTAAACGAAGATTATCCTGTTCCATATCGGAATCAGCAATATAATATTTTATGTTAATAGAAATTATGGGAAAAAGAGAAAGAATAGTTTAAAAATCTATCAAACATAACATTTGTTGTATTGAGAAACAATGAACATCATCCAAAGCTTTTACCTTTTGTGAATGTTCTCTTAAGTATAGAACAATGAAAGTTCTACTTACAAAAGTATGGCATGTGGTATGAGAAGAAAGGTTATCTGTTCACTTATTGGGGACGAAAACGGGGCCAATAGCCCTACATCTCCAACCGAGGCAGCAGGGAGAAAGACCGCAATTGGACGGTCCTACGATTAATCCGGAACTTCAACACGAGTAGGCTTTGGCAGAGACCCAAATCTTATTGCTGTGTGTGTATGCTCAGACCAGCCTATAAGTGCGTGTTAAAGTATATGTGTCTACGTGTACATTTACGTATGCGTGTCCGTTAACTTACTGCAATGTTTAATTGTGAGTCAATATATAAAATATTGTTCCTAATATTGAGCGATCGTTATTCAACTCTGTCAGTTACTTTTTTAAAGGTTAAAAGAAAAGAAAAATGTGCGCACTTAAAGAACCCTTTTCGTCCATATTAAATTTCACTTTTGGCGGGAACGGCTGGAAAGACAAAGCGAGGACTTCTTATATTTTTTACATTTTCGTTGAATGATGATATTTATTATAAAAGGTATGGAAAGAAGCAGATTTTTTCTCCTTTACGGTTGGTTTTCCTTCTCAAATTCAAGCACGTTTCATTCCAATGTTCTTCAATAATTGGCTCGAGACAACTGAATAAAAGACACACAATGTCCAAAGATTTTCTTACCGTCAAGAAACTAAACACAGAAATAACGAAGTCTTGCAAGCTATTGAAATAAAAACCTGAAAGGTTTACAGTTGATGCAAAGAAATAACAAACAAGAAAACATTTGGATTTTTACCTTCTCAGTTGGCAGAATATCATTTGTTTTCAAGTTTTGTTAGATTGTATTAAGAAATAATTCAATGCTTTATGGAATAAATGGTAAACTATTCGATTGGTTGCCAATATTGTACTCTTTGTTGAATTCATTGCAATTGGTTTTCATATTG
>OZ010614.1:56683490-56718490 GCA_963932145.1 Acanthosepion lycidas | reverse complement strand
CTTAGAAACTTTTTCATTCGGCTAAAATAAGTTAAACATACTTATCATATTTTCTGATTTACTACATCCAACCTAATCAAATAATTTGGACTCCGGAAACTAAAGCCAGATTCTTTCCGGCGAACATGGCGTGTAAACTCAATTTCCGAAAGAAAGGAAATTTAACAGATTTAATAAAAAAAAAAAGTTTGGTGTAGAGGCGGATAAATAAGTCAATGTTTGTTTATTTACATTAAACTGCGTCCGTCTGCTCACATATTTCTTGTGTAATTTTTTGATTTACCAACGTGTTTCGGGAGGGGACTGAAATATGTAAGAATGATTTGATTGATAGATTGAAGAGGAATTGTTCGAACTAGAGTGTTATCATTATTGTTATCTCTATTGATTGTCTCTCCGACCTTCATCTGGTCTGTATCAGTCAACATGAAGTAATATTGAATCTTTTTCTCCAGTTTCGTCATTTATTCATTGGCCAAATATTTACGTAATGCTGTAAATATTTGAATTTTATTGAATGTAATATACACTTGAAGATCGTCGTAATCGAAACAAGGATGAAAATACCCATCTTTCATATATATATATATATATATATATATATAACTTGCAAAGAACTTGCAAAGCTTGGGATGACCCATGCCCTTTGTGCCTCCATGAGAAACTACACATTATTAAGCTTCTAAACAATAAAAACCTATTAAACAACAGGCAAGAATTAACGGTTTTCTGCCGACACAACCGAACTTACGCTCTGAATAACTAGCTAAAAAAAACACGCATACAAAAAAATAAATTTTAAAATCCATAGCCCATATACATAGTTTTAATAACCTACAAAAATTGATAACCCTTTATGAAGTCGTCAAATAACAAACGTTACGGCCTTTTCATATACACAAATCCCTTTCATAAAGAGATATAATAAAAGAATAAAATAAAAATAAATAAATAAATCTCCGTAGACGCTCAAGCCAGACTATGCGAAAACTTCCTCCGTCGTAAATTTAGCCACCCCCACCTTACCGTGACCCGACATCTATGAAAGTAACTCTATACTGATACAAATTATTAACACCCCTCCCCTGCCGATTCTAAACAATCCGCCCTTGATGTTACCATGGAAATTTTTGATTTCAATTCTGACCATACTATTAAAACTCGTAAATTTCAGAAATAAGTCATTCCCAAAAAATTTCGCTTGAAGATGGAACAGAGCCTACTTTAACTCAAGTTAATTCAAATATTATTTTGAAGTTTTCGGCTCTTGTTTTGAAACATGAGACCTCTTATGTAGCGTGTTGGAATCATATTTTTAAATAAATAATTATATATATATATATATATGTGTGTGTGTGTGTGTGTAAGTATGTAACAAAAGTATTTTACACATCGTTTTTTTTATAAATTTCACAATAAAAAATTGTTCAATTTGAAAGATACTTATTTCATATATTTTAATGAACATTGTCTAACTAAACATAAAAGAAAATTGAGAAACATTGTTTTTATGTACTTTTATTACCAATTTTCGAATTCGACTGTGTGTAAAAGTATTTAACGCGATTTGTTAATATTTCCATTTTTGGGAACCTTTCCTCGCTCCCACCTTCTCATCATACTTCAGAGGGGCGTGAACTGCCTACATCTTCGTGGCAACCTCTCTTACTCATCCTCCAGATGGGCGGCAACAGCCTCCCTCGTGCATCACGTGATCACCACTCGACCAATGATGTCTTAGTCGGGCGTGGACGAATCTGCGGCTTTGTTTCAGGGAGAAAAAAAATATCTTGCTTAAAAAAAAAAAAATTATCTCTTCCCTTTCCCTTTTCTTCCCCTTAATGGTTTATCATTTCTCCAGCCGCGAACGGGACAATATGACAATGGCGGTCATAACTCTTGTTCTACACGTGGTTTACGTCAGGTATTTTATCGCTAATTATCAGAATGTGTGGTCTTCTTGACACGGTCTCAAAAAAAACATCTCCAAAGTTCCAGTCAGTCTGTCGCCTCGAAGAAAGAAAGAAAACACATTCATTTTCTTTCAGTACAAATTCCTGATAACAAAATTTTATTATCGCAGGCCAAGAAGGTTTCCGTCGGACGCTCGTGAGTGGTTTTTTAATTTTTCATAACTGTCCAAGTCCTTTTAGTTGTCTGTTTTTCGTCACTTAACGAAATAACATTCTCATTTGAATTTTTTTTTCTTTCTTTGGCCAGCCGGTCTGTAGTTGATAATAAGATGTCTTCCCGTACCAATAGTTTGTTTTCATATCCTTAGATAACACAGCCGATGCCAAAACATATCTGATTCTTTCCTTCTTTCCCTTTCTTTTTACTCAGAATTTCCCTGTCATTGTAATGACACTCTTTCGTCATTTGTTACTTATCAAAATATCCTTTTATCCATTGTCTCTTAGCTGTGTGTGTGTTCTTGCTTATCACTCACGATTCGGTTCTTAGCCTCTCCTTTCCTTCTTTTCTTTCTTTTCCCTTTCTGCCTCGTTAAATGGTGCCACAATCCTCCCCTAACCGATTTTTCATTTACCCGTAAATGACATCTAAACCCAAATACACCATTTAACATGCATCATGCATTTGTCCCATGTAATTCTATACTACTTTCCTACATGCAACGTAATGTTCTCTTTCAAGTTCTTCTGTTCTACATGCAATGTAATGTTCTTTTTCTTCTTCTGTTTTACATGCAAGTGTAATGTTCTTTTTCATCTTCTTCTGTTCTATATGTAATGTCATGTGTCCGTGTGCCTGTGGGTGCAGATGTGGTTACTATGGCTTGTTCTTCTTGGTCAATGTTTTCCTCTCCGCTGTGGGAGGTTTTTCCGCCGCACGTGGCGGTCTCACGCCAGCCTCCTCCGCTGGTCTTCCTGCAATTTCTTCGCCGATTCTGTATGAGTAAGGAACACTGCTCGGCATCTCCCTCTCGAGTTGCTGCATGCGCATTGGATTGTCGTTCGTTAATCTCCTGTTACTCTTTATCTTCCATACTACTATACCCCCGATGGCTATAACTATGAATGTACCCATCACTATTGACCAACTTATCGCGATCTGCTCATCGCCTTCCCAAGCCATACCTTCATTTCCCAACGCACTTAACTTGTCCCTCAATTGATCCATATCGATCTTTTCTATCGGCTTCATTAGTTCTGGCATTTTATTCAAGGTAACATTGGAGAATCCATTCACTATTGGCTCCCATAATTCTGTACAATTGACTAAGCCTCTGCCAATCATTTCTATGATTGAATCTTTCTCTTCATATCTTTCTTCTTCCTGGTAATAGGGGGGTAAGGACATAGATATCCCAAATGCCGAACATCCCATGGGTAACTTTAACAGAGATAATGGTGGCCTTACTCTTAATGTCCTTGTGGACTCTCCCCCACACACTCTAGACAAGCTGATAGGTTTCTGTGTGGCTACTGCCCACACCCCGTCTGAAACACTGATAGCTTGTGGTAATGCCGTGTTTGCTAATACCTCTACTTGGCAAGTTCTCTTAATTCCCTCTCTCTTCCCTTCAAACAATTCTAGTATGCACATCTTGTGGTTACCAGTTATATAGATAGGGCTTAACGAGGTACAAGTCCCTAGAGCATCATCTCTACACTTTCTAGCTTCTTCAGCTGTTAGCAACATGAATTTCGTTCTCCCTGAATTTAAAGCTATGTATTCTGTTTCCACCTTGTACCTTGCTATCATTCGTGTAGCTACCATCATCATCCTGATCATCATCAACCCTTTCATTTTGATCTTTCCTGCTAGGTAACAAAATTCTCTTGTTTTTATTCTTCATAACCATTCAGTTTTGCTCAATTCTTTACTCAATTATTCCATAATTTCTTACTACGTTCAGCTCTTTCCTCCTCTAACTAACTCCTAGCAGACAGAATGGCCCGGACAGGTGTGCGTGGCGCTCACTCCCAAAGGTCGTACTTCATGACACCACTGATGGCCAGTCAGCAATGCCAATAATCTTCTTCCGTCCTTCGAGAGATGCAGCCCGCGACTCCATCCCCTCCATCCACATCCACCACAGTCAGCCAGCAGGTTTTTTGGATGAGCCAGTGTCGTTACCTGTCGACACCGAATGTTTCTATTCTGCACAGCCTTCTTTGTTCTACTGAGATTTGGGGTTCTTCACCCTTCTTGATCTCATCTTCCGAGGTGGTCCCTGCTCAACCTCTAACCTCCCCTCTGTGTTTAATTTCCGTTCAGGAGGTGTTTTGTCCTCTTCTTCATCCCCTGATTCTTCCTTCTGTTTAGAGTCCTCGCCCTGGACGTCTTTAATACCTTCTGACTCTATATCTAGATCTCTCCTGTTCCTTAGCTTTTCCTTGAGCTGGGAAAGGGGTATTTGATCCTCTTCCTCCCACTCGCTGGGCCCTTCGTCCTGTTCAGGGTGCCTCTTTTTAGAGCCCTTGGCTGCTTGATTGAATCTCCTCGTCTTTTTCTTCCTTTCCTTTGGGCATGGGGGTGCGATGGCGACTTCGCAGGGTCTTCTCTGCAACGATTCAGTCGACGACTGAACACCGCTGATATCCGCCGAGGGTTCCAACCCCGTCACTCTGATCGCTTCGTCTATCTGGCCAAGTCGATCTATCTCCTCATTTTCTTCGGAATCTTCCTCCGTCTCCACTTCTTCCGGCTCAACCAGAGTTACCCTCCTTGTCCTTGTCTTCTTAGGCATCGGCTCGCTCATTTCCAGGTTAGTTATTTCAGCCTTCTTTAGATCATTGGCATGGACCCTCCTTGCTCGTCCTGCCACTTGATCCCATATTACATATGATACTGGACCCGTCTGCTCTACTATCCGGTAGTACGGTTCCCATCTTTGGCCCAGCTTTCCTTCTCTCTGGTGGATTTTATAGTAGACATGGTCTCCAACCTTCAATTCTACTACCTTTTTTTCAGCATTCACTCTCTCATTTCTTTTCTTCTGGGCCCTCTTTATTCTTCTTCTGGCCTGAACAAATATTTTATGTTGTTGTTCTAGCAACAGCTGATGATGATCTTCTCCCATATACTTTCTTCGGGGCTTCAATAGGTTATCAACAGGCAGGACCACGTCTCTGCCAAACAACATAAAGTAAGGAGAAAATCTGGAGGTTTCGTTTATCGTAAACCACACGGCCGCCAGAGCCTGTGTCAAATACAAGTCCCAGTTTCCAGTGTTCTCTCTGACCAGCTTGGCCAATACATCTCCCAAGGTTCTATGAAACCTTTCCACTTTAGCATTTCCTTGGGGGTGATATGGAGATGTTTTTACATGCTCTATATTCAAACCTGTCAGCCCTTCTCTCATTATGCTGTTTATATTCTCCGTGCCATTATCTGTTACCAACTGCACAGGGGCGCCGTACCTAGGGAAGATTTCACCTATTATCAAACCGGCCACAGTTCTAACCTTCTTGTCTGGTACTGCAAATGCCTCAGGCCAATTTGTTAGCCAATCGACAAAACTCACTATGTAGTTGTTTCCCTGCGCAGTTTCCCCATATGGTCCTGATACATCCATACTCACTTTCTCGAAGTGGAAGTTCGGCACGTCCGTCTCCTCCAATGGTGCCATCTCCTGCCTTCTGCTCTGCGACTGGCACACTACGCAGCTCCGAACATAGTGACCTCTCCGTACAATTTGGGCCAATAGTACTTTCTTCCTATTAGATCACATGTCCTATCAATTCCCATGTGACCCAACCTCTCGTGGCACTGTTCCAATACCTCTGGTCTTAAACTTTTGGGCACATACAACTTGGGCTTGACTTCCTCACCCCTGCCTGAGAGATAATACAGCCTTTCCTGTATTATGGCATACTTGGTGGTCTCTCCTGCCTTCACCTTTTCTCTCAGGGCAGCTATTTCACTGTCTGCCTGCTCCTTCTCAGTTCCTTCTGTCCAGTAGGGATCGGTTATTATCTGTGTGTCCCCTTCTTCGTCTGATTCTAACATAGGGCGATCTTTTAGCTTATTAGAGTTAATTACTCCTATTCTATGGGCTTTATCATCTACTCCCTGTTCTACTTTTACAGATCTTTCTTCCAGTTGTTTCGGTATTCTTGAGAGTAAATCTGCGCACTTGTTTTCCTTCCCTGCCAAATAATCTATCTTACAGTGGTAGCCCCTTAACTTAAGGGCCCACTGTTGAATCTTATTATTATTTGTCCACTCTGCCCGCAATAGGTACTGCAGAGGTTTGTGGTCTGTTTTTATAGTAAAGACCGCACCATTCAAGTAGTAGTCCAGTTTTTGGAGAGCATACATGATAGCATATGCTTCTCTTTCTATTACTGTCCATCTCTGTTGTGTCTGTGCTTTGTGAGCTGCCGGGTCGGGTGTCTGTCGAACTCCCTGCTTGCAGGGAGGAACCCTGACGTAGCTCCGCCGAAGGGTAGTGTTGCGTTGGGGAAGGTTGACGGTACTGGCCCCCCTCGGGGGGTTTGGATGGTTATTTATTTTTGGCTGAGCCTACGAGCTCGGAGATGCCCCCATTAAAAAGGCCTTGTGCCACATTCAATCCTCGTGGGTGGATTGATAAATACCATCTCTGTTGTGTCTCTGAGAGCTTATGAGAGAGAAAGTATATCGGTACTTCCTCTGGTATGCCTGGCACTGGTCCTTCTTTATCGGGACACGGCTGGGTAAGAACTGCTCCTACACACTGCTCACTGGCATCAATGTATAGTACCATGGGCTTGCTGAGGTCTGGGTATGTCAGCAGTGGGACGGCTGTCAACTGTTCTTTTAACGTATCAAATGCCAGTTGACAATCCTCTGTCCACTTGAACCTAGCGTATTTCTTCGTCAGGGCTACTAGTGGTATGGCAATTCTCGAAAATGCCGGGACGAAGCGTCGGTAGTAACCTATAGCTCCTATAAAACCTCTTACCTGTCTCACTGTCTTAGGTTCTGGCATTTCCCTTATGACTTTCACCTTATCCATGTCGGGTTTAATACCGTCTCTGTTTATAACAAAGCCCAAATATCTAGTCTCCTCCTTCAGAAACTGACACTTCGACAATTTCAATTTTAAGCCGTGTTTTCTTAACCTTCCCAACACTTGTTTTAGATGGAAAAAGTGTTGTTCTACTGTCTCCGAAAATATTAAGATATCGTCCAAATATGCCATGGCAAAGCTCTCGTATCCTCCTAACACTATTGACATCAGCTTTTGGAAGATTCCCGGGGCATTAGCTAAACCGAATGGCATCACCCTGAACTGAAACAGTCCTAGGTGACACGCAAATGCGGCCTTCTCCTTGTCAGCCTCATCAAGGGCTACCTGCCAATACCCGGACCTCAAGTCCAACGTAGAGAAGTACTTTGCCTTCCCTAATAATGCCAATATGTCATCTATTAGTGGCAATGGCACCGCCAACGGCTTCGATATAGAATTCAGTTTCCTAAAATCTACACAAAAACGGTGCCCGCCATCTTTCTTACCTACTATTACGATTGGGAAGCACCAAGGGGAGATCGATCTTTCGATCATCCCAGCTTCCAACATCTCTTCTACTGCCTCTTCTACAAGGGGTCTTTTATGAATAGGTGTCCGGTAGGGTTTTAATTTCACAGGGGGGGTGATCTCCGGTGTCGATTTTCATTTTGACTGTGTGAGTCTGGCCCAATTCCTTGTCTGACTGGGCTACCACATCTCGATTATCCCTCAGCAGACCTCCCACCCTGGTTCTAAATTGATCCGGTGCTAATATATCTTCGTCCACTATTCCTTCTGTTTTCTCTACAAGTTTTCTTCGTTCCTCTTCGAATCTCACCCGATTCAGAGTCCGTAGGGTTAGCGCTTTCCCTATCTCTTCCCCTTTAACCTTTATAGTCTTTTGGGCCTGGTTCACCATCATAATGGGCACTAATTCAGCTGCCTCCACCACCGTCTCACACAGAGTTACCTCATTCTCTTCTAGGCCCTTCCCCTCCACAGGGACCAACTGCAGGGGTCCTTTTCCTATTTTCTTCCCTGACATTAACCTACCCTTTCCCGACACCGCCGTTCTAGGGGGTAGCTTTACATCTTCCTCCACCACTATTATTATATCTTCTTCCTGTGGGCATCCCAATGGCGTTCTCTCGCCATTCACTATCAGCACAGTGGGGTTGAACTCTATCTGGGCCCTCTGGCTCCGGAGCCAATCTTCTCCCAAGATTTCCTCCGTACACAGGTCGGGGGTTCCGTAAAAATTTTGGGTACTTCTTAATTTCCCAATCCTCACAGGGAGCCTCACCATCCCTTTTATCTTCAGGGGGGCTCTATCTGCTTGCGTGACCTCTATGTCCGCTTCCCGTAACCTACTCGTCCGTTTCACCCGCCTGTATGCTTCCTCTCTCAGCAATGACACAGATGCTCCTGTGTCTACCAGAGCTTTCATCGCCTTACCCCCTATCTCTGCTCTACAGGATAGCTCCTTCTCTTGCGTCAGCGAAGAGAACACTTGGGCTTTCCTCTTCCTGGGCCCCCACCCTTGGGTCATCCCAGCCATAGGCGCCGGCAGCAATAAATCACCTTCATTATTCTTATGGGGGGAAGTTCTGCGCTTTTAGCACCTGGCCGGGCCCGGCTGGACCTCTCCCAGTCTCCCGCGGCTGTTCCTAAGGATACAGCTTCTCTTCAAGTGCCCTGGTCTCCTACAAAACCAGCACCTTCTTGCCGGACAGTTCGCCGCAAAGTGGCCCACCTGACCACATGTCCAACATTTTGCTCTTTTTCTCTTCAACTGGGCTAACCTCTCGTTTACTCCCGGGGGGACCTGTCCTCTACCCAAGCGGCTCGACCGACCACTGGTCCAAGCTTTTATTTCCCTTCTTTTTAACTGGGCCACCCTCCCTCTTAATTCCGGGGTGGCCCGCTGGCTTTTCCCTGGTCTTGTCTCTTGGGCTCGGCCTTCTTTGTTAATATCGGTGGGGCGCCTTTTCTCAGCCCGCACCACTTGGCCAGGTGTCCTCTCTTTCCAAACCTGGTGCACCTGTCCTGTTCGAAGTCTGGGGGCAAACCCCACTTCGTCGGACATTCCGCCGCTCTGTGGTCTTCATGTCCACAGGTCCAGCAGACCAGCCCGTATCTACCCGGCGTGGGCTTATAAAATCCATGCCTGGTTGACCATGCCTTTCTATTGGGGTCTTCTTCCCACACCTCAGGCTGATCTACTTCTAGCTTGACCCTCCGATTCCACGCGGGGGGTCTTCCGCCTTTCCCCCTTTTTCCGACCTCTTGACTTAGTATCTGGTTCCTTCCATACCTTTTTACCTTTTCCCATATGCCCTGGCTCTCCTTGGCCAGTTCTATTGCTGCCAATAGTCTCACCGGCCCCTCTTTCAGCACGTCGTGACGAACACGCTCGTCACTTAGGGCCTCCACATACAGGTCTGCTAACTGGGCCTGCATGACCGCATTATCTCTAACCACTTCTGGGAAGGCCAATGATGACAGCTTCCCCACTCGGGCCCCCAATTCTCCAGGGGTTTCGTCCCGCAGCTGTGTCAGCTTTAAGAGGGACCTCGTGGCCTCTATAGCCGTGCCCTCGTCGGTGAATTCTTTGGTCAATAGTCCCTTTAATCAAGTGGTGTTGACTCTCCAAGAGCTCCTTCATAAACTCAGAGGCTTTCCCCTTTGTGGCATCATATGCCAGATACAGGGTCTCCTGATCTGTGAGTTCATATATAATTCGGCTCTTCTCCAGGATTGCCAGCCAGTTTTTGAAATCTTTCCCACTGCCGTCAAATGCTGGGACCCTCGGTCCACCCAACAACTTTCTCAGGTCAGCTGACAACCTTTGTCTAACCCCCTCTTCATCCCCCACTTCACTATCTGAATCATATTTAAAGAGAAAGACAATCTACGCAGCAACAATCGAGGTTGGGAAATCAAGCAAAGTGTCCTACCTTACAGACGATTCTGTTCTCGTTCCTCTCGGTCCCGGGTCGTTTTGAGTCCTATTCGAAATTTCTCAGCAACAACGGTCGATCCAGGGTCCTGTCCTGCTGTCACGGTACTAATTGTGGCAATGGCTGTTCCAGGGTCCTATCCTGTGGTCACGGCACCAGTTGTGACGTCGTCCCCTGGTCGCAGCGCCAACCGTGTCGTTCTATCCCAGTCTACCACGGCACCAACTGTGACGTCCTACTTTGATTCCCAGTCTGCCTACCCACGTTGTGAATTGATCTAGGCAGAGGAAATCAATCAGTCATCGGGGCCGTACTGCAAACCGAGTCAAACGGGGGTGATACCACAAAAATACACATAAAAGGCAATAAAATGAAAACTCAAAAGTTCAAAGTATCAAAGAAAAAGGTAACAAACTTTATGTCTAGTTGTTCGTTACATAGGACTGCATCTATCTCCCGACCCGTTCTATGGATTGTGACACGTCGTTTTCCGCTAGGCAAATTTTAACACTTCAAGTCGTCTGCTCTCTAAGAAATTGGTGTTTCGGTGGGTCTTTGGACGAAAGTCAAAAGAAAAACTTATTTCGGTGATCTGGATCTAAGACGCTCTTCAAAATAATTGTTCTTGGTTTGAAGATGGGCCGGATTTGTGCGTGAATCCTGGTCAGCTAGGACGCTCGTGGGTGGTTTTTTAATTTTTCATATCTGTCCAAGTCCTTTTAGTTGTCTGTTTTTCGTCACTTAACGAAATAACATTCTCATTTGAATTTTTTTTTCTTTCTTTGGCCAGCCGGTCTGTAGTTGATAATAAGATGTCTTCCCGTACCAATAGTTTGTTTTCATATCCTTAGATAACACAGCCGATGCCAAAACATATCTGATTCTTTCCTTCTTTCCCTTTCCTTTTACTCAGAATTTCCCTGTCATTGTAATGACACTCTTTCGCCATTTGTTACTTATCAAAATACCCTTTTATCCATTTTCTCTTAGCTGTGTGTGTGTTCTTGCTTATCACTCACGATTCGGTTCTTAGACTTTCCTTTCCTTCTTTTCTTTCTTTTCCCTTTCTGTCTCGTTAAATGGTGCCACACAAAGACTCTACTGCTGAAAAGAGTTTATATGCGAGTGTTGTTGCAAATGAAATGACTTCGTTGAACACAGATGCAACTGCTGAGACATTACACCGTAGTGTTATAACAAATGAAAAGGCGTCATGGAACACAGATACTACTGGTGAGGCGAGATTATATGCTAGTGTTATTACAAATAAAATGGCGTGATTTTACAAACCACTACTGCTGAAACGAGTTTATACGCGATTGTTGTTACAAATGAATCGTTTTAAACACTGATACTACAACTGAGATATTAAATAATAGTGTTATTGGAAATGAAATGGCGTCATGGAACATAGATACTATTGGTGAGACGAGATTATATGCTAGTGTTATTACAAATAAAATGGCGTTATTGTACAAAGCCACTACTGCGGAAACGGGTACATACGCGAGTGTTTTTCCAAATGAAAGACGTCGTTGATCACAGATACTACGGCTGAGAGATTATAAACTAATGTTATTACAAATGTAATGGCGTCATGGAACAGAGATACTATTGGTGAGCCGAGATTATTTGCTAGTGTTATTACAAATAAAATGGCGTGATTGTACAAATCAATTACTGCTTAAACAAGTTTATACGCGAGTGTTGTTACAAATGAAATGACTTTGTTGAGCACAGATACTACTGCTGAGACATTTATGGTGGTGTTATTACAAATGAAATGGCCTGATTGTACAAATCCACCACTGCTGAAACGAGTTTATACGCGAGTGTTGTTACAAATGAATGACGACGTTGAACACAGATACTACTGCTGAGATATTATATGCTAGTTTTCTTGCAAATGAAATGGCGTCATGGAACAGAGATACTATTGGTGAGCCGAGATTATATGCTAGTATTATTACAAATAAAATGGCGTGATTGTACAAATCCACCACTCCTGAAACGAGTTTATACGCGAGTGTTGTTACAAATGAATGACGCCGTTGAACACTGATACTACTGCTGAGATATTATATGCTAGTTTTATTACAAATGAAATGGCGTCATGGAACAGAGATAATATTGGTGAGGCGAGATTATATGCTAGTGTTATTACAAATAAAATGGCTTGATTGTACAAATCAATTACTGCTTAAACGAGTTTAAACGCGAGTGTTGTTACAAATGAAATGAATTGTTGAGCACAGATACTACTGCTGAGACATTTATGGTATGTTATTACAAATGAAATGGCGTCATAAAACACAGATACTACTGGTAACGCTAGATTATATGCTAGTGTTATTACAAATAAAATGGCGTGATTGTACAAATCCACCACTGCTGAAACGAGTTTATACGCGAGTGTTGTTACAAATGAATGACGCCGTTGAACACAGATACCACTGGTGAGATATTATATGCTAGTTTTATTACAAATGAAATGGCGTCATGGAACAGAGATACTATTGGTGAGCCGAGATTATATGCTAGTGTTATTACAAATAAAATTGCGTGATTGTTCAAATCCACCACTGCTGAAACGAGTTTATACGCGAGTGTTGTTACAAATGAATGACGCCGTTGAACACAGACACTACTGCTGAGATATTATATGCTAGTTTTATTACAAATGAAATGGCGTCATGGAACAGAGATACTATTGGTGAGCCGAGATTATATGCTAGTGTTATTACAAATAAATGGCGTGATTGTACAAATCCACCATTGCTGAAACGAGTTTTTACGCGAGTGTTGTTACAAATGAATGACGCCGTTGACCACTGATACTACTGCTGAGATATTATATGCTGGTTTGATTACAAATGAAATGGCGTCATGGAACAGAGATACTATTGGTGAGCCGAGATTATATGCTAGTGTTATTACAAATAAATGGCGTGATTGTACAAATCCACCACTGCTGAAACGAGTTTATACGCGAGTGTTGTTACAAATGAATGACGCCGTTGAACACAGACACTACTGCTGAGATATTATATGCTGGTTTGATTACAAATGAAATGGCGTCATGGAACAGAGATACTATTGGTGAGCCGAGATTATATGCTAGTGTTATTACAAATAAAATGGCGTGATTGTACAAATCAACCACTGCTGAAACGAGTTTTTACGCGAGTGTTGTTACAAATGAATGACGCCGTTGAACACTGATACTACTGCTGAGATATTATATGCTAGTTTTATTACAAATGAAATGGCGTCATGGAACAGAGATACTATTGGTGAGCCGAGATTATATGCTAGTGTTATTACAAATGAAATGGCGTGATTGTACAAATCAACCACTGCTGAAACGAGTTTTTACGCGAGTGTTGTTACAAATGAATGACGCCGTTGAACACTGATACTACTGCTGAGATATTATATGCTAGTTTTATTACAAATGAAATGGCGTCATGGAACAGAGATACTATTGGTGAGCCGAGATTATATGCTAGTTTTATTACAAATGAAATGGCGTGATTGTACAAATCAACCACTGCTGAAACGAGTTTTTACGCGAGTGTTGTTACAAATGAATGACGCCGTTGAACACTGATACTACTGCTGAGATATTATATGCTAGTTTTATTACAAATGAAATGGCGTCATGGAACAGAGATACTATTGGTGAGCCGAGATTATATGCTAGTGTTATTACAAATAAAATGGCGTGATTGTACAAATCAACCACTGCTGAAACGAGTTTTTACGCGAGTGTTGTTACAAATGAATGACGCCGTTGAACACTGATACTACTGCTGAGATATTATATGCTAGTTTTATTACAAATGAAATGGCGTCATGGAACAGAGATACTATTGGTGAGCCGAGATTATATGCTAGTGTTATTACAAATGAAATGGCGTGATTGTACAAATCAACCACTGCTGAAACGAGTTTTTACGCGAGTGTTGTTACAAATGAATGACGCCGTTGAACACTGATACTACTGCTGAGATATTATATGCTAGTTTTATTACAAATGAAATGGCGTCATGGAACAGAGATACTATTGGTGAGCCGAGATTATATGCTAGTTTTATTACAAATAAAATAGCGTGATTGTACAAATCCACCACTGCTGAAACGAGTTTATACGCGAGTGTTGTTACAAATAAATGACGCCGTTGAAAACAGATACTACTGCTGAGATATTATAT
Organism: Acanthosepion lycidas; assembly: GCA_963932145.1. Classification (NCBI taxonomy): domain Eukaryota; kingdom Metazoa; phylum Mollusca; class Cephalopoda; order Sepiida; family Sepiidae; genus Acanthosepion; species Acanthosepion lycidas. The sequence continues at coordinate 56,704,355 of OZ010614.1, read as the reverse complement.
GCTAGTTTTATTACAAATGAAATGGCGTCATGGAACAGAGATACTATTGGTGAGCCGAGATTATTTGCTAGTGTTATTACAAATAAAATGGCGTGATTGTACAAATCACCTACTGCTGAAACGAGTTTGTACGTGACAGTTGTTACAAATGAATGACGCCGTTGAACCCAGATACTACTGCTGAGATATTATAGGCTAGTTTTATTACAAATGAAATGGCGTCATGGAACAGAGATACTATTGGTGAGCCGAGATTATATGCTACTGTTATTACAAATAAAATGGCGTGATTGTACAAATCAACCACTGCTGAAACGAGTTTTTACGCGAGTGTTGTTACAAATGAATGACGCCGTTGACCACTGATACTACTGCTGAGATATTATAGGCTAGTTTTATTACAAATGAAATGGCGTCATGGAACAGAGATACTATTGGTGAGCCGAGATTATATGCTAGTGTTATTACAAATGAAATGGCGTGATTGTACAAATCAACCACTGCTGAAACGAGTTTTTACGCGAGTGTTGTTACAAATGAATGACGCCGTTGACCACTGATACTACTGCTGAGATATTATAGGCTAGTTATATTACAAATTAAATGGCGTCATGGAACAGAGATACTATTGGTGAGCCGAGATTATATGGTAGTTTTATTACAAATAAAATGGCGTTATTGTACAAATCCACCACTGCTGAAACGAGTTTATACGCGAGTTTTGTTACAAATGAATGACGCCGTTGAAAACAGATACTACTGCTGAGATATTATATGCTAGTTTTATTAAAAATGAAATGGCGTCATGGAACAGAGATACTATTGGTGAGCCGAGATTATATGCTAGTGTTATTACAAATAAAATGGCGTGATTGTACAAATCAACCACTGCTGAAACGAGTTTATACGCGAGTGTTGTTACAAATGAATGACGCCGTTGAACACAGACACTACTGCTGAGATATTATAGGCTAGTTTTATTACAAATGAAATGGCGTCATGGAACAGAGATACTATTGGTGAGCCGAGATTATATGCTAGTGTTATTACAAATAAAATGGCGTGATTGTACAAATCAACCACTGCTGAAACGAGTTTTTACGCGAGTGTTGTTACAAATGAATGACGCCGTTGAACACTGATACTACTGCTGAGATATTATATGCTAGTTTTATTACAAATGAAATGGCGTCATGGAACAGAGATACTATTGGTGAGCCGAGATTATATGCTAGTGTTATTACAAATGAAATGGCGTGATTGTACAAATCAACCACTGCTGAAACGAGTTTTTACGCGAGTGTTGTTACAAATGAATGACGCCGTTGAACACTGATACTACTGCTGAGATATTATATGCTAGTTTTATTACAAATGAAATGGCGTCATGGAACAGAGATACTATTGGTGAGCCGAGATTATATGCTAGTTTTATTACAAATGAAATGGCGTGATTGTACAAATCAACCACTGCTGAAACGAGTTTTTACGCGAGTGTTGTTACAAATGAATGACGCCGTTGAACACAGACACTACTGCTGAGATATTATATGCTGGTTTGATTACAAATGAAATGGCGTCATGGAACAGAGATACTATTGGTGAGCCGAGATTATATGCTAGTGTTATTACAAATAAAATGGCGTGATTGTACAAATCAACCACTGCTGAAACGAGTTTTTACGCGAGTGTTGTTACAAATGAATGACGCCGTTGAACACTGATACTACTGCTGAGATATTATATGCTAGTTTTATTACAAATGAAATGGCGTCATGGAACAGAGATACTATTGGTGAGCCGAGATTATATGCTAGTGTTATTACAAATGAAATGGCGTGATTGTACAAATCAACCACTGCTGAAACGAGTTTTTACGCGAGTGTTGTTACAAATGAATGACGCCGTTGAACACTGATACTACTGCTGAGATATTATATGCTAGTTTTATTACAAATGAAATGGCGTCATGGAACAGAGATACTATTGGTGAGCCGAGATTATATGCTAGTTTTATTACAAATAAAATAGCGTGATTGTACAAATCCACCACTGCTGAAACGAGTTTATACGCGAGTGTTGTTACAAATAAATGACGCCGTTGAAAACAGATACTACTGCTGAGATATTATATGCTAGTTTTATTACAAATGAAATGGCGTCATGGAACAGAGATACTATTGGTGAGCCGAGATTATTTGCTAGTGTTATTACAAATAAAATGGCGTGATTGTACAAATCACCTACTGCTGAAACGAGTTTGTACGTGACAGTTGTTACAAATGAATGACGCCGTTGAACCCAGATACTACTGCTGAGATATTATAGGCTAGTTTTATTACAAATGAAATGGCGTCATGGAACAGAGATACTATTGGTGAGCCGAGATTATATGCTACTGTTATTACAAATAAAATGGCGTGATTGTACAAATCAACCACTGCTGAAACGAGTTTTTACGCGAGTGTTGTTACAAATGAATGACGCCGTTGACCACTGATACTACTGCTGAGATATTATAGGCTAGTTTTATTACAAATGAAATGGCGTCATGGAACAGAGATACTATTGGTGAGCCGAGATTATATGCTAGTGTTATTACAAATGAAATGGCGTGATTGTACAAATCAACCACTGCTGAAACGAGTTTTTACGCGAGTGTTGTTACAAATGAATGACGCCGTTGACCACTGATACTACTGCTGAGATATTATAGGCTAGTTATATTACAAATTAAATGGCGTCATGGAACAGAGATACTATTGGTGAGCCGAGATTATATGGTAGTTTTATTACAAATAAAATGGCGTTATTGTACAAATCCACCACTGCTGAAACGAGTTTATACGCGAGTTTTGTTACAAATGAATGACGCCGTTGAAAACAGATACTACTGCTGAGATATTATATGCTAGTTTTATTAAAAATGAAATGGCGTCATGGAACAGAGATACTATTGGTGAGCCGAGATTATATGCTAGTGTTATTACAAATAAAATGGCGTGATTGTACAAATCCACCACTGCTGAAACGAGTTTTTACGCAAGTGTTATTACAAATGAATGACGCCGTTGAACACTGATATTACTACTGAGATATTATAGGCTAGTTTTATTACAAATGAAATGGCGTCATGGAACAGAGACAATATTGGTGAGGCGAGATTATATGCTAGTGTTATTACAAATAAAATGGCGTGATTGTACAAATCAACCACTGCTGAAACGAGTTTTTACGCGAGTGTTGTTACAAATGAATGACGCCGTTGAACACTGATACTACTGCTGAGATATTATATGCTAGTTTTATTAAAAATGAAATGGCGTCATGGAACAGAGATACTATTGGTGAGCCGAGATTATATGCTAGTGTTATTAGAAATAAATGGCGTGATTGTACAAATCCACGATTGCTGAAACGAGTTTATACGCGAGTGTTGTTACAAATGAATGACGCCGTTGAACACTGATACTACTGCTGAGATATTATAGGCTAGTTTTATTACAAATGAAATGGCGTCATGGAACAGAGATACTATTGGTGAGCCGAGATTATATGCTAGTGTTATTACAAATAAAATGGCGTGATTGTACAAATCAACCACTGCTTAAACGAGTTTTTACGCGAGTGTTGTTACAAATGAATGACGCTGTTGAACACTGATACTACTGCTGAGATATTATATGCTAGTTTTATTACAAATGAAATGGCGTCATGGAACAGAGATACTATTGGTGAGGCGAGATTATATGCTAGTGTTATTACAAATAAAATGGCGTGATTGTACAAATCAACCACTGCTGAAACGAGTTTATACGCGAGTGTTGTTACAAATGAATGACACCGTTGAACACAGATACTACTGCTGAGATATTATAGACTAGTTTTATTACAAATGAAATGGCGTCAGGGAACAGAGATACTATTGGTGAGCCGAGATTATATGCAACTGTTATTACAAATAAAATGGCGTGATTGTACAAATCCACCACTGCTGAAACGAGTTTATACGCGAGTGTTGTTACAAATGAATGACGCCGTTGAACACAGACACTACTGCTGAGATATTATATGCTAGTTTTATTACAAATGAAATGGCGTCATGGAACAGAGATACTATTGGTGAGGCGAGATTATATGCTAGTGTTATTACAAATAAATGTCGTGATTGTACAAATCCACCATTGCTGAAACGAGTGTTTACGCGAGTGTTGTTACAAATGAATGACGCCGTTGAACACTGATACTACTGCTGAGATATTATATGCTAGTTTTATTAAAAATGAAATGGCGTCATGGAACAGAGATACTATTGGTGAGCCGAGATTATATGCTAGTGTTATTAGAAATAAATGGCGTGATTGTACAAATCCACGATTGCTGAAACGAGTTTATACGCGAGTGTTGTTACAAATGAATGACGCCGTTGAACACTGATACTACTGCTGAGATATTATAGGCTAGTTTTATTACAAATGAAATGGCGTCATGGAACAGAGATACTATTGGTGAGCCGAGATTATATGCTAGTGTTATTACAAATAAAATGGCGTGATTGTACAAATCAACCACTGCTTAAACGAGTTTTTACGCGAGTGTTGTTACAAATGAATGACGCTGTTGAACACTGATACTACTGCTGAGATATTATATGCTAGTTTTATTACAAATGAAATGGCGTCATGGAACAGAGATACTATTGGTGAGGCGAGATTATATGCTAGTGTTATTACAAATAAAATGGCGTGATTGTACAAATCAACCACTGCTGAAACGAGTTTATACGCGAGTGTTGTTACAAATGAATGACACCGTTGAACACAGATACTACTGCTGAGATATTATAGACTAGTTTTATTACAAATGAAATGGCGTCAGGGAACAGAGATACTATTGGTGAGCCGAGATTATATGCAACTGTTATTACAAATAAAATGGCGTGATTGTACAAATCCACCACTGCTGAAACGAGTTTATACGCGAGTGTTGTTACAAATGAATGACGCCGTTGAACACAGACACTACTGCTGAGATATTATATGCTAGTTTTATTACAAATGAAATGGCGTCATGGAACAGAGATACTATTGGTGAGGCGAGATTATATGCTAGTGTTATTACAAATAAATGTCGTGATTGTACAAATCCACCATTGCTGAAACGAGTGTTTACGCGAGTGTTGTTACAAATGAATGACGCCGTTGAACACTGATACTACTGCTGAGATATTATATGCTAGTTTTATTACAAATGAAATGGCGTCATGGAACAGAGATACTATTGGTGAGCCGAGATTATATGCTAGTGTTATTACAAATAAAATGGCGTGATTGTACAAATCACCTACTGCTGAAACGAGTTTATACGCGAGTGTTGTTACAAATGAATGACGCCGTTGAACACAGACACTACTGCTGAGATATTATATGCTAGTTTTATTACAAATGAAATGGCGTCATGGAACAGAGATACTATTGGTGAGGCGAGATTATATGCTAGTGTTATTACAAATAAATGTCGTGATTGTACAAATCCACCATTGCTGAAACGAGTTTTTACGCGAGTGTTGTTACAAATGAATGACGCCGTTGAACACTGATACTACTGCTGAGATATTATATGCTAGTTTTATTACAAATGAAATGGCCTCATGGAACAGAGATACTATTGGTGAGCCGAGATTATATGCTAGTGTTATTACAAATAAAATGGCGTGATTGTACAAATCAACCACTGCTGAAACGAGTTTGTACGTGAGAGTTGTTACAAATGAATGACGCCGTTGAACCCAGATACTACTGCTGAGATATTATAGGCTAGTTTTATTACAAATGAAATGGCGTCATGGAACAGAGATACTATTGGTGAGCCGAGATTATATGCTAGTGTTGTTACAAATGAAATGGCGTGATTGTACAAATCAACCACTGCTGAAACGAGTTTTTACGCGAGTGTTGTTACAAATGAATGACGCCGTTGACCACTGATACTACTGCTGAGATATTATAGGCTAGTTTTATTACAAATAAAATGGCGTCATGGAACAGAGATACTATTGGTGAGCCGAGATTATATGCTAGTGTTATTACAAATAAAATGGCGTGATTGTACAAATCCACCATTGCTGAAACGAGTTTTTACGCGAGTGTTGTTACAAATGAATGACGCCGTTGAACACTGATACTACTGCTGAGATATTATATGCTAGTTTTATTACAAATGAAATGGCGTCATGGAACAGAGATACTATTGGTGAGCCGAGATTATATGCTAGTTTTATTACAAATAAAATAGCGTGATTGTACAAATCCACCACTGCTGAAACGAGTTTATACGCGAGTGTTGTTACAAATAAATGACGCCGTTGAAAACAGATACTACTGCTGAGATATTATATGCTAGTTTTATTACAAATGAAATGGCGTCATGGAACAGAGATACTATTGGTGAGCCGAGATTATATGCTAGTGTTATTACAAATAAAATGGCGTGATTGTACAAATCACCTACTGCTGAAACGAGTTTATACGCGAGTGTTGTTACAAATGAATGACGCCGTTGAACACAGACACTACTGCTGAGATATTATATGCTAGTTTTATTACAAATGAAATGGCGTCATGGAACAGAGATACTATTGGTGAGGCGAGATTATATGCTAGTGTTATTACAAATAAATGTCGTGATTGTACAAATCCACCATTGCTGAAACGAGTTTTTACGCGAGTGTTGTTACAAATGAATGACGCCGTTGAACACTGATACTACTGCTGAGATATTATATGCTAGTTTTATTACAAATGAAATGGCGTCATGGAACAGAGATACTATTGGTGAGCCGAGATTATATGCTAGTGTTATTACAAATAAAATGGCGTGATTGTACAAATCAACCACTGCTGAAACGAGTTTTTACGCGAGTGTTGTTACAAATGAATGACGCCGTTGAACACTGATACTACTGCTGAGATATTATAGGCTAGTTTTATTACAAATGAAATGGCGTCATGGAACAGAGATACTATTGGTGAGCCGAGATTATATGCTAGTGTTATTACAAATAAATGGCCTGATTGTACAAATCCACCATTGCTGAAACGAGTTTTTACGCGAGTGTTGTTACAAATGAATGACGCCGTTGACCACTGATACTACTGCTGAGATATTATATGCTGGTTTGATTACAAATGAAATGGCGTCATGGAACAGAGATACTATTGGTGAGCCGAGATTATATGCTAGTGTTATTACAAATAAATGGCGTGATTGTACAAATCCACCACTGCTGAAACGAGTTTATACGCGAGTGTTGTTACAAATGAATGACGCCGTTGAACACAGACACTACTGCTGAGATATTATATGCTGGTTTGATTACAAATGAAATGGCGTCATGGAACAGAGATACTATTGGTGAGCCGAGATTATATGCTAATGTTATTACAAATAAAATGGCGTGATTGTACAAATCAACCACTGCTGAAACGAGTTTTTACGCGAGTGTTGTTACAAATGAATGACGCCGTTGAACACTGATACTACTGCTGAGATATTATATGCTAGTTTTATTACAAATGAAATGGCGTCATGGAACAGAGATACTATTGGTGAGCCGAGATTATATGCTAGTGTTATTACAAATGAAATGGCGTGATTGTACAAATCAACCACTGCTGAAACGAGTTTTTACGCGAGTGTTGTTACAAATGAATGACGCCGTTGACCACTGATACTACTGCTGAGATATTATAGGCTAGTTTTATTACAAATAAAATGGCGTCATGGAACAGAGATACTATTGGTGAACCGAGATTATATGCTAGTGTTATTACAAATAAAATGGCGTGATTGTACAAATCCACCATTGCTGAAACGAGTTTTTACGCGAGTGTTGTTACAAATGAATGACGCCGTTGAACACTGATACTACTGCTGAGATATTATATGCTAGTTTTATTACAAATGAAATGTCGTCATGGAACAGAGATACTATTGGTGAGGCGAGATCATATGCTAGTGTTATTACAAATAAATGTCGTGATTGTACAAATCCACCATTGCTGAAACGAGTTTTTACGCGAGTGTTGTTACAAATGAATGACGCCGTTGAACACTGATACTACTGCTGAGATATTATATGCTAGTTTTATTACAAATGAAATGGCGTCATGGAACAGAGATACTATTGGTGAGCCGAGATTATATGCTAGTGTTATTACAAATAAATGGCGTCATTGTACAAATCCACCATTGCTGAAACGAGTATATACGCGAGTGTTGTTCAAATGAATGACGCCGTTGAACACAGATACTACTGCTGAGATATTATACGCTAGTTTTATTACAAATGAAATGGCGTCATGGAACAGAGATACTATTGGTGAGCCGAGATTATATGCTAGTGTTATTACAAATAAAATGGCGTGATTGTACAAATCAACCACTGCTGAAACGAGTTTTTACGCGAGTGTTGTTACAAATGAATGACGCCGTTGAACACTGATACTACTGCTGAGATATTATATGCTAGTTTTATTACAAATGAAATGGCGTCATTGAACAGAGATACTATTGGTGAGCCGAGATTATATGCTAGTGTTATTACAAATAAAATGTCGTGATTGTACAAATCAACCACTGCTGAAACGAGTTTTTACGCGAGTGTTGTTACAAATGAATGACGCCGTTGAACACTGATACTACTGCTGAGATATTATAGGCTAGTTTTATTACAAATGAAATGGCGTCATGGAACAGAGATACTATTGGTGAGCCGAGATTATATGCTAGTGTTATTACAAATAAATGGCGTGATTGTACAAATCCACCATTGCTGAAACGAGTTTTTACGCGAGTGTTGTTACAAATGAATGACGCCGTTGAACACTGATACTACTGCTGAGATATTATATGCTAGTTTTATTACAAATGAAATGGCGTCATGGAACAGAGATACTATTGGTGAGCCGAGATTATATGCTAGTGTTATTACAAATAAATGGCGTGATTGTACAAATCCACCATTGCTGAAACGAGTATATACGCGAGTGTTGTTCAAATGAATGACGCCGTTGAACACAGATACTACTGCTGAGATATTATACGCTAGTTTTATTACAAATGAAATGGCGTCATGGAACAGAGATACTATTGGTGAGCCGAGATTATATGCTAGTGTTATTACAAATAAAATGGCGTGATTGTACAAATCAACCACTGCTGAAACGAGTTTTTACGCGAGTGTTGTTACAAATGAATGACGCCGTTGAACACTGATACTACTGCTGAGATATTATATGCTAGTTTTATTACAAATGAAATGGCGTCATGGAACAGAGATACTATTGGTGAGCCGAGATTATATGCTAGTGTTATTACAAATAAAATGTCGTGATTGTACAAATCAACCACTGCTGAAACGAGTTTTTACGCGAGTGTTGTTACAAATGAATGACGCCGTTGAACACTGATACTACTGCTGAGATATTATAGGCTAGTTTTATTACAAATGAAATGGCGTCATGGAACAGAGATACTATTGGTGAGCCGAGATTATATGCTAGTGTTATTACAAATAAATGGCGTGATTGTACAAATCCACCATTGCTGAAACGAGTTTTTACGCGAGTGTTGTTACAAATGAATGACGCCGTTGAACACTGATACTACTGCTGAGATATTATATGCTAGTTTTATTACAAATGAAATGGCGTCATGGAACAGAGATACTATTGGTGAGCCGAGATTATATGCTAGTGTTATTACAAATAAATGGCGTGATTGTACAAATCCACCATTGCTGAAACGAGTTTTTACGCGAGTGTTGTTACAAATGAATGACGCCGTTGAACACTGATACTACTGCTGAGATATTATATGCTAGTTTTATTACAAATGAAATGGCGTCATGGAACAGAGATACTATTGGTGAGCCGAGATTATATGCTAGTGTTATTACAAATAAATGGCGTGATTGTACAAATCCACCATTGCTGAAACGAGTATATACGCGAGTGTTGTTACAAATGAATGACGCCGTTGAACACAGATACTACTGCTGAGATATTATACGCTAGTTTTATTACAAATGAAATGGCGTCATGGAACAGAGATACTATTGGTGAGCCGAGATTATATGCTAGTGTTATTACAAATAATATGGCGTGATTGTACAAATCCACCATTGCTGAAACGAGTTTTTACGCGAGTGTTGTTACAAATGAATGACGCCGTTGAACACTGATACTACTGCTGAGATATTATATGCTAGTTTTATTACAAATGAAATGGCGTCATGGAACAGAGATACTATTGGTGAGCCGAGATTATATGCTAGTGTTATTACAAATAAAATGTCGTGATTGTACAAATCAACCACTGCTGAAACGAGTTTTTACGCGAGTGTTGTTACAAATGAATGACGCCGTTGAACACTGATACTACTGCTGAGATATTATAGGCTAGTTTTATTACAAATGAAATGGCGTCATGGAACAGAGATACTATTGGTGAGCCGAGATTATATGCTAGTCTTATTACAAATAAATGGCGTGATTGTACAATTCCACCATTGCTGAAACGAGTTTTTACGCGAGTGTTGTTACAAATGAATGACGCCGTTGAACACTGATATTACTGCTGAGATATTATATGCTAGTTTTATTACAAATGAAATGGCGTCATGGAACAGAGATACTATTGGTGAGCCGAGATTATATGCTAGTGTTATTACAAATAAATGGCGTGATTGTAAAAATTCACCATTGCTGAAACGAGTTTTTACGCGAGTGTTGTTACAAATGAATGACGCCGTTGAACACTGATACTACTCCTGAGATATTATATGCTTGTTTTATTACAAATGAAATGGCGTCATGGAACAGAGATACTATTGGTGAGCCGAGATTATATGCTAGTGTTATTACAAATAAAATGGCGTGATTGTACAAATCCACCACTGCTGAAACGAGTTTATACGCGAGTGTTGTTACAAATGAATGACGCCGTTGAACACAGATACTACTGCTGAGATATTATATGCTAGTTTTATTAGAAATGAAATGGCCTCATGGAATGGTGTTACAAATCAATGACGCCGTTGTACACACATACTCTACTGGTGAGAGATTATATGCTAGGGTTTTTCCAAGTGAAATAGCGTCATGGAACACAGATACTACTGGTGAGGCAAGATTATATGCTCTTTTCATTATAAATGAAATGGCGCCATTGAACACAGACATTTCTGCTGAAATTAGATTATTTGCTAGTGTTATCCGAAATAAATTGGCGTCATTAAATGTGCATACCACCCCTGAAACCACATTTATGCCAGTGTTATTACAAATGAAATTGCGTCATTGAACTCAGATACTCCTTTTGAAACAAGATATTACGATAGGCTTATTACAAATGAAATGCCATCATTGAACACTAATGCTGCTGCTGAAACGAGTTTAAATGCTAGTGTTATGAATTTGAAATGGCGTTATTGAACACAGATACTACTGCTGAAACTAGATTATATGCCAGTGTTATAACAAATGAAATGTTGTCTATGATTGCACATTATACTGCTGGAAGCAAATTGCATTCTATATTTATTACAAATGTAATATTTCCATTGAATACAACCCTACTGCTGGAAGGATTTTTATACTATTGTTCTTACAAATGAATGGTGGCATTGAAAACAGTTACTACTGGTGAAACGAGATTATATGCAAGTCTCATTATAAATGAAATGCCTTCCTTGAACACAGATACTACTTTTGAAAGAAGATTGTATGCAAGTGTCATTACAAATGAAATTGCGTCATTGAACGCAGACACTGCTGCTGCTGGAACTAGATTTTATGCTAGCTTTATTATAAATGAAATGTCTTGATTTGGCCACAGATACTACTAAAGTCTCGTGATTGCACGCTGTGGTTATTACAAATTAAATGCCGTTATTGAACACGGAATGTACTGCTGAAACGAGATTTTTTATACTGCAGTTACTAATAAATGTAATGGTGTAATTGAATACTAATACTACTTCTGAAACGGCATTTTATTGTATTGTATGGAAACATGAATTAGCTTAATTGACCACAGATACTACTTCTCAACTGCATTGTATAAGTATTTTATGTACAAATGAGGTAGCATATTTGAACACAAATACTGAAACGATATTTTATAGTACTGTTAATGAAATGGAGTAACTGAAAGCCAGATACTACTTCATTGTATATTAGAGTGTGTGCATATGAAATTGCGTAATTGATCACAGATACTACTTCTCCATAGGCATTGTATAGTAGTGTATATACAAATGAAATGTGTATTTGAACACAGCTACTACTTCTGAAACACCATTTTATATTAGTTTATGTACAAATGGTAATGGCGTAATTAACCCAGATACTACTTCTGAAACGACATTTTATAATTGTGTATTTGCAAATGAATTGCCGTAATTTAACACAGATACCTCTTCTGAAATTGTATTGTATAATAGTTTCTGTATAATTGAAATTGGGTAGTTGAACACAGATACTGTTTCTTCAACGGCATTGTAGTGTTATTTATGTATAATTGAAATGGAGTAATTGTACACAGATACTACTTCAGAAAAACCATTGTATATTAGTTTATGTACAAATGAAATGGCGTAATTGAACTCAGATACAACTTCTGAAAAGTCATTTTCTGGTAGTTTATATACAAATGAAATGTAATTGAACACAGGTACTACTTTTTAAACGGCATTTTATATTAGTTTGTCTACAAATGATATTGCGTAATTTAACACAGATACTACATCTGAAACTTCACTTTATAGTAGTTTTTACCAATGAAATGTCGTAATTGAACTCAAATACTTCTTCTGAAACTTCATTTTATATTAATTTATGTAGAAATGGTAATGGCGTAATCGAACACAGATACTACTTCTCAAACGGCCTTTTTAGTAGTGTATGTACAAGTGAAATGGCGTCATTGAACACAGCTACTACTTCTGAAACGGCATTTTATTCTATGTTATTAATCTCAGATATTAATTCTAGCTCTATAATCTCTGTAAGTGTTAATATATATGAAACGGCGTAATTAAACAATTATCCTCCTCGTTGAAAACGTCTATGCCTAGTTATATTAATGCAAATAAAACGATGTAATTAAACGGATATTAATGAAAGACATACTACTGTTGAAACAGCATTTTCTATTAGACGCCATGCTTTTGAAACTTTGTCATTAAATACCGATACAACTGCTGTATCTTCATTGTCTTCTCTTGTTAATACGTACGTCATGAAAGGATTAAACAGATTTTAATGTTGAAACTGTATTCTTTATTAGATTTAATACAATTGAATCGACATAACTGAACAAATCTTGTCCATTTGATTTAATACAAATATAACGTTATACTTAGACAAAGAGTCACCTACGGGAACTGCATTTAGTAAATGTAACTCCTTAATTAAATATGGTATAATTCTGATAAAACTAAGTTTACTGTTCTTGTTAATAGAAATTAACCGACATTATTGGCCACAGATTCAAATACTGAATCTACATTTTATCGATCATTGTTACTAAAACTATAACATCATGCAAAAGAACAAGTATCCTAGTATTATCTGATATATAAGTCTACCATTCGTTCATGCTTAGAATATTGCTGCCACATATGGTCTAGTGACCCTTGCTATTTACCTTGAGCTCCTTGATAAGATCCAAAGAAGAATCAGCAAAATTATTGGTCAGCAAAATTATTGGTCCTCAGCTCCAGTCACTTTCCCACCGCCATAAAGTTGCCTCCCTGTGCCTTTTCTATAAATACTTCCATGGTAATTGTTCGGATGAGCTCTTCGCTACGGTACCTAGAGTTTGTTTGTTTTTTATTTTTAATTTAAGCGCATCGTCGTGATCTCATCAACTTACAGCTGACCTGGCTAGAAGTAGCCGTAAATTCTATGCTAACAGTTTCTTCTCTGACACCCAGCTAACTTTAATCTGTAAAAATATAAATGCAATGTCAATCGCTATCCACCGTCCCCCTGATTAGTCTCTTCTCTTTCTGCTCATCATTAGTGTTTCTGTTCCCAACTCTTTCACGTCTTGTAACCACTTGTGTTTTAGTGGGATGATATCGATTTAAAAAATAGATTGTTGACCACAGATACTACACACCTAATCACATAATGCTTACACTATTGGCCAGAGTTAGTATACTGGGCTGTTTATTATTGAATATTTTCTTTGTTCAAGTTAAACAAAATTTATTTACTCTGTATCTCTTCTTTTTCTCGGGTTTTTATATTTCTTCATATTCTGCCTTATATCCTGCTTCCTCTCACTGCTTTTATCGATGTTTATTCAGCGAAATACATGTTGTTTCATTTTTACATACACTTGATCTAAATAAAAATATCGTAATATATCTGAAGAATCTAAATTGCTTCTTATTCATGTCCTTCAAACATCTCCTCCAACTCAATCCCTTTTTCGTCTTTAAAGTAGTAACTTCAAAAATCGACTTAAAGTCTAATCATATTGCCTTTTGATCAAATGATCAAAGAGATAGCTTTTCAGTTTTTCTTGAAATAATTTATTTCAACATCATTTCACTCAAATCATACATTAAAAAAACGTGTTGCTAATTTCGGACATTTTCAAGTAGTGACATTTGGGGAAAAAAAAGTGGATTCTTAATCCTTTTATATCCTGCACATGTTAATTTTAATAAACTACTGCTCTTCAAAAATTCACAGATTATAAAATTTCATTTCCCAATCATCGCGCACCGGCTTCTGCATTTGTACTCTCAGCTCATCCATATGCATACTTCATTTCTGTTCATCAAGATCAGAAATATATCATCATCATCATCCTTCTTCTTCTTCTTCTTCTTCTTCTTCTTCTTCTTCTTCTTCTTCTTCTTCTTCTTCTTGTTACTTCCGGATGTTGGCGATCATACTCCTCCAGAAAATCCAAACTTTTGTATCTCTCCGCAATATTTTGTCCACCCACTCTTTCTTTAATCATCCATTTACACAAATCCTTTTTCCCTTTAATTTTTTGTATATCCTGTCGCTGTATCTTGAAAATGACAAACGATTTACCAAGAAAATTTGCGCAACTTTTAATGATTATCCACAAATAATTCTTTTCTAAATAAAAGTTAAAAAATCGCATGCAAAATTATTTTATATTTGTTGTTAATCCAACGTTCAAATCGTTCATATTCGGATTTCTATACTGACCGACTGATTAAAAGATCTGAAACCAAATCAAATTTCAGTTTTGTTCATTGTAAATCTGCTGGAAAACAATACGTGCACACGCACACACAAACACACATATATATATATATATATATATATATATATATATATATATATATATATATATATATATATATATATATATAAACATAAAACATTAGGCAGCATATAATTTCTATACAAAGAAATAATCACACATAGAATCAATCAGCAATATTAATGCTATTATTGGCGACATCTACTAGCGATGGATGTCGCCAATAATAGCATTAATATTGCTGATTGATTCTATGTGTGATTATTTCTTTGTATATATATATATATATATATATATATATATATATATATATATATATTGTTGTGGATTCCCGGTTGAAATCCGGTACCAATAAATAACTAGAAATAAATAGAAATTTTTTTTCCGTGTGAGTTCAATATCCTCGTCGCCAAATTGTTGTGGATTCCGGGTTGAAATCCGGTACCAATAAATAACAAACGCCAGAAATGAATATATGAAAATAATGTATTAACGTAATAATACAAACTGGTAAAGCAGGTTAGTAGTTCCAGGAATACGGGTTAGTAGCGAAATATATATATAGTCTTTGGTATTGAAGTATCGCTGTATGACTTCTTACTGAGTCTACGTGCTCGCTCACTGTGACTCCTATGACGCTGTTACCTCGCCCTCACTCTTCCGGTTACCTACAACCTTTTACTCTGTCACTCTGGACTCGACTCGACTCCTCGGTCTTGCCCTCTGGGGTCTTCACGTAGCCGTAGTATATGTATATACTGGGTGAGTACATTTGTGAAAAAGGGGAGGACCCCTCAACATATATATATATATATATATATATATATATATATATATATATATATATATATATATATACGTTGAGATACGTTTCCTACTTGTTCTTTATTTTATTTTTATCATTTTGTCGGATTCTTACCCATATCTGATCTAAATTTGATCTTCAAGTTATATATATATGGGAACTCATGAAGGACACCATGCAATTCTGCCAGGAAAGCATAACAGCAGAAATTAACCTGCTCGATGAGAAAATAAAAAAACAAACGGACACGGAAGAATATACCAACATAAAGAATGTCGTAAAAGCTCACACAGACCAAACAGTGAGGGAACTACAAAAAACAAAAACTGAAAAACAAAGAAAATTAAAATGGAATATTTCCTCCAGACAGAGGAACAAAAAAGAAATGAAACCAAACTTCGAAAAAAGTGAACGACCATACCCCAAAAGAAAACAACAAAACACCGCAACTACACTGACCACCACACAACCAATGCAAACACAAAACAGACCAAATAAGTACACCAACAGACAGCCAGCAGCACCACAACCAACAATAACAACACTGCCACCATCAACGATAGCAAGAACCTCAAAACAAATGCACACACAAAACAAACCACTAACTTACGCGGACATCCTTAGGGTGCCGTACAAACATACACAAACCAAATCACAGCAGCCCTTCTACAGAACGCATAACCCCATTAGACATCCCAGACCACCTAGATTAGCCCCAAGTAGACAATCAACAACAAACACACTCAACCTTAAAAAAACGGAATAAGCCCCCAACCAGGACACCTGTATGGGAGTATAGCATCCCTAATAGGAGATATGATGCAAGCTTTCGAGCTTTTACAAAAGAACTTCGCCATGCTTGCAAATTCAAACTTGACCCATACGAGCGAGTTATAAATTTGAGTAACAATAAATTTTCACTCAATACATTCAGGGTATTAAATAAGGGACTAAGCTATTGCCCTAGTCCCCCAAGGTTTGATAAAGACACCTTGGCAAATCCTTCTTCAGAAGAATACGGTTAAAAGCCCACTACGGGGAAAATGATCATACACCTTCCATACTTGAGACATTAAAAGAGAAGGACACTACCTACACCCCACAAAACACAGACATGACTATACAGACATTTGAACTAGCCGTAGCAAATGACATAAAGAAAACAACAGCACGTAAGCTGCCACGTGACAATATTACTGAAGGGGAACGTATAGCCCTCGATACGCTGACACATAGAGATGACCTAATCATAACACAGGCTGACAAAGGGGGTGCGACAGTGATCTGGGGAATCGAAGAATACATTAAAGAGGCCAACAAACAGCTAGCCGACAAAGGAACCTATAAAAGCATACCTACAGATCCCCTTCCAGAACACCAAAAAGAATTAACTAGCTCACTAAACATAATGCTTCGCAACAATCTAATCGACAAGGAAACATACACAGCACTTACACCCACAAACATTACACCTGCTCGTTTCTATCTCCTTCCTAAAATACACAAAAGCAACAACCCAGGAAGGCCGGTTATTTCATCGTTCAACTGCCACACGGCAAAAATTTCCAAATACATAGATCATTACATACAACCGCTAGCTAAGAAAGTAAAATCATACATCAGAGACACAACAGATCTACTGAACAAAATTAATCACATACAAACAGTACCAGAGAAAGCTACTCTAGTGACTATGGACGTTAGGTCACTCTATTCAGACATTAAAAACATCGAAGGGCTAACCGCCCTTCAGGAAGCACTTACTATAAGAAGAAAACAAGACCCCCCCACATAAGTCATCATAAAACTCATGGAGCATGTCCTTACATTGAATACTTTCAACTTCAATGGAGCACACTACCTTCAAATAAGAGGTTGTGCCATGGGCACCATTACAGCTCCATCATAAGCTACAATATTCATGGGAAAATTTGAGGAGACCCATATCTATCCAATCATTGGTAGCGACTGCGTATTCTATGCAAGATATATCGATGATATATTCTTTGGATACACGGGTAGTGATGACAAACTTACCCAATTCCTTATGACGACTCAATTAAGTTTGATTATGAAAAATCCACAACATCAGTAACATTTTTAGACACCCGCATTTACATAGATGAAAACAGGAAACTACAAACGACACTACACACTAAAATCACCGACACCCACAACTATCTACACTTTAAGTCTTCCCACCCTAAACACCTCAAAGAGAACCTTCCCTATTCACAAGCACTTAGACTCAGAAGGATATGTTCCAACAATGAAGAATTAAATAAAGACATTGAAAATCTGGAGCATCAATTCACAACACGTGGCTATAAACAACACCTAATCAGGGAACAAATAAATAAAGCAATTTCCACACCTAGAGAAGACACCCTAATGTACAAGATTAAAAATAAATCTAGCCGCATCTCTCTAGTAACCACTTTCAACCCCACTCTGCCTCCACTATGCCAAATAATCAAACGTCGCTGGGAAATACTACATCTCAAACCAGACCTAAAAAAACTGTTTAAGGAACCTGGCCTTCTTGCATATCGTAGACCTAAGAACCTAAAAGAAATCATAGGTAGTAACCACATTTCAGGGAACAAGGTAATCCGTAATAAACTAAGAACAAAAACAACAGGATTTTCCCAACCATGCAACAACAAAAGAAGTTTATGTTGCAACCATATTGAAAACACGAATTCATTCACTAGCTCAGTCACTAAATCTACTTTCAAAATCTACCACGATTCTAACTGTAGAA
Organism: Acanthosepion lycidas; assembly: GCA_963932145.1. Classification (NCBI taxonomy): domain Eukaryota; kingdom Metazoa; phylum Mollusca; class Cephalopoda; order Sepiida; family Sepiidae; genus Acanthosepion; species Acanthosepion lycidas. The sequence goes on along the minus strand of OZ010614.1, from coordinate 56,685,468 downwards.
GTCATAACATAATTTACCTCCTAGAATGCACACTATGCCAGAAACAATATGTAGGAAAATCTGAATGGCCCTTTCACTACAGAATTAACAATTATCGTAAACGAATTAAGTCGACTCCCCATGAAAAATTATTACCTGTAGAACAACATTTCCGCCTGGAAAAACACGATTTCAAAACCCATGCCAAATTCACTATAATTGAGAGAATAGAAAAGTTCAGAGCAGATAACATTAGAAAGATTTTAGAGTCGCATGAAAATAAGTGGATACAACGTCTAAAAACAAAATATCTAGCCGGGCTAAATCACAAATTTAACAATATATACCCACATTTCTCACCCACACAAGACAGACAGGCTTACGGAGGTGTGGAGGCCTCACACTTATACACTCACTCACACGAATATACACACTTACACACATCATACGCACTCACTCCCTAATGAGCCAAATGATAACACACACCCACAGCAATACACACGCTTACACATATCATACTCACTCACTCCCTAAGAACCAAATAACACACACACAAACACTAAACAGAGACACATCCCCTCACCAAGTCCAATAAAACTGTCAAACTGACCAGAGAATTCATAGCAGCATGTATCTATCCAGCTCTTATCTCAAATAACAACTTCAAAGAGACTGTTTGACCAACACAAGGAATGTTAAAAGATTCATGTTAAAAAGATAAAAAAAAATAAAAAAAACAAATGAAAACTACAGACAAAAGTTCATTTTCTCCATCAAGACATTCATTTCTGTAGTTTAGTGCTAGCAGCAAGCAGAAATATTTCTCCTCCCGATGATGGCCATTTCGGCCGAAACTAGTCGAGGAATCTAAATGGAATAATAATAAAAAAAAGCGAAAGAATATTAATCTACAACCCAGTGTGTCTGAAGATTTTAATTTTTTTATTTTTTTATTGTTCAAAAAAAAAAAATATATATATATATATATATATTGAGGAATCGCAGAGCTGAGTTCGAATTCCAGTCGAATCCATTACATTCACTTACGTGCTAATACCCTTGGTAAAGGTATGAATCCTCTTATTCCCCCTCCAGCTATGGGTAAATAGCAGGACAGACTGAGTTCTATAGCCTTGGATGGCAACTGGTCTAGGAGAAGGACAACTCTGAATTCAAAACCTGTGGAGGGTCGTTTGGGGAACTTGTGGCACTTAGTGCACCAGGTCTCTGTATTCGACCCTTCAAAAAGCGTGGATTGTCCTGCACGAACCTTCACCACTATCATCAAATCTCATGTGCCGTTGTCGGGCTGTCGGTTTCCTGGGAACTGATCTGCTTGACCCTCATACGTCGAACTCGACGGGATAGTCGACTATATATATATATATATATATATATATATATATATATATATATATATATATATAAAGTGAACATAGAAGTCAACACTTAGAGGCGACAGTCTGTTTCATGCTATTTGCAATCGTCAGGCCTGACGATTGCAAATAGCATGAAACAGACTGTCGCTTCTAAGTGTTGACTTCTATGTTCACTTTTATATTTACGCACGCTCTATCTCTTATATTGAGCACTTTATCCCATAAATATAGCACACCTTAAAACAATATTTCTTCATATATATGTATATATAATGAGACAAAGTGAAAAATTTCTTAACAAAGCGTTTCACCGAGATCGTTTGCTCTCTTTGGCTTCCTCAGGTTAGAATGAAAGAAAGACAAAACTGTATGTGAGGAAAATGCCTTGGGATTTGTAAGAATAAGCTAAACTGTAAATCAAATTGAATTAGATTCCTTTATCGCATCCAGTGTCCAGATTTGTTTCCACCAAAACTTGAGAATGTCTTATTATATGAAATGCTTGTATATTTGCATATACGTTTACATACATACACACTCACTCACCAAGGTATATACATATATTACAACCAGTTTTGTATACTTGTATATCCATGTACACTACAATTTTTGTATACCGG
>OZ010614.1:56655990-56680990 GCA_963932145.1 Acanthosepion lycidas | reverse complement strand
GCTTACATCTAGCAATTTCAATTGTAAAAATGATGAGACCTAACTGCTAATCTAGTACAGCACTTAAATTTGTAAAGTCGAAGTACCAAATGGAAATTCTGTCAGAACAATTACAAAAAAAGCTGAGATGTCAGGTCAGAACCAATAAAATGACATATTCTTCTTTGGATTTCATCAAGAATCTCTAGATATATAGTAGAAGTAGCAGACCAGATGTGACAGCAATATTCAAAGCATGGACGAATGGTAGACTTATAAATATATAAGATAGATTGTGGCGAGCAAAACTTGTCTAGAATGATACGATGAACTAATTTTCCTGGCAGTAGACCTAGCGCTTGATTCAATATAAGCGTTCAGTGGAAAGATTAGATTGAATCATGTCAGTAAAAAACGTCAGCCCGAGAAGGCGCAATAAGTCACTCTCTTGGAGGTTAGCATCAGTCATGTTAATGGAAGGCAAAAAAAATTGAAATCAATACTTGAGAAGCAGGTCTGTCGTGACTACATACCAGAAAATCATTTTCCTCCACTCTCACGTAAAAATGATGTGAACTAATTTTAACTAATTTTGGCGATGAGCCTGACAAGAAATAACTGTGTACAAAATGGCGTCATACGATAAAAGTGTATTTCTTACACACAAACATACATGCAAATACACAGATAGATAGATAGATAGATAGATAGATAGATAGATAGATAGATAGATAGATAGATAGATAGATAATCAACTGACTGGTATAGATAGATAGATAGATAGATAGATAGATAGATAGATAGATAGATAGATAGATAGATAATCAACTGACTGGTATAGATAGATAGATAGATAGATAGATAAATAGATAGATAGATAGATAGATAGATAGATAGATAGATAGATATAAACAGACTCACAGGGTCAAAGCACACACATTTCCTTCGCATTCATAAAGGTAGAAATTCCATGCAAGCAGTTTCTTCTCAAGAACTGTTACTTCGTAGAACAGATCCCTGAGAATATATTTCCCCGATCACTACGATTTTAAACTCTTCACATACATATGGATAATATATATACATACACGTACATATATATATATATATATATATATATATATATATGTGTGTGTGTGTGTGTGTGTGTGTGTATGTGTGTGTGCATACATATATATATATATATATATATATATATATATATATATATATATATATATATATATATTGATATTATTTTCATTCTTTTTAAATAAAAATGCAGATTTCTCAGCTACATGTGAAACACGGAAATAGGCGCAAATAATTTTTGGGATTGCGTGCTGCTAAGAGCAACCGAAAGAAATGTTAAAACACAAACATAAAAAAAAAACATTGCAATTTAACTCATCGAAATTATGTTTGCATTTCAATTCTGTTTTTCACACATTCCTCCTCATCCATCACCCTCTCTCTCTCTCTCCCTTTCTCTCTCTTTCTCTGTCTCATTCTATGTCACTCTTTCCATCCCTTTATACTTAAGAGATATAAATAATAAATATGTATTTTTGAACGTAAATGTTTAAAAAGAATAAATAAAACTGTAATGACAAAAAGAAATACAAGCAAGTTTTCTTCTTTCTCTCCTTTTAGAAATGGAGTCGGCCGGATGACACGTGTATGACGTAATATTTAACGAGGTTGTGTAGCTGTGAGTAGAGAAACTGTGACAGTCATTGAAAGCGAACAGGTTACCGTTTCACCACGAAATCATTGTTAATGTCAGAGAGATGAAGCCTTTTAACTCCAAGACGGCAACTGTTCTGGGTTTCTGAATTTCTGGAGTGATTAAGATTTATTATCTACAGTTAAAATAATGTTATCTTTTTGTCACAAGAGTTGTGCCGTTGTGCTCTCCAGCTTTCTTCCGTTGTCTGTCGATCCTAGTAACCTCCAGGAAATTTTAAAGAGCTCTTTTTTTAATCTATGGAAATAGATTGTTCATATCGAGGATCATCTGGTCGTGTTTCTCTTTCATTATTATTATTATTATCAGGATCTGATTATTATTATTATTATTATTATTATTATTATTATTATTATTATTATTATTATTATTATTATTACTGCTCGTCCTTTTTTCCAGTTAGTCTGAGTCTGTGCTACCAGAGCCAGGGATTGAACTTATTAGGTTGGTGCAAAAATAATGTCGTATTCTCACATAGTAACATATGTGAGAAAACGACATTATTTTTGCACCAACCTAATACAATCGCTATAACACCAAATTCACGAAACAATACTTTAATACTTTAGGTTATTATGTTTATTTGGTCAGATTTTGTGAAATGTTTAGAGACCGAAAACTTTTCAGCACATCCTTATATATATATATATATATATATATATATATATATATATATATATATATATATATATATATATATATATATATATACGAATGAAAAGACAAGAGAAAAAATTATACTTACTTTTTAGCCGACGCGTTTCGCCATCTAATGGAATTTATCAAGGCAAATATGAAGGTTTTATTTTGCAACAAGTATATATTTGACAGGCTCAATTTTTTTAAATCTAAGAACGTTCATAAATATTTATTAGGTTAACTGAAAAGTTTAGGTGTTCCAACCTAGATTACGTCATATAGCAGCTTCGAAACGATCTTTTTTAATTTAAAGCTGCTCATAAATATTCAACAGGCTAACTGAAACATTTAGGCCTTACATTACGTCACATCGCATCTTCCATCTATAAAAATAATGCATAAACAGAAAATATATTAAATAATTATCGGACTTAATCCATTGCATATTTTGTCATTGTTTCCCTTAAGATATGACTCGTGAGCAGAAATGATCGATAGAGAAAAATCGTGGAAGGTGTGTGTTTATAAACAGCAATTCGAACTTTGTTAACCTGACGCTTCTCTGTGTCTGAATGGTAACAGTATGTCAGGCTATATATTCAGGCTGATAAATGTAATTAATACTATTAAATTAAAAAAACAAACAGAGCATTTACTTAAATAAATAATGTCTACAAAAATAACGCATAAACAGAAAAATATATATCTATATTTGAGCAGCAACCTTTCTTTTAAACATGCTTCGTTAAATATGACAGACAAGGAAAATTTGACGAATTTTTAATTTAGAATTTTTCTAATATTCTTACATTTTCCGTTTCGTGTGAGTAAGTAAGGGTAAGTGATTAGTTTTTTGTTTTTGTGTTGTGTGTGAGTGTGTGTGTGTGTGTGTGTGTGTGTGTGTGTGTGTGTGTGTATACGGGATGCAATAGAAATACCTCGCAGAAATACTTCCCATATAATGGTAAGGCCTTAGCGGCAACTGTGATTTAGCTAATATTCTACCGTTATGTGGGAGATATTTCTGCGAGATATATGTGGGACGTATTTCAGCTGCACCCATATATATATATATATATATATATATATATATATATATATATATATATATATATATATATATATATATATAAGTGACAGAAATTTGTGGAGGGTGGATTTGAATAATCATTTATAGTAATTCATCGAATCTAGAAGAATCCTCAACATAATGTAGTGGATCCGCATTGCTGAGGAGTCCCAAATAGGACGAAACGGCCGTCCAGTGCATTTGAGGATTTTTCTAGACTCGATGAATTACCATGAATGAGATATATATATAATAAAGCATTATATATATATATATATATATATATATATATATATATATATATATATATATAAAAGACTAAAGCTATCAATCTGAAATGCGCTTGGGACACAGTGTTAAAACCAGATGCCAACATAATGTAAGAATATTTGCTGGCAATAAGAGAGAAATTTAATCAAGACAAAGCAACGAGGAGACGTTTTCTTTGAGATGTGTGTCCTACATGTGTCAGAAAGAAAATTGATTATTTACTGTCCATCATATAACCAAACAGAAAAGATATAAATGCAACAAAAAATTATTGATAATAATAAGAATGTACTCAAAGCACAGAAAATTAATTCAGAATATAATGTCCGCGCCCGTGTGTGTGTGTGTGTGTGTGTTTGCGCCCGTGTGTGTGTGTGTGCGTGTGTGTGTGTGTGTGTGTGTGTGTGTGTGTAAAAATATTACACAAATCTGTGACATCAAATAAATACGAACGGTTTGGTATTTAACGGCATGTCCACTCCAACGGAATATGTCAACTGGCCATGTTTAAAATGGCAAATCCCACGTGTACAGAGAATGAAAAGAAAAACTCCCCAGCTCACGTGGCACATTCACCTCAGGCACTGACCCTGAACTCTCTTAGAAAAATTCTGGTTGGGAAGTTGCACCCCTGGGGATTTAGCATAATGAAAAAAACATATAAATGATTTGTGATCTATATATATGCTCACATTAATGAAAAATGGCACAAGGTCAGTATTAAAGTGGGATCCCAACTTATACATCAAGGATAATCCCCAGGGTCTCGAGCTTATATTAATAAATATAAAATACACCAAAATGCGGTTTTTGCTTAATAAGAATAACTAATTTGGATATTCAACGTTAAAAATCAAATTTTAAAAAATAAACGTTTTGTCATGCCTTTGTTATTTGTGGAAACGACCTTTGAATTTAGATCACAGTTTAGGAATAAAGGGAAATATATAATGTAAAAATGTTTTACAGCATATTTTGAAAACCTAACTAATATTAGAAATTATATTGTATCTTACATATAAAGTACAGTGTATGTGTGTATGTTTGTGTGTGTGTGTCCAAGCAACTCTTCCGCTCCTATTGGCCCGATTTCAATGATTGATAGCTCATTCAAAAGCCCTAAAAAAAGTTAGGGTCAGGGAACGTTTTTCGATCAGGGTTGCCAGATTATGCAAGGTTAAAAATATATATTAATATATTATACTAGCCATAATTTCATGGTTCAAGGGGAGTAACTCTTATTTCCCTTTTGTATCCAAAATTGCAGCTCTCTTAAAAATTTAAGCTAGCTTAAAAGGCGCCCTATCGATCGACATTTAAGCTACATCCTGTGGAGGACTATTGATTTGACCATCATAACAATAGCTACGGAGGAGTAGATGCGATATGCATCAATAAACTACAGAACTCAAAATTGATCGCTGCATTTAAGCATTGAATTAATGTCTAAGCTTACCTTTTAAAAGTTCAACGATAATTCTGCTACTGTCATTTAATTTAAAGGCGATTTGATGTACGTAGATCCTTATTTTCCGTACAAACAATTATTTTTATTTCATGGGTGACAGAAGAGGGGACAATTTATAAGATGTAATTAATACAGTGTAAAGATGGGAAAATAGAAATTAGAATTAGTTATACATTCAACATTTGAAGAGTCACTGAAACATAAAGTAAAACATACTTGTCATAGCTGGTACAAACTGGTCAGAGCCGGTCCAGGCTAGTCATAGCCGTGATACCACCAGTACAGGGTCGGGGCCCTGTGACCGGCGAGTATCCGAATGTGTACACCTTTCCAAAGAGGAATTTGCACTAAAAGCTCAATTTCTGTATTATATATTATCTACTAGGCAATATCACTCTTCAGGTTTAACTAATTTGCCTATTGATTTTAAAACGTTTATTTCATTACTGTTCTTTTATTCGAAGATTCTTTTGATTTTCATATCAAAAATCGTTCTGTTTAGGAATATCGTCTTATATAGTGCAGAAAATTGTTTGAAATTTGCTTTTTACTTGGCCTTCAACAAGTCAGCATCTATTTGTAAAACTTTCCTTAAGTCAATTTATGAATGAAATGTTCATTTAAAATTTTTGTTTCAAAGATTTCAAGGAGTGAAGCGATAGCGAGCGGGCTAAGCCTGCTAATCTTATATAAAATAAACAACTACCAAAATATTTACATCTATTGAAATGATAGTTTCGCGAAAACAATTTTACAACAGAAACAACTCTCCCAAAGAAATGACCGTGGAATAGAAAGGAATAAAGTATAAGTGATGCCGAGTATCATTCTTTGTAATAAAAATAAATGATAGCTCTAAAATTACCACTACTGCTTAAGAGCAGGTGGAAATAGTTATTTTCTTGACTTTCAAATAATTCATGTCATTATTGTTATTGTTTATGTTAGGTTAGCCAACGAATACTGTTGTTTATGTTAAGAAGGAGAAGACATGAAGAGGTTTTGTTTGTTTTGCTTTTGTTAGTGATGTTGTCATTCAAGACGAGAGAATCTCCTCAAAATAAGAAGCAGAGATGGCGTTTCGTTTAATATTAGTTATTATTGGATTTAATGGCAATCTTAAGCAATTTCTGTCTGAATTTCTGCAACGATCAGTTATCATTATTTATATTATTTGCAGTCGGACTAATGTCTTCAGCTTTATTGTTATCATTATTACAACGTTTCGACCATGGTTTCCTCCGGTTTTCTTCAGCTGTCTGTCAATTCGGGTTACTTTCAGGGAATTTCGAACTAAATTCTTTATCCACAGTGTTATAGAGCTCTTCTTCCACTATCTATGTCTAGGTTAACCCACTCCCACATAACAATGGTCTTGTGTTGGTTAGTAAATTTGGTGACATAGTAATTGTTAGTTCAATCACTGAGTCAGTTATTACAGCTATACTCAGACTATGTAGTAACATGACTAATAATAATTGAACAATTAACCAGGATGAGATAGACAAAGGCAGCAGAATTAAAACAATCTACCCCTGTAGGACTCATTTCAAAATTCTCTGAAAGTTACACGTATCAAAAGGTACATGAAGAAGGCCAGAGGGAAAAGAAACGGCCGACTTGTTGTGATTGTAAAAACAAAGATGTGAAAAAATCAGTCTTTCTGGAAATAATGTAAATAGATATAAGTCAATCCCAAGTGAAGCGTAAGTGCAAATTTTCACAAAATTTGGACACTGTCACTTGACAAATATGGCTTAATTTTACTTATGACTCAATATAAGTCTGTGATCCAGAAATTACACGAGGAAACTTCTGAATATGATTATCAACTTGTAAAATGAAAAGGGAATCCTGTAGAAAATGAAATTGCAGATTTTTTCTTAAGATTTTAGATGAGTTATTATTAATATTCAATGAATATTTTGGACTATCTGCATTTTCTTTGTTATATTGTCTAAAATTTGAGATGATTTACGATTTAGTGAATGTTTTGAACTATTATCAGCTACATTATTATTTTTGCCGAGTTTGGGATAATTTTCTGCCTTTTTTTGTGGGCTATACACAAATACATCGGCACACAAACACGAAATAACGCAAACATTTCAGAAGGTTCATTTCACTAGATTTATTTCTTTATTTAACAAATTTTAAATTAAATTAACTTACTTTGTTGCTTTTGTGTCTGAATTGATTTTTTCAAACTCTATATATAATTTTTTAATCGGATTTACCGCAAGGAGGACAGTAAAGCCACTCAACACAAGGGGTTACTGGGTGTGAAAGAATTAGTAAACAGAAACATTACTAAGGAGCAAGAACAATAATCAGGAAGACAGTAGATAACGATTGACATTGCATTTAAATTTTTGAAGATTAACGCATAGAGCCGAAAAAGATTTCCACAGGCGAGAAATGCGAGAAAATAAACTGTTACCATGGACCTTACGGTTACATCTAGCCCATTGAAATTGATGAAACCTGGTTGCTAACCTGGTACTGCGTTTAAATTCATTAAACCTAGCTACCATAACTGATGTGGGTGCCAAAGTTGGGCCCACAGAAGTAAAACACAGAACACAGATTAGAAGTAAGAAAGATATATTAACAACAGGTTACAGAGATAGTGTAAGCAGAGCTTACTATAAGTTAGTGTCCAACACTGGTAGTCGTACGAGACTCTCACTGTCTCTCTGTGTCACTCTCTGTCACTCTCTATCACTCTCCTGTAGAGTGCTATGTCGCCTACTTAATATAGGCCTGGAAGAGTCTATTGTGTAGGTAGTTTCCGGTCTCACAATACCCCGCTTCCAAAGAGTTTTCTTTTTGAAAAGGAGAGAAAAAATAAAACTGTTAATACTTTTTCCTCTTGGGATTTATTGTTTCTCAGCTGGAAGAAGAGATTTTGATGCGTGAGCCACAGCTTTTCGCGAACCGTCTGGCAGTATATGCAAGCGCCTATGCCGTACGAGCTTGCATCACTTGCGACTATGATGTCGAGTCTAGGGTCGAAATGTGTGAGGGAGAGGTCTGAAGTAAGAGTTTCCTTGATCTTCTCTAATGCGTCTTGGCATTCCGGGGTCCATGAACATGGTTTGTCCTTTTTTAAAAGTTGGTTGAGAGGCCCTCTCAAATTTTGCATGTACTTAATGAACCCTTGGTAAAAGTTAGCTAGGCCGAGGAAGCTTTGTAACGCTTGAAACGTTATCTGTGGCCGGCATGTTTCTGATCGCGTTGGCTCTTTCTGGATCCGGCCGACGACCATCTTTATTTATGATGTGTCCTAAGTATTTAATCTCTGGTAAGAAAAAGTCACACTTTGCCTCCTTAACCTTAAATCCGTATTCTTGTATCTTTTCGCATACGTTTATTATATGGTTCCGGTGCTCTGCCGTAGTTTTACTAGTAACTAGTATATCATCCAAATAGGCTGTTGCGTAGTCAAGGTCGCCGAGCATGGCGTCCATGACCTGCTGGAAAATTGCAGGCGCAACCTTTACTCCAAAAGCCAGCCTGTTGTATTTGTACAACCCTCTATGGGTGTTTATGCAGAGCAATTTGGAACTTTCTTCTTCCACCTCTATCTGAAGGTATGCGTCCGAGAGGTCGGTTTTAGAAAAACTTTTTCCACCATTGAGTTTATTGAAAATTTCTTCAGGGCTTGGGAGAGGATAGTGGTGAGCTTGCAAGACATCGTTTAACCCTATGGAAAAATCTGCGCATACTCGTATTTGATTGGACTTCTTTTTTACGTAGACCGTAGGTGCTGCCCACTCGCTGAAATCTGTTTTTGATAGAATACCTGCCTGTTCGAGTCTAACTGTTTATTGGTTTGCTCTAGAGCAGCGAAAGGGACATTCCGTTTCTTTTTGAATAACGGTTGTGCACCGTCCTTCACCTTGAACTTAGCTTTCATTTTAGTACATTTCCCAAGGCCGCAAGAAAAAACCTGGGGAAATTGTTGTTTGAGTTCCTTTTTTAGATTTACCAAATTGGACGTTGTACTTTGTATCTTGCGACAAAATGTACTCATTGGGCAATCCCAAAGATTGAATTTTTCTATCCAATCAGTTCCAAATAAGTTGTCTGAAGTTTTTAATACGTATGCTTTGGGCTTTTTGGTAACTACATTTAGTGTTACTGTAAGTAATACCTCGCCTAAAATGTTAATCTTTTCGCCAGTTAGGATTTTGCTGTTTTATCCGTTTTTAATAAGGTCGGCTTGTTCAATTTTCGCCAAGTACGCCAGTTAATGGTTGAAATATCAGAACCCGAGTCAAGCTGGAATTTAATGGACTTATTGAAAATATCCACTGTTACATATTTTCTTAAATTCCTATCGACAATATTGTCCGATTGAGCTTGCCTGATTTTATTTTTGGGTTTTCTCGTTCTGTTGGCGTACCAGCACGAAGTTAAAGTATGCCCACTTTTATTGCAATTTTTGCAATATTTTTTGTTCTTAACTGGACAGAATTTCATCCAATGCCATTTACCACAATGGTAACATGGTCCGGGCGGTTTCTTTAACCTCTTTGGGTTTTGGTTACTGCGTAATTTAGGACATGAGATTTGCCTTTTGTCTTTTTGAGGGGAATAGGAGGTAGACTTGCTTCTGTCTCTCTGTGTCACTCTCCTGTAGAGTGCTATGTCGCCTACTTAATATAGGCCTGGAAGATTCTATTGTGTAGGTAGTTTCCGGTCTCACAATAATAACGAAAAGCTCATCCGAACAATTACCATGAATGTATTTATAGAAAAGGCACTGGGAAAACATTACGGCGGTGGAAAAGTAACTGAAACCAGGTTAGGACCAATAATATTGCTGATTCATCTTTGGATTTTATCAAGAATCTCTAAATATATAGAAGGAGCACCGGACCATATGTGGTAGAAATATTCTAAGCATGTACGCCATGTAGACTTATAGATATGCAAAATAGATTCTAGTACGACACAGTGAACCAACTTTCTTAGCAGCTGGCTTAGCAATGAATTTAATATAGTCTTTCCATTTGATGTCAGCTGAGAATGTGATCCTGAGAAGGCACAACGAGTCCCCTCACTCTTGGAGGTTAACATCAGTAATGCTGATGGAAGGCAGAAAGGTGTCTCTGAGATGATTACTGTTAATCCATGTATGTATTGAATTCATTTATTTTCAGATTGTTGACATTTTTCTACTGAATTTTGTTAGGAAATTCACAGTTAATGTAAACACTCCTCCACATAAATAATAACTTAGGACTCCGTTCAAATGGCTTGTGAAATTAATGCGCTAACTATTGCTATTTGGCAAGCGCCACTGAGATGATAAGACATATTTTAATGCATGAATCAAGCAAATATTATGACAACCCTGTTTCGATATTATTGCCCATATATCGACCGTATTTATGCAATCGCAGATATTCTTGGTTCTATAAGGTGATGGTTGGAAATGATCTCAATTTGTTTTTCGTTTTGTGAGCTTGAAAAAGAACATCAAGAGATTGCCACTGGAATGTCTCATGAATTTCTAATTTCATTAATTGCATTTTAAAAGATTATGGTTGATATGAATAGCAATGGAATGGTACCTGGAGGAATTAAGAAATTATATTGAGCATTGAATTTCACTAATATCTTGCTTGCTTCATTATCATTCATAGTCTTGAAATTTGAAGAACTGGAAAAATGAATCTAAGAAAATTCCGATTTTTTTTTTTTTTTTAGAAAAGATGCGCTTATCAGTTGCTGCTCTCTTATAAGAAAAGGTGAAAAATTGAAATGCTTATAATTCCGAAAAAGTCAGAAGCGAGGAAAATAATTAAATAGATATTTAGTATTAACATTTTGAAGAAGCGATAAACGAGAATTTTAATGTTGTCTATCAATATGAGCTTAAAATGTAGTTACTGAAATAAAATAATATTTCTTGCTTGATTTATTAGCAACAAGACATCCGATGTTGTAACAAAAATACCGTGACTTGAAAAAAAAAAGCACCATTATTTCTGGAATATGGACTGTTTGGCGACCTGCTTACATGGATAAATAAATCAGTTTTTTCCTCATTAGCTCGCATTTTGCTGGTCATTGACCGCTTTGAACATTCGTTATCGTAAACCAGCGCTCGACCGGCCTTAAAATGAGCGTTCTACTCAAAAAACAGCAATCGACCTAAATACTGTCCGTCAAAACCGTGATATGAATAGCAATGGAATGGTATCTGGTATATTTCCTGGGTCTTCATAGCAGATTAGCTAAGCTTCTGGTAGAATTTAATGCAATGAACGCGATTAAAATTTATCAGTCATTATCAGTATATAGCATAAAATCTATTGTCAGACTGACTCAGAAGGTTGGGGTTCAATGAGCTGTACGCGCATTTCCCTTCAAGGTTACATTCACAGCATGTACAGTCTAAGGAATTTTCGATGCTACCTTGTAATTATATATATATATATATATATATATATATATATATATATATATATATATATATATAATTATAAAGAAATATAGTTTTATGGTATGCTATATTTATGGAATAAAGTGCTCAATATCAGGAATAGAGCATTTGTAAATATAAAGTGATCATTAAAAACAACATTCAGAAGTGGCAGACTGTTTCATGCTAAACTCAATTGTTTGCCTGACAATTGTGTTTAGCCTGAAACAGACTGTCACCCTGTCACCTTTGAGTGCTGTCTTTAATGTTCACTTTTGCGAATATATATATATATATATATATATATATATATATATATATATATATATATATATATATATATATATAAGATAAACCTAAGGAGCCAGGCAAACTTACCTAGGTTTCACCTAAACGTATCGTCAGGACAATGCTGGACGAAAAGAAAAATAATGGAAAAGAATATATAGCTTAAACCAAAAGCAGCCATGACCACATGACAAAAAAAACTACTCTAATACCCAGCGTTTCCAATGTCTACACCTACTAAGAATTTCCGATTTTAGATTTAATAAATTATTGGGTTCTTTATAGCTAGCAATATCTAACTTTTCCTCCGTGCATAGGGAACAAAACTTATCACCTACGTTATACTTGTAACATTTTTTTAATATTTCCCATTTCAAAATGGGGTCCTTATCATCTTCTTGTTTTTTCTTCCATACATAAGAGGATAAGGTTGTACTGTGTTTGTAAGTTTTGCTATTGAAACTACTAAGGTGGTTATAGTATCGTGTTTTGAAATTATTCTGGGTAGATCCTATGTAGACCAGTACAGGAGAATGTATTGTATCCAAGTGCAGCAGGAACCCTGTTAGCTGTCTTATTCTTCTTTCGTGTTTCACGTAGTCGAATGATGCATACTTCCTGGTGGTGCATTATTCCTGAATGGCAGCGAGAACGATAATCTGATGTCTGCAAATTTCTTAAATGGAATGTTGAGGCAAGAAAGGTTACACTTTAGTTTATCTTTAGCCAAGGTCTACCAACATTTCTATGGCCACTATGGAGTTCACTTTAGAAAAGAACATTTGGTATGAGATCATCATACACCTTTGCGACATACCCAGCCCAACGTAGTTGTGATTGCATTATATATATATATATATATATATATATATATATATATATGTAGAGAGAGAGAGAGAGGTGTATTTTTATTACATTTAGTTGGCACACGTTATTGAGTAGACATATGTGTTTTATTTGTGGCTTTACAATGAAATTAATGCCTACCGGCCTAGAGATCTAAAAGTCCGATGAAAGAAATTGTGTCTCCTGACAATAATCGAACTTGAATTCCCTTTTACTATCGAAAGAAATCATTTTAAAGCCCTCAAAACTTATTTTCTTTAAGAAGTTAAGAAAGAGATTAAATCTAAGACCCTATAAAATACACATATGATTAATTAAATCCAACAGATTTTTGTTCAGCTGTCTTGTTTATGTTATAATTCTACTTATTTGGTTTCGAGTCGTGAGCTTGCAAAGGTCCTAATTCAATTCAATATGCATTCATTTTTTTAGTTAATTCCTATTTAGGCCATTTTTCCATTCCTGGTTTATGTCACAGAGAAATGTATCTCGCTGCTTAGCTAATAAACATTTCTAATGTTTGAATAAAAATGACTAAATTCTGTTACATGTTTACCAATGACAGATTCGTTTTGATCAGCAAGTATTTGGCCTAATTACCGGGATTCAAAGGTTTCTTATTAAATGCTAAAAATGTTTTTAATATTTATTTTTCCTTTTCTTATTTTCATTTTTTGAATCTCTATTTAAATAAGTCTAACAACGTAAAAGGTATTTTTTTCTTTATTTCCATTGGCTCCTATTTTTTTGTCCGTGTGTGCGTAATTGACGGCAAATTATAGTGTACTTGGATTTGAATTCTGACAAACAAAACCAAACAACCAAGCAAACAAAAATGAAAAAAAAAAAAAAAGAAAAACGAGTCTGAAATACCGAAAAGGGTTTTAAAAAATTACTTGGAAAGTTACCTAATCTCAACAACTACAAAAAAAAAGAAAGTGTTCCATCGTCCAGAGCAGAAAATGCAAAACAGAAAATCAATCCCAAAACGATCGGGACTAAAGCGTTGGTAGGTTTCTTGAGCTCGTCTTACCTTCTTCGAGTAATGCACTATTCCAACTTTCATTCGTAAATCTAGCCCTCTACCAATCAGGTCGCCCGCACGTGAACTTCGAAGTTTTGGCGCAAAATCGCTCTGGAGCCACCCCACGTGATCGTGACCTCTTAAAAAGGACCCAAAGCACGTGTGACCACGCAGAGGCAGACTCAGAGGCAGACGGAGACGCAGACCTGGGCAGATCAGCAGCAGACCATTTTTTCGACCGCTCACTCAAGCTTAAAAATGTGACGGCTACAATTCACCGTCTCGCGAATCGAGACGACAAATCTTTCCCGTTCAATATCTTCTATGAACTTCTTCGTCATTCAAGAATCTCAAACCATACATTCTCTTTTCCCTCAGGCTTTCAGCCTTACTACCTCGCAGATGTGAACGCACATATATACAGCGTTTCCCAAATGCTGGGAACTCACTAAGAACAATACACGTACGTACGAACACTCACCACAACACGCACATATAATATTCACCACACGCACTCTGTCCATGTAACTATCCATATTTGTTTCCATATATTTATCAGTCTTGTATTTGTTTTTTCTTTGCCTTCTTTGGACATAATTAAAGTCCAACTTTCTCATGTAGTTGGACCGGCTGGCAGGAAAATCTTAGCTTATTCATCTACTTATACTCAACAACATCGCCGACACGGTCCTCTACAGTTTTAACCACAAAGACTTGGCAAGTGAAACTATTAGTCACCTGTTAAGTTCTGGTGTCACTTCGGTTTTTAATCATATATATATATATATATATATATATATATATATATATATATATATATTCAGTATATTTCTCATTAAAAATCGTCTTGGGTATAATGATAAACTACATCCGGCAGCAAGGCCTCTGATCGAAAGGGCCCCAGCTATAAGTAAATAGTGAACCCCAAAACAAAAGTCAACAATACATTTTTATAATAAAATGACCAACAACACATTTTTTTTAGCAAAAGTAAAAACAAAATGACAATCAAATACATATCTAAAAACATATCTTTACACAGTAAAATTATGAACAAGGTATCTGTATTTGAAAGCATAAAATTGTGTGCGGTATATTTAAATAATCTATAGATGTTGATATGCTGATAAACAAAATCAGCGAAATAAATCTTATTAAAAAGAATAGACATTTTATGACTATTAAATTTATTAATCTTTTTTGTTTTTTTTGTTGTTCTTTTTTGCAATTGAAGTTACTGTAAATGTAAAAAGAAATATCCGTTATTTGTATTAGGTCCAAGCTTTTGACTCACATGGGTCAAGGGTGTGAGAAAGTAAAGATAAGGAATGAAAAACAAATATATTTTTAGCAGCGTATTGTTTTGAAAGTATTGCTATATTTTGTTTGAAACTTAAATCCAATGCAGTAGAATGCAGTAAGTCAGACTAGCAATGTTTACCAGCAACTAACAATACCAAAATATTGTATAAATCCAGTTGCAAAAGCGATTAAAGATTATTGAAGTTATTTACATTCAACAAAAGCAGCGATCCATTAATAAAAAATAAATTACTATAGTTTAAAATATCGTACTCTTGAATGCATATAAAAAATTTTACATTTTGTAAAATATTTAGGCAGCGGTATACAGATGGATAAATTTAAATGAACCTTGACCTAATTCATACTTTCACTTTACAGGTGAGCGGGAAAATGTCACCTGCTGAAATATTTGGTAATACAAACTTTTTCTTCTTTTTTTAGTGTTTCTAATCTTCTTTTTTTTTCTCTGAGTCACTTATACTTATTTCTTTATCAAATTATATTGATGTCTTAACTTAAAATAACAAAAACGAAATTTAACTTTCTTCGAACTTATAAAGGTTATTTAAAATTATTTTTTCAAAAAGTGTTGTGAAGAAGATTTTTTGTATAAAGTTAAAATATTCCAGTTCTCATTAAAAAAATTTACTAAGAAAAATTTAAAACAAAAAAAAACATGAACTTTGTAGAGTTTGTCTATAATTTTTATTTGAATTACAACATATAATTCAAAAATTGAAAAAAATACAATTAACAATTAAACAGACATGATTGAATTTAACAAAAATTGTTTGGATGAATTCTTGCTATATAAATATATACCATATATATATATATATATATATATATATATATATATATATATATGAAGAAAAATATACGGAAAAAACAAACAAAAATCCTAATATACAATTATGCTGTTTTAATGTTAATATAATGTCAACGTCGGACGTTTCGGTCTAGTAGACCATCTTCAGGACATATTCATAAAACATAATTAACATTAGACTATATTTAATTCAACATGAAAACTGAAATTTTTCAAGATCAGCGTTCCGTTTCCATATGATCACGTCGGCGTCACGTGGGCGATGTTGCGAAAACGTATTCCTAAAATAAAGTATTTTGAATGAAAAATGAAAAGAATTTTATTTTAATCTAAAACTTATATGTACGTTTGTCGAGCACAAATCTTGCTAGAAAAGGGGAAATATTAAAGAAGCCAGGTCTAGTATTTACCGTGCGTGAGATAGATATTATGCCTCCCTCATAAATCCGTCTAATATTTTTATTATGAATATATTTTAAAATCTTCAAAGAATCAAAATAGAAATTATGATCAGCTTTAGTTGTGTGTACAACTAAAGCATTGTTTAAATTTCCGATACGAATATCTCGTTTATGTTCGAAAACACGAGATTTTACCGACCTACATGTTTCACCCACATATTTTAAGTCACAGTTTTTGCATGAGATTTGGTAGATGCAAGCATCGGGTGTAATATGTTGGTTGCTGGTGCTATTTAATAAACTACGGATAGTTCTAGTAGGTAATATTGTAGTTTTAATTTTTAGCGCATTTAAATTATTGGAGATACGTTCGGTCAAATCCATATATTTGCTTACATATATATATATATATATATATATATATATATATATATATAACTTAAAACGTTATTATAGTGAATACACTCAGTATTTGAAATAGATGTTCTATTTTTATTTATTAAACAGTTACATATTTCGTCTATAGACGCATCGATGACTTTAATAACGAAACTGTTTTTATAAATTTTTAGTTCGCTAGTTTTTTGGGTATTTTTTAATTTAAATTTTTACTTCTCGATTATTGCAGCAAACCCGAGGCCGTTTACTTAGAATGCATTCTTCTTCAAAGGACTTCTGCGGAAGTTCACTTCCGAAATATTGACCAAATTTGATTTCTTGTTGTCAATAGAACAATGGCGTCATCTTGGAGATTCTACATTGGGCAAAATTTCAATGACGACCCTCGAATTCGAAACAAAGACAGAATGTGCCAACGTTGGCAAATGACTATTTTCCGTAGGAAGCCGGAAAATATTCATTGGATTGCAGCTGGGCGAAATTTATAAGAATCTACTATGGCATGAAAATTATTCAGTACTTCTCAATAAATTTTCATCGTCACTATACATAATTATTGTCTCCGTGTTAAATTTGTTGTTAGTAATAAATAAACTAGTTTTAAGGTCATCGTCCAATAATGGACAAGTTTTGTGTTTGTGTAATTACCATAAGAACAGCTAAGATTGGAATCTATCTTCTTTTTCACGCCTGTTGTATAAATTTACAGCACTCAAACTGAAAGTTTTCCTTAATATCTGGATCCTTGAACGGCTGAAAGAAAATTTCAACACTGGTTTCCATACAGTATCCAAATCCACATTCGTCTGGATGAGTCAACTTGTATTTGTAACTGTTTTCATATTACAAACTCGCTGTTAGTTGTTTCGAAGACTTTGTCGAAATTGAATAATGTTGTTCGTCGTTACTTTTTTCGAAATTCGAAAATCCTTTTCATTATTTCAATTTTGATTCTTCACAAACGACATTTCTGCATTAAAATAATTTTTGAATAAGTTATTACGTTTGTGTCTTTCCTCACTGCTACTGCCGCTGTTTACATAAAAAACGTAAATGATGCGAAGGAACGAAATAAGAAATATTGTGTAATTCTGGATCATAGTGAGAATTGGCGTTAACTTCGCCTTTCCTGAAATTTGCCTTGGAAATTTTATTGTTTTTTTGTTTGTTTGAGAAGTTGTAAATAAACATAGGAAATCAAAGAGAAAAAAATGACAGCTAATATGGGACGTGAATATTCGTGAGAAAAGATAGTGTTCAAAATGGACGTGTTTGTTTTTAGATTTCCTTGTCTACCGAAATCTGAATTAGTGTCATGATAGATATGACCAGAATGAGATAGATACATGTAAACAGAAAGAGAAAGAAAAAAAAAAAGAAATATACAGATTAATATGGTGTAAAATTATCTCATCAAAATTGCATGACTTCATGTAGTTGCTAATTTGCATATTCTATTTTTTTAACACATTATATTTATAGTGAGAGTCATCATAAAACCTGCCAGGACAACTCGAAGTTTTATAATGGTTAGCAAACTTGTCTCGCTACAACAGATACAACTGAGCAGTGAATACGATCCTCACTGGGTGCCCCATACTTTCGCCTTTGTGCTACATCTAAGCTTTCAAATTCTCTATAATAAAAAAAAACTGCTAACCACGAGATAATATGGCGTTGGCAGTTTTTTATTATGACGCCGAGCACGAGTTATCTCGTACTTGGCATTTGCCGATACATTTTCATCTATTTTTCATATATATATATATATATATATATATATATATATATATATATATATATATATATATAAAGAGAGAGAGAGAGAAAGAGAGAGAGAATAATTTAATAAAAGATTTTCTTTAACATTGGACGACACTTAATATTTATTTTAAAAAAACATTTGTAATTTTTCAGTTTGATTGAATACTTATGATATATAATTGAATAATTTATTAACTCAGGATAATTTTAAAAAGACCTCATTGTGTATAATTAAATATTTTATGACATTCGGCAAGTAAGAAAATAAGGCGATTCGATGAGTAAAGAAGTGATATGTTCCAATGTTTTAAAAATGCCTAAACATTTTATTTACATACGAGTATTGAACTATTTTCAGATTTTATTTTAACATATTGTGGAACTGCTTCTCGTTGGAGTAAAAACAGTGCCAAACAAAATTTATCCATGTCAACTACAGGTTGGCATTACATGTAAAGATAAATTTCCACACGGTATTTTCATGCTTTTTATATGGCTAATAAATAATTAACAAGAAATATATTTATATGCATGCAAAAATAGCTGAAAAGAAAGAAGACATTAAAATTAAGCTATTCGGAATTGCGTGTGTGTATGTGTAAAAGAGTTGAGTCACCTGAGGAAAGATAGTTCCGTGTTTGGTGTTGCTACTACCGCATGCTGAAAGGAAAAGAAGGGAAAAAAGTTAGAAACAGTAAAATCTTTTTTTTTTACCTGTTTAACAGCGTCATCTAGCGGCGATTTGGCAAGTGAGGGTAAATCGCACAATAAGTTTAATATCTTCCGTTTCCACCAAAAAAGCAGAGGTAGCTTTTATGAAATGCTGTGTACAAAAGAGACTCTTTCTTCCCACATTGGCCAAATGCTAAGCCACATGGAATCAGCAGTGACGATCCACACAGATTCGCAGATGACGTAAGGAAAACCTGTAAGTGAATCTTCTTAAAGATACTAGTTATAAACCATATAGGACAGACTTTTGTAAGACGCTTGAGAGTTTCCATGCGTTTTGAAAGAAACTGAAGACAACCTAAACCCTCTTTTGGACATATTTAAACCTGAAAGGATCAAAGAATACAATCTTCTCTTTATATCTGAATACTTGGAAGTTATGAAGTCTTTTTTCCCAGGCTGACAAACACTGTTATACTAGATTCTTTATCCCGACTATTGAACAATTAAAGAAAAAACTAATAACTAAAATTCTCTAAGCCATTCGTAAAAACCCGTTGCCGTTGAATTGATGTAAGGTTTGCTTACCAGATAAAATTACTTATTGATAGTATTTCCAGTTCCTATGTTTAAAAACTTGAATTGGTTAGATGGAAATGAGGAAAAAACTCTTAGGTGGGAGGCAATTAATAAAGAGCTGTCCAGCCTGAAAATGAATTTTGTCCTCCACATGCTTTAATGGGCCTTTCAACCACCTGATAAACATCCATGAACCTTCTCACATTTAAAAGCCTTGGCAAACTAATGACATCTTCGCTTTTCATATATAAACACGAGCCACAAAACAATTCCTACATTTGCTTTGATGAAGTCCCTCGGAGGGCGTAACCCAGGTATTAAGAATAGTTTTTCCTCTTGCCTCTTTTTATTCATTTTTTCTTTACAGATACACTGTACATGGTGCAAAAATAATGTCGTTTTCTCACATATGTTACTATGTGAGAAAACGACATTATTTCTGCACCAACCTAATAATAATAATAATAATAATAATATATATATATATATATATATATATATATATATATATATATATATATATATATATAATGGAAGAGCCTCGTCGATTAAGCAAGATTTGCGACTGGCTTTTCACGAATACACGCCACAAACGTTTGTATACACGCAGGCATAGAGGTGAATATTCAGGAGTGCATTTGCATGTGTATGTATTTGTGACGTATTTGTATGTTTTATAGAATATGAATCTGTAAGTGTATATAGTTGACGTGGATGTGGGCGCCCGTATTTGGAATTTTAGATGAAACTTCAATCAATAAAAAGCCTTTTTCATTTTCAAAGTTTTAAGCAATTTAGCAAAGAAAATTCAAACAAGCTTACACGTACGAAACATTTTGTAAAACTTCCCTACAATTCTCCAAAGGCGTTATAAATCAATAACGCAAAATATTGTTTTGCCAACACACATATCGATGATAAGGCCAGTTAACTAACATTCTAACTGATTTTAAATCTTAAACCGAGCATATAATAATGTGCATTGTTACGACTCAGGATAAGTGAAGTCTAATGACCTAATTTAGTAGAAATAACATTGTTATATCGAGTTAAGCATCAAAAAGATAAAGTAGGTACTGGGCCCAACTCAGATAATGTTGGAATAGACTTTACACTCAGTGTCATTTGGAGAAGTCAGGTATATGATAATCTCTGACCCACATAGTCCTACATCATTCACCCAGCTTCCCAGCTAGGATATAAGCGTGGGAAAGAACAGTATTGTAGGAAGAAATAAACACTCATACAAGAAAAATATAGCAGTCTCCCACAAGAATGTACGTTTCTCATGTTGACTGAAGGGAATAAAATGTAATGTTACATATAAAAGATTCAATCTGTTGTTTTTATTTTTTAACGAACGACGGCTAGAGACAATCAGCAAAATGACTTTTAATTGGTTCAAAATCGATAGAATAAAATATTGTTTTAACAACACTTTTATCATTAAATAAGCCAGTTAAATAGCATTGCAACAGATTTTAGTTCTTAAACACCCACCTTTCTCTTAGGACGTAAGGGATCATGGCTCTCCACAATTTAGTGAGATTTGTTTCCCTATATCACACCCACTTTCTGTTCTGCAATCCACTTACAGGTATATAGCTTACTTCCCTTCTTGCATTCCGTATATCCTGTGAGTGACAAATTCTCCAAGTCCTCAGCCTTCATACAAATTTCAACTCTTCCTGATTTTAGTTTCCATTTTATTTAAAATTTCCTCGTTGCTCACATGCTCTGTCTACGGTATTCTCAACATCCTTCTGTAGAACTACATCTCTGTTGCCTCAAGTCTCCTCTTCATCTGTGAGGAAATTGTCCAGAATTCACTGCCATATGTATTAATATTAATATTACATAGCAGCTCGGCACTCTGTCCGTTGTTTCTTATGACATTTTCCTGTTTCTTAATACTTTGTTTAACTTTTGAAAGACATTTTTCGCTACTCCAATGTGCCTTTAGATTTTGGTCTCACATTGTCCGTCGTCTACTAAAACAATTGCTAGATATTTCAATTTCTGTGCCTACTTCATTTTGACATCTCTAATTCTTTGCCTCTTCCTCTTGCTAACGGCTATGCAACGTCTTCTTACCTTTTTATTTTGTCTTGCTTTCTTTTACTTCCTTATGTAAGAGTTCCTGCAATTTTCTTTTTGCGTTATCTATCTTAAATTAGCAATGTACATTGTCATGTCTTACACTCATGCTAACAATGAAAACTACTAAACAAAAAATATACAGTTCATAGTTTCTTCATAAAATAAGTAATATTATTTGTGCTTATAAATAGAAGTTTCTTTTTTTTTTTTTTTTTTTGCAATGTGTTCAGCCGTTATTTCAACTGTACAACTACAAATATTTATATAATAAAATATGTAAATTATATAAATACATTTAAATACAATACACTTCCTTAGATGGGAGAGTTTAAAAGAAACATTTTTTAAAAGAAAATTATTAACAGATATTCTTTAAATGAGGAACTGCTAAAATGGCCTGAATAAAATTTGCTGTGCAAAAATGTGTATATGTTAAAGAAAAAAAACTTCCAAATTAATCCTTAATTTTTTTAAAGATACATTTATAAAATGTTTTTCAAAAATTCATAAAACGTCTCAAATAAAAGAAAGAAGTAGGGAGAAAACAGATTCTATAAATTAAAAATATATGCGATTATCATTCTATAGGTTTTTTGTGAAAGGTTGTCACAAAGTCCAAAATCGAGGTTGATACCTCCAATATGGAAGTATCAACGTGAATTTTAAACTTTTTATGAAAATACAATTTCTCATTTTTATTCTATTTATAAAACGGAAGTGTTGTCTAAAAGAAACCAACCAATGCCTGTGAATTGTCGACCTTTTCAACTCTTTTTGAATTCTGGTTTTCTAAATATAGATTAGATGTGGTACAAGACCGAAAGTGTAGCGCACCTAGTGAGGATCGAACTCGCTATTCAGTCGTAATTTATCTAGCGAGACAAACTTGCTACATCAAAGTGCCCCTTTTCGACAGTCAAATTAATGAAAGTGAACATTTTGTTGTTGATGGTTTTTAGGAGATCAACAAAATTGTATTTACAATTCATTTTGTTTGACGCGCCAAGGAAAATTTTGTGTAAGCTTATTTTGTAAATTGTGTATTCTGTATTATTATTATTATTATTATTATTATTATTATTATTATTATTATTATTTTGTCCTTTAATGAATGTGTATTTCTTTCAAATTTCACACCGGAGTAACTCTTTTTTTCCGTTTACGCCATTCCTGATATTCGAGGTGGGGGGGTATTCATTTTTCAAATGGTATATAATTGAATAAATTTGAGATTTTGTGTAAAGTATGTATTGTGGTTTGAAGAAATGTGGTCAATATGGGATCTAGGTTGCTTTAATCTCCAACAGTTTCTCGCGATAAATGCAAAAGAAAAAAATGAATTTAGCAAGTCGAAATATTTAGATATCAATATTCCGTAAGATTTACTTTGTACCTTTCGGGATAATGACGTTGAAAAATAGCAGAACAATGATCTTTAAATGATCTGTCAAAACCAAAAACCTTCAGAGAATTCAAGGGATGTAAAGAAAAAGTAGTTTTTGTAGATTTCCAGCAGCAGTTAACAGCTGCAAATGCAAAAAGAAATAAAGAAAAAAGTCAGACAGTTTACACATGAAACTTAATAGAAAGGTTATCATAATAGTTCTTGTTGAAGAAGTCCATTTTAGACACCAGCCAGCTACTTTAAATAGTAACTTCTCTTGAGGTTGCTGGTTCCATATCTCCGTAACTTGATGCCACTGACAGAGCTTGTGGCGAAGAAGAAGGATTACTCCGTTCTGCCTAAATAATATGGTGGACGAAAAAGAAAGGATTGGTTTTTAATCTGGTGACGCAGTGGGTCCTTTCTTTAAACATCCAGTGATCTCATTTTATTCTGTGCTTGATTAGTCTTATCTATTTGATTCTTCTTATTGTGGCCAAAGACGTACGACATGAAGAAAAAAAGGGGTTTGCAGAAAAATAAAAATGATTATCATTATAGAATATTTTGAAATGTAAACGTAATTCCCACGTCCGTTCAAAGACAAATAAGCAAAAAGATTCAGAAATGTACATTGAATTTGCAAAAGATTACATTTATATAGTGACTGATTATTGTATGTATATACCACATAGTCAGGTGAAACAAAGATTCGTATCGCTTTTCAATAGGTGACCTTGAACATGTGATTTAATTCCACATGTGACTGGAATTTATGACACATGTTTATATCCAGAAAGGTGTTATTTCAACATTTCTTTCTCTGATTCGTGTATGAACACTACACACACACATACACAAACACACACAAGTGGCCTGATGATTGCGTTTAGCATGAAACAGTCTGTCGCCTCTGAGTGTTAACTTCAACGTTCACTTTCATATTTACATACGCTCTATCTCTGATATTGAGCACAGAAAGAGTTGAAATTTGTATGATACATGAAGGCTGAGGGCTTGGGGAATTTGTCACTCATAGATATAGCATAACTTAAAACTATATTTCTTATATCAACGGGCAAAGAATTTCGAAAAATGTACTGCATATGCTGCGAGTTGCTACAAAGTCACTTCATTCAAAAGGAAGTAGCGAAGACATCTCCTGGTTTCATGAAATTAATAAAATGTAAGCAAGTATTTATAAAGATATTAAGGAATTCTCCCTCAGAAGAATGTCAACTAGAAGCACTGTGTTATGCTAAAGAATTTACTGATATTCTACGAGATGATATTGAAGTTGCATTGCCGTAAATCTATTTTGTGCCAAGATGGAGAAACATTAATTTGCTTTTCACGTTCCACAAGGATTTTTTGATGGTGCCGAGGTTTCGCAGCTAATGGGGCTTTTCATAATGAGTAAAATTAATAAAATTGTCCACATTAACAATCACGGCCTCTACTGAAACGATAGAGTCTGCTTGTTGTACCCAATAATAGAAAAGCAAATGACAAAATTAGGAAATCACTTTTGAAATTGTTCCACGACCTTAATTTCGACATTAGTCGAGATGAATAAAAAAAAAGTACAATATTTGGATGTTGAATTTGACCTCCAAACCGTCGCTGTCTTTGAAAACGTGAAGTCAAATTACGATGCTGAAATGTATTAGTCCAACCGCTGTAAAGAACACATGTAATTGAATACATCTGAAAAGTGATTGAATGTAGATTATCAAGAAATTCCTCATCCAAAGACATTTTTGAATTGAATAAAATTATGAAGCAGCTTTAAGAAGGGACACAAAACAAAATTAAATTTCAA
>OZ010614.1:56615990-56650990 GCA_963932145.1 Acanthosepion lycidas | reverse complement strand
ATGTATGCATGTATGTATGTATATATAGTGTATGTATGCATATATATATATATATATATATATATATATATATATATATATATATGTATATGTATGTATAGATGCATGTATGTATGTATAAAAGGCTCAGACGCTATTATTCCATGGTTATAATTTGTTACATTGGAATCGTAATCACGTTCCAATTCAGACCTACAAATTCAAAAATTAATTTATTATATTATATTCTTGCTCTGTCCTGGACGTTGAGCTCTACCTGGATTCTATCCACTTGGATATATATATATATATATATATATATATATATATATATATATATATATATATATATATATATATATCAAAGTCACTATTTGCTGCTAGAATGAAAGAACGTATTGCATCTCACAAATTCGTCTCCAAGGATTATTGGCGTCTCTCAAGTACGTACTTAACAATAGCAAACCCTCTATATCTCCTTTGTTCAACCAGTTTGAGGTTCTGAGCTCTTTTGCCGACAAGGCTGGCTGCTTTGCTCGGGAATTCTCATTCAATTCAACGTTCGACTCTTCCGGTGTACCTGAGTTCCTCCTTAGAACTTTGGCTCAATTAAGCGAGTTGCACATAATCCCGTCATCGGTTCTGGGTATTATCTCTTAATTAGACCCCTACAAGGCTAGTGGTGGAGATGGGATACCAGCCATTATCCTGAAGAAATGTGTTCCTGAACTGGCCCTGCCCTCTTCAAATTATATAACTACTGCCTCAATGAATCTTGTTTTCCAGCCTGTTGGAAGTCCTCATCCATTGTTCCTATCTTTAAGAACCCTGGAGACCCTTCTGACCCTTCTAATTACCATCCTATCAGTCTCCTTCCACACTTCGGGAAAGTCTTTGAAGCTTTAATCAACGCCGAAGTGGTTATGCACCTTGCATCCCATAATCTGCTCTCCGACAAACAATATGGTTTCCGCTTTGCCAGTTCTACAGCTGATGTGCTTACGGCCATAACTGAAATTGTTTACCAACCTCTTCATAATAACGGAGAAGCTCGTGCCGTGGCTCTAGATATCTCCAAAGCATTTGATAGGGTTTGGCATGCCGGCATTCTTCGCAAGCTCCAGGGTTATGAAATTTCAGGTCGATTGTTCGACTTAATACAATTATTCCTGTCGAACTGTGCATTGAAGGTCGTTCTCAACGGATTCTCCTCCAGCTCCTATCCCACGAACGCAGGTGTTCCGCAAGGGTCCATCCTAGTCCCTACTTATCTTCATTAAAAATCTTCCTGATGTCATAGGCCTCAAAAACAAATCTAGTGTCGCCGACAAAACTAACCTGGGCGTTTGTCTTGAAAAGGAGCTCCAATCAGTTGTGAACTGGGACAGGAATTGGCTGGTTAACTTTAATGCCTCAAAAACAAAACTGCTCTTTATTACTCACCAGAGAGAATCATCCCTGCTTCCCATTAGAATGTCTGACGCTCAACTCCACGAGAGCACATTTTTGCGACTGCTCGGTCTCATATTGTCCGCTGACCTGAGATGGAACGAATACATTGAGTCAATAGCTTCGTCCACCGCTAGGAAAGTTGGCTTCCTGTGCCGCGCTAGGAGATTTTTCTCGCCGGAGTCAATCCTTCAAATCTACAAATCAACCATTCGCCCTTGCATGGAGCATGGTCTGGAGCCCCTTCTGCTCGTCTCAAGGTCCTTGATAAAATCCAAAGACGGATATGCAATGTAATTGGCCCTGATCTGGCATCTCGTCTGCAGTCTCTCTCTCACAGACGTGCCGTTGCCTCCCTCTGTCTTTTTTACAAATGCTTTCACGGTAACTGCTCCGATGAGCTGCTTTCGCTGGTTCCCAGACTTCATGAATTTAAGCGTTCAACTAGACTAGCATCTCGCTCTCACCCTTTCACTGTCGAAACTGTTAAATGTAGACGTCTTTTCTACTCCAATAGCTTCATGACTCTCACTTCTCACCTGTGGAACTCCCTCCTGCTTCCCTGATAGCTATAATCTCCAACTATTCAAATGTAATTTCAATCGACGTCTCCAGATGCCCTGATCTATCCCCTAACCTTGACCAATAATATTATATATATATATATATATATATATATATATATATATATGTTTGTGTGTGTGTGTGTGTGATTTGCTACTTGCTTACAGTTTGTATCACTTTCCTGATTGCTACTTATGATTAGGTCTATGTTTCTGATCATATTGTACCATGATCTATTTTTCTTTTCCTTTTTTTTATTTTTTGGTTGATTCTGAATGTCCGTAGGTCCAATACCTAATTGATTATTCAGGGTCCTAAACCCTCAAGCCTTATTTTAATTTCGTTTAATTATTGTGATTCTGTTCTCTTTCTGAAAAAAGGGGCTATTCTGCTTTTGAAATTTGAAAATATTTTACTCGCCATCGCCTGAAGCGGTACAATTCTAGTATTGAAACATGAAAGCTATTGTGTAGAGATTTTTAACATGTTTTCATTTTAATCTTATAATAAATAATATTAAGCACTACTATTCGTTGAGACCTTTTTTTAAAACTAAATGCTGTAGACAGTCGAATTATACTCCATTTTGTTCTTATCCCATAACTGGAGATATATATATATATATATATATATATATATATATATATATATATATATATATATATATTATATTTTAGATATAGCATTCAACGGAACCTCTACAAACCACACAGAAAACCAAACAACAACTCAATATACGTTAACGAAAATTCTAACAACCCTCTAGCGTATTCTAGCAAATGCCATATATATAAATAAATGAATTTCAACACATTCTAGTGATAACAAAAACATATGAATCACCCCTTAGAAACAGCGGATATTCAAACAAACTAGAATGCAAAAGCGAAAACAATTCAAGCAAAAACAGAAAAATATTTTGGTTCAACTTCACCCCCTCCAACAATACAATAAAAACAAAAATAGGGAAAATATTTTTCAGTTGACAAACACTTCCCTAAAAACGGCAAATTTTCAACAAAAATACAATCAAAATTAGTTACATCTGCAAGGAGAAAATAATAACTAAGCAAAATAAAAAAATACTTTATCAAACCAATAACAGTTTTAACAACAATAACATCCAACACAATAACACCATTAAATATAACTGCAGAAACAAAGAAAATTGCCCACGTAACAATAAATGTCTAACCAATAATATAATATACAAATCTATCGTAACTAATGACATTAACACAGACGAAACAATGTATATAGGTGCCACAGAAAAAACTTTAACGAATATTTTATAACCACACATTTTCATGTCTGAATGTTCACGTGTGTGTATGCATGAGGGTATAAATACAGACATATGCACATTAATTCAAACAATAATAAATAAAAATTTAATTATAAATCTAACCTCCGACAATTAATACTTATGATATCACCAAACCAAATAAGAAAACGAAATAATAGCCTATTGAAATTATATAAACATATAAATATTCATCATCTAATCATTAATATCAATTATTTATGCAAAAAGAGAAATACAACTTCCCTATCCAAAACGAAACCAGACCACGCACATCCGCACAGACTGGCGCATGGCGCACGCTCACGAACGCACGGACGAACATAAACAATACGGAAAAAAAACTTACACCAATGATAAGTGTATAAGGAAGAAAAAATAAGCATTAAATTGAAGAGTGGACGAAACTCTGGTGTTGGGATGCTAATGTAGCATCAATCAGCTAAGTGACAAAATTGTACTCATGTTAATTCTATATACACACACAGAGAGACACACACACACACACACATATATATATATATATATATATATATATATATATATATATATAGAGAGAGAGAGAGAGAGAGAGAGAGCTATTGACATTGTTCAGTCTGTTGTGTATATATATATATATATATATATATATATATATATATATATACCGAACTATATGATTGATGTAAACGAAATAAATTCCAATAACCAATAATTACTATTCTTAAAAGAGTGCTCAATCTTAATCTCCTTTTAACTCAACTCTCCAAGTTCACCACTGCATTACGTAAGTATTGAACTCACAACTCTTTCGGTCAAGTCACTAGATTAAACCAACGTTTTATTTATTTGGTCATATGTCCTTGGGGACATCAGTGTATGAATTCTTTGGACTTATAAACTTAATGTCTCACCTGCCATTTTTACCAGAGCTCATATTGCAATTTTTGTTGTTATGGCTCTTCACTGGCACTCTGTATTACTGGTTCCCATATTGTATTCATTTTTATGCTTGGCCGGCTTAGGTGATATGTATATCTGTCTATATTTATGAAATGAAAGATTTGAATTATTTATGCTATTTACATTGTTCATGCTGTTGTCCTCATCTTTGTTGTCATATTCACGATGTTTTGGACGTAATAGCATTAGAATCCACATCACCAATGACACCTTCATACCCTCGCCACACCAGCAAGAAGTCCAGCTACTATTGGACCATGTGAACTCAAAAATAAGTTCACAATGGAGAAAGAAAACGACAACAAACTAGCATTCCTGGATGTACTAATATTCAAGGAAACTGTATATCGCAAGCCAACATTCAACTTCCAACACCCATACAGTGTAAAGAAAGGGATCGTTCGCTGCCTACAACATCCAGCAAAAGTCATAAGTGGCGACCCAAAGACATATGAACAAGAAATGGTCAGTATAAGTAGTACCCTACAACGTAACATCTCTCTGGGATAGACAGCTTCGGTCTGCCTATGCTAAGTGATTATCGAAAAAATACAAAAGATCTGTGGTTAATATAACATCAGGATGACCGTCAAAAGTTGTTCAACATTTCGCAGACACCTTTTCCGAGTAAGACACCCTCCCCATAGAGGAGAACATGATTAAGAACTGTGCGTACGCCATCCCATGTAGCTGTGGTAATGAATATAAAGTAGTAATAGACCGCCCTCCTTTAGATAAGACTACAGGAACACCGTAAAGCCGTAACACGATGGGAAATAGAAAAATCAGGCGTGGTTGGCCATATATGGAGGGAAAAGGGAGATCATTACACTCTGTGCGATGAAGTTGAAATAATACACAGAGAAAATCACTGGAAAATACGAAAACTTAAGGAATCAGCATATATGCTAGACCACAAAATTCTCCTGGGCTGAACATGACAGAGACATGAATGCAATATGGGAACCAATAACACAGCGTGCTGGAGGAAAACAATGACAACAACAAAATGGTGATGATGAGCCTTAGTAAAAAATGGTTACTGAGACATTAGGTTTATAAGTCTCAAAACTGCGTACGTATATGTATATTCCCTCTCCATATATATATATATATATATATATATATATATATATATATATATATATATATATATAGTCTTATTATAAGGAATATAATCTTCCTTATAATAAGACGCTATATATCTATATGGAGAGGGAATATACGTATACGCACGCATGCTGACAAAAAAAAAAAAAATGGAAATAGATCTAATAACACAGAAAAGATAAGAATATAGATATCTTTCCTCACCCTTTCTCGGACCAGTCTTGATTGTTTTATTACCCCTCACGCAGAATTCTTTCACTGCCAGTTCAAGAAAGACATACAAAAAAGAGAATGTCTAATGTCGAGAATATTTAATATCGAAAAACATAAGAAAAATCAATTCCTTTTAATAATATGTGGAAATATCCACACTTTGCCTGATGAAGGTGGCGAGACCGGAAACTCGCGTAGTAAAATTATGGAAAATAAATTATAATATATTTTTTTAAAATCCACATTACAACCAAAAACGTTTGCGGTTTTTCTCTTCTTTTTATTATATACACTTTTCTCTCGTTGGAACTACTATAACCGCTTCCCTTTATATATATATATATATATATATATATATATATATATATATATATATATATATATATATGTGTGTGTGTGTGTGTGTGTGTGTGTGTGGTTGTGTGTGTGTGTGTGTGTGTGTGCACGCGCACACTCACGCACACACACGAAGGGCAATGACTGGGAAGAATAGATATATTAGATTAACAAAGATTGAGATCACTGAATCTTTTTTAGACGAATGTGCGTTCATCTTCGCAAATATTGCTCAGTTGTAGAAATATCAGAGGCATTTCTACCCATTTCATCTAATCAAAGCATCATTTGTATTTCATTTTTTTTATTTCACTTTCTTTCTTTCTTTCCCGATCATTTTTTCGACTGCTTTTTCCGCTTCTGTTTTTGCCCTCTGTTATTGTCATGGTCTCTCACTCTTTTCATTGGCCCGCCATATTTTCACAATAGAAAATCGCTATCCGCGGAAACGCTGCAGAGAATAAGAAGCCTCCATTTTTTAAGGCCTCCACACAAAGGCTTCTTATGGTCAATCTCTTTGCCCATTGAACACTCGATGTCTGTTCCAGAATCGTGACTCTATTCTTGGATTATGTATTGATTCACTTTCGCGTTTATAAAGAACAACAGCGGAACTGCTACTCTTTATCGTTTTTCTTGTCATTCAAATCCATTCATATGTGCAATCAATTCGCTATTATGCTTGATTCGAAATATGATAACTTATTGCACATTCCCTAGTCACGCTGGACTTCTTGTGTTTTATCGCTATTTTCATCTTTCTATGAGTGATTTTTTGTCGATTTTTGATTTCATGTTTTATTTTTAGACAAAGTTCAAAGCAGACGATAAAATAGGAAATGTCACTGATGTTATCAGAACTTCTTATCGGAAAAAAAGTGAAACAGTCTTCATAGGACATACATCAGACTTTCTGTCTTTTTGTGGTGAGTATATTTCTCATTGTATTCCCACAAATAGGGGTTTACGTCAAAGAGGGCGTCGGCAAATAAATATCAAGAAAAAAACGGCAAATTAGAATTTACTGGATAAAAACGATGAAATGTTTGCTACCACGTTTTATGGAGTAAACCAGGGCATAAGACAAATAAAACGTTTTCGGTGTTTGTTCAGTGGTCAGTCTCGTAGGGACAGTAAATAAACAACCTGAAGATCCAATGTTAATAATTTTGTGATTTGCAATTAACATGTGGTATTATGCCGGTATAGACATTACACTCAAATTTCAAACTATATTGACAATGAAACAAAGTGCAGGCTTGAAGTGGGTTTACTGTCGGACACTGAATGCAGAAGTAAGTGATCTCATACCTACATCCGATATGGCAAGATTAAGAACGAGAATATTGGCCAAATGGGTATATAAACAACTGCCCCAAAGATGATTCGGATTAATCTTTCGCATACCAAACACACACACACACACACCGGCAGGTATGTACGCATGAGCAAAACAAGTCGATATATAAAGACCCACCAGAGAGGGAAAAGGGTATTCTCTTATATCCACAGGATAATGTAATGTCAACCTCCCGAAATGTCCCTAAAGCTGCTCACCAATTGGTCGAGGATGATGGACGAAGTCCAGATTCGAATAAAATGTATGAAGGATTTATTCTCATAAGCGATAACGTTACGCATTTTTACATCATATTCCCTTTAATTCCTATTAGGTTGATATTCACTTCAGCTTTTCTCGGGCATTCATTCATTTCTCTCCCCTAATTTTCAATGGGGGAAAATATGGCTTGTAACTTTCAAAAATGAAGCTAGTATCATTTCATCATTATGACCAATCAGAGCCTGTTTTCTCCAGCCATCAGAAACAGTTGAACTCTCAATGAACGGCTATTTGGCTTCAAGTTCTTTCCAGAACTCTTATACACGATACGTCAAGATGCACCGATCAGTTCATTCTATCCTTCGAGAAAGTACCTGACTCTTGATAAGTCAGACCAAAATTGGATTTTTGCTGCCACGCCTATTCTCTAACTGCTCAATTATTGATACAGTTCAATATCGTTTATATGCTCAAGCGAAGCATAAGTTACTCTTCCTACTTTTCACTTTTTAGATTATTTTTTAATATTAAAGGACAATATTTAGAAAAATATATGCGAACATGAACAAATTTTATTAAAAAGACAAAAAAGTTGTAAAATATATTTCGAAGTTTTAATGGCAAGAAAAATGAAGAGCATCTTCCGATAAATAAACGGAATCATGAAACTTCTCATTCAAATTTTCAAACACTACCGAAAATCCTGAATATAAAATCCCGATAAAGTGTGCAAAAGTAAGTGAACTCCTAAGATAATATTTTTTTTAAATTCTCTCTCTTTTCCTGATGATCAACAAATCTTATTGAAACTATATATATTTATTAAGAAAAACCTTTATTAAATCAATTACAACCACTTTCAAAAATTGTTATCAAGTTGGAATAAAAATATTAATTAAATATTAAAAATCAAGATGTGCAAGCAAGTGAACTTTTGCAATTAATTTTTGGTGATTGCTCCTTTTGAGGTTATAATGTCAAACAGTCTATTTCTATAATCTTTAAGAAGTTTCCCGTAGTAGTGAGTGTCGATTTTTGACCATTCGTCTTGGTAAAATTCCCACAATTCCACGAATATACCTGGGGTTCTTGCATGCACTGCCTTCTTTGGTTTGAATCACAGATTCTCTATTTGATTTAGATCGGGACTTTGACTAAGACGTTCGAAAACTTGAAACTTATTTTTGCGAACCCATTCTTTTGTGGATTTGCTTTGATGGTTCAAATCATTGTCCTGTTAGAAATACCAGTCCTGGCCTAAACCAAATTTTTGAACTGAGTACAAGACACTTTCATTCGAAATTGCTTAGTATCTTGCAGAGTCCATTGTGCCATCACTGCATACTATTTTGCCTCTTCCAGCTGCAACAGAGGGCCCCTAAATTATAATGCTGTCACCCCCATGTTTAATGGTTGGTATAAAAATCTTCTCTTCAAAAGCGGTATCAGGAGCTCACCAGATATCGCACATATTTTTCCTCACAAAAAGCTCGAGTTTCGTCTTATCCGACCATAAAACGTTTCTAGTTTATATATATGAGTCTCATCCGACCATAAAAATGTTTCTAGTTTATACATATGAGCCTTGCCATAGTTGACGCGAGCATGCTTGTGCTATTTCATAAGCAGTGGCTTTTTCTATGCACTCTGCCATGAAGATCGACATTGTTCAGATTTTGTCGCACTGTAGACATCTATGAACATTCATTCTGACATTGGCCAGTGAGCATTGGAGAACCTCAAAGGTTACAGCAGGTATTGCCTGGGCTTGCCAAACTAGATATCTACTTGCTCTTGCTGTTATTTTTCGCGAACGGCTACTTCTTGATTGTGGTGCCGTCAGAAGCCGTCCATTTATAAATAATTTGCTGCATGGCGGAGAAGTGTGCTCGAAATGGTTTTGATAGTTTTTTGTAGCCTTCTTCATCAAAGCTTCAGGAATTACTTTTGGTCTTTACATATATATTTTTAAATTTAGTCTCTAATTTCACACTTTTTGCATACACAATGAGTCTGTATTTGTTTAACTGCAGTATACGCAGCTTACCAAGGAAAGGAAAATATCTCATTTCTACACATGCTCAAAAAATTATTTGCACTGGCAACCATGTAAAATAAAACTATTGAGTGTAAATTTAAGGGGTTTACTTATTTTTGCATATCTTAATTTTTGTCTATATTTCTGAAATGAGGTATTATAATTATTTACATTGTTCAGACTGCTGTCTTCATCTTTATTGTCATGTTCACGATGTTTCGGTCGTTGTATGCTCCGGCCTTCTTTAAGTCATTGGAATTTCGAACTGAACCCTTTATTTCACCATGGCTCAGTCGATAAAAGCGTTATTCGGATCCAGTGACTTGACTCAAAGAGTTGGGACTTCAATACCTGGCTACGGCAGTAGTGAACAAAAACTTGGAGGGTTGAGTTAAAGGGAGATAACTGAGACATCTGGAAGAGGTATGGCACGTGGAACTAGAACAATCTACCCTGGTGAACGAAATAAAGGGTTCAGTTTGAAAATCCAATCATCTGAAGAAGGCCGGAGTCTATAACGACCGAAACGTCGTGAACATGACAATAAAGACGAGGACAACAGTTTGAACAATATAAATAATGTAAATTTTAATTTTTAATTAATATTTTGATACGAGCTTGATAAAAATCCTTGAAAGTGGTTGTAATTGATTTAATAAAGGTGTTATCTTAATGAATATAGTCTGGTTAAGATTTGTTGATCATCTGGAAAAAGAGACAATTATTTTAAATATTACCTTAGAGGATTCACTTACAGCCCATCACTGTAACAAACAAATTTGATAAAAAAAAGAACCGGTAAGGTCTGTCTGTTGAATTGTTCAGGTATTTGAACAGAACAAGAACTTCAGTTTATACACAATTCTCATAACAATACTCAACACATTATTCGAAATGCTCTTTTTAATCAAGCTTCATCATGGTTCGTATACGCCCAAAGTTAACTTCTTGATGTGCCTATAATTTCAGTTCTCCTTTTCAACAGCTCTGCGCTAGCTTTGTATGTTGCAATAGCTAGCTTCTCCTGACACAACCTACATGAGATGCCCATTCACTTTACTAGCTTTTTTTATTCCGTACTCCACTTAATGACAGGGATTCTTTCATTTTTTTCTCTAAAGTTCCAATTGTACGTTCTGGTATTCTAAATGACAACGTATGGTTATACCACTTGTTTTCCAATTGGCCCTCAGTGTAACCAATGTATATTTTTGCACTGTCATTTTCTACCTCGGCACAATACACTACCCGTTCTGTACAACATACCCCATTTAAGAGACAAGTATGTTTTATCCTACAATTACAAAAACCTTATTTCCACCTCTCACGTCCTCTTCAAGATTAGAATTTCTTTTGTTCACTCTTTTGATAAAGGTTGCTAGTGCAACTGTAGTTCAACTTATCTGCATAACTTGTACAGCTCGGACGTTTTTGAGAAGTGTTTATTTAGAAGGCTAAATAAAATTTTCCCTATATTTGTTTTTACTTACCTGTTGAAGGGTAGGCTAAACCAAGTGACATTCTTTTTTTTTTTTTTCCTTTTTCTATTGTCATCTGTTCTTGGTCTTTGAAAAACATGTTGACTTTATGCCCCTCCTCCCAAAGCAAATACATATATTTTCTTTATTTCACTGAATATTTCTTCATTTGAAGAATTTTTTGACGACCTGCATTGTACGCCTAACCGGATATGTCTGATCACATTGAACGGGTGATTG
This sequence comes from Acanthosepion lycidas, assembly GCA_963932145.1. Lineage (NCBI taxonomy): Eukaryota > Metazoa > Mollusca > Cephalopoda > Sepiida > Sepiidae > Acanthosepion > Acanthosepion lycidas. The sequence goes on along the minus strand of OZ010614.1, from coordinate 56,639,777 downwards.
GGTGCCGTACTTACGTATCTCAAAGCCGTATTACGTTTTATAAGACGTGAGATGGTTTCAATCAACAGGTTTAGTTCTATGCCCAAAAACTAGACTACTTTCCTGTTGATCTCCACTGTGATGTCGAAATTAAGATCTTTAAACATCTTGTGTAGCTTTTTCATGATTGAATCATTATTTCCTTTCTGATAAGGTACCAACATCAGTCTATCAACCCGGCATGTTCCGTCGTCGTTGATTTTATTTATTTTACTTAGGATATAGATTCCCATCAGTTCAGACACCTCTGCCCTATCGAATGATCCTGGGTGGGGGGCACATCAAAATTACCAGCTTTGGATTTCTTAATCCATGTTTCATCTCCATGAAATAATACTGATTTACGGCAATGCAGTATGACATTAAGCTTTAAACATACGAAGTCCTTGGCAAATATCAAAGCCTCCGATAGTTTTTTTTCCATTATATATAGACAGAAATCCTTAAGATCATATTTGATAAGCGCTGTATTACTTTTGTTCGGATTGTTATTAAACCAGAAAATGGTTTTGGACAATAAAAAATATTAAAAAAATTAAAATTTTCAGACACACTGGGTTGTATATTAATATTTTTTCGTTTTTATTTCAATTAGATTCCTCGACTAGTTTCGGCCAATATCGCCATCATCCAGAGAAAAAAATTTCTGTTTGTTAGTAGCAGTGAACTACAAGAAGAAATAACTTGATGGAGAAAATGAACTTTATCTGTAGTTTTCATTTGTTTTTTTTTTTTTGTTTTTTGTTTTTTTTTTATCATAAATTTTGGTCATCCTTGTGTTGGTCAAACAGTTGTTATTTAAGATAAATGCTGGATGGATTAATGCTGCTCTGAATTCCCTTGGTCATTTTGACAGTTTTATTCGTTCCTGGAAAGTAGGAGTGTCTCTGTTAAGTGTGTGTGTGTTATTTGGTTCTTAGGGAGTGAGTGAGTGAGTATGATGTGTGTAAGTGTGTAGTAAGGGTGTGTGTATAAGTGTGAGACTTCAGCACTTCTGCAAACATGTTTGTCTTGTGTGAGTGAGAAATGTGGGCCTGATTTGTGGAGTTATATATTAATTCTATCTATGTTGTTAAATTTGTGATTAAGCCGGTCTGGATGGAGTGTTCTGAGGCACAGAATCCATTTATCTTCATGGTCTTCTAAAATTTTTCTAATGTTATCTGCTCTGAACTTTTCTATTTTCTCAATTATAGTGAATTTGGCATGGGCTTTAAAATCGTGTTCTTGTGGGCGGAAATGTTGCTCTACAGGTAATTTGTGGGGAGCCGACTTAATTCGATTGCGTTAATTATTAATTATGTAGTGAAAGGGTTATTCAGATTTTCCCACATATTGTTTCTGGCATAGTTTGCATTCTAGGAGGTAAATTATGTTATGACTTCTACAATTGTGGTAGATTTTGAAAAATTTAGTGACTGAGCGAATTGGTGCGTCTAATGTGATTACAGCATAAGCTCCTTTTGTTGTTACATGGTTGGGAAAATCCTGCTGTTTTTGGTTTATTACGGAATAATTTATCCTCTGAAATGTGGTTACTACCTATATTTTCCTTTAGGTTCGATATGTTAGAAGGCCGGGTTACTCAAACAATTTTTTAGGTCTGGTTTGAGATGTAGTATTTCCCAGCGATTTTTGATTATCTGGGATACTGAAGGCAGGGTGGAGTTGGAATGCGTTTGGATTTATTTTTAATCTTGTGCATTAGACTGTCCTCTTTAGGTGTGGGAATTGCTTTATTTATTTGTTCCCTGATTAGGTGTTGTTTATAGCGTATATATGTGTTGTGAATTGATGCTCAAGATTTTGAGTATGTTTATTTAGTTATTGTTAGAACATATCCTTCTAAGTCGAAGTGTTTGTGAATAGGGAAGGTTCTCCTTGAGGTTTTTATGGTGGAAAGACTTAAAGTGTAGATTAGTTGTGGGTGTCGGTGATTTTAGTGTTTAGTATCGTCTTAGCTTTCTGTTTTTATCTATGTAAATGCGGGTGTCTGAAGATGTTACCGATCTTGTGGAATTTTCGTAGTCAAACTTAATTGAGTCGTGTAATATGGATCATGAATTTGTCGTCATATATATATATAATGGTGCAGTATAATTAATATTACAAAGAAGTAGTCATAAAAAGAATAAATCAGTAAACAGATTTAATAAAGTATTAACCTACTAACCACACGTCGAATGATGCGATCCTTGTTTTTAAAAATTGTAAAATGGATTGCATGTTCCGTATATATATATATATATATATATATATATATATATATATATATATATATATTACACAACAAAGAAATCCAAAATTACCTGATGGGTATAGTCTATTTCAACCGACGCCGAGTACGTCAGAGTACGTCTTACTCAACACAGGCGGATAGATTTTAAATTTAACAATAACAGCAGTTGAAAAATTGATACAGAGCCTACCCATATCGGCGCCTCGGCAGGAAAGAGTGCCCAAGTCAGTGATAAGGTGAGGGCGGCAGTTATCTGTCCAGAAGAAGCTCCACAAATTCAACCCAGCTATTAAGACCGTAACAAATTCAACCCAGCTATTAACACCTTAAATTGAAAAGTTTTATAAAACAAAATTTATAATTATTAATTATATAAAAAATTTATGCAACAAGATTAACAATAAATCGTTTTTAAATACTTTATATTAAGAAAGAATATATTTTCGAATATTAAGGAATGGAATTAAAAATAAAAATAATTTAGAATAAAAATAATTTAAATATAAGTTAGATTATTAAAAACAGCCGTACCCAGAAAACCCGTACCGCATAAAAAAACTAAAAAAATAACATTTGTAAAAATATGGATAAAGAATTGTAAGTAATCTAAGAAAAGGCTGCTCTTAAAGCAGTGGATAGTTATAAGATATCATTGATATGGAGGAGGCAAAATACAGAAAAAACTATAGTAATATATTTAACATTAAAAGGGTTAGATAATTAAAAAAAAATAATAAAGTAAGATCAATAATATTATAGAAGTTTAAACCTACCTCTATGACGACATTTTAAAACTAATTCATTCCCTTGATTTAATAGTTTGCTTTGATTATTGAATTTTATTATTCTAATTTTCTTTTCTAAACATAGGTCACACCTATTCCTAAGACTATAAGGAGTATGTGCGATATATATATATATATATATATATATATATATATATATATATATATATATATATATATATATATATATATATATATTATAAAAAATTAGGAGATCAACATATTCCTCTTTGAAGCTGAAAAAGAATATGAAAGTGCTTTAAAAGAAGAGGGGCATAAAATCAAATTTGAATTTAAACCTCACATAACACAACAGATGAAAAACAATTCGAGGAAAAGAAACAAATATTATTTGGTTTAACCCCTCAGACACACACACACACACACACACTTTTAACAAGTGCAAAATATGGAAAATATTTTTTTAATTAATAAACACCTTCCCAAAAATTCGGAATTACATCAAATATTTAATAAAAACACACTTAAATTAAGATACAGCAGTACTAGTAATCTGGAAACCAAAATCAAAAGACAAACGCCAGAAATTTAAAAACTAACGTGCAACAAAACATTGTTAACAGTGTTATATGCAATTGTAGAAATAAAAGCAGACGTCCATTAGAGTTTGCAAAACTGAAACAGTAATTTACGAAGCAGAAGTAATAGATACAAATGGACAGAAAAAATATATATAGGGTGTAATTAGGATAACTTTAAAAAGAGGTGGTACAATCATAAGTCATCTTTTAACCTAGAAAGCCTTAGAAATGCTACTAAACTAGCCAACCATGTGTGGAAATTAAAGGAGAAAAATAAAAAGATCCGATTGTAAGCTGGAATTTTTTTAAAAAAGCAAAACCTTACAACAATCATAGTAACATCTGTGAATCAGATTTCGGAAATTATATCTCGTTGTATTACATACTAAAAAGTTAATTTTGAGTTCATATGAAGTGCGATGAAAAGAAAGTATGTATATTTCATTTAGAATTTCAAATTTTTTGCTGTTTCTTATGCATATTTAGTTATTATGCATTTGTATATTGTTAATTATATGAAAAGTGTATTTATTCATTAGTTAGAAATACAATAAATTAAAAGTTTGTATGTGTACAAATATTTGTTTCTTGAAAAAAATTGATTAACAAAGAACTTAGACTAGTCTTTATCCTAGCTTTTATAGATTTTTCGGTGAATTATGGTCGGTGTTTCTCATTGAGTTTCATCATCTTGATTTCTCACTGAAAAACAAAAGCCATATTTTCACCCAGCGAAAGGTTTTCTTGTAATAAGAAATGGCAGAAGGCAATGGGGTCTGTACTGGCTGACTTTATCTCCAGCAGGGAAATGTCATCAGTGATTGGGACGGTACAGTGTGAGAAAGAACTTTAACCCCATCTGCTCATGACTCTTGGAATGAGGAACTGCTTTTTTAACATGAACCTTTTCGTTAATGGTTACTCAATTCACAGAACAAGGAAATTATCCCGCTATACCTTGCTTTTTCCTTTTACTTTTTTGTTGTTAATCACACACACACACACACACACACACACACATATATATATATATATATATATATATATATATATATATATATATATATATATATATAATAGCATGAATAAGTTACATGATTCTGCATTCGGCAGCCAATAGTTCACCTAAGTTTAACCCTTCACTTGGCTTTCCATTATTATTGTGATATTGAGTTCAAATTCCTTCCTGTCCTGATATTATTTTGCACAGTGGAAAGGCTTCATGAATTTCTCAATGTCTTAATACAAATGTAATAGCTTTGGACGGAATTTGAACTGGACTTGAAGATTCCATTTTTTAACTGTTAACTGTTGCACCAACCGTGCATCCAAATCCATTTTACTAGAACAAAAATATCATTTTGACTTTTCTGATCCAAACATCAGGCGTCTATGTCTACAACTTGAAAGGATTCAACAAAATAACAATTTCAATTGTTATTTGTAAGTTGTCCTCAAAAAGAAAAAAACTATTTAAAAAAATATAAAACTTTTTGTCGGGAAACTGCCAAGAGATGATCTTTGCCGCTGTTTTGTGTTCGCATTATTATGTAAAAAAAAAAAAAAAAAAATTAAATGTCTTTCGCTGCGTGTTTGACTTCAAATATTGTTATCCTTGGCCTGAAACGAATATACCAATATGGCCGATCTTGTCGCTTAGAAATCTGTCAGCGAAACCCAAACGACGACTGAGTGCTTTTCTTTTATTTGCGTCTTTGCTGCAAGACAATGGACAGCAATTAGTAGCAAAGATCGACTTGCGGGAGTAGAAGTTGGTACTCTTCTTTTGAGAAGATGTCTTTGAAAATATTCTCCATAAAGAAAAAAAAAGCGGGAAAAGTGAATAGCTATATTCTGACAAAAGCTTTTTTCTGATTTCTTCTCGGACAGAATTTTAAATGAATTCAAACATGCCTTCTATGTACATGTAAGTGTGTTATGTATACATAAATCTGGCATAAGGTCATATAAATAAGAGATGGAGTTAGGAACGAATCCACAATACACTTTTATTGTTTCACATCAAGCGTCTTTATCTTTACTACATTTAACTTATTCAGACACAATAATAGTTTAAAAATACTTTTCATAATATATTTAACAAGAAAAATACAAAATATGTTTTTAAATTAATTGCTATTGATATCTATTATAATTCATTTGATAAATGATTTACATTCGATTACAGAAATAATGTTAGTTACATCTTAAATTAAACGTGGAGGCATCGGCGTACTGAGGTCCTTTTTTTTATATTGATACTATTTCATGACTGTTACGTGTTGGTCGTGTGCAATGTATCGTTTTTCATGTGAGAATTGATATGCGTCCCAGGGACGCACCGACGGCTGGTAGGGAGTTTACTGCGTCCTTTTGTATTTATGTGTCCGGGACACAAGAGATGCAGCTAGTAGCACCTCTTTGTGTGCGGATATATATATATATATATATATATATATATATATATATATATGTGTGTGTGTGTGTGTGTGTGTGTTAAAATCTTTACTCATTGGTATCATACTATCTCGAACTGCAGAGAAAATAAAACTTATTTAGACCCTTCTTTGTTAATTCAAGGAATATTTGGAAAAATAATTGCATTTGGTCAGTGCCGCATTTTGATACCAGTCTTGTATTTAAGGTTTGATTCTGCATATATATACAGCGTGACCTGGGCACCTCGTCGTGGTGTAATGGTTAGCAAGCTTGTCTCGCTAGATCAGTTACAACTGAAAAGTGAGTTCGATCATAACTAGGTGCCCCATACTTTCGGCGTTGTGCCACATCTAAGCTACGCTTGGAAAATAACTATATACAGCGTGACCTTGAATTCACTTTACCGTGATACCAATTCATAAACATAATTGTTTTTCAGCTTTCAAATGGATATACTTCTAATTTTTTAAATTCATGGATTTTTATTTAAAATTATTTTTTTTTCTCTCTCTCTCTCTCTCTCTCTCTCTCTCTCTCTCTCTCTATATATATATATATATATATATATATATATATATATATATATATATATATATATATATATATACACGCACACAGAAGGTGCTGTAGATAAAGGTGCTATCATCTAAATTAAGCAAAAATCGTAACTGACATCTCATTTTAAGATATTTACCAAAACTGCACAAAAATATCTTGGAACAATAAAGAATAAATTCTTCAATAAAATCGCCATTGACTTCAACCATGGCCTCTAGGCGGCTTCAGAATCTCCTGCTTTCTCATCTGAACGGTCTCGTTGTTTAAGTTGGTGAATGCTGCCATAATCCTTGTCTTCAGTTCATCTTTGGTGTTTTAGGAGTTTTATTGGTCTCTCGTTCTCGTTGGGGAGCAGATGTAAGTTTTGATATGGTCGCAGATATTGTCTGACAGCCATGATTGGGTTCACCTGCTTGTGTGGCATGTTGCACAGTACTGTTGCTAGATATAGGGTCTTCCCCCAGCCATCACATTGACACAAGGCAGCATTACCTCCTCCAGGTACTTATTGTAGACTTCCGTGTTGAGTCTGAGCCCCTGTGGGAAGATGAATAACGTCACTATGACTCCATAATGTTGACTGGATATATCATCCAACACTTTACGAATTCTCTGCACTGTCCTCAGATCATTATATATATATATATATATATATATATATATATATATACACTGCGTGCCAAATTATTATCGAGATAACTTTTTTATAATATTTCAAAAACCGTCCAATCAATTCACACAATGTTGGCAACACTGACCTGCGCAAGCACTGAAATTTTCGACCTGATCTGCGCAATGTAAACAAACTGGCGCCATATTTGTTATCAGTACTCCTTCCTCAATATTAAGTATTATAATAGAAAGAATTATAAAAATAAATTTTAAAATTCTCCCTTCCCTCTCTAAATTCTACCATGTCTCTCACACCATTCCTCGCCACCTTCTATGTTAACTTGTATAAGCTTAATACTGCCCGTCAAAAGTGTAAATTTTGATTTCATTTTTCTTTTCACCTTTTGAAAGTGATGTCTGAAGATCCAGGGAATATTTAAAGCCTCTGGTGAAATAAACTATTACAATGAAGCCGTAAAGTGGTCTGTTATATATATATATATATATATATATATATATATATATATATATATATATATATATATATATATATATATATATAGAGAGAGAGAGAGAGAGAGAGAGTATATAGATTTTAGGAGGTGGGTAGGTTTGAAAATTTTTCAACATTCTATCGTACGTATCATTATTTTAGTCTCATTTTTATCTACATTCTCATTTTCGCTTTCTTCCCTATCGACCAGTTTCGTCTGTGTGTCTGCTTTTACATTTTTCTTATTTTTTACAGTCCTCACTAAAAAAAAAAATTGTTAATAAAATAATTTCGTTTAAATTATCGGATTATGTTTCTTTAAAAAAAATATCTTTTTTTTACAAATTTTTGCCTTTTAAAGTTCGTATTTATTTCAAATAAATGATAGACATCTTAATGAATGCCAGAAAAAAGATGGCACTCAGAAGCGTACCAATTTATCCTTCCAGCTCATTTTCTTTACCAAAGATCTGCATGGAGATAATGATCATTGACAGCCTGTCATTTGAAATAAACTTCTTCCAGATGACAAAACTGATCTTCAGAGGACAGTTTTTTTGTTTTGTTTTTTTTTTTAGATTAAAAGAAAAATCATTTAAACAATAAAAGAGAAAATATTATCCCAAATCATCCACCATTCGTATTCCCGGACATTTATTTAGTCAGCCTTTGTAATAACATTTCTTCCTTTTTCAGTGGATTAAAAAGACAAAATGAACCCAAGAGCATATAAAAATTAAATACCACGTCTCTTGAAGACATAAGCGATCATGGCTCTCCGCGGATGCATTTGATTTCATTCGAAAAATACCACAAATTCTTTAGAAAGTAATTAGAGTTAGAGTAATTTTCCGTTGCTTTCTCCACAGTTTTGAGTTCACAGAGTTCTTTCCCTTAGAAGCTGCCATTCAAGTGCACACCGATTGTTGTGGCTTGTAACATTACTTACTGACGGTGCAGGTTATAAAACACTGAACTTGACTTCAACATTAAAAAAATTGTCTGTTTGAAAAAAGTTGAAACAAAAAAAACTTTTTCTGTATGAACAACTCGTATTTTAAATGTTATTCACTTAAAATATTTTTTAAATCAGATTAACTTAAAAATATTTTTTAAATCAGATTAACTTAAAAATATTTTTTAAATCAGATTAACTTAAAAATATTTTTTAAATCAGATTAACTTAAAAATATTTTTTAAATCAGATTAACTTAAAAATATTTTTTAAATCAGATTAACTTAAAAATATTTTTTAAATCAGATTAACTTAAAAATATTTTTTAAATCAGATTAACTTAAAAATATTTTTTAAATATGGCAAAAAATATTTTGAAATATTTAAAATATTGTTTGTTTAAAGTTTGTAACTCCACGAATTGAATATACGTAAGGTTTAAAATGAAATTTAAAAAATGAAAAAGCTTTTCTGGAGCTTTCAGTTTAGCCTTAAAATGAAAGCTAAAGGAATAAATTTACTATAGCCGGTAAGCAAAATAAATTGGTGTCTTCCAGACAGCAATTATATTGATTGGAATAAAGTTGCTTTTTTTTTCAGTAAAGTCAATTACGTCAGCCACTTTTTAGACATTTGTAAACAAAACTTAATTTTCCGTTTTAAAAATCTTACAAAAATAAAATATATATTTCTGAAACGTTATTTGAGGAAAATTAGCAAATTTAAAGATAATCTGATTTGAAACAAATATTACTTACTTATAGCATAAAATGTTATATGCAAGCATTTCCTAACTACGAAGTTTTGTTTTTCTGGCGTGTAATCGATTTATTGACGAGGGACTGACTGCCAGGCGTGTTTATATTAGGTTGGTGTAAAAATAATGTCGTTCAACTTCAAAAGAAAAACGACATTATTTTTGCACCAACCTAATAGTTAAGTATGGGTAGCAGACTATAAATTTCATTAGGGTTTTGTTTTTTTGTTTTTCCCGTAGACAACCGTTAGAACACGTGATCATTTAAGAATAGATATATTTTAATTTTTTTTAATTTTCTCTCTCTCTCTCTCTCTCTCTCTCTATATATATATATATATATATATATATATATATATATATATATCGGCTCCCGAATTAAGGTCGAGCACTCTAAACCTTTATTTATTTTTAAAAACAACTTCTTTAAAAATATGGAAAATGTTAATTTCGGGATTTCTCTGAAAAACATTCCACATACAAACAAAATGTCTATGTCGAATCCGTTATTTTTAAAAATTTTATTGCTTTTCTAGTTTTGTTTGTGTTTTGCTTGTTACAGTTTCTTAAGATTATTTGACACAGTCATTTCTAATAATAGATAGAAATGACACAGGACTCTACAGGGACGACGGTTTCATAATCTTAAGAAACTTTAAGAAAAAACACATAGCTCTCCGTACAGGATGACTCTTGGGATGCGGCCGCCACCAATGGTGCGTATGTGCACCAGCCATCTGAGACGTCTTTGGCAGAGCAGCGTGAATAGGGTGGGGATGCCGTCACGTTGGAGGACCTCTATATATATATATATATATATATATATATATATATATACACAGACACATACATGCACACACATACATATATGTTGTGAGGAATTCAACAAATTTTAAAATTGACAAAATTAGAAAATTAATATATAGATAGCTTAAAAACTGAAACCTAAAAGTTACTATTAATACATATATAAAAAAAGTAAACTTCCTCGTTGTGACATTAGACTTAGTAAATAATATATACCAACCATATAAAAAAATAAAATCTTTTACATATCCACCCAAACTCCAATCATACCCCATCTATTATTATAAAACACGTACCCTCATCCATAGAATATAGAATTAGTAGTAACTCTGCAAATGAAGATGTATTTAATAAACACTGCAGTTTTTATAATAATGCTTTAAAAAATAGTGGATATAAATTCCCTGATATTTAATATGTAAAGGATAATATCTACAAATGGATAAAAAATAGAAAGCGAAAAATCATTTGGTACACACCTCCGTTTAACCAAAACTCTTTCAAATTAAGATGGTACCAGCATGTTTCTTTCTTTAACAACAACATGTACCGTAGCTGAACATCCCTATCTAAATATTTTTAGTATTTAAAAGAAATCAATAAAATAAAATGGAAAATATTAAAAAAAACGAGAATATGTAAGTCCATAAATGACCCATGTCCTTTGTGTCTACATGAAAAGCTATACATTATTACGTTTCTTAAAAATAATGATCTATTACATCAGCGAAATAAGCTTATAGTCATATTGTCAATATTATATTCATATTATTATCAATATTATAGTCATATTGAAAGTCATATTGTCAATATTATATTTATATTATTAACAATATTAGTCATATTGAAATAAGCTTATAGTCATATTGTAAACTGTTCCCCTTAAAATTTAGTTAGTGTATTTTCACAATAGTTTATCTATACGATTATACATCATTTTATTATATTTTATGGTACATGTAAAATTAATTTAATTCTTTGATTTTTAATTTTAAATTACTTGGTATTAAGAAAACACAATGAATAAAATATGAATTGTATTTTGGTTCAAAAATATATAAAAATGTTTTGATCATATCAAAGGTCCTTTTAAGATAGTTCTAAAATATATGTTAATTTAAAAATAAAAAATAACCCATTGTCAGAGATATACATATTACTAAAAATATTTATTCATAACTTAGATGTATACTTTTTGCCGGAAGTAAGGTGTCGAACCGTTAATATGACAGTTCCCCGAGACATGTATGAATTCCACGCATCTCCCAACATCTATTTTTAGCGTTGATTTTCCTTCTAAAAAGAGACACACTCATAACATCTAAAAATCTGGATTCCCCTCCCCTCCATATTAACTCTTTAATAAGCAAACATATTGTTTTCTATTTTCAAATATAAATCCTTTTCACCAAAGTTACCGAACATTGCCTGATGACGAGATAAAAACATTAAATCTTGAAGCAGAAATTTCGGTGTCGCAATGTAAAATATTTTTAATAAAAATATCATTAAAAACACATTATGCTCTACATTGTATTGAGCACTTTTAAAAAAAAATAAATGCCAGAGAACTGTGGATTCTAAATCTGTTTCTTTCTCTTCATTTGGACATTTCTTCCTAAATTTCCCTTGTTACATTTAGTTGCGTGTTATACAACGAAGTGTAATATATGATAGAAAATTATGTAATTATCATCACCTTTATTATCATTATAATTATTTTCTTTCTTTACAATATTATTAAACATTGTTTATTTTAAGCATACGATCAATATTAATCCATTGTCGTCTTTTAATCCTATCTAATCCGTAAATAAGTAATTGTAAATTTGTACTCTGTATGTCATATTAATGCTACTTTCATCTTAATGCCGCTGTCATAACGCATTTCCATAGAGCTCGTCCTCTCGTACATTTTCTCCGTTCAATAAGGAAGGTCAGAATAAAGAAAATGAAAATTATAAACCAAATATTCTTTGGTCGCTACTCATGAAAAATGTCGCTCCCACAATTTGGTCTGTGGGAACTCAAAGTCGTTTCATATTTGCACAAATGAAAAGAAAAAAAAAAGTTGTTGCCATTGAAAGCTGTCACCAGATGGCGTGCTGCTCTGCTATGTACCCTTGCTGAGGTGACCAGTGCCAACTTAAGACTGCCAGTCAACATTTTATTCATTATATTTCCTTTTTTTTTTCTTTTTTTTTTTTTTTTTTAAAGTCAGAACAAATAAAAGTAAGGCTCAGAATGTTCTTTCGACCGCTTATCGTTCGTTTTGTCCTTTTGTTGTTGACCAAAGGGCCTTAGGAAAATTCTAAAGTTAAGTCTGACAGCAAGTTACACGTTGCTGCTGGCCAACGCTGTACAAGTGACCAATGGAAATATAACGCGCGTCTGACGCAAGTATAAACGCGCTACAAATGACTTAACACCAGGATTGGCGAACAAAATCTTAATCTTATAAAATACGCAAATGACAAACTGAGAAATAAAACTGAAAGGAACTCTTAGATTCATTGTGGGAAGTTTTCCTCTGTTGTGTGTGTGTTCGACAGTGTAAGTGACAGAAAGAAAATAACCCAAACATTAACTCTTCAACAGCTTTTATTTCAGATTGAAAAGAGAATGCAAAATATTATTTTGCTGGGGGGAAATGGGGTTCCCCAATTAACAAATTTCTTGAATATAACAGTCGTTTGTGTTAAGATTTCTCCGCTAGTTCTCACGGGAAGAACAATAAATCCGAGTATGAAACTGCTAGCACTCTGCATGCGTCATTTGCACCGAGTGTTGTGTGTAGCTTTCCTTTGGTGGGTGTTTCGAAGGGAGATTTCTCTGTCGGTTCCCGCTGGGGGAACGAGAACTCTGACGTCTTCTGCAGCGAGTGCTGTGTGTAGCTCGTCGAGTTCGGCTTCAAGGTAAAGACCGCTGAAAGTGAAAAAATGGGAAAGAGCGGTCGTTGAAAAGAAACATTAAAAAGAAGCCGAATAGGGCTCGGCCAAGGCTTTTATGGTCTCTAGGACTTCCGGCCTGACCTCTGCTGATTATTTTCGTGCCGCTGAATGGAGCCCTCATAATGCCACAATAGTCAACAAGTGAGCTTTTTTTTATATATATATATAACATCAGGAAAGACAATTAAGAAAGAAGAAAGCATCAATTGTAAGACAGAAGCTGGGAGATGTCAAAATGAAGCAGATACAAAAATTCAACCATCTGGGTAGTACAGTAACAGACGACAGAAAATGTGACCGAATTATGAAGACGCTTAGGATTAGCGAAAGATGTCTTTTAGAAACTAAATAAAGTATTAAGATCTAGGAAAATGTCCTTAGAAACAAAAAAAAAGAGTGCTTCAATGATAGATATTACCTAATCTCCTATATGGCTGTAAATACCATAGACAAAACACCTGAGCAACGAAAGAAGCTAAGGAAAATAGGAGATAATCGGAAGCTGATATTTACAGAAAGAAAGAAATATCTTATTTATTTCTGCGATACATAACAATTGGGACGAGATATAAAGACTTTATCGTTGACGGGACATGAAAGGCAAACGAAGAAGTAAAGGATAACAGTGAAGTTAATAAAGTTTGTGCAAATGGTTGACAAAAGAGGGACAAAGAGATGTGAAAAGTGTCAAAATTTACTTAAATAAAAGCAATAAAAGACCGGAAGTTAGGGACGTAACAGAGAGGTATGCTTTGAGAAATTTGTCAAGCACCGAGTTAAAGCAGTTATCATTAACATATATACTGTATTTTATCTTTTATACGGGTACAATCATGAAGACAATTTGCTATATTCACAAATGACCTGTAAAATGCTTGTTTACCATTACTATGATACATTAAACCAACACAAAACCGTCACCTTTGAATATCTAGTAATAATCAGATTACACTCACACCTCTCATATTATGACTATGTGAAGCACCCACTGACGATTTTCCCATCTGCGATTGTTTAGATCAATTCTTCGAAAAAATAAAAATTAGAAACAAAACGAATCAGAAATTGGTTTATGCCATTTGGAATTTGTTTTGGAAATGATTCTTAATATCTTTGGCGATAAAGAAATGCGAGAAAAGACATTTTTCGTCTTATTCTTAGAATTACATAACTTTTTCTCTTTTATATTTCGAATCAGCGGATGATTCTTCGATTAAGGCTTGAAAATATTAAAATAGAAATCTTAAATTATAAAATTCATCTCAAAATTAAGTAAATGATTCAAATATCTTGATACAAACTTAATTTTGATATCTGATTAATTCTAATATTACTTACACACGTTTATATTAAATTTACCGCAATTGAATATTTCAATTTAATCAATGGGATATGAGAAAAATTTGAAATACTAAGAATGCAAGCCTAGAGAAAAAGGTTAAAAACAGCTGCTACTGTAGTGGAAACCTATGGTTAAGTCCAGTGATGTGCCTTCCATAGTATTTTAACCGAAGTTTACGGAGTACGTTATTTGAAGCCTGGACAATATAATTAAAGAGAAGAGAGTTCCATTTAAACGTCCAGTGCTGACGTTGTGTAGTTGCTGGTTAAGTTCAATGGCGAACCTACCGTAGTATTTTAACAGAAATGTACGGAATAGGTTTTTTTGAGTCTGGACGATATGCATGCAGCAATTTCCTAAACCGGGTAAGTTGGGTTGACAGGAAAACTGGAAGCAGGGACCTAGTGTAGCCGGAAGTTCAGGTCTATTAACGCCGATCAACCGGGTGAGTTAGATTGAGATAGAGATGCCGAAAGTAGGGACCAATGCGTAGCCGGAAGTTCAGGGCTGTTGTAAGCATGTCCGAGGTAGCAGGAAGTAATAAAGGCCAGGCATACCGGAAGATGAGAGTCCGTGGTAGCCGGAAGTAGTTTAGGTCAGGATTGCCGAAAGTAAGAATCTGAAATAGCCGGAATTAATAAGGCCAAGAATGGCATAGGTAGCCGGAAATAATATAGGCTATGAATGCTAGGAAGTAAGAATGGAGAGGAAAGCTCACCTAGCGTCCAGTTGGCAGAGCAAAAATAAATGGGCACGTAACTCAATACATAACCCGTCAATGTCCCCAGGTTACAAAGACTAGTGTGTCTCCTCCTCGTCTCCCCCAGTTCGGCGAGAAGTTGTCGGGATATATGATAAAGGAGTATAATGACATTAACTGGGCCTACCATTGCACTCAAAATCAAAAGGAAATAAATCCAAAGGTTCTACAAAGTACAAAAAGTATCAAAATGTTACCGTTCGTAATATTAAAACAACTAAAATGACATTAGGTTTATTATAAATCTAAATGAACTTGCTATTTTAAATTGAAGGGAGTAGGGCAACGCAATGAAGAAATGGTCAAGGTCATATAACGTTTGCCCTTGATCACGTGAACAGAGTAGCGAAGTATTATTTGTATATAATATATATACAGACTTTCAAAACAACTAAATCTTTACTAATTCATGAAAGTATTTATAAATGACTTAATAGATGATTAAAAAGTTGTTTGCCAAAAATTCTATATTTTAATTTCTATTTAGTCTGCGAAATTTATTAATTTTTCACCATGACGGATTTTAAGATCTTTTTATTCTAAACAAATCAGAATGTACTTTACATGAATTGTAAAACCAAACATGTTGTCTATCTATCAATCTAAAAGTATTGTCCAGAATACTTTAAGAAAATACGGTAATTAATTTTCCTTCAACAAGCAAGAAAATGTTATTTTCATCTGAAGTGGTCGTTCAAGTTTTCATTATACCAACTTGTAAATCCATCAATTTCATCAAATGTTTTCATTTTATATTCGTTTTGGATTTGACTAAACCGAAAAAAAAAACTTCGCTACAACTTTAATAAAATCTCGGGACATCGACCTGAAAAGTTTCGAACCGACAACCACCTCTACACTAAAAAAAGAACTCGCCTGTATCGTTACATTAATTTAAAATTATCTTTTTTAAATTTCAATTTCTACCCATTTGTGCATCATTAAATCACGAAAAACCAAAATATAACTAACAACAACAGGCATTTGTAGATAAAAACAAAAAAAATACTATACAGTACTCACTGCAAGAAAAAAATAAAAAATCTCGAAGCTACTATTATACAAAAACATCTTTCAAAGACTGTGTTTTAAAATATTTAATATCTTCATCGAAAATTGTAAAATATAATAAAAATTTTTTAAAAAATCTGAACTCCCCGGGTGTCGTAGACAGCTCACAAACACAACTGGCCGATGAGGAATTGACGAAACTCAGGAGTTGAATAAAATGATAGTATTATTTTAGGTCAGGAGAGTCTAAGATTGTCAGTAGTATCATGTAACCCAGTACTCCTTTCGGCATGCTAGGGTAATCGGCAATTAAACCAGTTTTCCTCACCACTATTCTCTGGCGAGGTAGGTGGCTAGATACCTAGCAGTATTTAAAAGCAAGTTCTGTCAAAGGGCGAATGAATCTTATTGAAGGGTCAACGGTCATCTAGTACAATGGTTCCATAGCTACGTTACGCAGCCAGTGTGTTGATAACACAACACCACTGGGCGAAGGATGTTCTAGGTTGAAGTCAACGGCTAATGGGAAGTGTCCCCCCCCCCCGATGGAATCAGCATTAACATGTCTGTGATCAATGCAAACCTTCAAGTCGGAGACTGGCTGTGATTTGACATGAAGATAGATGGGTTCCGCCAGGTTTACTTACCTAAGACATGTTAAGCATGAATAAATACGACTCGGGCTTACAACCTAGATATGTAAAGGGAACTGGTCAGGTGCTTATCTGCGCCGTGACCCTACGAACATATCTGGTCACTGGTCACATGATGTGTTACGCTTTTTGGCACACTCAACTTCAATAGACATAGTTAAGAACAAGTACGTGTATGCAACTTTAGAACCGGCCGAGGATTCAAAGTGTTACACTCTGACACTAGTGTCGATTCAAAACAAAAAAAAAAAAAAACTTATCCCGGAGAATAGAAAAAAATGGATGTCAAATGAAATCCACAGATAATGCAGACAATACTATGAAATGGCGTAAAGTATATAAGGCCAACCAAACCTTTCAGATGTAAGTAAAAGTAAGCTAAGGAGGAATGGCTAACTAGGTGATAGGCAGAGATCGAAAAACTGAACATTGAAAACGTATCTGGTCATAAAATAATGCCTTTTGACATGGTTGATAAAGTTTAAAACCTGACTGATCATTATGGCTAAAAGAAAAGATGGAATGAATACAACAGAGAACTTTTCCATGACAACAGAAGAGAGAGAAACACGCAATACATAAAAGGATACAGGGAACTAAAATCGGAAGCAAAGAAAAGGAATGACAAAGATGAAGAACAAAGCAGAATCAGATGAAGTTGTCAGATGTTGTTAGCAGACTTAGATGACGTTCGGATTAATAAAAACTCAATCGTGTCGAAATAACGTAAGATCTAAGGTAGATCAAGTTTCATTGCGCTTTCAAAGAAAACAGGTAGGAATGAATGCACATTTCATCGAAATAAATAACCAAAGAAATAAATGGACCTCTTATCAGACAGACGAGAAATAAAAGAACGGTCTTTCTTCAAGACAATGGGACAAACCTTACTACTGTCATGGTTAGAATGATAAAACAAAAAATCAGAAATTTAGAAAGACATATACCTGTGTTTCAAAGGTACTCGATAAAGTACAGCACAATGAATTAATTGAAATTTTTTAAAAAGCTTGAACTACACGGAAAGGATATATGAATAAAATATGCTATCCAGATTAGAAGCAAACCCCTTGTAGGCAAATAGAAAGCAAATTAAGAAAAAATGTCTGTTAACGATGTTTTTTCTCACCAGATTTAAATACTCCCTACGTCAAGAGGATTTTAAGCGAATTAAAAAACCTACGAAGATTAGGCATTATGTTGATAGGCGATTCAGACGGACTGTTGAAAGAAATATTACACAACATTATCAATAAAATCAAGGAAGAAGGATAAAACATTTATTTTAAGAAGACTGGATGCATGGTAGTGAAACTACTAGAATAGAACATCTAATTATTTCAACAGCAAAACGATAAGCCCTAACCGCCCATCTTGTAGCAAAGCTTAAATTCATGCGATCGATCTACCAAGGTCAAGCTATTCATTTGAACAACAGTCATGAATATATTTGATGAAATAATAAAATTGGTATCTAATTGAAGTAACGGTCTTTAAAATTACAATGACTGATTGATAAATAAGCTTTCAAATAATATAAAACAAATTCTACATCAGACAGAATAACTGGTATAATGCCTCTTCCAAATTTCAAGCTTTCAAGTTTATTTTTAATCTAATCACCATTTCTCTCCTTTAATCATTCATAGAGAATCATTTTGCCTTCCATCTCGTGCTAATCTCCATTGCGCCTTCTTAGTCTTACGTTTTAAACTAAAATACAGTGATTATATTAAATCAATTTCTAAGTTTACTGCTACGAAAACAAATGTACTTCAAATGGATACCAATTTCATTATTCTATCCGGTCTAAAACTTCCTTTTCACGACTGGAATTTCTATCCGGTCTAAAACTGGATTGACGATTGTACTTCAATCAATTCTTGTAATTTTGACGATAAATAAATTTACTTCATTTTAATACTATTTTCATTATTCTATCTGTCCTAAAACTTGTTGGAGCGAATTTGTCATAATTAAAACCCTTCAGATGCGACATATGTTAGATTTTCAAAATATGCAAATTAGTTACTTCACTTAAATTATTATTATTATTATTATTATTATTATTATTATTATTATTATTAACAACTGCAATCACCACCACCACCACCACTAACTTTTTGGCCCTTGTACAAACCAAACCTGTGTTTAACTTTCTATTTGACGATAAAATTTGCTTTAAAACAATAGATCCCATTGAAGCTTGTACAATTTTCCCTGATATGAAACCCATTTCTTTGGTGTACATATAGGCGTATGTATTTCTTAGTAATTAGTGTGTGGAATCGAACATTAAAGCTCTCTATTTCTCAGTCCCAATCTTCTTACCACTAAATACAGCTAAAATTTTTGCTCGTCTTACACCAGTGGGTGGTTTCCAATATTCATCTATTATTTCTTGTAGGAAAATAACCTCCCATATCTTAATTTACCATGTCCGATCGGATTGTTGCTTCTGATTGGCTCCTTCTACTTCTTCCCACGCGCCATCTTGATTTTTTCTTTCAATTATTTTGTCTTCCTACAAGGTTCTCTTAATCTTTTCTTTGGCCGCTATTGGTTGCTCTTCATCGAGAAGGAGGAGATTCGTTCTTTCTAATATGAGTGACAAACGAATAGGTGGTATTACAACGAGAAGGATGAAAGTTTTAGTCAGCGTTCTAAATGAAGATGCGTGTTGGTAAATACAGGGATCAATATCTAAACCTATAAAGAGTTGCGCAATCGTTGAGGGCGAAACTTGTAAGCAATATAGAGTATCGATCTACATCAAGCTTTTTCACTAATGTGGCCCTGTGCCACACTGTCTATATACGATGCCTGTCGCTGAGCAATGTTTAACAAGCTAATTTTACAGACTATTTCTAGTAGATCTTTGAATGCTCTAATATTGTAGACTAAGTTCAACTTAAATATTTAACCCTTTGAAGCCTAATGGATTATGAATGTATTAAGAAAATAACTGTTAATAATACCAGTTGTTAATTTCTGTAAATATCCGAAGTTGATAGTTAATATTTACACTATTACAATACGAACTGTTGTCCTCATCAGATCAAGACGTTTCGACATTCTTCAGGTGATATAAGCTGGAATTTCGAACCGAACCGTTTATTTCGTCCAACGAGGTAGATTATTTTAGTTCCATGTGCCATATATTTTCTGGATATTTCAGTTTTCTGTTATCTCCCTTTAGTAACTCAACTCTCCAAGTTTTTGTTTACCTCTACTGGAGCCAAATATTGAACAAGCTGTACAAATAGTTGAAACAAAACATTGAAATAAAGTTCATATTCATAATCTATGATTTTATTTCATAACATTCAAATGTATACCCTTTAAATGACGTGATATTTTCGTTTAGTCCAGGTGTGACGTTACTTAAAAAGGTTGAGAAACACTGGTTTAAACCATATGAAGACAAACCTCTCATCTCCGGACCCCCCCATCAACGGACTTCGTGTGCAACGAACAATATCTACAGATAAAATAAAAAAAAACAAACGACTTTCGATTGTAAACAAAGACGGAAAGTACGATACATTAGCGCGTGCATGAGAAAGTAGCTGTGAGAAATATATTACTTTTGTTTATTTTGATTAATATATCTATATTAAGTATCTATTTATTTATGCCATATATACATTTTTTTATGATCATAACTACTGGTAGTTACTATAGTGGTTTTATAACTCAAAAATAATCCCTTCCCATCTACGGACAATCGGTTTTAACGGCTCCCCCTATTAGTCTGTTCATGAGAGGTTTGTCTGTATATATTAGGTTGGTGCAAAAATAATGACGTAATAATGTCGTTTTTGACTTTAAAAAATACGTCAAAAAATGACATTGTTACGTCATTATTTTTGCACCAACCTAATATATATATATATATATATATATATATATATATATATATATATATATATATATATATATATATATCGTTTTCATTATACAGTTAATGCGTGGTTGTACGTGGTGAATTCATTTATTTTGAGATTGTTGCAATTTTCTGATGAATTTTGTCAGTGGATTCACGGTTAATTTAAACGATCTTAGACATAAATATGTTGGCTTCCCTTCAAATTTAATGTTTTGAACTATTCGCATCTTTTTTCTTTAATTAGTGGTTTTGGTTGAATCATTCTTCAGCCTTCCTCATATGAACTTTAGCCTGTTGTAAAAGTTGCTTTTCTCCTATCATCTGCGATAATCGAAGTAAATATTAACAGGAAATCTGCTGTAGATCTGGTAGTTGTTGATTGAAAACAACATGACCTGATAAAAAAAAAAAAAAAAAAAGAACGTCATTCAAGAAAATCAGAATTTCTTAGGAGTTTTTATTACAGAATTCGTCGTTAGGTGCTGAACAACGAAAATAACGAAAAACGTTATTAACTTTTTTTGGAGATGAACGTATTAAAAAAAGACTATGACAAATGTATGGGTGCGCGCACACACGCAAACACGTACACTGTTTAATAAATAAAAATGGAACATCTATTTCTAATACGTAGTATCCACTTTATCAGCAAGGTTTGAAGCAATAAAATGTCAGATTAAAAAAAATCCATTAATTCTTTAGTGAAGGTTAAAAAAACAGCGGCTCTTCAAGTATGAATTGAGTTCTCTGAGTCGCTGGGGTATTTCGTATAGAGAAAAACGTTAAAATTCCCTTCCCTTCTACCGTCCGACGATGGCATAGTGGTAAGATATCTGACTGATGTCAAATCAGTCGAGTTTAGATACTGGCTTGATACTGAGAAGCTGTGCTACAGCGAAACCATGTCAGTTTTTTTTTTAATATTTTTCCACCGATTATATATATATATATATATATATATATATATATATATATATATATATATATATATAAAACTTGGCATTAAAAGTTAAAAGAGGATATTCACTCATTCACTGTTACTTATGATTTGTCTACCAGACCCGTTATATATATATATATATATATATAGAGAGAGAGAGAGAGGGGGGGGAGAGAGAGAGTGAGAGAGAGAGTGGGAGAGAGAGAGAGGATTAATACAAATATAATCTTTGTCACTTGATGTTACCTTCAGCATCCCGACTCTAGTATTTCAGAGACCCTCTAGCAAGTAGGAATGCTGAAGGTGACATCAACCAGCAAAGTTTTATATTTGTATTAATCCTATTAATGCTCTGATATCACCTGGCTTATAGTTATTTAATTGTTTATAGGCGAATCTTCACTTAGAAACATTGTAAAGAAATACACACCTCCAGTCAACAAAAACAAGAAAATTATCTACTATAAAAATTTAAAACTGCTAATCTCATTGTCAAATATAATAAATCACTTGCAAGATCCAAATTACAGAGAACCAATATTATTTACAACTTTACATGTCCATTAAGGAATTATGTTTCTGACCAATCCTAATTGTGTAAATAATTATATTGGATATGCTACAGCAAGAAGACTCACGTTGCATCTCTCTGACCATAGCTCAATTAGGTCTCATTAAAATACACATGGAACCCTACGAAATTGTATTCTCAACATGTTCATTGATAATACAAATATAAGAGCCTCACGCATATGAAAAAAAGGCTAAAATAATAGAAATATTATTAATAATAAAAAGAAAAAGCCAACATTCAGTAATAAAAGTATGAACACGTCCACAATGTGCTGACCGTGTTTGGAACATAAAACATTCCTATAACGCTAGATACATACATAAAACAATCCATATATTAAATTAAAACTAAAATAAAATTCATCCTAGATAACGGCTAAATGTATGGCCGAAAGCGCTTGGATATATAAACATTCGGGCAAGTTTTAAATAATTTATGTTTTGAAAAGAAAAAAAATATGGGAACACATGAGAAATTATATATAAAAAAAAATTAACCACATCAAATTGTCAGTCGCTTTTAACGTAACTTGCATAAAAGATGGATTGTTGCTCCAACAGGCAATTATATATATATATATAAATTCCCAAGAGGATAGAATCCAGGTAGAACTCAATGTCCAGGACAGAGTAAGAATAGTGCTTGAGCCTTTTATATTTTATATATATATATATATATATATTACGAAATGGACAAAGTCCGACAATTTATTTATTAAAGACATTTTTATGTTTAACGTTCTTTTTATAGATACAAGTATTTAAGTAAATGCTCTGTTTATAATAAACAGTATTAAATAACATTTACCGGCCTGAATGTCCGAGAAATTTTCATAGAAAATATTTGTCCTTGGACAGGATTCGAACCTGCATCCTATACGGAACCGTCATTTACGCTGACGTGCCTAACCTCTCGGCCGCCAAGGATCGTTCGGTAGGCAAGGTTTATAAGCAGTAAATTCGACCTTGCCTACCGAACGATCCTTGGTGGCCGAGCGGTCAAGGCACGTTAGCGGAAATGACGGTTCCGTATAGGATGCAGGTTCGAATCCTGTCCAAGGACGAATATTTTCTATGAGAATTTTATTATAAACAGAGCATTAACTTAAATACTTGTATCTATAAAAAGAACATAAAAATGTCTTTAATATATAATATATATAATATAAATAATATATAAATATATATATATAGAGAGAGAGAGAAAGAGATGGCCTGAAGATTGCGTTCAAGCAAATATATATATATATAGTGTAACACCAAAATTGTGCAGTTGTTAAATTAACGTTTGAACCATTATATCTTAGAAATGACTAAAGATACTTTATTGGAATTCTCCAAGGTTTCCATAACACCACTGAAATCTACTTTGAGCAACAAGAATGTATAATTAAGCTTAAGAGAAGAATTGGGATGAAATCGATCATAAACGAAAATGACCT
>OZ010614.1:56315990-56610990 GCA_963932145.1 Acanthosepion lycidas | reverse complement strand
CTCTTCTCTCGCCGGTGTGCGCGCTCTGCGTGACATTGCATTTATGTGTATTCATGACGTGTACGGGCACATCTGTTTGTATAAATGTACGTGTTGGTATATGCATATCAATTTATTCACGTATACGTACGTTGTGTGCTTGTGTGTGGAGATATTTCATAATATTTTAGCTTCGTCAGACACAAGGCCACGCTACATTGAGGATCCTATTCGCAACAATTGTGTGCTGAACGATTGTCAGTAAACTTGTTTCGCCGTTTTATGATACAAAGAGTTCGATTCTCACTAGAAACTGTTCCAGACAGATTATAAACTAAGTTTAGTAAATCGCAAAGCTCTACAAGAACTCTTTGTGAGCATAGGAAAGTGTGTCCCGAACAAAAAATAAAGTTGTTTCGAGCCATGAATGACAAAGAAGAGAAGTGGCGCGCGATTGTTGTCAGGTGCTGATGTAGTAGAAAGGGGGCTGAGCCAAGCTTTTGCCGCCTAGTAAATAAAACACACGCGCACACGCACACGCACACGCACACGCACACGCACACACACTACAACAACAACAACAAGAATGTAGGAAGATAAATTGAAAAGAAGTTTGTTGCTTGCTTTTTTAAAGAAGCGATGATAAAAATCCAGGGGGAAAGGAGAAAGAAAAAGAAAAGAAAAAAGATAATACTTAGGTACGAGAAAGAAAGAAAGAAAGAAAGAAAGAAAGAAAGAAAGAAAGAAAGAAAGAAAGAAAAGTCTGGCAAATATTAACAAAGAGTAATGGAAATAGAAAGAAAGAAAGAAAGAAAGAAAGAAAGAAAGAAAGAAAGAAAGAAAGAAAGAGAAAAGGAGAAAAAATAGATAAGGTTAAAATTAATAAAGAAGGGAATAGTATGAAAGAAAGAAGAAAAAACTTTTATTTAAACCGCGATGAAATTGTGTAACTGAACAGATGGAGAATAAACGAGAAGCATAAAAAAGAAAGAAACAAAATGCTGAAAGAGAGACAACGGAAAAGAAAAAGGGAGTAGAGAGAGAGAGAGAGATGTTTCATAAGGAAAAAAGAAGGAGGAAAGTTAAGAGAAATAGTTTAACAATAAAATGTGTGATATTTGCATAATAATACAGTTTGAGAGAATAAAGAAACAGATCAAAAGAGAAGAAGAAAAGAATGTAGAGAGAAATAAATAAATGCGTGAATGGAAGAGATAAAAAGCAGAAGATGAAAAGATTAGATAGAGAGTATGAAGTACTTTTAAGAAAATGAGAGACAATCACGCAACCGGAGAAAAAGGGACGCGAATAAAAGGGAGCGGGGGAGTTTCAGATAATCCACCTTCTTATGAATGAAGAGAGAGAGGAAGCGAGCGAGAGAGAGAGCGAACAGGCAGGCGGAGAGGAAGAGTGAGAGATAATATATGGGGAGGAGGGAAGTTAAATTGATTCCCTCCCAATAGCTAAAAAAAAAGTCACTAATGTGCGCATGCGTGGTTTTAGCATTGTCCATAAATGTTCCGATGTAAGGTAAAATTCGACAGACAAGTTTCAGATTGTCAAGCTTCCGTTGCCACAGATAATCCAGTCAAGTAATCAGTTCTTGCCTGCAATTGAATCGTCCACATAGAATCACAGAAAAATGGACTCACAACTACAGACCAAACAGTTCCTCACCCTCTTTTGTTTTTGCCTGTGTTTTGTGGCCATCGCAAAGGCAATGCCTGCTCCAAAAGATCCAAGTCAAGAGGAAATTCTAGCAAAGGTAAGTGAAACAACATTTTCTAATCCTCTTCTTTTTGGTAAGACACCTGCAGCAGGCATGACCGATCAAAGACTAAAATATTTTGGCGTGCTTTCTATTATCGAATATACATGGGAAACATTATCCGAAACATTTAGTTATTCCTAAAAATCAAAACGAACTGGATCAGGATCCCTGATTCACAGCAGTTGTCCATTGCATTGCAATATAACTTATTTTCAATGAAAATTTATTCTCTTTCTACCTTATAATGTTCTTTACTCTCTATACACTTGATGAAACGTGTAATTTAATTTTTATATATTTTTTCTAACAACAAATCACAAAACACCAGAAATCGTGATTGTTTATCCGAAAATCACAGAACGAATCTTCAAAGAGTTTGAAACAATTTAGGACAAACAAAATTCAATGATTTTGATTAAAGAAAGCTAAGTTTTGTTTGCTGGTTACAGTGAAAAAAAAAAACATTTTTTTTCGTTTTTTTGCATCAAAAATTTATATTGTTAACATAATTCATTGTTCTCTGAAAATATTTTGATTACGTAAACATTCATCTTACTTGAGAATTATTATTTCGACGCAACTGATACGCATTTATTGTTTTCGGGTGTGTTTTTTTTTTCAGTAGCTTTTCATTACAATTACTTGGAAAATTTCGAATAGTGTTTTAATCTGTAAAAAAAGAAAATATTTGTATAAAGCTATGAGACATCTTTATCGTAGATAAATGATTAGGTTAATGCAAATTTCTTTGAACATCATTGGACACACTGTCATTGAGCTGATTATCATATTATAGTTCGTTAGGTATTGGTAGGAGGGCATAATGAACGTACTAAACGTTCATTACGCCCTACCAATACCTAATAAATAATAGACTATGCCGTTTTGATAATGAGGAAAAACAGAAAAGATATATCAGATACCGTTTGGTTTCAGTGAAAGAAAGGAAGAAAAAAGAAAAAGAAGCTAGATAAGGCATAGACTTTCTGTATGTACGTCTGCTTCAATGAAATGGAAGAAGTTGTCAATTTCAAATATTTTCATTTGTACCCTCTTACTTCTCTAAATAATGACCTGCATTTACATTATGATTGTTATTGTAATATTTTTTAGATATTTCGGCTATTTCTACTTATTCACATAATTTTACACTCAACATAAAACTTCATTCAAAATTTGCTCACTTGTTTGGCTTGTGCTATAGTCTAAGATGAGCTTGTTAAATATCTATAATAATTACTAAGGACTTCGATTCTCTGTGGGGATACAATTATTGTAGCCCTATGTCAATGGTAAAATTCAATCCTCATTGTGTTAATCACGATTGTGTTACTCGTAAATATCATTTCTTATAAGCCTTGTTCCGTGAGTGTGTATATATATATATATATATATATATATATATATATATATATATATATATATATATATATATATATATAATTATTCATTTAAAAATTATAATATAAATATGTTATAAAATCACTACAAAAATAGACATTTTGTTTCAACACCTCTGGTGAGATGTTGAATGTAGAATAAAGGGTTTTAAAAGAATCTTTTAAAACCCTTTTGTCCTACATTTAACATCATCACTTGATAAGACACCAGAGGTGTTAAAACAAAATGGCTATTTTTGTAGTGATTTTATAACATATTTATATTATAATTTTTAAATAAATAATTATATTTGCTCTACTCTGTATTGAGCACTCTTTTAAGAATAGTATTTGTTGGTTATTGGAATTTATTCCGTACACACCAATCCTATACTTGTATATATATATATATATATATATATATATATATATATATATATAGTTTATGCAAACTTAGGTAATCCGTATGGATAGGCCCGAGGAGGATGATATATATATATATGATATATATATATATTAAAGAAAACCAAAAACGGCTGATGGAACCAACGGACAACTTTCCAAAAGCCAAAACTTTTATTCAGATATAGTCTCGAATAAAGATCAAAAAACTGAAAATAGAAAAAGATAAAAGGCCTAAAAGCAAAATTACCTACTCAGTAAAATACAATGCTCGAAGTTTAGATTACCTTGAGCGGACAAAAAAAATTGCTTAACAACATTAAATCCTATGGAAAAATGGCTCTTGTCGTAACCCGAGTATCACTCTCATTTGATCTTCAGACGGCTTGAACGAGTCGTTCAAATCGTCTGAAGATCGCGTGCTCGTGATATTCGGTTATGTTGAGAGATCTTTAGGACATGGCCTGGTATTTTCAAATATGAAACGGATATTTACATCTAGTGTTAATACCTCTGTTCACATTGTTAATATTTTTATAGACTCTGTCCCTGATAGTGAGCACTATAAAGGTATAGCCGAAAGCGCTCGGAAATATAAAACATTTGGACAGTTCTTACACACCCTTTGTCCAGAAAAGAAAGCTTTTGTCAGAACACAAGAAAAATTAAATAAAAAGTTTAACCGTAGTACCTTGTCTGTCGTTTTTAATGAAACATGCATATATATATATATATATATATATATATATATATATATATATATATATATATATAGAGAGAGAGAGAGAGAGAGAGAGAGAGAGAGATAGATAGATATGCCCTGAAATTGTAGCTCAATGTTGTAAACAGTGACAAAGTATTATAAAATGGATAAAATCCAGCAAATATTTTTAATATACTTTTTGTTTATATGTTGTTGTTTTTTGTTTTTTTTAATGGATACACTTATTTGAGTAAATGCCCTGTCCTTTAATTAAACAGCATTAATTACATTTACTGGTATCAATATTCGAGAAATTTCATAGAAAATATGCGTCCTGTTTTTTAATGGAAAGCGTTATCGTGGCGACAGCTCGAAATAATTCTGTTTTTTTTCTTTATCAAATCATTAACGTTTTTAAATTCCATAATTTCTGGAATTTCCTCCAAACATCGATTGCAACTTCTTCCAAAATGTCTACTAAACTTTTTTTGTTTTTATTATACCATATTATTCTATTAATGAAGTTTCGCTTTTATTTTCAACTAAAAAAAAGAAACAACTCTGTAAATGGGGAAATAAAACAAAAAATTTACATTTTATTTGTATTAAAATGCTATTTTAAAGAAATTTAAAGTACCGCACGCAGTACATAAGTAAATAAGAATATATATATATATATATATATATATATATATATATATATATATATATATATATATATATATATATTGCTCCATATGTGGCCTCCTTTGTAAATCACTAGCGGGTCTTAAATGCCACTTAAGATTATCGAACAAATTTTCATAACTGAATCAATAAGCTGTCAGATCCTCATACGTCGAAACCAACGGGAGAGTCCATTATATATACATACATATATATATATATATATATATATATATATATATATATATATATATATATATGACAAAATGATCTAAATCGTGAGTAAATCTACATTTTGATATTTATACTTGGCTTCGACTTGAGATTCTCTCTTTACATAAATTCTGGCTTTCGTTCGATGTTAAATTATATTTACAAATCTTAATTAACACAAACTTAATTATTAATATGCTACTATGTGTGACTGATCTAGAATACAAAATTTCAAGGATTTATCTCTGTTTATTCCACCCTATTTTCTTATAAATTTTCTTATAAATTCTGAAATTAGCAGTTAACAAAACTGGTGTCGTCACATTTGGGCAGAAATTTTCGTTAATCTTTAGTGCTTTACTTAAACAAAAATGATTCGGTAACCGATGTCCCAATTGGAATGGAAAGTGCATTGTTTTAGAAGCTATAGCACGAAGCAGAAAACGGTTCATAATTATTTTTCTCTATATACATTTTTATTTTATTTACAAAGAAATACTTTTTTGTATTTTCAAATTAATAAATTAGAAACAGATGACATTGTCATCAGTAATAATATTATATCAAGTCTAAAAAATTTTAATTATGGAGAAAATCTTTTCTCAACTTTTCGTCATTTGTAAAGCAGAGGTGCTTACAAATACAATCTTCTATATTGAAAATGTCTGAGGCACCTTAAATGAAGAATTACCCTGAATTCTTTTAGTAGCGTGATGAGCCATATCTCATGCAGCCCACTGATCGGAAAAGGTTATCTATGCCCGGTCCAATGGCTGGTCTTTGGCAGTTGGGAGTTAAATGGTGAAGGTGTGACATTTTTGAAGTTCAACGGTGCAATCTTTCTTTTATTTTCTTTCAATTAAGTTTATTCATTTCGATCGATATTTAAATCAATTTTAAACAATGACCACATTTTCCAATCCCTTCAGTATTGATAGTGCGTGTCTTTGCATCCAATCCCTTGACATTTTTCCCTATTTACTTTTCTCTCGCTTCCGCTCCCATCGTACCCGGTCAAAATCCTCACAAATGTAAATCCACACACACCGGGACCTCATTCGCCACTTGTCTGACTCGCTTAGAAATCACTTTCAATATGGCTGTAACAACGAATTCACATTTTTTTTTCTCTTGCTGATAAATAACAATGCTAAATCAAATATCAATAGATTCGATCAGCTAGCCTTCACTAATTTAATTCACATACATCTAATTCGCGTTGCAAAAAATTAATTGGATTGTGAAAAAAAAAATTAAAGATGGAAATTGGTCATTTAGGGATGAGGATTTCTCTCTCACTCTCTTTCTCTCTCTCTCTCTCTCACACACACTATATAGGTGTCTCTGTGTGTGTGAGTGAGAGAGAGTCTATATGTATGTACAAAAATATATATATATATATATATATATATATATATATGTGTGTGTGTGTGGATGTATATGTATATATATATATATATATGCGTGGATGTATATGTATATATATATATATATATATATATATATATATATATGTATGTACATGCAGGTATGTATGTATACATTCATATATATATATATATATATGAATGTATACATAATATATATATATATATATGAATGTATACATAATATATATATATATATATATGAATGTATACATAATATATATATATATATATATGAATGTATACATAATATATATATATATATATATATATATGAATGTATACATAATATATATATATATATGAATATATATATATATGAATGT
The DNA here is from genome assembly GCA_963932145.1 of Acanthosepion lycidas. Taxonomy (NCBI): domain Eukaryota; kingdom Metazoa; phylum Mollusca; class Cephalopoda; order Sepiida; family Sepiidae; genus Acanthosepion; species Acanthosepion lycidas. The sequence continues at coordinate 56,604,124 of OZ010614.1, read as the reverse complement.
ATACATAATATATATATATATATATATGAATGTATACATAATATATATATATATATATATATATATATGAATGTATACATAATATATATATATATATATATATATATGAATGTATACATAATATATATATATATATATATATATATATATATATGAATGTATACATAATATATATATATATATATATATATATATATATGAATGTATACATAATATATATATATATATATATATATATATATATATGAATGTATACATATATATATATATATATATATATATATATATATATATATATATATATATATATATATATATATATATATATATATATGAATGTCTACATAGCCAAATAAACAATAAAACTAGTCGGCTGTGTTTGTTCTATTTTTCACTTTTCTTTTTAATCCTGAAAAGTAAGAAGATGTCTAACCTTTTTTTTATTTCTATAATAAAAATTCTGTAACATGAAAATTATGAAATATCTTAAGTCTAGGTACAATTTAAATTTAATTGTTAAATTAAATTCATTCTGATTAAAAGTAAAATAAGAACCACACAAGAAAACATATCATACCATCATTCTTGTTTAAAAGGCACATCTACATCCGGGACAGAAAATAGAGAGTGCCTTTATCCAAAACATTTTGGATAAATTAACTCTGAATCTCCTTTATTTCAATACCAGATATTTAAAACTTTGGAAGGAGTTAGTGAACATCCTTCCAGGTTTTTCACGCTATGTTGGATTTATTTATGATTGCAATTGCAAAAAAATGTCGTTTCAATTTCACAATAAATTGCAACACTTAATATATAAAAGATTTGGTTGCTCCACAAACACTGATGTCATTCAGAACGTCCTAAATTTGTCTTATCAGTTGTCTTCAGTTGAACGAGCAATACTTGGTCATGGATTGGGATTCTCTGTTCCACCATCTTGTATTAAACGTGAAGAAATTTTCTAAGAATTTGAAATTCTCCATGCTCAAATAGCGAAACTTCAACCTGTTTCTGATACCAATGTTAGGAACATTAAAGCTAGATTGAATGATCTTACAGTTATGCGAGTTTACCCATTTCCCATTCTGAATTTAAATGGAGGAGAGAACATTATTCTGTCATTAAATCCCTCCACTTCAATAAGTCTTTAATAATCATTAGACCTGACAAAGGTTCAGGAGTGGTTGTATTAAATTACTGTGATTACATTGATAAAGTGATTACGTTGATTTTGAATGACACATCAAAATTTTTCAAGTTAGGCCCTTGTTGGTAGCCATTATTCAACAGCTACCTTGAAAACTAAATTCTAAAAACAATTAGAGAAGTGAGTAAAAAGTGGTGTGTGTCCCCCCCCCTTAAGCCAGTGAGATTTGAGCCTTTACGTTCTATCCGTTCACGAAAACCCATAAGGAAGATATTCCATTAAGACCCATTCTTTCCATAGTGGGGTCAGTTCAACACAAGGTTACAAAATGGATTGCTACACTGTTACAACAATCTAATGTTACTAATAAATTCATGTTCCTACGATATTAGTAACCTTTTTACTAGTGTCATTATCTTGGATACTATTGATATCTGCACAGATTTTCTGTATCGTAGCCAGGTATCTGCTCCTGGCATTCGTGAGAATAGTTTTGTACACCGAATGAGATTTGCCTTTACTTCGGTTGAATTTAGTTTTATCGATGTAATATATAGGCAAATAGACGAGGTCTCAATGGGCCCAGTCATGAGATCGACCATGACGAATATTTTTGTAGGTTTCTATGAAAACCAATTGTTATCTGGTACCATAAAAGCGTTAGTCTACTACTGTTATGTAGACGATACATTTTATATATTCGGTGAGATGCCTTTTGCCCTAACAAGCGGAAAATTAATTTAACTGGGATCATAATAATTTGTTCAAAATCAAAATTAGATGAAGAAATAAAAAAGATCAGAAAAATCTAATAATGGCTGTCCTTTAGATGTTATTAGGTTAGTTATCAGTAAAAGAAAATATCTGATTTTTCTGAGACGAAACCTAGTATGGTTAATAAATGCCCAATTTATTTTCGTTTGCCTTGGCTAAGCACAGTAAGTGAGAAATTCACCAAACAAATTACCTTTGTATTGTTACTTCTCTTCTAGTGTGTGTGTGTGTTGTATTTTCTGTTTTGACATTTACCCGAAAGGATATTCTAACCCCACTATTAATAATGTTATTTTTATCATTTTAAGTGTAGTTGCAGTGCCGACTACACAGGTAGATCAATTCAACGTTTAGATACTAGAATACAATAGCATAAACCTGGAAAAGTCAGGAATGGAACATTCCAACTAAAGGATGTTCCTGAACAATACATATTGTGCCACTAACTTTAGCATTGACTCGTTTACCATATTGAGTCATACTGACTCTATATTGCAGATAAAGATGTTGAAAACAGTTTACGTTCGGTCCAGACAGCTTCCCCCCCCCCCACACACACACACACTGTTTACAGAAGGAATGTCTGTTAGGACTTATCGTGATTTCAATTTAAATTGTATTCCGCCTACATTATTATTACATATCGTTTTTATGTTTCATTGCAATATATAATCCGTCGATTCAGCTCTGTTGAGTGACGGCGAAACCGGTCGGCTGGCTTTGTTTCATTTTTCGATTTTCTTTTTAATCTTGAAACGTAAAATAAGTCTAACCTTTTTATTGCAACAATAAAATTCTGTACCCCGCAGAAAATTATGAAATATATGTATATGAATATATATATATATGTATATCCATCTATATATATGTGTGTGTGTGCGTGTGCATATATATATATATATATATATATATATATATATATATATATATATAATAAATGCGAATGTCAGTGTGTCACTGTGTAACACATCTTCAATTAAAGAGACACAACTCAATAAATTTCTATAGCTTATCCTCTCCTTCTATATAACAAATGCGAAATGTCTGTGTGGCAAACTTTTTTCTCTTTACTCCTAGAAGCTGTAGCCCAACACATCATATTATTTGCTCCGTGAGCAAATCCTGAAATTTTCGATTCCCAACTTTTCATGACTGCAATTGTTTTCGACTATTTTTGTACGTGATTTTTTTGCGACGAATTTTTTGTGCGATGACAATTTTTATAACTTAGAAATAAATTTGAGTATAATCGAAATTAATTGCGAAATCCAGTGAAAGTCACCCATGAAATAAAAAAAAAATGTGCTGAAAGTAAGGACCTACATACATTAAATTGTCTTTAGATTAACTGGCGACAGAAGAAACATCGTTGAACGTTTAAAAGGTAAGCTTCGATATTTATGCAATACTTAAACGAAGCGATCAATTTTGAGTTCTTCTGTAGTTTATTTTTGCCTATTGCATCTACTCCCCCTGCTTATTGTAATGAAGGTCCAATCAAGAGCCCTGCGCAGGAGGTAGCTTAAATGCTGCTCGATAGGGCGGCTTTTAAACTAGTATATAGCGTGTGTAACAATGAAATTGTCCAAATCATGTAACATCATGGGATAATGGCCCATCACAACAAAATGTTTAATATCTAAAAAAAACAAAAAAAAAAAAAACACTAAACTCATTGAGTTTCTTTTTTTCCAGGTTTTCAAATAAAACGTTTAGTCAACTTGACATCATTTGCGTAAGAATCACTAAAAAACACTTTGAGTTATTCAGCTAGAAAGAGAAAAAGTTAAAATCGCTTTGTGTCCGCCTCACTATGTCTTCCCAACTGAGCAATGGTGAAAGGAAAAAGATCATTCGGGCCTTTAATAATGGTACCAACATTCATAATCTGTATTCCATCTTAAAAATCCATTCAAGAACAATCAAAAGAACAGTGAATAAGTTTTAAAAAGAGGGAAGACTAGAGAGGAAAACGGGATCAGGAGGTCACAACAGGAAGAAGGATTATCATTTCACCTTAGAGATAAATACATTCTTAGTGCTCAAAGTAGAGTCCAATAGTGTTTTAAAACCTCGGAGTATTCCAGTAAGATATCTTTAATCATTTCTAAGATACAACAGTTCAAAGTTTAATCCAATGATTGGACACATTTGCTGTTATAACCGGTATATAGCTTTAATAATTTGGTGTTTATCCATGTCGATATATCATATCTAAACACCAAATTATTAAAGAATACAAAAAACTCGTAATATATATATATATATATATGTGTGTGTGTGTGTGTGTGTGTGTGTGTGTGTGTGTGTGTGTGTGCGTGTATGTGTGTATGTTTCTATATGAATGCATATATATGTTTGCATATGTATATCTATATATCTATGTATTTTTATATATATATATATGCATGTATATATATATATATGTATGTATGTATGTATGTATGTATATGCATGTATATAATGTATGCATATGCATGTGTGTATGTGTATATGTAAGGAACATATTTAAAATTACACTCAGTGCGATGCTGAAAATAACTTATCATAAGCGGTGTGCCAGAAAACCTACAAAACCCCTCTAGTCTCACCTGTTATATGAAAAAACTCATGGGCAGACTTTATAAAGCAGGTCCTACTCGGATCAACTTAGTTTGACGAGTCTGCAATAAGCATTGCACGTCACTTACTGGTTTCAATAGCCATTGTCGTTCTCCGGTCAACTAAAGAGATTCATCAAAACTTATCAGCGAGGCTCATACTCGTTAAACCTATTAAACCAGTTATATATATATATATATATATATATATATATATATATATCATAAAGATGTTACATACGAACAAACAAGTAGTCACGACAAAGATGCATTTTTGTTTCGATGCGAATGCACCTTGACAATTGAGAAACAAAGATGTTATAAATATGCTTCTTTTTTTTCATTAATCATTTTTTTTTAAAAAAAAAAGATATAAGGAGAACCACCATAAAAGGAAAGGAAACATATATATATATATATATATATATATATATATATATATATATATATATATATATATATATAGTTTTCATAAAAGGAAAAGAAAAAATCATAAAAATAAGAAAACAGGTATCTTCGTTTCTCATCTGTCGAGAAGCATTCGCATCGAAACAAAAATGCATCTTTGTCGTGAGTAATTGTTTGTCTGTTTGCAACATCTTTATAATAAATAGCTATTACTCTACTCTTGGTATTGAGCCCTCTTTTAAATTAATGCTATGAACGTTTGTATTTATATTATTTTTATTCTAGTTACATTTGAACACACACACACACACGTGTGTCTGTGTGTGTGTGTATGTATGTATGTATGTGTATACACTGAAGATATTTGGGTTTTAAATCCAAAAATGAATAGGAGTTCAGAATTTCAGCTTTTATCAAAGGGTTTTTTTTTATTTTTAACATATGTGTGAGTTTTTTTTATGTATGTGTCTGAAGTTATAGGAATGTTTTATGTTCCAAACACGGTCAGCACATTGTGGCTGTGTTCGTAATGTTATTGAGTATTGGCTTTTCTTTTTTATTATTTTTAATCTTTTTTTACATGTGGATCCTTATTATTCTATTTTCTACTGGTATGTTTCGCATGGAGTTTTGTAGGTTTTCTTGTATGTTTAAATGACGCAATTGAGCATATGGCTGGGTAGGCGTAACATGAGTCGACTAGACAGGCATGTAGTAGTAGTATGACCAATGTAATTTTTATGAGTTTGGTTTGATCAGGAACACAGTTCCTTAAGGTGTATTTGAACTAGTAAATAATGTTGGTTCTTTGTAGTTTTGATTTTGCGGATGTGTTAATTTTATAATAAAGTTAACTCCTTTAATATTTATGGGTGTAGAAAGACACTTTAGTTGTGCAAGCATGCAATAAGTTTTTGAGGATATTTGGTTTGATGGAGGGATTTGGAATTATTTCTATACACAGATTTAAGAATTATGTCGACGGAGGCGTGTGTGTGTGTGTGTGTGTGGAAAATAAGACGCTGATGTTGGAGTGAACGGACGTGTTTTTTCATTGCCCATAGAAAGTGATGTCGTATTTTAAATGGGAAGTTTTAATTATTTTAATTATTCATTTATTCATATATTTTTTATTTATTATATTGCAGTTTGTATTATATTATTATGCATTGATAAACTTCATTAAAATACATATTTGCTTATTTTTTAAGATACGTTGAGGTATAGATTGATTGTTTTATTTTTTAAGTGTTTTAGCAAGTTGACTTCATTAAGAATGTCTATTATCATTAAGAATTATCATATTAAGAACGTTTAATTCATTTTATTTCTTAGATTACTTATACATTGTCAGGAATAATTTTACTCTATGTAAATTATTGAAGCGTAACATTTCTCGTTTTTTATGATTCGAAATTGTAGAAAAAGCATTTCGAGTCGTCATATTTGCTTTGTTTTATCTTTGACTATTGGATCAGTATCGATCTTCCACTATTATTTACATTTCAAATACTTTTAACAACAACAATAAAATTGTCATATATTTGCTGATAATCTTATATTTTTATTATTTTCTTGTTTATTTTTTAGTTTCTATAGAAACAATAATAATAATAATAATAATAATAATAATAATAATAATAATAATATGCTAGTTTACTCCGACATCCAGTGTAAAATCTCTAAACTTCTGATAGGGCTAACACTTGGCGACAAGGTCGTAGACAAGGACCCAGACTAAGCGTGACCAACCCCCAAAGACCCCAACGGTCGAACAAGTGCGTGACGATTACAACAGATCTGAACGGTTGAATCAGTGGATGAAGAGGGTTATGCATGACGGTCAACCTACAGAAGGCGCCACTCGAAATTATAACCGAGTCAGTGTCAGACCGGACAGGATTCTGCATGTTTCATTCAATATGTGCTGCAGATGACAATTATAAAATCGTGTGTGTGGGTCAATTCCTGGCAAACTCACGCCATCGACATTTTCTTCTACTCTGATATTGTTTCACTTCCAACCAACTCTTGAAAAGCCAAACAGCGAGAGGGAGTGACAAACGGAACAGGTTTTAGTGAAATCAGAAGCTTCTAGTCCTTCGTACTAGACGCAATCGTCAGGCCACGAGAACTAGTGTGTATGTATATATATATATATATATATATATATATATATATATATATATATATATATATATATTGTGTGTATATACATATATATATATATATTTATTGTGTGTATATACATATATATATATATATATATATATATATATATATTTATTGTGTGTATATATATATATTTATTGTGTGTATATACATATATATATATATATATATATATTTATTGTGTGTATATACATATATATATATATATATTTATTGTGTGTATATACATATATATATATATATTGTATATATATATATATATATATATATATATATATATATATTTATTGTGTGTATATACATATATATATATATATATATATATATTTATTTATTGTGTGTATATACATACATATATATATATATATATATTTATTGTGTGTATATACATACATATATATATATATATATATATATATATATATTGTGTGTATATACATATATATATATATATATTTATTGTGTGTATATACATATATATATATATTGTATATATATATATATATATATATATTTATTGTGTGTATATACATATATATTGTATATATATATATATATATATTTATTGTGTGTATATACATATATATTGTATATATATATATATATATATATATGTGTGTGTGTGTGTAGTGTGTGTGTGTAAATATATCGAATGTAACAGTAAAATTGTTCAAATCGTGTAACAGCAAATTTGTCTAATTCTTAGATTAAGCTATGAAGATTAGATTAAGTTTAGAAAAGATTAAATATATCTTACATTTTATATTTTACATCTTATATTCTCCGACGTTTTTATAACACTATTGGGCTCTACTTTGAGCAATGAGAATGAACAATTACTCTCGAAGCTTAACAGAAGAATCGTGATGAAATCGATTATAAACGAAAATGACATGTTCATCATTAATTAATCATAGGTAAGGATCAGAAGCTCATGAAGGATTGAAATAAAGTTCATATTATACATATATATATATATATATATATATATATATATATATATATATATATATATATATATATATATATATATATATGAAAATTTCTCCGAATTAATCAGTAGAGAGACAATATTTATGAATAAAAATGACAATAGAAAAACTAGTAATTGCTGACGCGTTTCGTCCAATGTGGACTTTATCAAAGCAAAATACGAAAATGAAATTAAATGAACAAAGTAACTAATAAAAACAAAAACAGAATGTACCTAGCAACTGGAATGGAGAGAAACGCTATTTTCATATTTTTAACTGAAAAATATCGTCAGTAATTGTCACGTGTGGAGAATATTGTCATTATAACTGTGTTGATGTATTCAACCATTTTCTTTTGATTTTATGAATCTGTTGTGTATATTTGTTTGTAAGAACATTAATTTTGTTAAGAAAGGTGAAATAGGGAAAAAACCTGGGCGTAGATTAATATTTGGGTAGTTTACTATGGCGGCCCTCTCCAGAATTTTCCTTCTGAGCTAATGCACTAGTCATACATAGAAATAAATTCAACCATAATTTTGATTTTAAAAATGCTACACTCATAAAAAAAGAAAATAACTCACTCAGAAGGAAAATTCTGGAGAGGGCGATGTCTACGCGGTTTTGAAGAAGGTTGGCAGAGGCAAGTCGCCCAGTCTGGATGGTTTGCCCTATGAATTGTACTTGAGGCTGTCGCACATCTTTGTTCCAATTTTGACTGCAGTGTTCAACAACTGGTTTCGGTCCATCCCCAACCGGATCACCAGGGGTGTGATCACTCTGTTGAAAAAGGGCAAAGGTGGTGGGGGGAACCTAGATGATTACAGGCCCATAACTCTGCTAAAGAGTTAAAGATTATGGCCAAGATCCTGCAGGAGCGTTTGCAGTCAGTTGCCGAGTCTCTGTTGGGACCTGAGCAGACTTGTTCTGTGAGGGGCCGAACAATTCAGAGCAACCTGCATCTGATCCGCACGATCATAGAGGGTGTAAAAGACGACGAAGAAGCCGCGCTGATCAATTTGGATCAGTCCAAGGCATTTGATAGGGTCGACCATCGCTACCTTGCAGCTGTCCTGCAGGCTGCTGGATTCGCACCCAACTTCTGCCGCTGGATTAGCCTCCTGTATCGCTCCCCCAGTGCGGTGGTACAGGTGAACGGAAGGCTGTCGGACGCGTTCGTGCTGTCTAGGTCGGTTCGTCAGGGTTGTCCGCTGTCGCCTCTCCTTTATGCTTTGGCGTTGGAGCCTCTCCTTCGCCGGCTGAAGGACGAGACCGGCAGTCCGGCCCTACGTGGAATTGCCGTTCCTGGAGGGTCTCGAGCCAGGGTTTCCGCGTACGCCGATGACGTATCTGCTTTCGTGTCGTCCCGCAACGACATTGAGGTGGTACAGAAGGCGCTTGATCGGTACGAGAAGGTGACAGGGGCCAAAATAAACCGCGACAAGTCGTCCGGCTTGCGGTTAGGTGCCTGGAAGGGGGTCGCTCTTCCGGGCCGCTTCGGTTGGACAGACGGTCTTGTCCGCATTCTTGGAGTGTGGTTTGGGCCTGACCTCCAGCTGGAGAAGAATTGGTCTGAAGTACGAGCAAAGGTCGATTCCGCCGGTCAGACTTGGAATCGACGGAGGTTGTCCGTGAAGGGCAGGGCGGAGGTGTGTGCTACATACATTTTCCCCCTGATTCTTTATCGATTGTCCGTACTTCCTCTCTGTAAGACTCACAAGAAGGCGCTCGAGCAATCGCTATCCTCCATTTTATGGAGGGGACGCAGGAATCGGGTCGACAGACGAGTCTGCACTAAACGTCCGTGTCATGGGGGGCTGGGAATGCCGCACCTGCCGAGTCACATCCGTGCCTCTAGGTTGGCTTTCCTACACCGTGCATTGACTGGAGGAGATCCGATTCTGGAGGGGATTGTTAGGGACGCGTTCCCTGGCCTTACCATCAGTCCCCCCATCTCGCGGGTTGAGCGCGGTCGTAAACCCCGGGATCAATCGGTTTTCCTTCGCGAGTGTCGGTCGGCCTTGAGGGCCGTTCCCCGGTCCAGTGACCTTTCTCGGCCTAGGAAGGTCTTCTATCGTGAATTAGTGGAGAGGCCCGCGAAGGATCTCCTACGAGATACGCTCGGCTTGTCGGAGGAGGAGTATTGCTCCTACTGGTCTTGGGCGCCAGCGGCGGATTACCTCAGTAACCCTGAGTTTTCGCTTAGCTGGCGATTGGCTCGGAATCGGCTGCCTCTCAACGACAAGGCTTTCATATGGGGCTTGGCGGATTTGCCAGACTGTGAACGGTGTGGCCTTGGCTTAGAGGAAACGGCTGCGCACGCCTTCTACCATTGCCCCCAGGTCCGCCCCGCCCCTTATGGGACCATGTCGGCGAGCTGACGGCTCGTCTCGCTCCCGAACAGCTTGTGTCCATTGATCGCGCATACGCGTGTGACAATGTGTCGCCCCCGTATTCCGGGATGAAACGGATGGTGTTTCTGACGCTGATGGCCACGGCTCGAATGGTGATTTGGACGACGCGAAAGGAGGAAGTCTTGCGAGGCAATCGTCTTTCTCATTCGGATCTGATTCGATTCTTTGAGCATCAGCTCAAGATGAAGATTAGATCGGATAGAAAACGATTGCATTCGACAGTCTTTAGCGAAAGGTGGGTAAAAGAAGCGAGCTTGCTTCGTGTGAACGGGGCTAGCCTTGATTTTCTCTTCTAGGTCAACCTATTGCACATCGGGGTGGCTTCCTGTGGAACCCTCCCCTTGGTTAGGTTAGACAAGCTTCAGTGTACCTAGTTAATATGAGTAAGTGTTGTTCCTGGCCTGCATCCCGGCCGTTCTTTGGTTATGATCCAAATCGAGATTCCCATCCTCCCCAGTTCGCCCCATTTTCATCTCGACTGGGTCAGTTTTATATTTTCCCATTCCAGCCTAATATTTTATACTTTTTCCCACTCCCTTAGCGAGAGCGTCTCTTGATTTTGTCCCCTGGGCAGAATACAGCGGCCTCTCTGTTTTATGGGTTGGACGGTCCATACTAACATCAATTATGTTTAGTTTGTATTTGTGTTTATTTTAAGTTTATTATTGGGTTCATTTCCCTCCCCTCTCATTTTATCATTATTAGAATTGTATATATATATATATCATCATTAGAATTTTCATGGTATGGGGCGCGATTTTGGTAGGTCTCCCTTGAGAGCACGTGGTATTATGGTGGTTGAAGGATTGTTTGGTGATGGACGAGTTCTTTTGGTGAATGTATAAAATGTAATGTACGAATGGGTCGCGAATCTGATTAGCTAGGTATAAGATAGTTAGTGTTGACCAGCCTCTACCCCTCCCCTTTATTGGCCTTGTGCCACAATTTGTACTTTTTGTTCAAATAAATACCAGTCCACATTGGACGAAACGCGTCAGCAATTACCAGTTTTCCTATTGTCATTTTTATTCATATATATATATATATATATATTCCAGGATCATTTTTCAACTTATTCAAGATGTTCACCGCCCTTCTCTAACAATCTGTCCCCTGTAGTAAAACACGTTTTGCTTCACTTTCCCATATTTTCCGTACTATTTCATTTTCGATCTTTTTGTCATGAGGTGAAAATTCTTCTCTCACGTGCCAAACGTCTTACGGATTGAGTTGTATCTTTTGTAATTCATCTCTTTAGCTCTAAGTTAAAACGATGATCCCTTTTGCTGTTGTGATCTTCTGATCCAGTTTTCCTCTATACTGTTCTCACTTTTTTAAAACTTATTCACCATTCTCTTGAATGTTCTTGAATGAACTTTGAAGATGGAAGCCAGAGTATCAACGTTGGTACCATTACTAAATGCCTGAATGATCTTTTTCCTCTCACCATTGGGAAGATATGATGAGGCTGACACAAAATGATTTTAACCTGTTCTCTTTCTAGCTGAATAACTCAAAGGGTTTTTCTTATGACAAATGGTATGAAGATGGCTAAATGTCTTATCTAAAAACCTGTAAAAAAGAAACTCAATTAGTGTAGTGGTTTTCTTAGATATTAAACATTTTGTTGGATGGACGATTATGCTGTTACACGAGTTATATTAAGTATATATTGCGTGTATATATATTGATAGGCTGGGTTCTACAGACTTGGACGGCAACTGGTCTAGGAGAAGGACAACTTTGAATTCAAAACCTGCGGAGGGTCGTTTGAGGACTTTGTGGCATGTAGTGCACCTGGTCTCTGTATTCGGCCCTTCAAAAAGTGTGGATGGTTTGGCACAAAGTCATCACAACTATAATCAAATCTCATGTGCTGATGACCTTCATACGTCGAATACGACTGGAGAGTCGAATATATATATATATATATATATATATATATATATATATATATATATATATATATATTCTATATTCTCCCATGAAACTGTAAAATCCGATTAATGTTTCAATATGTTGCACACTTTATAAAATCTTTTGTTATGAAATACACTGCTTTTTCATGTGGCTATTTTGTTGATGGATAGCCTCTGTGACTAACTTGTATACGGAGAATGTACGAAATAAATGATTCCCTGTTTAAAATCAAGGGTTAATCTTTACATATTCAAATTTGGTGAATTAAATTTTGATTTTCACATGAATTGTTTCGAAACTGCCATCTATTTTGCCAGCCTCTTTTTCATTTCAGAGGTGGTTGTACAGAATGTTAGATCAAGAAGGACGAGCGACTTATCCTTTGAACCTGGCCGCCCTCCGAGAGCTGGAAAGCAACCTCCGGTTCGGAATGTCCAATGTCAAAAGAGGATCAGATGTACCAAGCAGAGCCAGTCGAGGTAAATTTTGTTCAATATAAAACCACAGATTTGCCTTTTTACCTTTCATTCTTTTTTGTTTTTTTGTTTTTTATTGACATTGGAAACAATTTTAAATGATGTACTTTTTCAAAAAATACCATTGTCTTTTAAAAAGAATCTCTAGATTGAATATACAGTTATTAATTTCAAAATGCCAGAAACTTCTGCACCCACTATATTTTCTTGATTATTTACTAAGATTTCAATTTGTTTTCAAGAAGGGGTTTGTTTGGTCAAAATTTAGAATTTTACTGATTCTTTAACACAAATATGCCTGAGCAGGTGGTTGTGTATGTAAACGAGCAGCCATCCTGAGGATGAGAAATCACATCGATTTACAATGTGCCTTTAAGTCGAAACAGCTCTGATAATAAGGACTCTTTTCAAATTTAGACACAATGAATTTTAATTTCCTTCCATAGAGACAGAGTGTGTAGCTGCAAGAGAGCAACACATTGCGCTTACTTAATTTTATTATTTTCCACTGAGATATGAAAAAGGGTTTCTTATATTGAACCAAATGTTATACCTTATACTATGAATGTTAGTTCACTGTATCGTGCTTAACAATTTCTTTCGGCAGAATCTATCTTGCACATTTATAAATCTACCATTCGTCCGTGAATATTGCTGAAGGATCTGTAATATCGGTCTTGATCTAACATGGCGTCTCGTCTTCAGTCACTTTCCCACGGCCGTAACATGGCTACCCCACCTCTCTGTCTTTTCTATAAATATTTTCATGGTAATTGTTCTAATGAGCTGTTCTCCTCGGTATCACGACTGCATGAATTTAAGCGCAATACTAGATTGAAATGATGAAACCTACTTGCCAGTGTTGAATAGATGTAACCGCACTTCTCACCTGTGGAACTCTATTCCAGTTTCTTGCTTTCCTGTCATCTTCAAAAATTCAAATGAAACATCAATCGCCATCTTCTGTCTTCCTTTAACCCTGTTCTTTTATTGTCCTTTCTCCACACTAGAATCTTCTCATTCTCTTTCACTCTCAGTAACCCATGACATCTTAATGGCATTTTCGCTTTGCTTGGTAAGATAAATAATTAAAAAAAATGCTTACAAACAAATGGAAAGTATTATGAAAAAAATGTTTGTAATATATATTGAATTGGTGCTAACATTTTATAAACTCTTTGTTTTTCGTATATTCTCCACAGGTGGTATGGGTCTATGTTTATGGAAGGTATGTCCTACTGCCCCCTGGATGAGATCGACCTAAAAAGCCAGCATCGGCACCAATGTCCTTCTTGCTATAACATACAGAAACACCATCACATGACCCACTTATTCAAGTGATTTATCTCCAATCCTCTTCGGAGAAGACTTATTTCTTCTCACTCCAAAACTTTATTTCATGGAGAATAAAACAAATTTTATATATATATATATATATATATATGAATTAATAATTTAAAAAAAATCGGCCGCCGACAGTAAATCAATTCTTGGACGCGATCGCAACAAAACCATATGGCATAAGAAAAAAAGAAAAAAAAAAAAAAAAAACGATGAAAACTTTGGAATGAGAAAATTCTTATTTCCGGTCATTGATATGAGAAAAAGAAAATTTGAAAACTTTGAGATTTGTATAAAATTTGAAAAATAATGTAACTTTTGCTCCATAAGATTCTATGAATAAAGATTTCTCTCTCAAAAAATAAATAAAAATAAATCCGACTTCATTTTTTAACATCTTAAATGAATTCGGCTTTTTTTTTCTTTTTTTTTTTTTTTAAAAAAAGGAACCATTTTCATGAATAGTTCATCAAAAGATATTTACTAAACTTAGCTTAGATCGGCACAAGACCAAAATAGTGGCGCACTCGGTAAGGCTCAAAATCATTGCAATAGCAAATTAAAATGCGAAATAAATTTGCTGTTCCTCTTTCTACCTTCTTTGCCTGATGTGGGGTACCCATTGAAGATCTGCAATGATTTGCAGATCTAGTCTGCTAACTACTTGTCTACAACAGGAACTTTATATACTTCGCAAATTAGTGTAATGACTTTGTTCCTCACTAAGTATCCCACTATTGTGGTTCTATGACAAAGAAAATAAATATTTTAGGAAATGAGTTACTAAACTGTTACGTGACAGCTGTCCTTCTGTATGACAGCGAATGCAAGACAATCTCTATAGATATAAAGAAGAGACTTGAAGCAACAGAAATGTGGTTCTACAGAAGGATGCTGAGGATACTATGGATCGAAGGACAAGGTTTTGGAGAAAATGGGACAAAAAGTAAACTTATACTTAATATCAGGAAGAGATAGTTGATGCTTCTAGGGCACATGATAAGGAAAGGGGTCTTAGAAGATCTGATATTCCCAGGGCAGATTGAAGACAAGAGAGACAGGAAAACAATGCATAATATACTTAGAAAGCTTAAGTAAATGGATGGCGAAACAGGGTTTAGAAGAAATAACAAAAAAAAAAATTATTAAGAGCTAGAAAAGCAGGATGTTGTGAAGAGCCATAATTGCCTACGCTCTGAGGGGACATGGCATATAAAGAAGACCATACTCAGCTAACTTTACAAATACCTACATACCCATAAGAAAGGGAAATTTTGATGCGCCAATTTGGCGAATGGAGAGAAAGCTATTTTCTTCAAAATAAACATTGTACCTGTTGTATAGTTTCGTTGTTGGAGGAATGGCCTCTGCTATTGTCTTGTATTTTTAATTAATCCTACTTTAGAATTATGACATAGTTACAAAGAAATATTTTGTCACAAAATCATATTAGTTAGACACGATGTAAGGATCGATCACACTAGTAAAGCAATGTAGCATACGAGTGAAACATTTGCACATTACTAGTCCAATGCGAATATTTCATCATACTGTTCCTGAAAATTAACAAAGTTCCTTTTCCCCTCACAGTTAATTTGAAAGGTAAATCAGAAAAAACATGTCTAATTTTACAATTATTCGTCTGATATGAACTCGAATGGATTAAAATGTAAGTTCAAGTTTGAAAAAAAATATTATAGAAATTAAATCTTAGTTTTTTGATGTGAGATTTGCCTGCCAACATTCAATTATCATTTAAATTTTTGATAAGTATTTTTTCCTCTTCATCTTCATCAAAAGGCAATGCTGTTTGTAGTGAAGGGTTAAATCATATTTCGTGACCTAACGATCTGTTGAGAACAACTCCGCTGAATTATATAAGTGACCTTTTGAAATTAAAATCTTAATTTTTAATTTTATCTCCGCGAATTTGTTACAGACTAAGGGAGGTAACTCTGTAAATGCCATCTTGTGGTGTAGGTATTCGGTTGGTGCAAAAATAATGACGTAATAATGTCGTTTTTGACGTATTTTTTAAGGTCAAACTACGACATTATTACGTCATTATTTTTGCACCAACCTAATACATTTTACAATAATTTCTAATACAGAGCACCAGGTTTTTAACGCATATAACTTTGTCTTTTACATTGTGATAAGACCATTATGATTAATGGAAGGAAATAGAAGGCCAGCAACAGAGATGACATCCAAGCCACGAGATATGGTGTTCACTACTGTGTATGACAAACTACTGCGATACCAATTGTTTGGCTTTGTAGTCGCACTAAGGGAACAGTCAAGCTTGCTTAGTTATGCGTTTGCAGAGCATTCCATAGGCCTGAGCAATGAACACGAGTTTATATCTGTATTTAACACTATCAATAGTAGTGTAATAACTTCTACCATTGTTTCTCTCTAGTCTAAATATTTAGAAACTATTAAAAATTTCATTCTTTTACCTATGTTCCCATGTAATCTTAACACACACATAAAACGGAACACCATTAGAATATAATTTATTTGTGAGCAACTTGATCGCATTTCATGTTTCTATCATCATTTATAAATTAATATAAAATTATATATTTCTTTGACCTGACTCATTTTCTAAAAATCATTGTAAATTGTTAAAATCTTTATAAGAACATCAATAATTAATGTTAGATTCCATGGAAAATGATTTCAGATTAACGAAGATGTGCGTCATTTCAGTATTTTTCTCATGGGAATGGCCATGGGTTGAAAAGTACAGAGTGCAGCATTGAAATAATTAAAAAAAAAAAAAATCCGTGTAATTTACATGAACAGTTGAAAGAAAATACAAAAATAATTTTTTTTTTTAATATCTAATTAACAAAAAAATAATTGCTGAGTAGTTTGTCAGAACTTCGACATTTATTCATAAATTGCTTTTCCTTGTTCTTTTTGTTTTATATACAAACGTTTTTCACAGCTATCTTTATGACTTAGCATGACGATAGACCATTGTGGCCAGGAATTGGGGGTTAGTTTATATAAAACTGACCCCCCTCCCCCTTCATATCAACAATATACTTTCTTGCCTACAAGCATATATTTCGGGATTATCTTTGTTTTTGTATTTTTTTTTTTGTTCTATACACAGGACATCTGCCCAAATAGGTTCTGTTCAAGAAAAGAAGATCAGGAAATGGAGTAATTCTGATCGATAACTTTGGCAATTGATTGTTACACTTTTGATTATCGTTACTTTTCTAACGACATTCGGGAGAAAGAATTCTACAATCTCAAAATAAACTAATTCAACACGTACCTGGATCTTATATATGTCGGGGTACCTCCTTTTAATTTTCGAAATTGCTACTACGGGACACTCTCCGAACTATAAATACTTGGCGATATTTTTTCTCGTTCTCTTCTCACCTTATCCGCCTATTCGTCGACATGTAATCTCTCGCGGAGAACGCGTTCCCTTTGGAAAATGCATGAACAATATATACACACACACGTACATACGCACATTCACTCACTAGACATACTTTGCACCCAAAAAGTTTTTTTCACATTCATTTGTTACACACATTGTCATTTGTATACATTTGTTGTTAATACATTTTCATGTGTTTCTTTCTACATATTGGTTCTTGTCGATTCTTATATTTCTTTACGTGGTCTCACATGCCCAGTCTGCCATTTGTTGTGGGCAATTCTGGTGACACACGTATTTATCTCTCAACGCATACACCGGTCCGCGACATATATTACAGAACTAGGAGTAATCATCAAATTACTTTCTACTGTGAATGAGGAGGTAAATGCTAATGTTTCGTTGATAAACTTGTAATGACATTGATTAGTAGATTAGTTTTTCACGGGAGTGATCGGTCTGTTTCGTTTGTTGAAATGGGATTTTGTGTTGTAAGATGTTGTGGGTATACGAATTTTGACCAGGAAATTCACTTGATATTAAGTACCTTGGATTCCTCAGAAAAATGTTCTTGTTGAAAATGCCCATTTAGATTTGCCCAGAGCATTGTCGAGAGCATTTAAAGTGGGTGGTTTTCAAAATGTTAAGGGAATTTAAATTAAAACAACAAATGTTCAGAAAATTCCTTCAATTGTTCAGGTTAGTTTAGTAGATTTAACATTTCAAGCCTTACTGGTTATTCAATGATGAAGACAGAATGTTTCATGCTAAACGCAATCTTCAGAAAGCTTGTCGCCATCCGTATTGACACCTATGTCCACACTACTTGTATTTACATTAAACTCTGCCCCTGATATTTAGCAATTATCTACCACACATATAACATAAAAAAATATGTGGAAAATGACATCAACAGCGACTGGCGACAGTCGGTTTCAGGCTTCACTGCAATCTTCAGATCATGTGTGCTGTGTGATGGCTGTGTGCTGGTATTTCCCATTTATTGTAATGTCTTTAAGAGTTACTGGAGTAGATGACAGTGGCTATATTTTAAATTTTTCTAAAGAATGCAGTCATTTGTAGCAATTATATAAGATTGTTTATAAATTTTGACTCCTTTATTTTGTTTTTATTAATCACTAGCTTAAGCCTTGGGCGGAGTCTATGCTAGCTCCTACAGTGGCCTGTTGGTCATTCGGCCTTTTACCTTCAACACCCTATGTAAGTAAAAGAATTCAGAAATAAAATTATTTCATCTTTATTCAACACATCAATCCGGAATAATCTTTCTTTGTATACGCAACTGATCAACGTAGTTTGTTTACATTTATTTTGCACACAATTATTTTCTTTTAAAATTATCAAAATCTTTATGATCCCTTCACATAGATTTCTCCTTTTCTCAAAATCACTACAGAATCACAAAAATGAATCCCAAGTTTCACATTAATGAGAGAATTTTAAGATGAGATTGGGAAACAGAAATTGGAGTTAAGCAATAATCTGGGAGGTCTTAATGTTACCCAATAGATCCCTAGTAGGTTGGTGAGGATACACAGATAATCAAATGAACTGTGCATAATTTTATCTGGGCCTAAAGGGATAACAGTTTCATGACAACCAACAGTAAAATTGAGATTAGGAATGAAAGTTTCAAAATAACCACCTACTGTAAGTGGAAGAAAGGAAATAAAATGTATAAACAAAAGCTTTTGAAATCAAGTGCCAACTGGCTGGAACATAGGGAATTCCAGTCAAAGGTTTATATAATCAGGTCACATTCTAGATAAGTAAAGTCATAAGAACTGAGCTCCTCCAACTATGGGTTAAATGGTGGGATTTTATCTGGAAAAATTAGTTCTTTGCAAAAACTTATTAATTAAAAAAAAACCTTGTTTTTGCAAAAATAGAATTATTTATACAATCCAAAATGTTTCAGCTTTAAATAATCCACAAAGGGTTGATAAGTAGTAAAAAAAAACAAATCTATCAAGCAATCATGGGAATTGTCAGAGTAAAAAGAGCTGTAGAGAAAGAGATGAAGTTCTTTAATCAGTCAGAAGAGAAGACAGAAGTAAAAAATGAAAATATTCCAAATGTTGCTTACCTCCTCCCCTGATCATGCCAGGTAAACTGATCCACGAGTAAAGAATTCTGTTTATCACAACCAACAGACTTCCTTTCATTCTCACCAAGACAATATCTTGAGACGGCCATATTCAAGACTTTTCTGCTCCTGAGCAATTCCTCAGCTTCAGTATCTTTGTTGAGCATCCACTGGGCCCTTTCTCGGTTTTGTTCAAACTAGTGTGAGGCAATGCTAACCAATTGGTAAAAAAACAGGCTTATGTCCCACATCAACAACCAATGTTAAAATCATTTTTGTGTCAAACTTAGAAACTTTCCCTTGCACTTATTTTCTCTCATTCCAAATTCATCCAGAGGAGGGCAGCAAACTAAATGCAACTTTTCTTTATTCATTATTTCATCTTAGATGATGACTTTACAAATGCTTCTGCTCGATTAACATTAATAACTTTCAAAATTTTCATGGTGACCTTTGATATTAGAGAGTCAGAATGGAATACCAACTGGAGAAATTTCAGTGCCTTAGTCTAACAATACATTGTAGGGTGAAAGGATTGCAATGATGTTCAAAAAATTGCATCACATTACATTAGGGTTGTTGGTGCATTACATGTACTGAAGTCATAGCAGTAATGGTGTGTCTAAGGTAAGATAGTTTTACTTCTTCAGGATGGTTTGGAATTCAGAGTTTTCTTTTTCCTAGACTAGTTGCCACCTCAAGGCAAGACATCCAGTTAGCCCTGTTATTTAACCCATAGCTGGGGGAAGGGATGGATTTATACCTTTCCCAAAGGTATTTGTGCAGAAGCATAACAAACTCACCTGTTTTCAAGTTGTTAACCATTACAAGCAAATCTGAAATATCAAAAAATAATAAAAGAAAGAAAATCACAAAAGACAACAGAAAACGATTTTCGAGTGATATCTGCTGTTTATTTATATACTAAATCCAGTCTTAGACCGCAAATCATTGGATGAAATTGGTTTTATGTCCAGAAGCAGTTGTTGGAGATTTTGGTTTCTGCTCTTTTTACCTGTTAGGAGGTTTTTTTTTTTATTTTTTTTTATTTTCTTGGATAATGATAACAGTGACAGACATTTGACACTGGCATTTGATTCTAAAAGAAAATCGTGTGTGTGTGTGTGTGTGTGTGTGTGTGTGTGTGTTAAAAGATTAAACTGAGAGATATCACAGGCAACAGCATATAAGTAAATAGACAAACACATTCATCACTACAGACATACTAACTTGCATTCAGTATAGATCTTCCAAATTTAAAACCTAAAGACAAATTTTCTCATATATAAAAAGCCAAGAAAAAAAAAAAAATTTATAGAATCAAATTTTAAAGAAATCTAAGTGTGTGTGTGTGTGTGTGTTTTTAAAAAGTTTCTTATTTTTATATCACAAAGATGAAACGTTCCCCACCAACATGACGCCTTCAATGGCCCACACTGGCAGGGAAGAAACAATATTATTTTTAAAGATTCAAATAGTTAAATGGTAAAAATTAAAAAAAAAATTATAATCAAAAAATTATATTGTGATCATAATCATCATCCTCAATTATTGTCAAAAAGATGAAATTTGTGTACAAGGAAAAATATTACAAGAAAATTAAAAGCATTTTTTTTCCAAAATATTTCTTGAGTTAATAAAACTGCTAAATTCTTTTGTCAGGTCAGAGTCATTAAAAATGTCAGAATCATTTTTTTTAAAAAAAAAAAACAAAAAAAAAAAAAAAAAACAAAAAGAAAAAAAAAAACTTTCTTTTATTGTTCTTTGCATTATTTCGGTGTGTATTGTTAATACAGACCAATGCATTTCTATACATTTATATTCACTTTAGTATGTTTTGTGTGTGCGTGTGTGTATATATATATATATATAAACACATACACTAATACACACGAACTGTAAAGGGGACCAGATTCACCAGAAAGAAATGGGAGATTTAAGTTGAGAATGATGCCCGTATGAAGATCAAAAAAAAAATAAAATGAGTAATTTACATCCACACACGTCTTAGCGGTCAAGAAAAAATATATGAGAAGCCACAAGCAACAGCAGCAGCATCTGGTAGTCTTTGCATAATGATCTGAGCTAGTGACCATGCCTAGACAGCATGATATATACTAGATATTTAAATGAAAAGAAGGCAGAGTATCTATACCTGGTCGATAGCGGAGTTGAAAAAAAAAAAAAAAAAAAAAAAAAAAAAAGTCAATTTATGTGCCAACAGTTATTACCAGGAAGTGCGTGAGTTTGTGTGTGGCTAAAAACGCGAACAGAATCTGGGCCCTTGTCTTCGCAGATGGGAGGCAAATCCGTAGTGAAATAATTTAAGATGCAAGTTGTCTCCCTTGATCTGTTAAAAATCAAATTTTTTTTGTTGTTCTTAATTTTATTTTTAATATTAATAACTCTTCCCCACAAAAAAGAAAGAACTGATTAAGAAAATACTACAGAAGACATGTCGTCTATTCTAGTTATCCAAATGTGGATCAATTAACTCAAGAGTTGCCTCCCTTACAATCACTTCTTAATTAACCTATCAACATGAAATATTTGCAATGCAAAATGATAAAAACTCTTTACAATTTTGGCACTTTGCACACAACTGACAATTTGGAAAAGCTTAATTCTCTTTGCTTTTAACCTTAATTTCTCTTATTTTCTCCCGTATTAATTTTCAGAAATCTAAAATTCTTTTCCCCTTTTCCAGATTCGTTTAGTTTAAGATGAGATTGGAAAGTTTAAGACTGGTTAAAATAGGAATAAAAAATAAAAATAAATCAAGAATGGCTGCTAGAAATTGCCATAAATATGCAAACTGTATCACTCGAATAACAAGAAAAAATTTGCTTCTTTGTTTTAATTTCTCTGCTTAAATGTAAATTTTTTTTTTTTTTATGACAACTTTTTTGTCTTCTTTCTTAACAGACAAAGAATTACAACAGATTTTTTGAAAAAAATTCTAGAATTTCCTTCATTTTTAGCCAAGAGTTTAGGCATTAGTTCTTTGTTTAGCTTTTTTCTTTTATTTTTTTTGGTTTTCTGTTTTTTGTTCCCCTTTGTTGTCAATCCAATAAAATGGACTTACCGAACAGAATAACCTTATGTACAACTTTTTAAGTTTATTGTTAGAATTGTTACATAATGAAAATCTGCAATGGAAGAGAGTAGAAAAAAAAGAAACAGAAAAACGGTCAAGTGTCATGAGAAGGAACACTAAAGCCTGGGATGGAGGAGGAGAGGATGGGTGCATGAAGGAGAGGAAATATATATTGAAAAAAGAGAAGTGTACATGATGGTGAATAGGAGGAACAAAGTGAAGAGAAAGTTTCACTTTTTTTCTTTTTCTTTTTTTGAAAGCAATGACAAGCAAGGAGGTGAGGGCCATTGCAAAACATTTTTTTCGAAAATGAAAGGGGACAGGAATAAGAAATTTAAACCCAACTTTTTCTTAGGGTTGTTTGTGTATAATCTTTTACTACGTCAACAACAAGCAGCCACCCTGTTTATGACAGACATAGCTGAAAATAACAAAAGCCACCCAAGGTCTGCACAGTACCAACGCTTTTCTGTTGACTAATTGATATGATAGCGTTTATGAGAGGCCATCTGTGTAGAATATCCGGTTGAAAGCGGCTTGGGTGGAGACAAAAAAAAAAGAAACAATTTTCAATGCTTGCTTACACACACACACACACACACACAGGCAGGCAGACAGACACACACACACCTTGAACCAAAAGACACATATGTACAATCAGAATTAAAATAGTGTACATCATTATTTTTTTTCAATTCAGTTTCATTTTAAAGATATGCATCTTCAAAACCAACTAAAATTTTTATTTCTGCCTGTTTGGGGTGGGGGGGCTTCCTAAATCAGCCTCATAAAGAATGGAAAACTCATTATCTATAATTGTTTTCATCAAACCCACAGAATATTTTATTTTCTTAAACATTTTTATGGATTTGGAGAAAGAGGCGCCACTGAACGTTATTGTCAGTTCACTGCAAAAGCATTGACAATTAAAGATGGCAGTGTCAAGACAAATACAGCCGAGAGGAATTCAAACAACAAACAAAAAGTTACCTCCTCCTCGACACCATCACAGATCTCCTCATAGAAAAGTTTTTGATATGGGAATAAAACTGATGAGCGCATAGTGCTTTTTTGCCTTTTCCTTTTCATAAAGTTCCCTTCATCCTTCACACACCCATCACTTACAAGTAACACCTCAACTACATGTTACAGGTAACACCTCTACTACATGTTAGAAACACTTTACAGGTAACGCCTCTATGTTACACATTGTGGTTGGTGTCAGGTAGTTTCTCTTCCCCCACAAAGTCAAGCTTGCTTTTTTCATCATCACATACTGCTCAATATATGACTTTGTAACCCACCGAAAAAAAAAATATATATATATATTAGTTCTGAAATATTTCTAATGATATGTTCATTTGTGGGCTGGGGGTCTAGGTGAGCATTTTGCACTGGGGAGACAGAGTGTGGGGGAAGAGGAACAAAGAAGACAGTGAAGGTGAGGAGGGAGGACATTCTGTTTGTCAGTTGTTTTTTTTTTTGTTTTTTTTTAATATAGAACCTAGTATTTCACTCTCTTGATGCTAATTACACCAGCAGCAGCAGCAGCAGCAGCGGAAGTATGGGGACGTAAGTGGTTGGGTGGGTGCTGACAATCCAGGGTCATCATAGAATTTCCTATGAAGTTATTTTTTATTTTTTTTGTCTTTCCTTGGCTATAAAAGACAGACAAGGGAGGAAGAAAAGAAACTCCAGGTGAATAGTAATGCCATCAAAGAACTGTAGTTTTCAGAAATACTAGATGGATTTTACTAAAGCTGAATGTAGTTTGGCCCAAGAAAGAACAGAGTTTAGGAAAATAGTTTTGAAGCAATCTTCCAACAGAAGTTGACTGACTTGCCTTTAAAAAATCAGCATTCAAAAATCCTGGCTTTTACCTGTTCAAACACTGATATCAGTGGGAAATATGCAACTCAGCCATAAGGCAGGCCCAAAAAGAGCTCTACTGATTATCAGAGAATAAAAATTTTATCAGAGCACTCTTCTTTTTCTTTTCTTTTTTTCTTACAGTAGTTAGAATTTTTAAATGGTCATTCATTTTATATTGATCAGAGAAAATGATGCTTCAACTTCAGTGATCAATCAGGAACCAGTCTTTTTATGCTAACACAGTAAGTTTGAAAGAGGAAAACTGAGTTGTGGTGGGGAAGATGAGCAACGGTCGGGAATGGGGTCAGGGTGGAGGTGGCGGCTATACACATCTCATTTTGTTCAGTTTTTTTTTTTTTTTTTATTCTTCTCATTTTATGGAAAGTAACTAGCTGTTTATAGTTGTACTTTGAAAGTCTTTACCTGTGCTGATTGTGTTGAGGGTTGTGATGCTTGGGACCCTTGGAAGGGATTATTTGCATTCAAACTGGCGGCCTTGGAAGCCCAGGTGACGTCAAAAGGGTCAACGTGTGGCCCACTATCTTTAGAGCCCACTTTCGACGTAGTGCCGGACGACGACAAAGCCGACAGTGTGCTGCTACTCATTCCTGCTTTATTTGAGAGAGGAGGGGTGACCGAGGATGAAGAGGTGACCTTACTGCTGCTGCTGCTGCTGCCGCTGCCACCGCTGCCGGCATCGACGCTCACTCCCCAGCCATTTCCTATATTTCCATTGTTGTGCCGGAAATTGCGCTGTTGGTTGGCAAGTTCTTGCAGAGTCAGCTTGTGACCCTGTTGTCGACTGGAGGTGATCAGCTCTCCACTGTCTATGGAATGGCTGCGTAATTGAACCAACTGCGGTGCACGAGGGGTCACTAGCTGGGAAGATGTAGACGTGCTGGTTGAGGTGGATGCTTGAAGCCTATCATTATTACCAAAAGGCACACCATTCACAGAATTGCTGAGAAACGGGTTTGTGTAAGAAGATGAGGCAGAGGAGGAGGGTGGTACCCCTGCCACAGGTGCTGCCCAGGTGTGGCTGCCTCCCCAGGGATTGCTCACCTCACCACTCTTCAAGTCACAAGCCTTGCTTGAAAATCCTGAAATAAAAAAAAAAGAAAAAAAAAAAAAGAAAAAAAAAAAAAAGAAAAAAAAAATTAGGAAGGAACAAAGATGACTTTTTGGCAGGGTTCAACTTTTTTTCACCATATTCCCAGAAAAATTTATATTATTTTTGTTTTTCCTTTTCCTTTATAGTTGTTAGGAGCAAAAAAAAATTTAAAAAAAAACAAAAAAAAAAAAAAAAACATTGAAATGTTTAGGAAATAAATATTTTGATCCAAGGAATCTTTAAACTGGTCTCCATTCCTTGTAATTATTATTTTAAACTTTGTATTTAATGCAAGCCATACAGGTTATAACAGAAATTTAAAGAAACTAAAATATTAAAGTTTTAATTATAAATAAACACAAAGATATTAGTTCAATTTTACTATAATTTTTATTTAAAAGAAGAAAAAAGAAATGGATCTATTTTTACTTACACATTTTGATAAAATCACTTTGAATAATTTCATACATAAATGTTCCTATTGATTCATTTTCCTGCCCAAAGTAATTTTTATCAGACTTTAAGAATTTTGCTTTATACATTCATTTTTATATTTAAAATATTAACAAGTTCCAACTATTCACAATCAGAAGTTTTTAAAGTCTTTATCAAACTATTTTAATTTACAATTATCTGCCTCAAGTCATGACTAAATTTTTCATATTTATCATTTTTTAAATTCACCAATTTATTTTCAGTTTAATTTTTAAGTAAAAATTATAACTCTAAAGTGTCGTTTGTCAATGACTATTCAAATTTATTTTTTAACTAAAAACACAGTTTATTTATCAAGGCAAAATTGGTTCTTTTAAATCTGGATTTTAAATTTTGAGATAAAAATTACAAATATCTAAATTTAAATTCATCAAAATTCATTTTTCATTCAGGTTTCTTTCATTAGTTTAAAAAGAATCACTCAAGTTTCATTTATTTTTGCTTTTTTCTTCCATTTTTATTAAAAGTCTACCATTATTGGTGAGAAGTAAGAATTTTTACAAAAAATATGGTAAAATTTTAATTAAAACTTTTCTATCATCTCAATTGTAAAAAAAACAAACAATTTGCCTCCAGAAAATATGAAGCACTGTCACTTGGAACCAAAACTATTTACCAACATTTTCTTTATTTGGATTTTTTTTTAATGCTGTCGTTCAAAATAAATTCTTTTCATAAATCCAGAGTTAAATGACAGAATTTAATAAATTGTATTAAAAATGAAATAATGTTTAAAATTAAAATAAATCATTGTTATCATTCTATAAGTTACTTTTAATAATAATCAGATTTTTACTGGTGTTTTGTTGGCTTTTTTTAATATTTCATTTGATTCTCTCAACAACTTCAGGTTGAGCAAGTATGGTTGCTTTTTATCTTGTACACGAGTAAATCTGCAAAAAAACATTCCAGACAAAAACAATATTATGATTAGGAATAACTAATGTCTCCTTTGAGGAAGGGCTGACAAATGTGTTGGCCAAATAGAAGAAAATCAAAAAAATGATAGACCATCATAAATGGGCCTAGAAATTTAAGTGCCAAAAAATTAGTGACAGCTGTTTGATACATGTGACATAATAGGTAAAGAGATAGTAGCTGTGGCAGTGTAGCTGTGGCAGCAATAGTATTTAACAGTGTTTCACTGTGGAATGACTGTTCGAGTCAAACAGAAAGGTCACTTACTCTCAAAGATGGCAACTGCTTCAAATTTTTTTCAGGGCCAAAAGTAGCAAGAGAATACAATAAATATGTCAGTTCAAAACATATCAGTGGCCCATCAAATCTAGAAATGCTCACAAGTGATCTAAGATGGTTGCTATCGATTGACAACAAAGGAGAAGACTGCATCAAATTACATCCTAATTCAACACTTATGCTGTTCAACACAATGTACAATGTACACTGCATTCTATGCAATTTTATAGTCATCAATCAGCATTAGTAACATTATTAACAAGGCAACATATGTTATGGCACCTAGAAAGAAAACATTGCCACTGGAATTTAAAGAATTGATATTGTGTAACCTGGTCAAATAAGCTTCCAGCTCTTGTGGACAGATGATTAAGTGCATGTGTGGAAGAGAGACCACATGATGTCATGGATCTAGAATATCAGCAGGGTGTTGTGCAAACCAGTAGTGCTTTTGTAATGGTGTGTGAGAGGTGGTGTTCTGATGGCATTTGCAAGGAGAACTAGTGAAACTGGAGTTTATCTTGACAGTTATCCCAAAAATAACAAATCTTGTTGAAGACCAGTTGCATTGCTTTATGCTTGCCGTGTTTCAGTGATGATGGCTTGTTTCAGTAAGAAAACAAATCTTCCACATCATGTATGGGTTAACACAAAACTGGTTCCAGAAATTGTACTTTATTGACCACTAAACTGACCAAATTATGCTGCAGACCTCACTAAATCCCCTGCAGCCACACCCAATAAACACAACTCAGTTACAGACAGCCCAAGAATGTGGCTGCAATGCAACAACCCCAGCACCTTGTAGATACCATGCCATGCACTATAGCTTCGGCTATTTATGTAACAAGAGGAGCTACATCTGCTTAGGTAGCTGTCTCTAATTGTTTGGCATATTCCAGTTTAAAAATGTCAACTGCGATTACATACAGAGTAAGATAACAAGGTTCATGCAAAGTACTTCAACTTCACTAATCACATTTTTTGCCCATTTTGTTCATGAACAAAGTGAGTCTCATAAAACAGAATAATAAGTGAAGTTGTTGCTACCTTGAATTGATTGGTGTGCTGGGTTACTAAACATGTGAGTCGGACTCTGTTGGAATGAGGCCCCAGTATTGATGGCACCGGACGCTGGGCAGTGGAGGGACTGAAGTGTACTGTGGGGCACACTGGCAAAGGGGTCATCTGTGTTAAGAGCACGCAGACCCTGGGACAATTGTTGGCACATTTGAGCAACACTGTCTGGATTCTCTTCAGTTGGTGACAGCTCTGGAATTGGACTACCTACTGGAAAAAAGAAAAAAGAAAAATTCAAGTGTATGTGTATGTGAATATGACATACACAAGAGTGGATCAATAAGTCTGTAGCCTGACAGAGAATCATTAGCTGAAGTTTGATTTGAAATTATCCCTGTTTCATCCAAGTGTTTAATAGAAAAGCATTGGGTTAAGTGCATTGGCAAGGAAGGAGATTATGTTAACAAATAAAAAGTGCAATTATTTATACAAAAACTGGAAAAATGAAAACAAAAAATGAAAACAGAAATCAATAAATTCTATTTAAATTAATTCTTACTGCCTACAAAATACAAAAGGAAAATTCATGTAAAATTCAAACATCCATGATTCTTTTTATTAATGTAGACAAAAAATAAATTACTTCATCTGCTTGGATTTTTAACTTTTTAAAAATTCTTTTTTAGTACTTCCATGTAAGTAAGTTTAAAGGTTTATACTTTGTCCCCTGTTCAGGTTCGGGTTTCTGGTTCCTTCTAAAATCTTTTCATTCTCTTTCACCCTCAGTAGCCCCTTGCAACTTAGTGGCATTGTTACTTTGCTTGGGGTGAACTGATTAAAAATAAATAAATATATATCCAAGAGTCAAAAAGACTTTGGAATCATTGCATCAAATTAAGTTCTGCCAAGTAATGAAGTTGATTTTTAATATAGAAAAATCAAACAAAATTCTGCTGAAAGTCAGAAAAACTTCTTTTTTCCACCGTTTTTGGTTTTTACATAAGCTGATAATATTTTATGCTTAAATTTTATTTAATGAAATATTTCAATGTAAACTTTAATATCAATTTATATTGTTTAAAGTGTAAATAGTATAAATGCCTTCATTAAAAAAAAAAAGTCACAGACAATGTCTACACAGAAAATTGGTACTTTTAAAATACACACAAACACACACACACAGTTATAAAAAAAAATACTTTAATTTTTCATGTCAGGATTGAAAGTAAATTCTTTATAGATTTTCTTATTTGAACCAGTATGCTCATTTTGGTTGTTGAACTTACGTTTCAGTCATTGTACCCTCCAGCCTTCTTCAGATATTTGCCATCATGCTCAGTAACCCTCTGGGAATTTTAAATAGAACCTTTTATTCCATCCATGGAGGTAGAATGTTCTCATTCTGCTTTCCATGCTTAGGGAATATTTCATATCAGTTATTACTCACTCGTCTTATTCATTTTCATGTCTTGTCATGAAACAATATATCCCCTCAGCATAGATATTGGAACGACAATAATCTAAATCCATGGATTGAATGAAAGGTTCAGTTCAAAATTCTAAAGTTACCAAGTGCAACAGACACCTGAAGAAAACTGAAGAGTAAAAGAGTTCAAAGAGTAAAAACCAAGATGAGTATGCTAATCATAATGGAAACAACAGATTAATGATAATTCTTACTCTAAAAGATTACAACATACAAATTTATATTTTTTCTCCCGAATATTCTAGAATCTGAAGATACAGACTTTCTTTGTGTGCTGATATTGTTTTTAAAAGATTAACAAATCAATGTCTAGTTAAAAGTTTATATTTAATAATTCTGGATAAAGCAACAAGTTAACAAGAGAACAAGAGAAATTAAACAAACATTTAAAAAAAAATGTCCCTGAAGGAAAAATACACGTCTAAGTTGATATTAAATTCAAATCTAATAATGAAAAAAAAAAAAAAGTTTTTATAAGAAACTCTCCAGCATTGTAATATCAACCAGATATGGAAGCATGAATGACACCATCTATGTTTAAGTCAGTAAACTCATGTGTTTAGTTTGTTTGATAAAACAACAAATATTTATTTATTAAAAAAATAAGGATAAATATTGTTCAATATTTAAACTTTCTATTAATTCTATGATAATTTTCTTTTAGAAACAAATTTCAAAATCTCAAAAATAATATTTACGGAATTGTCAATTTGATGAAAATAAATGTAAAACTATAGTTGATGAAACTAAGATAGAAAACAATATTTGATACAAACTTGGTAGAAGTCACTTATTATTTTCCAAATAATTTTTGCTCCAACAGAAATTATTTCTTTCCACGTTTATTTATTATGGAAAGTTTATTTGAACTCGCATGCTTACTTGTTAAGAATAAAAATTGCCAGGTGACATGCGATTGCATTTGGTATAAAAAAAATATTTATCCTGCTTGCTAAAGGGAAATAACTCTATAGATTAACTGTAATCTATGTACGAGGATTGCTGAATAGTTTTCTGCTTACCAAAATACCTTTAAAAATGTTTAGTCAGATATTGGGAAGTGTGTTGAATCAAAAACTTTCAACACCTCTTTGTACTGTTCAGTTCCTTTGGATGCTAATAATCTTTATCTAAGCCAGAATTTTAGAAGTTTGTTTTCAATGCAAGTCCTCCCCATAAATAGAAAATGGTTAAAAAATAATTTGCTGTTGACTAAAAGCTCAGCTGCAGAATATTTATACATAACATTTAGAAAATATCTTATTATTAATAATATCTTTTATCAATAATGTAGAATTCCAAAGATTTATTTTATGATTATGTGTATTATTCTATATTTAGATGATAGCCAACATTACACTGACTGCTTTGCCTTTCCATGAACAGAGTGCAATGCAGTATTTATCATAAATTCACAATATCAAAAGAGATTTAATAAAATCCCTTGAGATGTAGGATAGTAAACATTTTCAAAAAACGAAAATATTTAAAAATGCTTCTTGTGAGGGAGAATTTGAGACAAGAGCAGGGTAAATCTAGTGCCTAAAAAATAATTTGAACCTGACAAGATCAAATTTATTCTTGAATGAAAAGATGTCTCACTAGATAAAATCATAGGAAAAACAAGATTTCATATGCAGTTCCAGTTTTTACATTTCTATGTATGAAAAATATTACATAAAAACAGATATCTGAATAATAGTGTGTAAAGAAATATTCTTAATTCATATTAATACAATGTTGGATAGTTAAAAAGAATAACAATCAAAGTGATAAAAAGCTGTATGAGGCTACATTGAACATCAGTATTTAAATATTGAGTATCTCTATTCTTTTAATATTTTGATGTAAACTGCAGATAACATTGATTATTCTATATATATATATATATATATATATATATATATATATATATATATACACACACACATGATGTGCATTGTGGTGTAATGAATATCAGCTCAAAATGAGAACTCTGAGCAGGCAAGTTTGAATTCCAGTTGAGTTTATTATATTCACTTATGTGAAAATACCCTTAGAAAAGAAATCCATCTCTTCTCTCCCAGGTATATGTTAAACAGCAGGACAGAGTTCTTTAGCCTTGGTTGAAAACCAGTCTACTGTAGAAAGCAATGACAACCTACTATGGGAAAAATCTTTTGCCTCATCAGTCATGTATTGAAAGATGCATGATCCCCAAGCAGGTCTGCTGTGCATTTAACTGACTTTATATATATATATATATATATATATAAACGTATCTTGACTGAAAATGTTCTTTTCTTTCAAAAATGTAACAGAACATGATCTTTCATCTTCTCATTTTTATTTTAAATCAGAATCTGGTTTAATTAATTTAATTACTTCATGCACATTAATAGATAATGAAAGTCTTATAACAATTAGACAAATTTCAGAGTACTGCTCATCAAAATGAATAGAAAAACCTCACCAGGTGGAATCGGAACCATTCTTTACTCTAAATAATAACCAACCCTATTTACAGTTAGACTAATATCCTAATCTTTGTTTCTTATAGCAGCATTTCAGCCATTCTGCTGTCCAGCCTACTTCAGATATTTGTCAATCCAGATAAACTTTAGGAAATTTTGAACATAACACATTCTTCAATCTGAGAGGTATCCATAGATATGGACTGCATACCTTGAATAAAAGGTTCAAGTTTGAAATTTTTTGAAGGTTATCAATAGACTTCTGAAAAAAGTCAGGTATCACACAATGACCAAAATGCTGTGAACAACAAAGATGAGGATATTAATCTGACTGCAGATAATAACTTGTCATCCTAGAAATTCAAACAGAAATAATCAACACTGATAATTATTGATCAGTTGCTGCTTTCAAAGTTGGTTTGAAATATTTGTTCTGGAAGAAGTGGTCAGAAAAATCTGGAATAGCCTGTAGTGAAGAAGATAATATACAAAAACTGAAAAACAAGTTACATTTACCACAATTTTTTTTTCAAAAGTATATTTTTTCTTATTTTTATACATTTTTGTGGAGAGTACTTTACTGAAATCTCAGATTCTATCAATAAATTGATTTTCTGCTGCAAGTATTTTAAATATGTAATTTCTCGAGGACAAGAACAGAAGGAAATTGGGCATACTCAGTTCGTATGACATATTTGAGTATCAACCACTACAATATACTACTTTATAACGAGTACAAAAGATTTATTTTCTCACTGAAATAACAACTCAGTGTGTGTGTGTGTGTGGCCTCATCTTTATGCAGATGTTTTAAAAAAAAAAAAAAAAAAAAAAAAAAGTCATCTATAGTTAGAATGATTTTTAAAAGCTGCCCTATTGAGCAACAATTAAGCTAGTTCTTGCAGAGGCCTTCATCACAATAGAAAAGGAGTAAATGCAATAGCCAATAAGAAACACAGAACTTCTGATTACTGTATTATATTAATATTAAAGCTAACCTTTTAAAAGTTCAACGATAATTCTTCTGTCATCACTTAATTTAAAGACAATTTGATGTATGTAGGTCCTTACTTTCCATAAAAACAATTATTTTTTATTTCATGAGTGATTTTTGCTGAATTTCACAATTAATTTTGATTATTCCCAAATTTATTTCCATGTTATAAAAACTTATACAAAAAATTTTGTCGCAAAAAATCACATTAAAAAAAAAATAAAATAAAATAAATTAAAAATGGCCTAAAATAATTGCAGTAATGAAAAATTGGGAATCCAGAATTTCAGGATTGCAGTTCTGGATCCAGCCCAGAATGGTTTCAATTTGCTCACAGAGCCGGCCTGATTCCAAAGTGCTATGATATGTTGGGTTACAGCCTTTAGGAGTAAATTTGAAAACATGGACAATTTTATTTTGAAACACTCTAATTTGAGAACAGTATTTTTTTCATTTGAACATGAGCTATTGAAAGTTAGAGATTTGTGTCTCTTGAATTGTTTTTATTAGTAGAAGTCAAAATGACAGAATCCAAAAAGCAATCACAATAAGGAAAACTTGGGAATCCAAAATTTCCGGATTGCAGTTCTGCATCCAGCCCAGAATGGTTTTAATTTGCTCATGAAGTCAGCCTGATTCCAAAATGGTAAGATATGTTGGTTTACAGCCTCTAGGAGTAAAGTTGAGAAAGTGTGACACAGTGACACACTGACATTTGCATTTATTATATAGATGATTGGCCAACACAAGAATAAGACAAGTAGGTACATATTTTATTTATTGGATTCTAAATTAAATGTGTTAAATAATAAGAGGACAATAAGAAAATAAATCTGGTAACATTAATTAACATAATTGTGTCTAATAGTAAATTTGGTAATATGGATTTTTTATTTATTTTTTTTTTTTTTACAGTAAAGTTCACCCTGTACAAGGCCCAGGGGGCACTCAAGGTATAGAGTTACATTAAGGGGTAGTTTATATGAATAGGAGGGGCACATAACAGTTAACTCTAAACTTGAACAGGTTAAGATTGTGGTGATTGGGGAAACATCCTCTTGGGAGTCTGTCCCACAGGTCAGTGGTTTGTGGAAAGAAACTGTTTGGATAGAACTTACTTCATGCTGATGGGATACAGAGGGAATGTGGGGTGATTTGCTATAATGTAAGTGGCATGTGGGTCCTAGCCGTGAAGGTTAGAACTGGCAGAACATAAGGAATGTAGTTTGTCCGAGCACTTTCCATGGAAGTAGCAATAGAGCAGTGAGAGACTCACCCATTCTACCTGTGAAAGAGAGGTTGAAGGGTGGAAAATAATTCTTCTCTAACAAGGACTTGGAAACATATTTGAAATCTATCAAGACTGGAAAGTGAGGTCCTGGCAGCTCCCAACCAAATATGACAACAGAACTCCATTTTTGGCCTGATCTGGCTCTTTTAAAGATAGAGGATAGCATAAGCAGTCAGGTACTAAAGCTTCCTGTACGGAAGCCAATCATTTTACCTGCATCTCTAGCAATGGACCGTATATAAGTTCCACTTGAGTTTGACATAGTGGTAGAATTATTATTATTATTGTTGTTGTTTTTTTATACATTTGCTGTGATGCATTTTGTTCTCTTATTCTCAAGACAGATGTGAAAAAAATAGTTCAATGTATGAGATTTAATATTTTTTGAGTTTTGGCTTCTCAATACCAAGATTATTTTATTAAAAAAGGAAATGATGTTTTTATATATATATATATATATATATATATATATATATATATATATATATGTGTGTGTGTGTGTGAGAAACAGAATGTCGCCACTCAGTATTGATCTCGGTGTCCACTTTTGTCTTTGATATTGAGTCCTTTTACCCATAAATATAGTATTATTTAAAACTACATTTTTATAATTATATATAATACATAAAAGCTTACTGGTCAGAGTTGAATCAGATCAGGAGACAGTGGTAGCAGAAGGTAACAGATTCAACAGATTTTTTATATATATATATATATATATATATATATATATACGCAGCAAGAATACATTTAAACAAGGATTATTAAATTCAACCAACATAGTCTGCTTGTTTAATTTTGTATTTTTTCCAATTTTCAAATGAGTTGTACATTCATATCAAAATTGTGGATAAACTATTCAAAATTCTAGTTTCAACCATTTTGGCCATTATCAGTAATTAAATGTCTGTATTGAAAACAAGAGTTTTGTTGGTTACATCCTAGCATTTTTGGAAAGATACATAAATATGTATGTATGAGTGATATTATGTGTAGAATAGTTTCACAGTGATTGACAACATTGGTCATGAGTTTTAAATATTTTATTTTAGCTTGAGCAGGTCATTTATAAAATAACCTGCCTGAAATTCAAGACTGAGTCTTAAATCCTAACCTGAATAAATCAGATAATAGAATCAGTCATGATACCAAAGCACTATGCTGACTGAAGCTGAATCTATTTGTTCCTGTCGGTGAGTCAGTGATTTCTTATACAATGGATACACATTGTCCTAATAACTAGGATCCATTACGCTGAACTGAGCATGTATGCAAGCAACCTAATTATCTGAATTTATGATTTTAGTGACAAACTGTGTTGTACTTGGCATAGAAAAAAAAAAAAAAAAAAAAAAAAATCAAATTGTTTTTGTTGCGTTTCTTTTTTTAATTTCATTCTGGTCATTTTTACTTAACAGGAGAGAAAAATTTTGCTTCTTATTTATTATGATTTTATTCCTGTTGTAGTTATTCAGTCTATGATTATTAGCATCATGGTTGACAAGATTTTGTGTAAGTGATGGAGACTCCTGTCATCTTCAATATATGGGGATCCAACAATTCAGCTCCTAGAACTGAACAGTCAGAAGACTTGCCCATAAAATTTGATTATAGTGGTGAAGGCATCCACACTTTTTGGAAGAATTGAATAGAGAATTGGTGCAAATAATGTGCCACAAGGTACCCAAACATGCCTTCTTCAAGTTTTAAATGCAGAGTTGCCTTTCTCCTACAATGGCTGCCAAACAACATCAGATAGCCCAATTTGTCCTACTATTTAATCTATAGCTAGGGAAAGAAGAGATGGATTCATACCATTTGCATGTAAGTGAATGCAAAAAACTCAAATAGAATTTAGCCCTCTGATTTCCCATTTTCAACCAATATCCATTACATCACTCACATTGCGTGTGTGTTGAACACTTTTTGTTTAAAGTCTAGACTATTTCTGGCTAAAAGGCTACATGTTTTGTTATGTTCTTTGATGAATAAATCCCCAAAAATAAACTTAAATTTTACTACACCTTTCTACAGGTATGAGTTCTGTAATGCAACTTGATTTAACCTGATTGTGTCTTTAGCTAGCATATAGGGATCTTACCTCCAACATTTGGTGGGGATTCTAGAACAGCGTTCTGTCGTTTTAAAGTTGACGGCAGATCGCTGAGTCTCAGTGAAACTGACCGCTTAAAAGGTGAAGAAGTTTCATGCAACTTTTCAAATCCACGGAAGGATCCCTGCCGTTGGAGTAGGGATTGGGTAGCATGAGGCCGTTGTACAGCGTACGGATTATCCACTTTCTTTACTGGAATTGGATCTGAAAAATATTTGGCAGCAGAAATATGGTCAATATTTGAAATGGAACCTTATAACAAAAGACATCAGTCACACACACACACACACACATTACCAAAAAAATACTTTCTGCTAGATTATTCAGGACTTTTCACTGAATTTCTACTACAATTATTTACATGTAAAGAATGTAATATTTGAACATTAACAAATAGATTTTTATGATGGCATAAAACTAAGCATATAAGTTAAAAATTTACATTAATTATTAAATTATCGTAGATTTTATTTATGTTTGTTACAAAGGCTAAAAATAATTTTACTGCCTTTCATTTAGACAGTTCAATTTAAAAAATAATTTTTCAAATATGAAGAAATTTTAAAATATTTTTAAAGCTTTTTTTTCAAAGTAAATAGTTCTATGACAAAACAGTTATTGTGAAATGTCTTCAAATGGAAAAGCTATTCTTTTAGTTTAAGAAAATGTTAAATATCTGCTTTTCATTTATTAATTAATACAAGCTGTCATATGCAATTGAGAGTTTTAAAAATTTCCTTTTATAATTTATTATATTTATATAATATAGAATTATCAGACAAAATACTGATAAAAACTAAATTTTAATAATAAGGAAACTGTGTGTAATGCTCAACAATTGTTGATTATTTGCAAGGAAAGAAGGTAAAAGTCAAGAGGCACAAAATGAAAGTGGGACCACATTGCTATGGTGATGGAAGGCATAATAAGTAAAATAACCTAATCGTTTAAAAGTTCAACATTCCATATCTGTTTTATTTAACAAAACACTGAAATGAAGGATTGTTTGCAAAATATACTAGGCTTTATATATATATATATATATATATATATAATATATATATATATATATATATATATATGGTGTAACAGCATAGGATATCATCCAACAAAATGTTTAATATCTAAAAAAAAAAATACTAAGCTAATTGAGTTTCTTTTTTACAGATTTTTTTTCTGATAAGATGTTTAGCCATCTTGATGCCATTTGTCATAAGAATCATTGAAAAACTCAGCTAGAAAGAGAATAGGTTAAAATCATTTTGTGTCAGCCCCACTGTCTTCCCTATTGAGCAATGGTTAAAGGAAAAAGATAATTCAGGCCTTCAGTAATGGTATGAACAATTATACTATGGCTTCTATCTTCAAAGTCCATTCAAGAACCATCAAGAGAACAGTGAATAAGTTTTAAAAAGAGGTAACAGTAGAGAAGAAAACTGGATCAGGAGTTCACAACAAGAGGGATCATCATTTCAACATAGAGCTAAATACATTCTTACTGTTCAAAGTAGAGTCCAATAGTGTTAAAAAACCTTGGAGAATTCCAGTAAGATATCTTTAATCATTTCTAAGATGCAACAGTTCAAAGTTTAATCTAACAATAGTACAATTTTGTTGCTACATCCGTGTGTGTGTGTGTATATATATATATATATGTATATATATATATATATATATTTATATTAAGAAATGGACAAAGTCCGACAATTTATTTATTAAAGACATTTTTATGTTTAACGTTCTTTTTATAGATACAAGTATTTAAGTTAATGCTCTGTTTATAATAAACAGTATTGAATAACATTTACCGGCCTGAATGTCCGAGAAATTTTCATAGAAAATATTCGTCCTTTGACAGGATTCGAACCTGCATCCTATACAGAATCGTCATTTAGCTTGACATCCCTAACTGCTCGGCCACAAAGGATCGTTCGGTTGGCAAGGTCGAATTTACTGCTTATAAACTTCAATGTTCCATGAATCTCGTACATTCATAACTGCTCATGGCGTATAATGACTATGAAAACTTCTTGGAGATTCAGGCCGGTAAATGTTAGTTAATACTGTTTATTATAAACAGAGCATTTACTTAAATACTTGTATCTATAAAAAGAACGTTAAACATAAAAATGTCTTTAATAAATAAATTGTCGGACTTTGTCCATTTCGTAATATATGACGTCATTTGTTTACATTTGATACACCAATGAGCAGTTATGAATGTACGAGATTCATGGAAGATTGAAGTTTATAAACAGTAAATTCGACCTTTTCTACCAAATGATCCTTGGTGGCCGATCGGTTAGGCACGTCAGCGTAAATGACGGTTCCATATAGGATGCAGGTTCGAATCCTGTCCAAGGACGAATATTTTCTATGAAAATTTCTCGAACATTCAGGCCGGTAAATGTTATTTAATACTGTTTATTATAAACAGAGCATTTACTTAAATACTTGTATCTATAAAAAGA
The DNA here is from genome assembly GCA_963932145.1 of Acanthosepion lycidas. Classification (NCBI taxonomy): domain Eukaryota; kingdom Metazoa; phylum Mollusca; class Cephalopoda; order Sepiida; family Sepiidae; genus Acanthosepion; species Acanthosepion lycidas. Next base: position 56,564,779 of record OZ010614.1, on the reverse strand, counting down.
ACGTTAAACATAAAAATGTCTTTAATATATATATATATATATTCAAATACAACCATATTAATTCTTTCATGGCCAATAATTCGTTTTAATTTCTTAGACTTGATAAGATGGACTAATTTCTTAATGATGATAAACTAATTTTCTAAAAGTTATGGCAGAATAAATTATTATTATTAACAATAATAAAATAAAAATTAGTGAATACCACTACCAAAAAAATATCAACACAAAAAACAGAAATGAAGTTTTTGTTATATTAGTTTGCAGTATGTAAAAAGTAAATTTTTAAATCAGTTTTTTTCTGCAAATATCTGTGAAGGCGTGTGTGTTAGGGAATGAAGGTACTCTAAATATTACTATGTACTCTTTTTTTATGTATCATTTTTGTTACATTTCATTACAACTGTCCTCTTAATTGATTCATTCATTTATTACTCACAGAAGATGATGTTCATTTTGATTTCCAATCCCATAAAAGAAATCAGCAAAAAATAAATAAGTAAAAAAGCAACAAGATTGATAAAAAAAAAATGAATCCAAACTTAAATTATGTGGAATAAATGGTGTCTAGTCATTAATCTATTAAACATTGTTCAGTTCTCTTTTTTGTAGAATTGCTGTTGGTAATACAATGTGCTTGTCAATCCACTTTTCATCTTTTGCCAGGTGTAATACATGAAAACAAAGAGGGGAGGAATTTGGCATTTTCTCATGGATTATATCTAATAAAGAGTGAAGAATGGATTGGTTGAAACATTTTACTAATAACACTAACTCTATAAAGGAAATTTTTTTAAGACTTGACACATTTACATTTGCAATATTATTTTGCTTTTTGATAAAAGTTTTAAACATTTTTAAAAAATGTCCATGCCCCACCAAGTGAAAAAGAAACCCAAACTTGACAAGCAAATATTTACAATAATAGACATGGGAGGATATTTGACACAAATCCTGAAACTTGCCAGAAACAAGATTTAAGCCACAGACATTCCAACAAACACAAAAAGTAGAAAGAGCTGCAGATTCTTCAAATTTTGAGTAAAAACACATTTTTTTTAAATTTTGGGGCAGCAAACAAATTTTTCGATTTGGGGAGAAAATGTTCAGATGAGTTTCAAAAATTGTGAATTAAGAAACAATCAGTTATATGACAATTTCTCTTAAAACAAACTATAAAAAAGATAGATATGTGAATTTCATTAATTCATACTATGAGGGGTATATAGGTAAATTTTATTGTATTATCAACATTGTCACTTTTATGTCAAAAATATCCAAGTACCTGATGGCCTCAACTTATGTTTTGTTTTTTTGTTTTTTTTTGTTTTAATTTAAATCAGGATTTTCTTCAAAATGAATAAATACTGAATTATTTGAATATCTATTGGCATGGGAGATGGCCAACATGCACAAAATATGTATGTATGATTAATATAATCAAAGTGGTGCAAGGGTTTTTACCCTTGCACCACTTTGATTATATTAATCACCTTCATTCATGCCTAAATACTTTTAAAAAGAAAATAACTGAACAATATTTAAATGTTACTTTTGTTAAACAAATTATGATGTGTAACAATATGATTTCTCACACATCTTTAGAAGATAAGGATATAAATTCCTTCCTTTTTAAGTCCACTCAGCTATCTGAGATTTGTAGGAATTTTATTTCCAGTCTATTTTTGAGTGAACTTAAGTGTCAGTGTTTTCAGGATTCATGTCCCCAGTTCACCTTTGAATTGGGAAACATTAAAAATTTAATTTACATAGTCATAAAAGTAGACTTTTGAAGATTTGACTACCTAGGTGGTTTTGGGATAGTCTCAACACTTCTGGATGGGACCCCAGGATTATTTATATAAGCAGAGAGAGAAGCAGAAAATTAGGGGAAAAGTGGTTCCAGCCATGAAAAAAGTAGGTAGGTGACCAGAGGAGTTAGAGTTGCCCAACAGCCAGTGACATAAAAACCGGAGTTGCCAGGCCCAGATGGCAGTAAAGTTAGGGAGATAGCCGACACTTATCTTTCCCTTTCGCTGAACTGCTAAGTGAGAAATCGTATTGTTGTGAACTCCCAACCAGTGTCGTTAAAAACATTTGTCGTCACTAGTAATTGTTGAAAGCGGTCACAGCCGAGAAGACAAACCGGTGCACATAGCAAGTTGGGTGCATATGCAAATACACTCAACCTTGGATGTCATCAAAGGTGCAGGGAACGATGGACAAGTAGAGAATGTTGTCACAATTCCACCACAAATGGCATCACAGATGGACAACAGAAAGTAGAGATTTTATAAAACCATGGAACATGATATCAATCATCATCATTTCCTTGAATCCAGTTCTTTTATTGCTCCCTCTCTGTTTACTGCCCTTTCAGTAACCCCCCTTGTGTTATAGTGGCTTTTATTGCCTTGTTTGGGGTGAAATGATGTAAAAAAAAAAAAAAAAAAAAAAAAATTAAATGAACAACCATTAACCAATCAAATTTCCAGGCTTCATATGTTGTGTTGTAGTATTGGAAAGTTAGCATGTACCATGAGCTCCTTTAGGAGAACCATATACGTACTTTTAAGTTCTTCAACTTGTTTTCATTAAACATGTCATTATTTAACAACAGAGTTTGTCAGTTTGTGCGGTGAAATTGGTTTTCAGCAGAAACAAGGAGGTACCATGACCGCAAATAACTCACACATGAAATCTTCATAGAAAAACCATGTCCACTGGACAAAATCCACATAAAATCTGGTTATTTCCCAGCTTGCTAATATCGACATGCAATGACTGTGAAGATCAAAAACAGCACCAAATGAAAAGAATACATTTTTGGTAAAGCTGAGGAAGGAAACAACAGATCACTGAAACAAACTGAGAGGGTGCAGGTTATAGAATGACAATGCATATAAGTGGATTTGGAGCTAGAGAACTGCTGGGTGAATATATAATGTGGAGGAGGGGCTAAGAAATGAAAGGATATGTGGGAAAGCGGGAACTTAGAATCAGAAGCTTTTTCTACAAAGTTCTTAAGACTAAAAAATGGAAATAATAAAATATAAATACCGTTTAGAGTGTTACCTGCGAGAATAGCACTCTGAGGATCGGCAATACGTTCGGTGATGGACGCTTGTCGAAAGGAACCCGTGCGTGTGAAACTGGTACGATCTTGGTTGTAAGTCACGTTCACCCCTGATTCTTTGTCTCGTTTTTGTTTACGTTCCAAACAAATTGCAAACGCACAACCAACAGCATGACTAAGACGTTCACCCTGATAACCAACAAAAAAAAAAAAAAAAAAAATATACAATCAGAAAAATGGACACACAATATAACAAGATAACTTTTTAATCTACTCCTATACATAATACCAGAGACTGCTTTATGTTTTTGTCCCACTGGTCAGTGTTCAAATTCAGGTAAAAGAATTTCAAACACTTCAAGACAAGTAGGCAGGCAGGTCCCCATCACCTGAAATTTCTGCAGCACATTTTTGATTTCAAAATGTCAGACAAATTTTAGCAAATATTAATACACTTTCATTTCTCTGATCAGGCTTCTATTCATACTCCTCAAATTCATTCATAATATATCACATTAAGTCCTTTTTTGTTACATAAATAAAATCTGATTCACATAAGCATCTGGAAAAAAAATTGTGGGATTATTACCATAGCATAGCAGCAATAGCATATTGTAGCATGATTTTTGTTAGAGCAATACAATTAAAATACTTTATTTTGGAGGATAATTTAATTTGCAATAATAATAGTAATATCAGCATTCACCCTGTTAATTTATATTATATTTACTATATTTCACAAGGAGATAAAATGTTAATTTTAGAGTATTTTTTCCTTATTTGCAAATAATTTTCTTTACAATAATATTTTGATTGTTGCATGCTTGCATCTTTATTGTAAAACACATTTTTGTTAGTACAATACCAATAAAATGCGCTATTGGTAAAATAAAGCAATTTCCAATTCAATTTCCAACTGAATACTAGTGAAGGGTTTGCATTCGCACTTACTTCGAAAGATCCAATTTCTCAGGGGAGATAACTCCAGATATATAAAATGCCTATGTTAGGGTAGATTCTCTTATTTAATTATAAAAACAAAAAAAATTTAAAATTCTATAAATACAAAGCAATGTGTATGCTTATGAAATAACTATATACAAAGTTTTAATAAATGACAGTTTTATAATCAAACTAGATCACTTTAAAGTGTTCACTCTGCAAAAATAAAACAGGAAAATTGTACACATCTGAGTTTATGAAAAATATTTCTTTTTTGAGATTGTTAAATATATTGTGAGAAGCTCAGAAAATAATATTTGTAGAAAATGTGAATCCTGGTTACAGAAAATTAAGTAAACTAAATATCTGCAAACAGGCACTGTGAAACAAATACAGGTTCAAAATTAAGAAAAAAGAACAATTACATAAATATTTAAAAAAGAAAATATGTACAAAATGTGACACCATTTCCTAAAAATATTTTACTAAATACTATTTCTGTCCCATAAGAGTTGGTACACTTGCATGCACATTTCATACACTGAAAATATAGTGAAGAATTTCATACACTGAAAATAAGGATAATTATGGGATAGAGGTAGAATTACTTTTCCAAAAAAAAAAAAAAAAAAAAAAAACTTTGTGGAAAAATCTTTTTTCTAAATCTGGAATAAAAAAAACATTCAAGATTAAACAAAATTCTGTAGTTGGACATTAACTATCACTGTGGCCAAATCAAATTGAAAAAAAAACTTTTATGGTCAACAAACTCAAATTTGATCAGCATTTGGACAGGTGATTATTGAAAGTTTTTTGTAAATAGAATAATATAGTCAATTAAAATCATACAATGTAAAAAATTATTTGAGTTATTCATGATGTTAAAATAAATACCAATAAATAAAAAAAAGAAATTAAAAAACAAAATTCTATAAGTCATGTCCTAAAATTACAAAATGTCACTTTCTATAAAAGTAGGAATGATTTTACATCCTATTAGGCTGTCAAGTTCAGAAAATAACACGTTGGGGCTTTTTATGCTTGAAAAAGGCCAATATATAAGATATACTAAAGATTTTTATTGGGGTGGGTGAGTTTCATTTCAAAAAAGATACAGATAATTTTTAAATAAACATGTCTCATATTTTAGCAGAAACTTATGCTACAAAAAAAAAAAAAAAAAAAAAAGATAGATTTCTTTAAATCAAATAAATTTATCAAAAATGTGTGATGCAAAATAATTTTTAAAAAGGTTCATTTCTCAAATGCATTGTTTGCAAAAGAAATCTTTAAAAATTGGTAAAGTATGTAAAATCCAATCCTCATTGTTTTTTTATAATAGAAAAATAGTTAAACAACTGGGGGTTGAGTTATTAAAGAAATAAGGACAATAATTTACTAAACCTTAAATTTAAGTTAGCAAAGTAAAATTATATAGGGAGAAAACTGACAAAAACTATTTAATTTTAATTAATTTTCCCATAGACACAAGAGATAAGGAACATTGGAGTTATTTTGGTTTGAAACCAAATTCAGCTAATTAAGAAAAAAAAAAAAAAAAAAAAAAAAAAAAACAACTTGAAGGATTTTAACAACACAATATTTAAATATTAAATCATCATTTTCAATTTAAACTATTATTGGATTTTAAAAAGAAAAACTATATTTGAAATTTTTCTTGATAACTATTTTTCATCATTTTACCATAAGTCACGATGGAAAACATTTTGAATCAGGGTATGGCACAAAATGACTCATGATCAGTTGCTATTACAATATACATTTGCCTATTATGAATTAAATTTAAACAGTAAATACCAACAGGAGAATTATAAAAAGATTTCTTGTACTAGATATATAGTCCTATAAACAGAACTATATAAGTCAACTTGATTTATTGGTACAGGGTAATTTAGTATAACAAGTTTACATATGTGAGCCACTTAGTGTAGATTAAATTAACTATAGTAGTAATGATTTGTTAGACAAGCTTGTTAACCACTACTCTGAAACACGTTACTCTGATTTACTCAACTGAGTACTTGGCATTATTCCATGAATAATTTAAACTAAGAGTCACAGCTTAGAAATTTGGAATCTTATCTAATGCTACTTCTTGTTTCCAAAGTCGGTCAATTCCATCAAGATTATATTGGTTAGAAAAAAAACTAATGATAAAAAAGCATTAATAAAAAGATGAAGATATTCTTTAAAAAAAACTGTAGAGGCATGTATTGAAATGTAAGTATGAATAAATTTTTGTAAATTGGATTTATGCAGTGAATTCATTGAGGCTAAAGTTTTTGGAGAACTTTGAGAAAATCTCCCACTGACACTTTAATAAAAATAATTTCATGGTTACACAACATTGAAAAAATATAATTAAATTTTAATAAAAGATATATCTTGTCCAATATTTTTAAAAAGAGAGAGAAAAATATGTGAGGGTCAACAAAAGAAAAATGCAGAAATTGATTTTAAATAAAACCGGAAAATAGCAAATCTGTCCCCAAAAGAAAAAAACTATTTTTCTGCAAAATGAATTGATTGGTTATCAGCAGGAAAGAAAGTTCCAGGAATTATTTGGGTTATTCAAAGAATTTGAATAGTCTGAAAAGTTCTTTGAATAACTTTTCATAAAATCATAAAATGTGAACTGAATCATTTGTCTCTATGATTTGGAATTGGAATGAAAGAAGTGAAGACACTTGCTCTGAATCCATCATAAAAATTCAGGATGTAGAATTAGTAAATATAAAACACTTCAAATACCTCTGTGTATGGATCAGTTGTATATAATCGCTTTCTCAAATCAATTGTTAAAAATGGCTTTAAAGCAAATGAAACTTGTAAGTCCAAGTGAGTATGATACCGCTTTGAACCGTGTGTACTGGCAATACAGAGTCACAAACAAGAACTGTACCAAATAAGAAAAACCGCATCACTTGAAGACAACAATAGGACTCCCAATTTTCCGTTTCAAATTTTCCTTGATTCAGTTTCCACTTTTGGTAAATTCCATTTTTTTTCCCCCATTTTTACTTTTGGAAAATTTCATTTTTTCCATTTTTATAGTATTTTATGAGAAAACTGCAATACAATCTGCCATAATTATTATTAAAACTGAAAATAAAAATATAATTCAAAGTTTTATTGCATATAAACAAATAGCAAATATCTACAAATCTTTTTTTAATATTAAAATCCAAGTTCAAAAATAAATGATATGTAAAAATAAAAAAATGTAACCTGACTAGACAATAAAACAATGGAATGTTACAGTGTATAAATTATCTTTGAGGAGGAAGAACTTTTAATCAGAGCTTCTTTCTTTAAGAACACATTCAAATTGTTTTTTTAAGTAAAAGTATTTAGATTAATTTATAATTATTGATTCATAATATAAAAATCACATTTAAAGTATCAACAGCCAATAACTTGAATCTCAATAATAAATATCTGAATAAATTTTGACTAAAATTTTATAAAACAATAATTAAACTATAATAACTGAATCTTTGTAACAAAATATCAAAAAACAAATTAGACATATAATTCAAAATTTAAATAAAACAACTTATCCCAAGTTGAAATACTGCTCAAATTTAAAATTGCTAATTTCTTAATTAGGGAAATATTTAATCTTCAAATCTCTTTTCTAAATCTCCATTGTAACTCAACATCGTGAGTTGCTTAGTGTTCTCAGGGGTAAGACTTTCACATTGTTTATTGAGTAAATGTTTATACTGAGAAAATGAACATTCAGCTGGTAACAGGCATCCATATGACCTTATTGGCAATCTGTTCCAGAAAAGGAAATCTGCTCTTATTTACATTCCAAAATGATGAGATATTAAAAGGATTTGGTAAATCATTTTGGTAATTCACATACATTTGGAATTCTTCAAGAAGATCAGTAGAAGAACATTGCAAGTCGTTGATGGCTACAAAACTGTCTAAACCATGGCCTATACATAGTAGCTGTCTAGGATCAAACAGGTAAGATGCCTTGTAAAAGTTATACACAGGGTGGGTGTCCAGGTATTTATTCAGTTTTGAAAAAGATGTGCTAAAAAAATCTTGGAAATTTGAGATAAATTCTAGTTCAGACAACGATCAGTTTCTATGCCAAATGTTGATTGTTTGATGTACCAGTATGCAAATACTATTTTACATCCTCCATCATGTTATATACAACACATGCAAGCGGAGACTTAGTTTCTTCTAAGTTTATCAAAGCTGTTATTAAATGAGTGCAGTTCTCATTTATAAAATGCATATTTATGTAGTCGACCATCATCTACTAATTCTAGAGTCCTATCTACTACAAGGCCATGGCTCTTTTCTTGTTTAAAGAATCCTTCATAAAACCGTACAAAGGACGAGTGGTATTTGACCAGGAATTGCCACTGGTAGTTTCACTTGTTCCTTAGGCAAGGAACCTTGAAGCTATTTTAAGTATCACTTTTTCTCTGTAGGTTTTTTAAAAAATGGTTGTCTTGATAATAGTGAGCTGGGTAACATTATCAAATGCTGACCAGTGTGAAAATACTTCACCAACAAGATTTAAAATATGTGCTAAGCACAGCACATGGCAACTGTTAACAAAGACATCTGACAAGACTTCCTTATGAGCTTTTTTGAAATAGGCTGCAAAATCTGTTACAAAGGCAATAATATCCTCAAATACAATATCCACATGAATTACAGCTCAGATTCATGTCTGACTAACAGTTTGATGATTGCATTCTCCCAAGATTACAATATCAATGAGAAATGACTCCCCACAAATGCTTGCAATTACATTCAAAATGCTGTGGTCATGAGAGTTGTTTCAGTTATAATGCTGACTGATTGATTAAGCAAGCTTGGCTTTCAGGGCAACAAAGTGACAAGCAAACAATTTTGGTAAATGAAGTTGCCTAATACAATTGACAATTGGAATAACACCACCTTCTTTACAATGTTTTAATATGAATACATAGCGGCTCGGATTGAGGAATCAGAGAAGCAAGTTCAAATCCCATTTGAATCTATTACATTCACTTTCCCTTGGGAAAGATATGAATCCTCTTTTCTCCCCTACTCCCAGCTATGGATAAACAGCAGGACAGACTGGGTTCTACAGCCTTAGATGGCAACTGGTCTACTGCAGAAAGAAATGGCAACATACTGCAGGAAAAGATTAGCTTCATCAGTCATGTATCGAAAGATACATGATCGCCTAAGCATGTATCACATAACTGACTGAATATGAATAACCTCATTTTGTCAAATGAGTTTTTGATTTGAATGTGATCTTTGATTATGTCAACCCTAAATATGTCAACACTATGGAGACAGAATTAGCAAAATAACATTTTCTTCTGCATAAAAGTCATCAGGAAATTGCTCTACTCTAATGGGGTGATTTTCTTTTCTTTTTTTCTATTTTGAGGAGCAGACCCAACTTTTAAGGTTGATTCACTATATTGACTTTATTCAGTCATCATGGCAATTTGTAGCTTATTCATACAATTGGTTTAGATTAAAAATATAAATAAAATATGAAAAAATAATCATTGACAGTTAATGTTATTAAAGGATTTTTTTTTTCAATTTAAATTTGTTTACAATGTTGAAACACTGAAGATGATGCAAATTATTAATCCAAGAGAATCACTGTGTGATGGTAAACTTAGACAAGCCAGTTGTTTCATAGAATGGTGTTTTTGGAGAATTTTTTTTCTTTATTTCTAAATTGTACGAAAGGCACATGATAGCATTTACTTTTCTTTCAAATTCATAAAACAAATTATTTAGAATCTTTTACTTGTAAATTGTGAGGCATTAAAGGAAATGAATTTGTTAAACTTATTGGTTTCATCTGCATCTCTCTCTCTCTCCCTCCCTCCTGCATCCAATTTTGACAGCAACTAATGTCTGTCTTCATTTTCCACTTTAGCAATGGATCTCAGTGGGCACAACCAAACTGTGATCTTCTGACTTTCACCTCGTTTGCTACATAAAGTTTCTTAGAAAAATTTTTAAATTTTTAAAAATAGATTAGCCAAATCAACAATCCACTTTTTTTTTTTTTTGTAACACTTTTCCTCTTAATTATTTTTCAGGTTTTAGAAGGAAAAAAACTACAAATATTTGTAAAAACAAATTTTAAGGAAATAATATTATGTTATTGTTATATTTATTAAAATGCTTAACAAAATTGGAGAGACAGTTATTAAGTTTCGAAAGAATTCAAAAAAATCTGAAAAAAAAATTAATTTGTGATTTATTATTGAAAATTAAAACCCAGATTCAGCAATTCCATAATTGCAGAAAATTTGTTCCCCTACAACAACAACTAAAAATTTGTTCCCCTACAACAACAACTAAAAATTTGTTCCCCTACAACAACTAAAAATTTGTTCCCCTACAACAACAACTAAAAATTTGTTCCCCTACAACAACAACAACAACTAAAATGAATAGCACATGTAACAAAGATAAAATAATGAAATAATCAAAATGTTAATGTTCCACACAACTTAAAACAAAAGTGAGGAAGTAAGCCCCTCCCCATCAATACTAGAAAGAGCAATAACAGCTAGTGAATTTTTTTTTTTTTTTTTTTTTTTTTTTTGAGAAATTGATTTCAGAGAAAGATTTCATAAATTTCAACCAAAAGTAACACTGGCTGTTTGCTCAATGAATGCCAAATGTTTCCTTACAAGGAAAGAGCATTTACTATTTGAACAAGTATCCTAAGCAGCTTTCTTTCTTTTCTTTTAAACCATTTTAGCTCCTGCCATTCTTTTTCCACAAATACAATTTGTATTAAGGCAGTGTCATTATTTCACAAGTTAATCAAACAAATGTGCTTATTCTTCTTAACATATTTCAGCCAATAGCAAAAATAAGATAAATAGTTTATATTGTATAACATTAATGCCAACCTTTCTTGGCTATGGTAGGCCTTAGCCATTAGTTTTACACTTTTACAAATACACATCACATTTTTGCTAATACAGACTTTTGTCAAACACAAAACGCAGCCTATTTCCTCTCTAAAATTATTTATGAAAAAAAAAGACAAAATACCAGAGTAAAGAATATTGCCAATGAAAATATACAATAAAAACAATGAATATATTAGCATAAACTAAAGTAAAAAGAATGAAGAAGCAAATTTAAAAAGAGTCCATCAATGTTTTAAGAAAAATTATTTGCATGTTCAAAGTGAAATCAAAAATAAATTAATTTCTTTTATTTGAATGAAGAAGATTTGAATAGCACAAGGCCATATTAGTGAGGCACCGAGTGAAGAATGAAGCACACTAGCAAAATCTCTTTTGCAAGACAAACTTCATAAGCATCAAGCAATAAAATTTACTTCCATCACTGAAGTAACAGCTCTGTACAGTTTTTCCATTCTTAGACAGTCATTCTCATATATGGCCAAACATTTGCATACTTGTAATTTCTTAAAATTTGGTACAAATATGGAGCACACAGTGAGATTGAAATCCACTGCTCAATAGTAATGGTCAACTAGAATAGCTCACTAATCATTTTACTCTCATCCCAAGTCACCCACACGAGCACTTCATTTGCCTTACAATGTTCATTCATAATCAACCACTCCATACATATTTTATAGATATATTTTTCTTATTACCAGAAACATTATTTTTAGTGGGTACGTGTGTTTGAGTTGCTATCCCTGTTAATTTTTGTTTTTTTTATTTTTCTTAAACATTGAAATTAATAAAAACTGGTGTAGACCATAAATCCAACAGAAGAACATACACACGCTTTTATTTTTTAGTAAAATTTCAATTTACACTGATTTTTTGTTAATTTCATTATTTAAGAAATATAAAATAAAAAATGGGTAGCAACTCAAATCATGCATACCCAATAAAAATAATATTTATAAAAAATAATAATTAAAAAAAGCTATATATGTGTGTGTGTGTGTGTGTGTGTGTGTGTGTGAGAAATGAGAACGAATAGAATCCAATTCCAACATTTGTAACATTCAGTTTAAAAGAGGGCTCAATACAAAAGTAGAGCAATATACTTTATTATAGGATGTTACATCAAAAACATGTAAAAAAAAACAAAAAAAAAAACAACACTACATGAATGCAATCAGGTTTCAATGTGTACTAACACATCTCATCCTGGATGTGACGTTTTAGTACATACTGAACCATGACTGCATTTGTGTAGCTACTTTTTTTTTTTTTTTTTAAACATGTTTTTGATATATTATCCTACAATAAAGTATATATACATCTGATGGATAAATAAGGTAGAAAATGCTTACAAGTGAGCAAAAATTGTGTAATGGTTAATAAGTTCAGTTCCCATTACTGAATTGACTTTGAGGTTCAGAGTACGCCAAACCTGTGGCCTTGTGTTAAATTTAATCTAAACAAAGAATGAAACTAAAAACAAAAAAGTAATGTGGTTTCTTTTTCTTTGTTTTTCTCTAAAGGACAAATTTTGTTGCCAAGTCATATTATATAGTAAATAAAATATATAATTTAACTTTTAGAATTATAACTACATAAATATACACATAGATATTTTTCTCATCTGAAATCTTACATTTCCTAATATTTCAAAAGAAACAACATTAAATTTGTTGTCCATGTTTAAGTTGATGAAAAATGAAATTTTTCCCAACCTTGGGAATAAGTATTTGCATATATTTAAATGTTCCAAAGATATTTATTCCAATCTTTGAAATGCTTGCAATGGAAATGGATTTAAAAAAATAAAAAGCAGTATATTTCCTACACATCCACCCACATCACCACCAAATATTGATTCAAAATAAACAACTGAGAAAATATTATTTAACATTTTATAAATGTCAGATTAATATCAAATCTGCTTTAAAGCAATATTTAGTTTAATGACAAATCAAAAATGTAGTTGTATAAACAAATAATAGTAAAAAATTAGTTAACATTTTCCCTACACACATTCTTATCCATCATAAAACAAAAAACTTGCATTATATAAAAATTTTCTAATACATATAATCAACCAATTTCAGATTAGATCACATCATGCAACAATGTTAAGAAATAAATTTAAAGCAAGTTAGCATTAAAAATTAACATTTTTTTAGAGAAAATATCTTTCATACAATATATGATATCTGTTAATAAATTCAATTTAAATATCTAACATACTGATGAGTAGATACTATCTGCAAAACTGAACCATGAAGATGAGTTCTGAACATAAAATAAATAGTTATTTACACATATTTTGATTTTTATGTGATTTCATTATGCCATTTATTTTTAGATTTATTTATTATTTTTGAGAAATATCTTTTTTCTTTTCTTTTTTTTTTTGTCTTTATTTAATCTATGGGGGTTGGCTGTTCCCATTCTCTTACCTACATCTCATCTCGTTCTTATTTTCAGTACTGTTCAGTTATTGCTCAGCCATTTCCACAGAGTCCAAGTACAACCTGTCTGAACCTCACAATTATTATGTCACCAAATTCACAAACCAAAGTTTAATTCATAGAGACCCCAGAGGGTGGGCAATTACCAAGCACCTGGGCCACATGCAACCTGCAGAAGCAAACAGCAAAAACTTCCAAATCGAAAATTTTCATAAACTGATCACAGTGAACTGCAAATGCCAAGGCTAACTTGAACTGAGACTTGCTTCCCTTGTGTCAAAGAAAATTAGCTCAGTGTTTTAATAGCCAGATACCTACTGTGCATACACATACATAGTATTGCAGATAACGTGGGTATCAATATCAACTATCTTCATTCCAGTTTGGCATTTGCAATAAGACCTGTAACATTGCAACCTGAATAAACCATGGGCCCTCCTAAAAAGTGCAAAATTAAAAAAGAATGTGATGCGTTTAATGAAGAGTGGACACACAAATATTTCTTCAGTAATTCAGGGAATAAGGCAGTGTGTTTACTATGTCATGAGACAATTGCTGTAGTCAAGTAAAACAATTTGAAATAATACAACCAAACAAAACAGTCAATAGTTTGATAGCAAAATGTCCCAGGAAGAACATAGAAAAAAAGCTGTAGTGTGTGTTACAAGTTGAAGAAGCAACAAACCATATTTACGAAGCAATTGACACTTCATGATAGTTCTACAGAGGTAAGCTTCATGGTAGCATACAACCTCACTAAAAACAAGCCATTTCCTGATGTTATAAGCACTGCTTAACAAACTGTTAAGCAGTGCTTGGTAGATTGTGCAAACACCCTAAGAAGCAAATTCAAAACTATTCCATTATCAAGAAGGACTATAGTGCAGCACATAGACTTAATCAGTGACAAACTGACAGAAGAGCTGAACTCTGCAAACAAAGATTTTGTTTGGGTTTCATTTGGCACTGGATGAGAGCACCAATAATCAAGATACTGCATTTATCTTTATCCATGAAATTGATAAAAATTTCATCATCACTACTTGATTTGGAATCAATGAAAAATACAATCACTGGTCAGGATTTGTTTGAGTGTGTTGTGGTGAGAAAAGTGCCTTGTCATGGAATAGAATGGCAAGCATTACAACAGATGGTGCCAGAGCATTTACTGAAAAAAATGTCAATATGATTAAACTTTTAGAGAATAAGTTAAAAGCAGAACACCCAGACAGTGATATCTTGTCATTACATTGTATTTTGCATCAGGAAAGCCTTTGTAAAGCTGCACTGGACCCTAAAGCATGTGGTAGATCCAGTAGTGAGCATGGTGAACACAATCAGAGCACAGGTGCTCAACTATCAACAATTTAAATCTCTACTTGAGGACATGGAGGCATGGTATATAGAGATGTGATTTACTACAACAGCATTCAGTGGTTGGGCCTGGGCAAAAAGTCCTAAAATAGGTGCGGGAATTACAGAATGAAATCCTCCTCTTTCTGGACATAAAGGGGGTTTTCATGTGATTTTGTGACCAAAATGGGATTTGAGGAGTGGTGATATGTGATGATGTTTGCAGCTGATATTTTTGAGAAATTAACTAAATATGATATTGCAGGGAAAAGGACTGTTTGCACATGAAATCTTGAGGCATATGAGCTCATTCAAAACAAAACCAAGTCTATTTGAAAGGCAAACTGATGAGGGTGAGTTTTGTCATTCCCCTCAACATTTTTTTTTTTTTTTTTAGGAAAACAGAAAATGCCTGCAAGTGTTTCTTCCAACATTTGCTAAGGATGCAGTCAGAAGATGATTTCAGGAAGGACTTCAAGAAAATTGAGCCTGAATTCAATTTGTTACCTTATCTTTTTGCTGCTGGTATTGATTCAGTACCTGAGGAGGTACAGTTTGAACTAATTGACATTTACTTAAATCACACAATAAATGAAATATTTAATTCTGTGACATTTTGATAGAATTTTACAAATCTCTATCTACTGACAAATTTCCATGTATGAAGAAATTTGCTGGAAAACTGTTTTCTAGTTTGGGATCCACATATATTTGTGAGCAAAGTTTTTCTTGAATGAAAATCAACAAGAGTAAAAATAGATCCCCTATGACTGACATAAACTTTCAGGCAAGTGATGAGGATCTCAACAAGCAACCTTACTCCTGATTTCCAAAGAATTGTAAAAAAGTATCAGCATTTACATTTGTCTCATTAAATTGCTTGTGCTGGCTGATGTGTAATTTGCACATAAATAAATTTAATGAAACCTTTTTTGTGTATCACTATTGTTTTAGTTTTATTTATGCAAAAAATAATATCGTTTTCTCACATATGTTACTATGTGAGAAAACGGCCTTATTTTTGCACCAAACATATATATAAAAAGGTGTGTGTGTTCAACTATCTTTGAAAAGGTGATTATAATTGGTGGGGCAAACTCTTATTTTACAGACCCATTAGAAAAATAATGTCCATTTATCAAAGTCGTATACAGTAGATGTAATTTCATTACTCTCATTCCAGAAATGAGATTTAAAGAGGAGTTTTTGCATCATCAAAGAAAAATTGGTCTCTTCTCCAAATGACTTCACTAAATTTGTCCATTCTTGAGAATCTAAATGGATATTAGCAGCATGGACAAGAAATTTAGAATTTCATTTTAGCCTAATTAATGATGACTAAACTGGGGGGGGGGAACATGCATAGGTGCAAAGAATTCAAAATAACTTTTCAAAGTTGAAATTAAAGTTTGTAAGTACAAGAACCAAATTTTCATCCCTTTCAAAAAAGATCAATAACCTCAGATAGTCTGAGTTCTGCTAATAATAAGAATTGGAATATTCAACTGGATACATTTGTAAGAAAAAATAATAAATGCAGTTTAGTTCTTGAACCCCACCATCCCTCTTCATTCTACCTCATTCCCAACTCCAGAGTAAGATTTCAATACTTTCTTCCTTTGGATCAACCAAGAATGGATTTTCTGGCCAATAATGTCAGCTGTCACCCAAACACAATAAATTCCAAAGAGACAAAAATATGGATTTCATGTGAAACCTAAAACTCACTGATACAATTCTAGAGAGAAGATAAAACAAGATCTTCCCCACCCCCCAAATCAATGAGTAATATCAAAATACAAACATTTTCATAGCATTCAATTGATTTTTCTCAATCAAATATTGAGACTTTCAGGAAAAAAATTAGATGCACTTTTCTTTTTCTCCTATTTCAATTGAAAAATCAGAAAGCCCCTGAATTTAGCACAAGAATAGAATATAAAATGTGATTAGCTATACTAGGTAGACAATATTATTTATGTCGGAAATGTAAGTTTCCAAGATATGTAGTGATACCTAAAAAGATAAAATGAAAACTTTCTATGTAAAATAAGCAATTAGTGAATTTTCTTAAATTGTTATTCAAATATTTAATGCACTTTAAAATATTTTGTTCTTTTTTTTTTTCTCTTTCCACTAAAATTACTTTGAAGCCAAACCTTTTGCACATTTAAAAAAAACAAAAAAAACAAACTTGTGACTAAATAAGAAATAAAAAGGAGAAATATAAAAAAGTAAATCCAAAAAATTAAAAAGAAAAATCTTAAAAATTAATTTGTTTTGATATTGAAAAATGCTAAAACAAAAGCATATCAGGTTGTTTTACATTTTCAAGAAAACTATAATACTATTTTTTAACTGAATATCTTTTCACAACAAAATCTGTAATGTTTCATTCTGTTCCGTCATCTTTATATTAGGTTGGTGCAAAAATAATGTCGGTTTTTGACGTTAAAAAATACGTCAAAAACCAACATTATTTTTGCACTAACCTAATAAATCTCTTGACTTTGAGATGATTGAAAATCTAAAATAATTTATATTAGATAAAAATCTCAAAATACTTGAAAACATGTCAGTGACTCGTGAAAAGAACGAGTAAAGAGAACTTCATATCCTAAGTGCCTTAGCAAAACAAAGATTCATAAGAAGGTCTGGCATTATCAACCAATAGAATTGGTCCATGCATTTCAGAGTCTATGTGAACAATTAACATTTTAAAAGAATGTTGTCATTCATATTTTAAAGGATTGTAATCTTCCTGGTGTGGGAAGATTAAATCATTAAAGAACAATTGTTTTAGCAGTTGCTGTTTTTTTTAAACAGTAAAAGTCAAGATTTTTATAAAAAAAAATGTAACATTTTTGTTACAATTGTGAAAGGATTATGGATTCAAATGAGCAGATATGGATTACAAGAATTATATATATATATATATATATATGTGCATGCATAAAAGGTTAATGGTCAGAGTTGAATAAGACTAGGAAACAGTAGACTTAAAAAGTGCTTAATACATGTGTGACAAAAAATAAAAGTAAAAATAGCATGTAGACATTTTAACTTTTGATATCCTGATTTTTAAAAGTGTGTGTGTATATATATATATATATATATATATATATATATATATATATATGTGTGTGTGTGTGTGTGTATGTATGTATGTAGTAAATTTATAAAAACAAAAATACAGAACACATTTATGAACACATTTTTCCTAAACATAAAACACATATACACTCAGATTTTTTCATAGTGAACCTAACAAGCAACATTTACTAAGGACATTGAACAACATTTTTCCTAAATATACAACACATATACACTCAGATTTTACATAGCAATCCTAACAAGCAACCTTAACTAAGGCCATTGAACAACACTTTTCCTAAACATAAAACACAGATACACTGATATATTTTGACAGTGAACCTAACAAACAACATTTACTAATGCCATTCAACAACACTGAATGGTTAATGCAAAATACTTTTGAAAACTGAGGAAAAATGTTTGTGTAAATAAAACTAACAACAGGAACAAAAATATAAGAAAAAACTTTTTTTAAATTCATCTTCAGCTATCAAGTGATCTGACATTAGAACAATTAGGATTTAAAAAACAGAAATAATAAAATAAAGGAAAATTTTTTAAATGTTAATTACAAGTATTTCTGGTTATATCTTTTCTTTTTTTTTAATTCTATTTCAACAATTATTTTTTTTTTTTAATTCATTGTCTTGTAAAATTCTTATATTGTTACATTATAAAGTGTTTTTAATTCATTCAAGAGGAAACAAAGGAAAACAAAAGAATTTAAAGACAATATTCAATATAGAAGTTGATAAAGTCCTTGTGCAAATAAGGTTTTGTTTTTTGTTTTTTTTATAGCTTCTGTATGCAGTATTTTTTTTTATTGGAATTTTTTATGGTAAACATGTTTATTCAATGAAGCTCCTCGAAAAGATCTTGGTGTTGAGACTTTTAAAAAAAAAAAATATCTGATTACATAAAAGAATTTATTAAAATTCTCAACATGAAGATTTTATAAATTTTTTCTTTTGTATGTGCGTGTGTGTGTGTGTATATATATATATATATATATATATATATATGGTGGACTCTACTTTTGTGAACAATAAATGAGGGTCAGCATTGGATGGCGCCTTTCATTTTACACTAATACATGCTAGCAGGAGCTATTGTGATGAAAATCAGGTAAGGGAAAGACATTTCATTTGTGCTTTCAGCCTTGCTGCAGGTAACAAAGCCACACTGATATATGAAATTTGTTAATGCAGGATTTTGATGGCGTGTCTGCTTCATAGCTTGATGAAGTTGATCCTGGTGCTTCAGTCTACTGTCTTCAAAACCCTTTAACTTAATGAGACATGTCTTAAGCCACTCCTTTCAGTTTGATGCTTGGGCTTCCCAAGTTTTCAGATTAAAGTTGTCTTTCAATTTGTCTTTGCAGCATAAGAGTGGACTGCCAATTGAATGCTTGGAGTTTGATAGTTGTCCATACAGCATCTTTTTTGGAAGCCTATGCTCATCTATTCTCACAACATGTCCAGCTCACCGAAGATGTATCTTTGCTAGAATGGTTTCAATGCCTGTGATCTTGTTACATTTCATCAGTATTTCACTATTTTTGACCCCGTCATTCCATTTTATATCACATATGGCATGAAGACATCACACGTGAAAGGCATCAAGCTGATTTATGTGCTTCTGGTACAGGGTCCAAGTTTCAACACCATAGAGAAGGGTTGAGAGAACGACTGATATGTATATGTCGATCTTTACTCTGAGTCACATCTTTGGTGTTCCATAACATATGTTTAAGTTTACCAAATGCTGTGCTGGCTTTGGCTATTCTAGATTGGATTTCTCTGTCCATTTTTCCATCGGAAGAGACTGTTCATCCAAGATATGTGAACACCTCAATAGTTTTTAATGCCGTATCATCAATAAATACAGAAGGATTTATGAGAGATGAATTGCCTCGTACTGGCTGGTACATTAGTTCAGTCTTATTTCTGTTGATAGTGGGTCCAAATGCTTTCGACGTTTCAGAGAATTTATCAAGGATAGTTTGAATGTCTTCTAGACTGTGTGTTAATAGATCAGCATTATCTGCAAAGAGAAGATCGCGTACCAGCTGCAGACCAAGTTTCGATTTTGCTTTAAAACTTTGCTGATTGTATAGACATCCACTTGTTCTGGATTCAATATTGACTCCTTCAGAGAATGCTTTTTAAAGCATAGCAGAAAAGAAAATTGCAAAGAAAAGAGGAGCAAGAACGCAACCTTTCTTTGTACCATTGGAGATGAAAAAGGCTTTCTATTGCTCACTTCCCGACATTACAATAGCTTGCATTCCTTCATGAAAGGAGATATAATATGGAGTATTTTTTCTGGAACACCTAATTTTGACAAAACTTCGCAAAGAGCAATTCGAGATACAGTATCGAAGGCCTTTGTGAAGTCTACAAAAACAACAAATAGATCCTTGTTTTGTTCTCATGCCTTCTCCTGAGCCTGCCAGAGACAAAAGATCATATCCATAGCTACTCTACCATATCAAAAACCCCACTGGGTCTCTGGTAATGCGACAAATTCATTAAGCCTGTTCAGGATGATACGAGCAAGGAGCGAGATATGCGTGTGTGTGTGCGTACGCATACAGGGTGCGATGTATAAATTGTCGTCTAAATTACATAAAAATTGGCATCTCATTTTAACAGATATATTTACCAAAATTACACAAAAATATCTTGGAATATTAAAAAAAAAAAAAAAATTGCCACTGCCTTCAACTGCACATTTTCTGTTTAAGTTGGTGAATGCTGCCATAATCCTTGCCTTGATCTTTGGTATTACAAGGAGAATTGTTGGTCTCTTGCTCAACTGCAACCCACAAATAATGAAAATAGTTGCAGTCTGGTGAGTTAATTGATCAGATATAAGGGTCAGATGTGGCTACAGAAACAGTCTGACATCAATGACTGGGTGCTCCTACTTGTGTGGAATGGTATAGAGTCTTGGTGCCAGAAATAAGGTCTACCAGCAGCCACCCTCTTGACCCAGGTCAGCACTATATCCTCATCACTAGTGATTCCTCCAAACAATATGATGTTGACTGTATATATCATCCATCTCTTCCTGAAACTTCTGTCCTCAGATTGACACCCAAACACTTTGAAATGTTTGCATTGGAGCTTCTGGCATAAATGTCAAGCAGTACAGTAATATTTTCAAATTTCTAGCAGAGTGAATTGTATCATGGTGCTCTTTTCCTCACAGATGGTCCAACTACCCTACTATACTGATCAGTCAATAAAAACAAACAATGCACGTGTGCAAAATTAAAAATATAAAATGGTGACAATTTACCCATTGCACTATATATATATATATATATGTGTGTGTGTGTGTGTGTGTATTGTTTTTTCAGCTTGTCTAAGATACAAAGACAAGCTGAAAAGCAACTTGTCAGCAGTCAATATACCACATAACACCCTTGAGTGCTTAGCTTTGGAGCGGGTAAAATGGAGATCAACATGTTTTAGTGGACTCAGCAATTTTCAATCTGGTTGTCTGAATCATCTTCAAGAAGTGAGAGCAAGATCTAAAAGGTCAGCCAATCTAACAGTGATCTCATTTCACAATCCTAACACTTGCTCCATATGTGGGCTCGTTTGTAAATCACTAGCGGGCCTTAAATGCCACTTAAGATTATCGCACAAACTTTCATAACTGAATCAATAAGCTGTCAGATCCTCATATGTCGAAAACGACGGGAGAGAGTCCATTATATATATATATATATATATATATATATATATATATATATATGTGTGTGTGTGTGTGTGTATGTATGTATGTATGTATGTAAATTTGTTTCTTTAACACCCACCAAGCAAACTTGTGGTTCATATTGCAAATATGCCAAGTTGACCTTAGTTACAATATCTGGACCTTCACATACAATGTCTTGTGTGTGACTGTACTATCACAACCATCAATAACTTCCCCATATATTATACACTCTCTCATATGTAATACAGCCATACAGGATACTGTGCAATTGTGAATTTCATTAATTCCTTATTTAAATATAAAAATCAACCAAAATGTAAATGAAAGGAAATATATTCATGAATTGAATAAATTTTTAACAATTCAGTTTTCAAACTTTTAAAACTGCACAAGAAAATTATATATTTTATAAACCTTAATTTTTTCAGAAATATATATTTTAGTGTCAAAACAATGCATATACATATACCATTACAAGCAGCTATGGTACTTATCTGCAAGCAAATTCAACCTTTTTATAATAAAGAATAAATTGAATAATCAAATTTATTTACATGACATTTGATTTTAAAGGATTAAAATGTCTAGAAAAAAGTGATGGTGCTTACAAACTTGGTATCTTTCAAGTAAGAACCATAGTTTCTATGAAGAGTATATCCATTTTTAGAGGGATATCCTGTATATTATACAAACACGCTCACAACCATATAGATGACTACATATCTTTGTGTGTATGATTATGACATATCCCAATGTGTGGTGATGATACTGTCCTAGAAAACAATACATTACACTGCAGTGAAAAGACATTTGTGGAATTGCAAAGTCTCCTAAATGAAGACTGACAGTTTAGAAAATTCAGTGCTAATAAATTACCGTATATTTCTGTGTATAAGACGACATTTAAATCGCAAAAACCATCCTTAAACATTGTGAATTGTCTTATACTACAATTCTAAAAAGGAAACCTTAAATTCTGAATGATTATTAGACTAACCTCTGAATGATAACCAATGATATACATGAAAAGATTCACAAATCAGTTTATCAAATAAACGGATTATAAAAGTAATAAAACCATTTCTATCTTATATATTACTGGCATAACTTCATAATAAATTGTCTAGTCGAAGAATAACTATATAAATGAAATCAACTTGTATCCATATAAACTCAGCTCAGAAAATGTAAACATCGAGTTATGATTGCGTTCATATCAATGTTTATCTTTTAATAATCATCATGGTAGTGTTAATTATGGCAGTAATAACATTCAGGACAATATAATATTCATTTCTCATTACAAATTTGTTGTCATTTTCTTGTTAAATAACAATTTATTAAAATTAAATAACAATTTACGATTATTTTGTTATTGTTGAAGTATAAGTAAATGGCCATTAATACACCAGGTTGTTTGTAACTGTTTAGATATAGGAAAAAAAGAGGAAGAAGTATCAGTATTCAAAAGTATTCAAAAGAGACCATGTGATGAATTGTAAATGAAACGATGGTCTCCCTTTTAGGGGACATGTGTAGGAAAAACATTATGAAATTGGTTTTGTTATTTATTTTGAATTTCTAAGGATACAGTAAGTAGCAACATTTCCAATAACACCATCTTCATATAATCAATAATCTTATACTACAGGTATAGGAGAAATTCATGAAAACATGCTATTTTTTTTTTTTTTTTTTTTTTTTACCCCTGTTTTATCTTAAGGTCACCTTATACATGGAAATATACGGCAATCAAAACATTAATCATTTTCCAATAACCAAATTGAATCTTATTTACTAATTCATTGGCTTTTCAAAACTTTTCACTAGAAATCATTTTCTATAACCACCCCCCATGTCCAAATTCTAAAGACAAAAAATAACGAATATAATCTACACTCTCATTAAATTTTTCTCCACTATTTTCTTTCAAGATTGCAGTATTTTTTTCTTATTAGTTCATTTCTTTTCATTTAAATCTTCACTTCATTTACAAATAAACATAAAAGTTTCAGAAAATGTTATTTTCCGTTGTGCCTTTCTCTAATTTTTTATGAAACTGTGTCGTATGAAAGTCTGGTGATTATTAACTTACTATGAATGCCTTTCCATTTACAAATGGAAAGGCAAAGTTAACTTGAAAACTGTCAAATGTGGGGATTAAACTGATAGCATGCTTTCCCCAGTAAAATATTTTTAAAAAAACCTTTACAAAAATACATTCTTTAAAATATTACACAAATACTTTTTTAGAAGTACATGACTAACCATAAGATACATAAAAATAAAACTTGGTCTATTCTCAGTTTGAGCCGTATTCAATGGTTTAAAATAAAATTAAAAAAAATAAAAATAAAATAAAAAAATCAAGTAAATCTGAATTTATTGACATAAAAATTTCTGAGCAAATTTCCTTTTAGTGCAACTGAAGTGGGTCAAGCTGAAAACATTTTAGCATGTATATATATGAAGTCATTTACATATTTAGGAAGCAAGATGAATGCAAATGCATCCCTTGATGATGAAATAACAAATTGGATCACCAAAGCTACAAGTGCATTTGGGAAGCTTCACCACTGCCTATAAAATGAGAGAAGTATCAAATTGGATACCAAAATAGGTGTTTATAGAGCGGCTATTTTGACCACACTGTTGTATGGCTCAGAATCGTGGACCCTATATATGTCCCATATCAATTAGCTGGATGTCTTCCACAAAAGTTGTCTCCATGCAATTTGTGGCTATAATTTTGATAATAGGGAGTCTAATGTTGATCTCACAAAATGCAACATTGGTGGAATTGAGACTTTTCTGATGCAGTCACAACTTTGCTGTATTGATCATGTTGCAAGGATGAGTGACGGCAAAATACCAAAAGGTCCTCATTTATAGTCAGCTTGACAGTGGGCAAAGGAATGTTGGACAGCTGTGAATCAGTGATCAAGCTAAGCTAAAGAGTAACATCCCAACTGTCAATGTGCCTCATACTAACTTTGTATGTCACAAACATAAAAACTGAATTAAGTTGTCAGATCCTCATACATAGAAATCGACAGGTGAATCTATTTTATATAAGATAGCTAATTTTCAGTTTTGTTGCCATTTTTTTCTTCAATGTTTTGGCTGGTTCGTTTTAATTACTATCTGATGCTAAATTTTTCCTTGATATTAAGTCAATTCATCACATAACATTGTGGGATAGATAAACTGGACATGTTTTTGATTTTTTTTCTCGATTATAACATCTAGTAAAGTAATAGTTGCCATAATGGTTAAAAATTCTTGTTGATTTTCCTATTTTACTAACAAAAATTCCAAGCATGGAAATATGCTAACAATAGGGTGGGAGGAGAAAAAAAAAAGAAAAAAAAAAAAAAAACCTCAGATTTTTTTTTATTTTAATAAAGTTAAAAAAAAAAAATCAAAAGATTAACAACAGCCAGTCTGAAATTCCGCAATGCAACATACCTCACAAATCAACAACAAATTTGGCACTGGAAAAAATTAATCTGAAAAAAAAAAAACCTAAAAATAAACCACCCCGAAAATTATGAGGAAAAACCAAAATAAGTAAAAAGAGGAGGAGATTCTTTGGAAATCATCTAAAATAAAATAAAAAAGAAAACACGAAACATATGCTTAATATTTTTCTTATAAAATAATTAAAAATTCCATTTTTCCCACTTCTGAAGGAAATTAAAAAAAAAAAAAAAAAAAAAAATTCAAGGAAAATATTTTTTGCAATTATTTAATAAAATTTTAACTTGCTCCACTTAATGCTTGTCTGCCATTTTAAAAAACTTGACAGCATCTGTAAAATCTTTTGATGGTTATAAAACAACTTAGAAGGAAGAACAGAAAATTTGTACAATTACTTGTAAGCCAGTTTCAAACATTTCCAGTAAAATAAAATGTTTACTAAATATTTTCCAAGCAATTTAAAAAATTATTGCAAATTTTTTTTTCAAAAAGCTACAAAAAAGTTAAAAATTTGTAACAGTATTAAATAAATTTAACAGAAAGCAGAGTTTATTTTCTAAGTTCATGCCTAAAAGATAAATCTAAGTAAAACCTTATATTGTGTCTGTGTAAAAAATGTTTAAAGACAACAACATGTTGGTGAAAGAAGAAAACAGCAACCAACTTGTTCAACTCATGCTCAGTGCTTTCATGTGAAGTGAATTGACAAGATTTGTCACTGAAACATGACTGACTGATATCATCAAAGTGCTCTTTCCATTTGTGGATTGTGCCCCATTGACAGAACTAAACATTATACTAACACTGAAACTAGCGGCACACAACTTTTAAATGGATTTGTTTGCCATACCTTTACAATGCAGCCATCTCCCTTGCCATGACGTAGCTTCGGAAAAAACAAAGATAGTAACATCAGGAAAAATGCAATAATATTCTAGAGTATTGGAATGGTCATTTGAGTAGAGATAAAAAATAAAAAAATAAACATCTTGTCAACTACAGAGAATGTTTAGAACAGAATAGAATGAAAATTATTTTTCCAAAATTCACAAAGAAACATTTTCACCATTCCACATATTTCAAATTAATCTCTTCATCTTTGCTGTTTTTTTACATTCTTTAGCCTTATATATTACTATAGCAATGGAGGATATGGTGTGCATTTTAATATCTTATCAAAACTTGTGCACAAAAAAGATAATTTCAGCAGTTAAAGAGTGCATAAAGTGTAAATTGAAATGAGTTACTCCTAAAGGAGTCAAAGGAAAAACAGAGAATCTCACATTTTAAAAATGCTAAATGGTTTTTAAAAACCAATGAATAAAATCAAATCTGCAGAAAGCCAGAGAAGTTTGAAGAATCTATTGGCTGAAATGTTAAAAATAACAAAGATGAAAGCCAATAATATACAGGTTAATAAAAACAAGAAACAATTTTGAAGATGAAAAAATAAATCATCTTTTAATTTTGTTTGTTTTGTCAAAAAGTAACTGAAAATGAAAATGAGTAACAAACATTTTAAAATAGTTTTTATTTAAAAACATAAAAGTACATAGCTACATGAAAAAAATATTTCAATGTATGTGCATGTATGTGTTGTGTGCTCAAAAAAGGTGTGGTGGGGGATGAAGGAGAATAATGATCACTAAACAAACAAACGATCCAAGCCTTGTCCAAAGATACTTTACAACATATTTCATACAATGGAAATAAATGATTGCCTTTATCAGCTTTCAGGTGTAACCTGCATACCTGTGTGAAATTCCCTTGCAAAAACAAATTAAAACCCTTCATGACAACCTTAATATTCAAACAGACACTACCTTAATGTGTGTTTACCTTATTTTTTTCTGTAGTTTACATTTTGTATAAAGGGGTGTTGAAAAATCATCAGCCTTCCCACCCAACAAAACAATTCTAATGTTTAGCCATTTGATCAGATTTGGGGAAGTGGGCCAAGCCCAAAATATGTCAGTATCCCCTTATATAGACAAACATTGAAACTGTTAAGTATACAAAAATATTATAATGAATTGGTGGGGTAACAAAACTAACAATAACAACAAATTCAAGATACATTGAAACTAGGATTTCCAAATTGATGAAAATACTTTTTCTCCTGATGATTAAAAAAAGAAAAAAATTTTTTTTTTTTTTTTTTTAAATCTGTGATGATTCATGAAGTCCAAAGTTTAAGAATAAAGGAAACTTTTGTGTTAGATGAAATCAGAAATTCAGAAATCAGGTTTTCAGATTAAATTGTTAAAAAAAAAAAAAAAAAAAAAAAAAAAGCTTTCTTTTTTTGTTTTTGTTTTTTACTCAAAGTAAAAAAAATAATTATAGCCTTTTTTTATATATAAATATCTTTCAATTTTAACTCAATTTAAAATAATTCATTCAAGTATGAACATTTCATTTCAAAAAGTCAAGTCTGGTTGAGGATTTTCTTTTTTCAACAACAAGACAAATTTTATAGATGAAACAAGTTTAGATTTATTGTAGATGTTTTGGGATCTACCATTTTTCCTACCATCTTTTAGAAATAGAAAACATTCCAAGTTTCCACCATTATCAAAATAAACAAAATTGAATTCGTTTCCACTTTTAAAATAGAAGATACAAACTTTGCAAAGGATAACTCCATTTAACAGTCACACACACAAAGAGAATATAAAAAGGACTTCATTGGACTAAAATAATGTTTTTATTGGTGGAATTATATATGCGTGGGAAGGGGAGATATAAATAAGATTCAGTTATAATAATTATGTTAATTATGGGAAATGATAACACTAAATAAATCAGGTGTGTATATCTTAATGATTATAATATTTATCCTTAAAAATGTTAAACACCTAACCTAATCACTGTTCACCTAACTTAATCACCTAATCAAACTTCAAAAATTACCCTAATGTAAAAACAATGTCAGTTTATTTGGGAGATTCCATCAACGATACTAATAAGTAAAAAGCAGCATTAAATTTATATACTCATCACACAACCATAGTAGGTTAAGCTGCTACTTAGCAAAACTTTTTTACATATATTGATCAACACATCAACAAGATCACAATATGACTTAATATTAAACAAATATTACAAGATAATACAAAAATATTATATAACACTAATGTTAAAGAAAAACTTAAAATACTTCATACTATTCTTATACAAAGGAAATGACACACATTAAACAATATTTTTCCCTGTAGAGGGAAGCATCTTAAATCTATAAATTTTAAAAATTTAATATCTTTGTGCATAAATGCCATCAATTTTGTGATTCCATACAGAATAATATTCTTTTAAATTTCAATATGCATCCCTTATAGTTACAAATTGTTTTATACATGACCTGATCTTTGATTAATACACATTTAAATTAGAATTAAAACATTTCTCATAAAATGCTGGAATGAAGCTAAAGTTTTCCCTACAGCAAACTGATAACATTAAAATTCCTGCTAATGACAAGAGATGACCAGAAGTACTCAAACAAAAACATCATGAACTTTATTTCTCTATAAATTTGATATGCAGACTGCAGCAATGAATATTCAGGAAATTTTGGAAATATCAAACATTAAAAGGAATGCAGTTAGATAGCATATCTAGAAAATAAAAAAAATTGAATATTTTAAAGATGTTTTATCTGAATTTCATTTTGCTTAATAGTAGCAATTTAATGATTAAACAAGATGTTTATATTCCCTACAAATACATACTTTTCTACTAACCCTGCACATAATTAACTTGTTTATATGTTGGTGTAAATAACAAGGACAGCTGTTTAATTGGGTTAAATGCCTCAATTTAGGAGAATCTATTGTGCTTGTGCAGAATATATTTATATTTGTGTTATGACAAAGCCAGGGTGTTAAAAGACAGATTCCATCAAAGAGCAGAGTACAACAATAATATATTACAGCGAAAAAAATATTTGAACTTGACAAAATAATCCGTCATGAGTAAAACTAGAATATATTATATGAGAAGGTGCTGAAAAGTTCTCAGCTTGTCCCACTTCCAAAAATCTAGCCAAATGATCAAACATTGGAATGTCTTTTGGACTCTCCTCTTGGTGGGGATAAAGATTTTTTTAGCACTCCCTCATGCATACACATGCTATTTATAAACTTATAAGATATATTTTACCTTTATAAGAATATCTTTCTGGACTGTTGCTTCTTTAAGTTTATTTCTCATCCCAAGTTTTCATTGTGCTGTTTGCAACACATATTACCAACACAGGAGACAATCATTAATATTCAAATACATTTTTTTAAAAATGTTCATTATGGAACGTACATGTGTGTGTGTGTGTAAAAATAAATAAATAAAAAGGTGCATTCTAGATGTCTGAGACCTTTTTTTAAGACAGGCAATTATAACTGTCCTAGATTTTATTGTAATGTTAGTATATCATTACTAAACATCTAATAAGGTGACCTGCCCACTTTTGTTATTCCAGATTAGAGGAGATGGCTGTTACAGTACTTTGAATACACACTCTATTAAAACTTGTTTTGCTATAGCTGACTAGTTTGAAGAATGCAGTCAAGACATGAATGCAATTTGAAAGCTCACTATGCAATAAGGTTTTGTGTTAAACTGGATAAAAACACTAGAGAAACTTATGAAATACTTCAGACTGCTTATGGATTAACTTGTATGAGCCGAGCATCTGTTTTTCACTGGCATAAGTGGGTTCAAGGACAGAAGAAAGGAGATGAGAAATGTGGGAGGGAGAAGAATGTCAAAATATTAGAGCTCATTGAGAAATTTAGCAATTTTCTAGATGATTATGTTAGTGTAAGCAACTGTATATAGAATTATTCATGAATATCTGAACATTTTGTGCAATGTTTGTTCCCAAGGTGCTCAGTAACAAAAAAAAAAAAAGAAAGAAAGAAAAACGCATTGGTGACAGCAGAGAGATGGTTGAGCTCATTACCTCTAATCCAAGAATACTTGCTTGAGTCTCTGGTGACCTGTGATGAAAGCTGGATCTACTGCTATGATCCAGATACAAAGAGACAGAGTGCCCAATGAAAGCATCCTAACTACCCAAAACCCAAGAAGGTCAAACAAGGCAAATCTACTAAGTAGCTCATGATGATAGCCTTTTTCTACAATACAGTCATCATCTACATCCACTGGGTTTCGCTTCTGGCCAGAGTGTTAACAAAGAATACTTTGTGAAAGTTTTAAGTGAGATTTTGTCACAAAAGGCCAGAGCTCTTCCACTCAGGTTGGTGACACCTACACCAGTCCACAATTCTATCCTAGTAACTAAATACTTGACAGAGATGCACATCAAAACTGTCCCTCAACCTTCATACAGTCCAAACCTTGCTCCTAATGACTTTTGGTTGTTCCTCTAGATGAAATAGAATTTCAGGGGCAGTCATTTTAAAGACATTGGCAAAAGTCCTGGACATCTTCATTTCTGATGATGTCTATGGGGATTTCATGAAGTGGTTGGAGCACAAGTGCATTGATGTCAGAGGATCCTACTTTGAAGAAGATTAGAGTTTTGTACTTCTTTAAAATTAATAAGTGTCTCAAAACTTCTGCAATGCACTTTGTGTGTGTACACACACACAATTTAGTAATTATTTGTTAGTGTTCAGCAACTTTAAAAATATTTATGAACTTGATACATTTCTTTTGATGGTGTTATATATATATATATATTTGTTACTGTGTTTTTTGAAACATTAATCTTCTATTAGTTTATCAAGTGAAAACCAAAAAGGTCAGTGTCGCATGGTCAGGACATAGCATGTCCTTTGCTGCTCAAAGAACAAAAATAAACAAACCTTCAATTGGGTCTCAGGTCTGTTCAACATAGAACTGAAAAAGTTTTTAACAAATATAACCAATGATGTAAAAGGTAAAAGTTCACCAGCACAGGAACCTCAAATCAAAACAGTCCCCCTACCTGCTCATTTAATTCTTTGCCTCAAATGATGACTAACTTTAACTTCTGTAAAGGGCTGACTGACAATTGTACAATATGACAGAGAAACAGATTTTATTGCAAGAAAAAAAAAAAAAAAAAAGATTCATTACAACATTTCTATCAGATTTGCTTTTTTCTCGATTTATTTTTGGGCAAAAAGGTGTTGAAAAGTTCAAATGCATAAAGAAAGAATTCGAAAGAAGAAATTCTGATATTCAGTTATTTCCTCAGACTTTACATAGTGCAGCCAGATTGCAAACTTTTCAGCACCTCTTTCTAGAATCTTTCGTTGATAAAGTTTAATTAAAAACTGATAATTATTTTTCTTTTTTGTTTATATTGTAATGGGTCACCAATAAAAATTAAATATAAAAATAAAATATATAAACAAAAATAGAGTTCAAATTAAAATAAGTTATTTGCACTTTCCTTTAAAATACTCTCTTTCTCTTTAAATTTCTTTCAACCTATGAGAAGGAAACCCTCAAATAAAAAGAAAAAAAGAGAAAAAGACTGACCCAAGTCAAAAACACTGGAATTTTGCAGGAGCAGCGCTGGCTTATTTGTGAATGAAAATTACCAAAAATCAGGGAGGTCTAACAAATAATTTCCGTTATTAAAAAAAAAAGAAAAATGAAAAATAGACAAAGGAATGCCAGAAAATAAAATAATTTGGACAATCAAAAAAAAATTGACACAAAGAGACTTTTTGATGTTCATGCCAAGTTCTCAAGCCTGATGAAAAGGATATAATACCACATGGATACCAGCAGAGTGGGGACCAGAATGATACCAGAAGAAGATGGAACAAAAGAATGTAGCCATGCGTTGACACTTTAAGAAGCAGGTAAGAGGTCATTCCATTCTGTTTCAAAGCCAAAAAGAACACAGTAGATTGACACTGACCTAATTTCTCCCATTACTACTATACTACTACTATCATGGTCTGACTTCAAAATAACCACAAATGAACATTTCTCCAGACTGCTATCAATATCTGCCTTATTAATTTTTTGCTAAACTGAACGATAAAAGAACTCGCTCTTAAGAAAATATATAAAAATATATTATTTTAAACCCTTGAGTAAGTTTGCTTTATTCCCAAAGTTTCCAATAAAACAATTAACCTACCACCTATCTACACTGGCAATGTTCAGAAGTGAACACATATGCCACAATATGGAAGAGAACATTATATGTTTGAGTTCAATGAATGTAGATATAATCTTCTATATGGCAGTGAATACTAAACAATCTCCTCATTGGTGAAAAAGAGACTTGAATTAACAAAGATGTGGTTCTACCAATGAATGCTGAAAATACCATAGACAGAACATGGGAGCAATGAGGAAGTTTTAAGGAAAATAGAAACCATAAGAAAAATAATACTTACACGAGATAGTTGAAATTTTTAGGACATATAGTAAGGAAAAAAGCCTGGAGAATTTAACAGTCACAAGACATACTGAAAGCAAGTGGAAACTGTATGCAACCAACTTAAAAAGTTTGTGATGAATAGCAAAACAAGGACAAAAAGAAATGGTAATTGATCAAAAGTTATATACAGCAACAAAAGACTAGATGCAGTGATCCATGATTATCCATGTCATAAAAAGACATGGCATATAAAAGAAGTAAAACATAAAATATTGTCTGAATGTTTGGGATTGAGCACTTTCAACCACATTATTTTTAAAGTGCAGGAGTTCAGAGGACATTTCCAGCTTTGATGTGATTGAAAGTACTCAGTCACAAACATTCAAATGATATCTTCAGTAGCTAGAACCAAAAATACATTCTTCTATATAAGCAAGAAAAGTTTACTTAAGAAAATAAAATAAAACAATCCATGTTTGTTATTTTTAATTGAACCTGTATCAGTGAAAAACTACTACATTAAAAATAAGTTATAAATGCAGTAAAGATGCAGTAATTACCAGTTTTATAATAAACCATAATAAAATTCCAGACTAATATCATTTATAAATTTATAATCTGTTGAAAAGTATGAAAAATGCACAGCTGATTGCTTTTTTCTGTCTGAATTATTTACTGTCAAACTAAACAAATCCACTAACCAATACTTTAATCATCTAGGGTGCAGCAGAAGAGGTAAGAAAAACATTAGGTTTAAGGATCCAAGTTGTAGAGTAAATATTATCTCATGGAACAATAGCTTAGAAGATTAAAGCATTGATTAACAAATTTGATGACATAATAATTGTGAGTTCAATCCTTAAACCAGGTAGTATGGATATACTCAGGCTCAACAGAAACCAGACAGGATATCCTTAGACCTGGACAGTGGAATAAATTGAATTTACTGAAGGCAACAGATCAACCTGAAGAAAACTGGAGAGAACAATGGCTGAAATATTGTGATAGAAACAACAAAGATGAGGACTGCAAATAATGATTCTATATTTTTTTTTCTCTCCCTTCAGGACTTTAATCTCCACCCTGGCTAAGTAATTTTTCTGTCCTTTTAAGAAGGCCAATGCATACAAAGGTACATCACATTATCTGAGGGCAATGCTAAACTTAATTTTACTGTGTATGTGTGCATAATAAAATTCTGTGGTGACTTGCCATCCTGGGAACCTCTAGAAACAAGTCTTAAATATTAGACTTTTCTTTGATTTCTTTAGGCAGTCGCAGATTATTTTTTGGCAGACAAACCCTTTGCTGTTATATGTCTGAATGATAATGCCACAACTTCAACTCAAAAAGACAAATTTCTTGTGCCAAAAAACAAAAAGAAAACAATCAAAAGACTTCCAAATAAAAAAAACTTTGTTTATTAAAATAAGCTCCTTCAAGATTGAAGACATTATCGTTCCTTAGTGAATATTAAATAAAACTTTATCTGAGTCTTTGTTAATAAGCAGCACTATCAATCTCCAGTGTAGACATATTCCAGGTTTTATCAGGATTCTGCCAGAAAAATGATAGACAATGGGTTATCCTGTCTGCAGAATATACAGAAAGAAAGGTGGCAACATTACAAAGTTAGTGAGTCATTAAACGGACATAAAATCGGGTTCAGTTTTAACTTCAATTCACATGTTAAATTGAACATCAGTGGTCATAAATCTAGGCACAAGGTCAGTGTCCTGTTTGGCATTATACTTATATTGTAAACTGGGTCTTCACTTTAGAATCATCCCAAATTAGAATTTCTCAAAAATGAAAACTTTTCAAAAGAAATGTCATGAGAAAAATGCATTTTCAAACTCCAGTTAATCAAATCTTAACCTAAATTTTTAATTTTATGACTTTTCAATAATATGCTGTAAGAGTAAACTACTGAAAAGGAAAACCTTATCTGCAGGACTACAGAAAATGCAAATTAATATGGTCAAATCTTTCCTTGGGTGCTTTGTTCATGATTTGTATCTGACTATCTCAAAGGCTCTGAAAATTCACAGAGGTGACAAAGTAATTAATGTTTGCCAACATCTCATCCAAGGCTTCTCTTGCAGCAGGAAGAGAAAACATGCAAAAAGAGAAAAAAGCTAGCTGCTTTTGACATGCCACCTAAAGCTCTGATGCATGATGTAATTGGGATCAATACAGAAGATGCAGTCTGTGCAACACTAACTGAATATAGAGAAATATGATATCTGATGCTCAAAGATGACCGATATCATGGAACAAGTGAGTCAGCTACTTAAACCTCTGAGCTTAAGTTTATAGACATGCTTGCCTCAGATACCCAAGTGACTATATTATCCATGATTTTCTGGTGGTATAGTATAGGGAGTCATCGCTGATCAATTAAAGAAGTAATGAGGAAAGACCTTAAAAATATTTACAGTAAGAAGGCAAAGAGTGTCAAGTATTTTGATGGCATCATTGCATTTTCCTACTCTCCATGTAAAAGAAAATCTCTTCAAATTACCCTAAAAGTACTGCAACAGTTGACAGTGACTTTGAAGATGGTAAGTTGTTAAGGAAGAACCAGAAAGTCCTATCAGTATTTCTGCTACAAACAACTACCCCGCCAAAAAAAAAAAAAAAAAAAGAAGCATCATAATGGATAAAAGCCTGGCTGTGTTACTGCTGAGAAGAATGACCTTAACAAGACAACAGACAAGTGAAGATGGTCAGACCTAGCATCAGAGAATATAATGGTGATGGTGGGGTAGGTCAAGGTCTTTTTTGTATCTGCCACCTATTCTGATAGAAGAAGATCCACTTAGGTGGAGGAGGGGCCATGGGCTTCAACTACTTTATCTTGCTAGGAAGCTTTTGTGCATCCAAGCAAGCAGCATGTTGTCTGAGAGTGTTGAGTGCTAGTGAGCATTGTTTCCTAACACAGATCACTACTTAAATCAAACTAAATAAATATAATAAGATTCTCCCAGTTCAATCTGAAGTGAATAAAGATGTCAGATATTCATAGTATGACCAGTGTGCAAATCCGGTAAAGATTTACTATATACTTATATTAGAATAAAAAAAAATATGGTGGTGGTTATTTTTTCTTCTCCACAATACACACCAAGTGCGGTCACCTCTCATGGTAACATAATGCCATCTATGATGTCAATTTATAATCACATTTTATATTACTATTATTATTAATGTTATTATTTTAATGTTTATGCATACAAAAGCATTGCTAATTTATTTAGTAAATGTTTTCAACATATGTATTTTAACATTATTATAACACATCAAATATCACAATAACTATGATGATTTTGGTCACAGTAAGTATATGAATTGTCATACCTAACCATCTCAAATACACAAATCACATCTGAGTAAAAAATGTAGATACATACAAATATGACAAAATTCTTATTACAAATTTGAATTGTTATTTTAAAACAAAATGAGATGTGCATAGTGTTGCTTATTCAGTGAAAAAAAGCATACATAAAGAATGAAGCCATGAAAAGTGATTTCAATTTTCATCAACAGGAAAAACCCTGATGCATCGTTTTAATTAATGCCTAAATAATAACAATACATGATAGTCTTTTTCAAACATGTACTAAGTTATATGATCACAGTAAAATTCGGCTGTTACAAATCTGACAACTGGATGGACATGTTTGCAGAACATTTTCTATAAATTTAGAAAAGGCAATAATGCTGCAGAAGCAACCTAAAATATCCCTTTAAATTATTTAAATGAAAGAAATTGACATAGAAAATTAGGAAAGTTTAAATAAAAATTAAGAGATTTATCACAAGCAAGCTGTCCTGTTGACTTGAATGTTGACCTGATTTATCTTGATAGAAATTGTGTACTACTATGATTGAAGTATCAGCTCAATAATTGGATTTATTGGTTTATGGGGTTACTTTATCTTGTCTACCAGGAGACTTAACACTCACTAGGTGCCATAGTAATAAACTGTATAAAAGAAAAGGACTCTTCATTTTGCCCTCTTTTCTGTAAAATTAATATCATTTTCACAACCATAATGAAAAGTAACAGTTTTAAATTGATGTACCAAAGGTCATGGGATAGCAGTATATAAAGGTAAGGT
The DNA here is from genome assembly GCA_963932145.1 of Acanthosepion lycidas. Lineage (NCBI taxonomy): Eukaryota > Metazoa > Mollusca > Cephalopoda > Sepiida > Sepiidae > Acanthosepion > Acanthosepion lycidas. The sequence continues at coordinate 56,528,219 of OZ010614.1, read as the reverse complement.
CTGATGGTGTAAATATGCCTTGAAGTCATCATACAAATGCCCAAATCTATATCAATTCTGTTCCAACATTTTGTAAATCAATGTGAACACTGGTGCTATAGATATATAACTACTAACTTGAATATAGTAAATACTTAAGACAGCCTATATATATATATATATATATATATATATATAAAGTGAAATACAGACTGTTTCCCTGTACATAAATATATAGACAAATACAAGAGGATGCAAAGGTTTTGGTCTCAGATCAATAAACAACATTCAATATTTAATGACGTGTCCATTATTTGATATGGTGGATGTCAAATGAATAATTTAAAGTAATCTAGCGAAAATTAATAAAAATTTTATTCCATTTCTGTTTTGCACCATAAATTGCCTTGAACAATGAACTACTTGTATGTGAACTTAATAGAAATCCTAGTGCTATGATTGAACAATCAGCTCAAAAATATTCAATGTCATGTGCAACAACTTGAAATTGTGTCTAAATTTGGAAAATTAGTTTGTCAAAATTTCACAAAAGTCAACTATAAAGCAAGAGGTGATATCCAAACTTTCCTGCACCCCAGTTTTCCTAAGCCATTGGTAGGATTGAATAAGTGAAGTTCATTTTGAGTTGTTATTAATCAATGTTACATATATCTATTTTCAGCACAAGAATGATTTAAAGATTGCTTTGCAAGGAAAATACATCTACTTTGAGTAATTACAAAGGTCCAGTGTTCCATCATGATACTACAAGGTCCCATATAATACATAAGATCACATCTGAAAAGATTGAAAACCTCAGCCAGGGAAAAAAAAAAAACACTCCCACTTATTCTTCAGACTTTGCTTCATCTAATTATCACCAATTACACAGTTTATAGATTAATCTTGATGGAAGTGAAAACTATAGTTTATATATATATATATATATATATATATATATATATAATGGAATAACCTGTCACCCCCATGAAGGGCTACACTATAGGTAGTAACTACTTATAAGTATCCATAAGGCAACAGACTACAGGAGTCTAGCTGAGATCTGTTGAGTACAACTCAGACTTACACAAGAACTACCGACCTTCCAATAGTAGCACTCACTACTGGATTGACTTGCAAAGATCGTATGCATAACTGTTACCTTATTTCTTATTGTACTGATTTTTACAATAAACCTTTACTTATTTTATCCACTGTGTTTGTCAAGTATATATTCCTATTAGCATGGAATATAACAATATATATATATATATAAAAAGTATTAGACAATTCAATGACAAAGTGAAAAAAATATAAGTCTTGTGAATCATCGGAAAGAGGTGATTAAGAGTGAAACAATCCAAAATTTGGATATTCCTTATACTATTTTCCAGCAACACACTAATGACACCCCTCCACCACCGCATTTAAATGATTTTTCTTGTTAAGTTTTAAAATCTTTCTGCCACAATACTAAAAACTAAATAAAACTAGGAATTACAACTTGTCAGTCAGATCTATTGAAAAATATAATTTGATGATACTGACTATAGATGTATGAATACTGTTAAGGTGTATTCAAATCTTTGCAGAGAGAGGTTCTTTGAATAAATTCTTAAATGATTTCAAAGTTTTGAGTTGAAAAGGTATCTAAAAATCTTGATCAACAAATCTATGGAAAAACAATAATCAGCACTGTGAGGGCTAGAATTCTGCAATGGTCAGAGAGGAAACTAAAAAAAAAAAAAAAAAAAAAAAAAAAAACACAATCTTAAGTTGTTCTGCAAAGAAAGAAAAAGAAAACAAAAAATAGAATTGGGGTTCAGAAGAAATGGAATAAGGAGGGAGTACTTACTCCTTGGTTCTTCAAACGAAAAAAACGTGCAATCTGCAAAATATAATAATAAGGCGAAGCAAAAAAAAGCAATGTGTAACAGAGAAAGGGACAAAAAGGGAATAGGTTTATTGGTATAAAATACAAAAAAGGAGACAAAAATGAAGAGGGTGGGATGGGGGAGAAAAAAAGACAATGTGGGCAGTGCAGTTAAACAAGCAGAGAGACAATTTACTGCTTTAAATTTTATCCAAATAACAACAATGCCTCACTGCAATCAGAAATAGACTAATTGGTTGAATTAAAATATCTTTTATAATATAAAGTAATAAGAAAGATCACAAGATCATACTGACTGTCAAAGACCCAACCAAACAGTGTTATGAGTTTTAAAACAGAGAGGAAAGTTTATCTTAAGTTTTGAGATGAGGAATTATTATTATTATTATTATAATACACTGATTTACTCAAGATTTGCACTCTCACCTTGGTTGTTATTATGTTATCAGCCATTGTGCTCTCCAACCTTCTTCAGGTGTATGTCATAATTGCTAACTTAAGATTGAATTGAACCCTTTATTCAATTCATAGGGGCAGATTGTTTTCATTCTGCTTTTGCTATTTTGTATCAGTTAATTCCAATTCATGTCACTTCTCCTTAACACTGAATAGTATATGATTTTTGGCACTACCTTGATCAGAGATTGAACTAAGTAACTAAATTCACTTTAGTCAAATTTTATCAACTAGGCTATGTGTTTCATAAGAAAATCCAGTTTTTAAAAATTGAACTGATACATGATAATCTCTGATTTGAAAACAATCTACTCTCATGGTAGAAATTAAAAGTACTGTTCAAAATTCCCTATAAGGTTACCAATTGCAGCAAACACCTGAAGATGGCTGGAGAGTACAACTGCTGAAATGTGACAATAACAACCAAGATGATGATACTAGTCCAAGTAGATCAATGTAAATAAGAGTGAGAAATCCTTTGCTAAAGTTTAAATTTCTTATTTCCATATAGTTTTTATGGCAATATGTTTTAATCAGTTGTGCACATGCAATGGAACCACACCTTAAATGATCTACAATACCATACTCTACCGCCAACCAAAGTATCTAGAATAACAAACTACACATATAACATTCTTAATTACTGACTTTGCAAATTGTAAGGAACTAAAGAGGGGTCATTTTTATTTTCCTTTGAAATTTTATCAATATTTTACTTGGTTTCAGATAAGAAATTATCATTACTAATTTTTAGAGGATTTCACTATAATAATAATTTCACAACTATTAATATTAGGTTGTAAACAATAAATATGGCACAGGAAAAAAAATCAAAAGGAAGACGTAACAAAATGGCTATGGGTAAGTGTTCCACTTCATTAAGGTGCTGTCCATGTAAAAACGACCCAATTCCACAGAATATGCTTTACAGTGTACTTATAAAGTAGACAAATTACCTTCAAATATAAAAAAAAAAAAAAAAAAAAATACCTCCCCCCACCCAAAAAAGAAAGAATCTGGTTGAGAATATTGCAATAGCAAAATGGAATTGATCATTGACAGTCAAGTGCATATCCTGTGTAACAGAAATAATTTATAGAAGAAAAAAACAACAATAATGATTATAATTATAGTAATGATGCTAACTTAATAAAATAATAATAATTACTTCATGACAATAAAACATTATTTATTAAACATCAATAGACACAGGTGTTAGTGCAAACTGTTCTAAGATGGCGCATACACATTCCAGGCAATGGAAAGGAGTTAATATCATTTTACAAAAAAGGGAGGATAGGGCAAGGAAGAAGCAGCCAATGAAAATGCATGTTACTGTTGTTATTTGCTACAATGTCTTCAGTAACAGGCAAAAAAAAAAAAAAAAAAAAAGGTGAAGTCAAGACTAAAGTTGAGATGTTATTGAAATAATATTGCTCGTTAAGGGATTTCACAGAATATGAAATAAAATAATATATATATATATATATATATATATATATATATATATATATATATATACACCATTATATAAACTTATATCTTATAAGAGTTTCCAGCCTTAACCCACTTCCCAAAATTAATATTTCAATAGAAATTTTAGGAAAGAATTTGGGCAAAGAAAAAAAAAAAAAAAAAAAAAAAAAAATCACAAATTACCCCTATTTCACACTGATATGGTTCACTGCATTTATTTACTCTTTTGTAAACACCAAGATATATCTAAGAAACATGGCTGGTGTCATTTGTTTTTCCCAAAATTGTCTCTAAGTGAATTAATCTAAGATATCAGTTATTCCTCATTTCCTTTCACACAGCACAAAATTTTTGTTTTTTCTTAAAACAACTTTTGTGCCTATTCAACCAAATGGATGAAATATTTTGGTGCATATATCAAATCAAACGCAAAAAAAAACAAAAAAAACAACAATTAGGAATAAAATGAAATATATTCTTTTGAATTTTCTTGGATTTAGTCCAAATTCTATCACATTAAGTAAATAAAATAAATATTTTTATAATAATATAAAATAAGAAAATTTAATTAAGCTTTGCTATTTTTTTATTAATTCTTTCTTTTCATTAAAAATTTCAGTTTAAGCTAAAAATGAATAAGATTGCATCTTTGGAGATGAAATAAAAAAACTACTAAAATAAAAACATTGCCATCAACAATGTGAAACTGGTTCTTTATTCTTTGTTGACATAATCTGAAATTCTGGACAAAAGAAAAAAAAAAAACAATGCTAAAAAAAATTATAGCCTTGGTGAGCGTTCTGTGGAATATGGCAGATTTCATTTAATAGAAAATTTGAGAATAAAACAAGACAATAATAACAAGTCTTTATTGTTAAGAACAACTAAAAATTTGCATAAAAAATACAGACTTAGTTTGACACTGTGTAAAATCATTTTTTTTTTTTTTTTTTTATCTTCATTGAACTTCAAATTTTCATTTATTAAACTGGTGAAAACTTTCTAAGAAAAGATCAATCTGTCAGAATATTAGCCTTTTGTCACAAATCCCAGTTCTATTCAACAATGTAGAAAAGATTAAGGCAATGAAAAGATTCATTGGAAATATATTCTTTATTTTCAATCAGCATTGGTTTCTAATGGCCATCAACTGATGGTCTGAGTGATTGCAACAAAAAGAAACTAAAATTAAAATGAATGAAATACTAGTCAAAAATTAATCATAGTTGACAATGTTTCATCTAATAAAAATTCCAGTAAAATTATTTACTGGTATGCTATGAAAAACAAGTAAAATTAAAATGAATGAAATACTAAAAAATGAATAATGCTTTACCTAACAAAAAATTCCAAATATTACAAGAGTAAATAAAGCAATTAAAACTAAAGTTGCAATGAAAAACAATATTAAAATGAAAGAAATACTGGTGAAAACTTAATTATGAAAGATTAATTTCATATTTGACTTTTGCCATGGTTAATAATAATCAATAATGTTCTTGAGAAATAAATTTAACATTTGTTACATTTGAACAAGAAAGAACTTTCAGAGGGGAATTAACAGAAGATAACTGACATCCATTAGAGATGGCACATGGAACTAGAACAGTCTACCCCAGTGAGCGAAATAAAAGGTTCAGTTCGACATTCTAACCACCTGAAGAAGGCCGGAGTATGCAACGGCCGAAAAGTTGTGATAAACATGGTGACAAAGGTGATGAAAATAGTCCGAATAATATAAATAGTGTACATAATACTTCATCTCAGAAATATAGACAGATACTGAGGTTTTCATCCATTAGAATTCTACTATAGTTAAAATTTCTATATTTCTAAGAGTGGTTGACAATAATTAATGCCAAGGTTAACCTTGATTTTACCAAAAAAAAAAAACTTAAAATTACAAATCTTTTTCCTGTTACAAGTACTTCTTCCCAGCATTTCTTTTTACTTTGCTGCAGGACATTTGTTTTCTATGTTTAGATTTCCCTTTTTCTTAGATGAGAAATTCAAATCACAATACAATGGCAATATTCATCAATTGTTGAGATGCTGAAGTGATTTAACAATATTCAACATTTCTATCCAGAGATTAAAAATATAAAGATTTATATTAAATTCTTTTTTCTAAGCCTCACCCAACATTGATTGGGAGGCCTCTTCTCAAAACAATGTCTTTATTAACTTGATAATTTGTACTGAATCATTCCAATAGAATTAAAATTACTCAACATTTTTTTTTGTTTTGCATATTATCAACTGTAATGGAAAATAAGGCTTAGCACCAATTGAAAACATGAAAATGCTAATCAATCTCCAAAACTACTAAATTTCAGAAACAAAAAATTTGGATATTTTTGCAAAAAAGTAAATAAATAAAAAATATGAAATTGAAGTATAAAAATTCTTCAGTTCTAATTTTTTTTTAAGGATTGCACTAAATGAAATAAGGGGTTATGGTAGTTCCATTTATCAAGTAAGCTACAGTTTCAGTGGGCAAAATATTTTAAAGTATCATTTATTGAAATCTTAATCATCATACTAGTGAATTTTATAGCATGAATTCCACAAAGAAAGTGATTGTCTAGCCATTTCCACAGGAGGAATAGAGAAAAAGTCAATTTGATAATAATCACAAATATGCAGAGAAACAAAAAATGAAGTTTCAGAGAGAATGTGTTATAAACAGTAAAAGAAGAAAAAAAAAAAAAGCAATTACAAACTTTAACAATTCTTTACTAATAAACTTTTTAAGAGAGAAATAAAGTAATTAACTGAAATGAAGACAAGACACTCTTTATTAATGTTGGCTAACATTTCCTTTCATAATTTTATTTTTTTAACTTATTACAAAATTATTGTGGGCATCAATCTATGGCAGTAAGCAGACAGTGTAGATCAGAAATAAAAAAAAAAAAATAAAAAAATGTTCCCATTCCAAGCCGTCTACTCACTACAATGATTGGCAGCTGAAGGGAGTTGGTGATAAAAAAAATTTAAGATGAATATAAATATTACTAAAAATGGCTGACAAAGTTTCATCTAATGAAAAAAAATTTTTAAAGTTGCTAGCTATTCTATTTTTTCCCTATTGTCTCCATTTTGTTCAAATCCATTCTTCAATCTTTTATATATTGTCTGAAGTTTTGTGATGTGTTATTTGGGGATTTTTTTTTTATTATTATACTCATCTAGTTTTTACAATATTTGTCTGAAATTTCAAGAAATGTTAAATATTCAATACACTATTCACCTTTTAATTTTTAATATTTTCCCTCTTCACCCCTTCAAAAGACTTCATTTTCCAATATATTTTTTTTAACTTCAAGGATTTAAAACGAGTGTAAGCAGCAGCTAAAAAAGGGGAATCTAATAATGACAATATATACACAGAGATATTAAGAATAAACAAATTTATGTATTTAAGCAAATCATATTCAAACCAAAAAGCCATCACTTCTACGTAGTGGCAGGGCTGTAAAAGCTTATTGTCTCCAATACATTCATTTGCAATACACAGCAATTATCATTTTTTTTTCTTTGCTGTTTGTTTGAAGTGCCCGTTTTAATGGCTTTAATAAAATTTTTATACCTCCCAGAAAAATATTTTGGGTTTTTAACATATATTTTGTCCAGTATAGATTATGTCATTGGTTTATCACCAGACAAAATTTTGCCTGTAAGAGATTAGAGAATCAACATTATGAAAAACAAAACAATTTGTTATAATAATTATTTTCTTTTTAATATAATTACATAATTTTTCAAACAAAACCTGAAGACAATACAAATTAAATGGGTTTTGGTCAGAAAACATTTTTAGACGAATCCTGGCTGAACTTCAGTCAAGATTAAGCACACATTTCCAAAATCCAACATGAATTCTGTAAGCATGGATTTCATACAAAGAAATATTTTTTCTTCAAAATGATTCTCAAATAATTCACAAAAAGTCATGAGAAGATTTTATAAGATAATTTTCAAGAACATTTACTGACAGAATTAAATCAGCAGAGACAAACTGTAAAAAATAAGGACATGAATATTCAAGTAAAGATTTAATATTAAGAAGGTCATTGACCTGATGTCATCCATTGACCACATATGGGAAAGCAACGATAATAATGAAATCATAAAAATGCAAGAATAAATAAGACTGTTCTAGGTACAACAATCACCACATCCAGATTTTGATCTGACCATATAAGCTAAACATTTGAACAACAAATGAATATCTGAGAAGTTATATATATATATCCACAGATATGTTGTTCAAACAAATAATACTGACCATTAAACAGAAAATAGAAAATGCATAAAGTTTTACCTGATGTCTTTATTAAATCACACTGGTTATACGAAAATATTAAACAATTTGTCACAATATTCAAAACTCAAACAGTAGGTTGTAAAGTAGATTGATTAAAGTATGAAACCTGGTTACCAAACTTTCTTGCCTCAAAAGTCCATGTAGAACAATGTAAAAAGTTTTTTATGTAACCTGAATATGTTACACAACTCACAGGAGGGTCATCTAGTATTTATAATTTGAGAGGCCAAATGTTAAATGATGACATGAAAAACCTTTGATGAACATTTACAAATTAATGTCAACATGATTAAATCATGATAATGACTGATAATTTTAAGCAGACACATTCAACACAAGTTGGCATTCATTTTATTTTGAAAGAGTTAAGCAAAGTTGTTACCCCATTTGAAAATCAAGATGCCAGTAATCACCATCAAAATATATATTAAGATGAAATTATTTAAAACAAGACAAACCATGCAAAAAAATAAAAATAAATAAAAAAAAAAAATGAGAGAGGAATAGGAAACACACATACACACACATATATATATATCTCCACTGTCATCTGAAGCAGGAGGGGATTATACAACATCTCAACTGATAGTCTCCATGCAATTCTCAGAAGCACGTCATGTGAACACATAATAAAAAAATAGACTATGATCCATGCATTTTAACGATGATAAATTCCTGCCTTAAACAAACTGAGTCAAAGTACATGTCTTAACATCAATCAAACTTGTAATATGCAACACGGGTGGGTGTGGTGGTAAGAGTTATCAGCAAGAGAAATTATTTTGGCAAACCAAATTTCGATTCCAGCTTAAGTTGTCTATCTGCTTCACACTAATACTCTTGGGAAAGGCATATGCCCACCTCTTCATGTATAATCAATTCTTCCTTGCTCTCCTGGTGTGTGTAACTTGGGAGAGGCATCACCAGGTAATATCTTTGCTTTAGATATGCCAAGGAGGATTCAATGTATCTCAGTTCACAGAACCAACCAAGAAAAATAATTGCCACATAAAAAAATGTGTAAACTTGATTAATTATTAGCATATCCTGAACTGTCTAAGATTTACCATTTTATTTTATTTGTAATTAAGTTAAAATATCTATATAAATGATTATTTCTTCCTAACAATTTTAATATTTAAATGTCAGCAACATCTCTTAAGCTCAATAACTATATAAGCTTAGTATCTCTATTATTCTAAACTATGAACAGTAACTATGTACAATACCACCAATTAGGTTGAACCATTGAAGCAATAACTGACACTTAAATAATGAGAATGACCTGAGTAAGTAATAAGATGAATGCTTTTATCAGTTGATAACTGTACATATCTCAAATAATAATCAGAAAAATATATATCACAAATGCACAAACAACTAAGTAGATCTTATAATAGATAAAATTACAATCTATCTATTCTAGTATGTTAACAAGTAAAAATCTGTTTTATCTTCTTAGAACAAGAAATCAATTATGTCAGAATTCATTGACTGTTAATTACTAATTTAATACATAATCTGGAAAATATGCTTACTCAAAAGATTATTGCCAAATTGCAATAAATCCAAAATAATTTTAAGCTCAATCAATTTCTTGTTATGAAAACAAAATTAGCTGTACTTATTGCTTATAATTAAGAAAAAGTTAATCTGTTGGCAATTCCACAAACTGTTCCTACCACCAATGTTGTATTCAAGAAAGGTGTTCATGGTTCATCACAGAATGTTTTCTTTATTATCTATGAATTGCAATGACATTTTGGGAAAGAGAGAAGACAATGAGAAAGTACTACTATGTTGAATTCAGAATCGTTTTTTCTCCTAGACTGGTAACCACCCAAGGTTAGACAACACATTCAAATAATATTTAATATATGGTGGTGGAGGGAGTGGATTCATGCCTTTCCAAAAGTCATTAGTTACTGGTATGGAAAGCGAAATTGGCAAGCTGAGTTCAAATTCCAGCTGTGTCGGTTATGTTCACTTTGCACTTGGGAAAGGTGTGAATAATATATTCATTATGCTATGCACATATCACAACCAATAAATATTCAACTTAAATCCTAAATATCACTTATTTATAGTGTAAAACTTTTTTTAAAAACCACAAAAAATGCTTATTCTACTCTATATTGGCCACTTATTCCTCATATGCTTTTATAAAATATTTACAATAAATAAAATATTATTTATAAAGAATCTTGTTTTATCAAAAATCAGAATAATATGACGTATGATGAATTCTTTTAGATTTTGTCATGTCATTCTTTCTGGTGTTGACTGACACTAATAAAGAGAGACATGTCTACCTGATGATACTCCGAGATCATATATTCAAAGTACAAGGGAAGAATAGGCAAGTCAAACTCACACCCACTATTTACCAATTTTCTTCATATCTGTTATATATTTATGTTTGCTATGCAAAATATTCTATTAGAATATCAAAGAAACTATAGTCTTACCTACCATAAAATCTACAACCAAATTTTGCTAATTTTTCTTTAAGAGAAACAAGGAAACATGAAAAGAAACATGAAAAGCTCTACAGGTAAAGAAAATGGTAACAAATTCAAGAGAAATTTTCTGGGTTAAAATGACTAGAAGTAAACAGAAAAAATATTGAGTACCAATGACATTCACAATGACAGAATTAAGTTTAATTGATGGTAAAATGTCATGCTATTAACAGCCAAAATGCACAAATCATGCACTGAATGCAATACAAGATACATCACTTGATAATTTTAATTTAAAATACTGAATTTTAGTTTATCTTTTAACAATGATATATGCTTTCCCTCTGATATCTGGATCAAACTTTGTGATCTACAAATTGACCAAAGAATTACAAAGTCAATGACTGACAAATAAAATAATGAGTCAAATTTTATTTTACATGAAATTTTGCTGGTACCTTAAAATAATTCAGCTGTTCTTATTTGGTTCATCTGATCAAAGTGTAGATCATGCAAAGAGTTTAGATACAATCAATGCAAATAGTCAAAAGAATACACATTCACACACACGCACACTCTCATATGTTGATCAGTAATGTGATTAGCATATAACAATTACCATCTGAATAACATATAATCAACTACCAAACATTTTTTTATAAAATGCGATATTTGCTTGTTTGTTTTTTTAAATTAATTCAATCTCTGGAATGAAACACTGATGTATAAAATCAGTAACATATACTATTAGATACATTATTTGGACTATTGTCCTCATCTTTGTCGCCATATTTTTTACAACGTTTCGGCCGTTGTACACTCCAACCTTCTTCAGGTGGTTGGAATGTTGAACTGAACCCTTTATTTCATTCACTGAGGTAGACTTTTCTAGTTTCATATGCCATGTTTTAATGCATGTCAGTTATCAGTTATCTCCTGTTAATTTCCCTCTGAAAGTTCTCCACTGCCTTAGCCGGGTATTGAACTCACACTCTTTGGGTCCTTTGAGGAGAACGTGACTAAACACTGTGTACGCTATCCCATGCAGCTGCAGAAAGAAATATAAGGGGGAGACAGGCTGCCCCCTTAAGGTAAGGCTTCAAGAACACCAGAAAGCTGTAACACAAGGGGAGGTGGAAAAATCAAATGTGGCTGACCACATATGGAGAGAGAAGGGAGATCACCACCCTCTGTGGGATCAGGTTGAGATTATAGACAAAGAACACCATTGGAAAATTCGTAAACTTAAGGAATCAGCACATATGCTAGGCCACAAAAATCTCCTGAGCTGACCAAGCATAGAAATGAATACAATATGGGAACCAGTAATAAGGAGTGCCAGAGAAAAGTGATAACAAAAATTACAATATGAGCTCTGATAAAAACATACAATGATAACAGCAAAGATTGCAATATGAGCACTGGTAAAAAATGGTGGCTGAAGACATTAGGCTTATAATACCCAGAAATTCATACACAGATGTCCTCAAGGACACATGGCACAGTGGATAAAGGTGTTAGTTAGGTCCAGTGACAGGACCCAAAGAGTGTGAGTTCAATATCCGGCAGTGGAGAACTTTCAGAGGGAAATTAACAGGAGATAACTGATAACGGACATCCATCAAAACATGGTACGTGGAACTAGAACAGTCTACCTCAGTAAGCAAAATAAAGGGTTCAGTTTGACATTCCAACCATCTGAAGAAAGCTGAAACGTTGTAATAAATATGGCGACAAAGATGACATAATACCTCATCTCAGAAATACAGACAGATACTGATTGGCCGAAATGTGATAAATATGGCAACAAAGATGAGGACAATAGTCCTAATAATGTAAATAATGTACATAATACCTCATCTCAGAAATATAGACATATACTATTAGGATGTAATTACAAAATAAAAGATGCAAGTCTTGAACTTGTAGATGTTACTTTATAATTTGTTATAGCTTAATAAATCTTAAAAGGGTCTTTATGAATCAGTAACCAACTTAGAATGAAAAAAAAGTGTTCTTCAAAATGAAGAGGAATTACAATGACTTTAGATTTGTAAAAATGTTAGTTTCTGACTCATTGTCTGAGGTTCTGAGATGAAGACTTGTCATTATCCTATGATTTTATTTAGTCTAGTTTCATTTTCATTCTCGTTTTGATTACAATATTTCGACCAATATATTCTCCACCCATTATATTGTCTGAAATCTCAAGATAAGGAAATAGCACTATTCTATGAATTATTCAGATTTCTATCCACATCTTCATCTCTATATGTGGGGCAAAATGGCCTCAGGCCATGTTCAGGTTTTTTTTTTTTTTTTTTTTTTTAAATAAGCTTTGATTTTTTTTTCTTTGTTCATGGTAGCAAAAATTATGAAAAATATCACAATGGGTTCTGTTGAAAGATTAATGGAGGTCACATTAATCATGATAAAAGCTGAAGAATACATCAGCTGAAACAGTGATCAAAACAATAAAGAAGAGGAAACTATATTGAATAATTAAATAATAAAACTAACCCATCTCTAAACTTCGAGGAAAATATATCAGCTGAAATATTATAATCAAAACAACAAAGATGATAACTTTGAAAGAACAAAATTGAAATTTATTCTATCATTCAACATCATATGTAATCTTTGTTCTATTGACTAAAATCAAAAACTATTTTTTTTTCTTCTTAGAATGACAAAAAAAAAGATATTTTAATTCTAGTCGCCAAAAACTGGAATTGTCAATTGATGGATAAATAGTTTGCAAAATTATAAATTTTAATATTTATACGGAGTTTGGTGAAAATAGATTCTCTGCTTTTTCAAATTTCAATGTCAGAATTTATGGTTTAACAAATTCTATTTAACCATCAACCTATAGGTAAAATTAACTGTAAGAAAAACTAAAAGAGAAATGAAAATTTTATATAAATTGATGAAAGTGTTAGACTTGGTAGGGGTAAAGTAAAAATAAATCATCAACAATTTGTGAATGTGTGAAGCTCAAAAATCTAACATTCAATCATTAGCACAGATGTTTTTCTTTATTGTAAAGCACAAACTGTTTAAGTTCAACATTTCAAACATTCTGGAAAAGAATACAAGCTTTCCTAATACATCCAGGCAGATAATAAATTTTCGCTTACCAAATCTGACTTTTCCTGGAGAGCAGTTTCAAGAGAAACACGTAAAAAGAAAAAAAAAAAAAAGAAAAAAAAAAAGAAAAATCTTTGTAATTTTCAAAATTCTGGAATTGTACAAAAAAACTTAAAAATATCAAAATAAAAAAAATAGTGTCTAAAGATAAATGAAGATCAAAGGAATTGTAAAGATAAGCAGTTTGAGTTTGGAAAAAAATGGATTCAATTTTACAGAACAAAAGACAAATGAAGACATTTTATTGAAAGAGTTTTGGATGCTCAGAAAAAAATATTTTTCTAACAAAAATGATAAATCCAAATAATGGAATACAAAATAAATTTGGCAACCTTCAAACAGTGTGTCAAAGGATTTTTTTCCCCCCCATGACAATGCTATTATTTTAACTACCTTCACTAACTCCGCTTATTGTTTTAAAAAGCTTGATTATAATTGTAATAAAGCCTAAACATCTAATAGCAAATTTATACAATTTCTTTTTTATTAATAATTGGCAACAAATATAAACACTATTTATTAGATTGTTTATTGGAATGGTTGGCAAAACATCGGCTAATTGTCAATGAATCTGAAATGGTAAATAATAAGGATTTTCTTACAGTTCATATATTTTAGTAAATGTTTATAAATTTATGAATAAAAAATTGTTTTCCTATTTATTTCTTTATAAATTGGTAAATGATAAATATTGTATTGCATTAGTTTTAATACAACTGTATTAGTTTTTAGAATGTTGTAATTATAAAATTATCCTTGTAAATAAACAATCTAATAATTAGTGTTTAATATTTTTGTTGTAAATTCTCAAAAACAAAAAAAGTATAAATTCACTTTCATCATATGTTTAGGTTTTATTAAAATTCTAACCATACCTTTTTAAAACAATACACATTGCTGAGGAGTGAAGGTAGTTAAAATAATAGTAATCTCGAAGAAAACCATCCTTTTCACACACCATTTTTTTGTGGGCACAAAGTTTTAAAGATTGCCATAAATTTAAACAATTTTACGAAATTCAATTTTTGGTTTCTGTTTGGAGGGAGTAAATACCAACAAAAGAACACAATGACATTTTGAATTTATCATAATATTATCTTTCAGTTGATATCCATGATTAAATTCAAAAGAAAACCTTTTTCCATTAACTGTTCCTTCATGATAGAAAACCCTTAGAGTTACCCTTCAAGATGTTCTCTTGTAATTAAAGTAACAAGTCTGAACCTATCAACAAATAAAAAGAACCATGAAAAAATGGAAATTATCAGGATTTAAAATAATAAAATAGTAGAATAGTATTTGTAGCATTTATACAAGATTACCAATTCTATAGAAGCTTTTATAAAAAAAAAAAAAAATACTGAAAATAAAAAAGTTTACGATGATAAAAGATAAAATCTCCAAAACTTTAGCCGATACAATTAAATAAATGACGAGATAAAGAAAAAATACCTGAAAAAATTACAAACTATATACGACGAACAAATATGTGGGGGTGTATAAGTGATGCACTTTGGACCGCTCGGTCACAGAGTGAGTTGATGGTCAAGGAAAGTTGAATAGTGTCTTTAAACACAGATTTTCTATCTAATGCTCAAAATAGACATATCTACTCAGTTTCATATCATAATACAAAACAAAGCAATTCATAAAGAACAGGATGGACTTTTTTCTTTTTCTTTTTTGGTTTATTAATCTGACAGATTTTATTACTTAAACATTATTTTTAGTGTATACTTGTATTTGAGTAGACACTCCATTTTATTAGAGAAAAATATGCACTTCCAGCAGGATTCAAACCTGCGGTCCCTTAGGGGAAAATGTCATTAGATTTGACATGCTTTAAAGGCACTATTTAACTTTGCTTGACTATTGACACACACACTGTGGCCAAGTGGTTTAAGATTTAATGATAGTTTCCCTGAAGGGAATGCAAGTTTGGATCTTGCTGGAGAGTGCATATTTTCCTCAAATAAGATTTCTCGAATTTTCAAGCTGGTAGACGAAAGTAAATAAATATGCAATTTAATAAATAAATGAAACATCTAAAAATAACATTTAATTAATAAATTTTTCAGATTAATAAATAAAAAATCCATCCCTTTCTTTAGAAATTGCTTTGTTTACATTAGGATATGAAACTGAGCAGATATGTCAATTTCGAAAGTCAGAGAAAAATCTGTATTTAAAGGCACTATATGACATATGTGTATATTAACATATACACTAGGATTTCTTCTAAGTCAAAGCATGTAGCATGTAACTCACCTCAGATGTTGCCAGGGCAGATTTTGTACTCAGGAATTTTCAAGGAATCCTGGTGAATTGCTGAATTGGCCTGACAAATGATCTTAGCTACCAAGTGTAGAGGTACACTTTTACAGTATGTCAATGGCTGACCCTGACATGTAAACACATGGTCAACCCAGTTGCACCAGGAATGTGCACATGTGGGAAGATCTGTGTAACAGGTGAATGTACAAATATCCACCTCAGAGAGAAGCCATTCCTATGAGAAAATAGTCCATGTTTGGAAAAAGCTCCAGAGTCACACAACCACTTGCTAATGGGAATTGACAGTGTTGAATGTTATGCTTGAAAGATCAATAATATTACAAGAGTTTCCAAAATAAAAATTTTTTTTTAAAAAATACTGTCATATTTGTTGCGTAAATAAGTTAACAATAAATATTCTATGAAGAATGTAATCATGAAAAGGCACCCCAAAAAATTGCACTCTCTACCAATATTAAATTGATATCAACTATTTTCAAGCAGACTCTTGTCTTCATCTTTGTTGTTCATTTTGGCTGATGTGTCCTCTGGCCTTCATCAGTCATATGTCAAAACAGGTGACCTACAGGGAATTCCTAAATAAACTATTTATTTAATCTCTCATAGACTGTCCTCATTCCCCTATCCATGTCTAAGGATATCTCATCTAGTTCTTATTTTAGTACTGCTCAATTATTGCTCACCCTGTTTCTACAGAGTCCAAATACACAAAGACTGGACCAGAGATTGAACTTACAATTACTGTGTCACCAAATTCATAAACCAATGCTTTAATTAAGCTATTCTCTCAGGGCAAAGAGAATTAAGAACTTGACAAGATATCCCCAGACATGGGCAATGGAACAAAAACAGTCTACCCCCATCGATTAAATAACGGGTTCAATTTGTAGTTTCTCATAGATTACCCAGATCAACATACACCTAATGAAGTCCGGAAGGCACAATGGCACATTGTGATAACAGCAGCAAATATGAGAACAATAGTCTACTTGTAAACTGTGTAAATAATAACTCCTTATTCCAGAAATTCAAACAGAAATGATATTAACTATTATTGGATTCTATCAAGTAAAATATTTTTTTTTTTTTTAGATATAATCAAAACTTGTGAGTACAGAATGAATACTTTGTCACTGATATTCTTTACTTTGTAATAAACAGCTAAAAATTAGATTTTTTATACAAAGAAGGCAAAATAATAATGCTTGTTGAATCATAATTCCTTCTCTTGCTGTTTGGTAATCAAAAAAGAAAAGTCCAATGATGTGTAATGATGTGTAATTAGAATTCACTTACAATAAAAAGAAGTTTCTCTTAAAGAATTTATTTAAAGCAAAAGGGATGTAAGCCAATGATTTGTGCATTGCAAGAATATAAAGAAAAAAAGCACCAAAACTCTTTGAAGCAAAAGCCAAAGCTGCAAGAATCAATATGCAATTTGTTTAATACTCAGAACAAATTTGACCGAACTGTCAATACTAAATTCTTAATACCTTTTATAGCAGAAACTCCTATGTGATCTGGTAAATTAAGCTCTTTACTGTCCCCCATGATTTATACATTCATATACACTGACAGAAAATAAAATTATACCAGCCAATTTTCACCTGCATATAGTATATACATGCTCATCAGTAATAGATATATTCTGATAAAATTTCAAAAGTTTTCAGTTACTATGATAAAATTAATACCAGTACAACATCTATCCCTGAGCTTAACATTAGTACACCGCAATAAGATTAAGCATTTTGAAAGTGTCTAATGCAAGCAGAATCTCACATCAAGGAGGTGCCCACATGATCCTTTGTTTAATTAGAAACATTTGAGAGGGGCTGTAGATAGTAATTTTGGAGATTCGCTATACATTTTGAACATAATGTATAAGTGGGGCTTTAGTGTCAACAATAGTTGTCAAATGAACATTCTTGACACCTATACACCAGGTTTTTGATGACCATGAAGGAAGGGTATATGATCTCCAAGATTAACACATTGTAAGGGCAGCAGTCGCAGACTTGCATGGCATCAACAGCACAGATTAGAGAAAATTTGATCCCAAAAGGATCAACATGGATTCTTAGGAATTGTTTCCTTGCAACAAGACATGTCTATAGCCAAACTTCCACTTACACTAAAAGACAATTCATTGATGAGAGCAGGTTCTACCGTAATGCAAGTAATGTTTATTTGCATGTGCAAAAAAACATGGAGAGTACATTCACTTATACAAATGTTTCTTCTACCTGGTGGAAGAAACATTAAACAGTGCCACCTATGTGCAGAACAAATCCTGCTGCTATTCCTGCTATTGATACAGGAAATAAATGTGCAGTTCTAGCAGGATAGTTCCTAGCTACAAGATGCCCATGCTCTGCAGGATTTTCAACAAATAATCAATAAATCCATCCCCCATTGAACAAGTATAGGATATGATGGGATAATGCCCAAAACATTCATTTAGCCCACCTACAACTCTTGCTGCATTGTGCCAACAAGTACAAGAGGGTTGGAATAACATATCAAAAAATGTTATCTATCATCTGTACAATCATATGCTTGTAAAAGTGTGTATAAATCCAAACAGGATATACAGTGTATGAATATGGTGTGTGAATGATATTGATACACTCTTTATTCCTGTATTGATCTGTATATGTGATTATTTACTGTAATCCAGCTATATTAACTGTATGTTTAATCTTGGCTAAATTGAAATACAGAGATCACTGCAATTATATTTTCTGTCAGTGCTTGTGTAGATATCATATGATCTAAGCACAAGTTTCTTTTCAGGTTAGTTTTGTACTCAGTGTCACCTCAGAAAGTCAAGTGATCTAAAAGCCCCAAGGGTTGACCTTATAAGGTGTCCTCAAATTCTCTGGCTGTGAGAACATCCTGTTTGTTTATGTCCACCTACAGATGTATTACCAATGGGTAAAAGGTGTTTTGTTGAATTGTTACTTTGATATCTAACCTATGATAACTAATAATCTGATTAAAATTATTTTAATCTCAGGATTTATAAAATACAAGACTTAAGCTTTTCTAATCTCATAGCTTTTTGTTAAGTTCAAGATATGATCTGAAAAAAGCATTTCTAAATTAAACAGTTTTCTCATTTGGTGGCTAATTCCCGAAATTATTCTGTTTTATTCTCATCCACATGAAACCAAAGTGAACAGATGGATACTGTCTTTTAGCATTAAGAAATTTAACATTACTAAATTAACCATGAAAAATATTTGAAAAAGCTCATAAGGATGTTACCATTGCATGTAATTAATCTTTAAATGTAAGTGATGAAAATGTAGAGTCTTATTAATATTATTTAAATTCAGACTAATATCATCATCTGCATCAGGTCCGTACCAATTCAATAATCTCTGTCTATATTTGAATACAAATAATGACAACTCCTTATCCCAGAAATTCAGAGAGAAAGTAAAGTCTTTTACTTGTTCAGTTCTGAATCTCAAACAATTGTGCATATTGATAATTTTCAAAAAAGTGAATAAAAGTAGCAATTACATTTACTGATTAATGAATGAATGTGGCTTTTGAAATTATTATTGGGTGAAAGTTAAGCAGTAGCAGTGGCGGCAGTAGCAGCCAAACAATGAAAAGATTTACTGACACTTACTGATTCTTTGATGGCCATAAAGCCATGACAAATCCATCGTCTTGTTGTGCCATCTCTGCAAATGTAGGCAAATCCTTTGTCATGATTACGATCAGGGGCACAAAAGGAAACTTTTTCTATTGTTTGATCAACTATCATACTCTGGAAAAGAAAAAATTCAATAATTTGTATAATAGTGTAAAGGTAAATTTAAAAAAAAAAAAAAAAAAAAAAAAAAGCATTTATATACAATCGGACTAATGTCCTTTGTTTGTATCATCACAACATTTCAGTAATTGTGCCCTTCAGTAAATGTGGATGCTGAGAACAATAGTAGTTTTCTGTTGCCTTCTCCATGATTTTTTTACTCCAAAGTTGTCCTCCCAAACTGCCCTATAAAAGCTAGAGAGCCCAGTCTACTCTATTTTAGCCATCAGTGTGAAGGAGGAGAGAAGAGACAAATTCAGGCTTTTCCCAAGGGCATCAATGCAAAGGTGACTGCAACAACCTTGGCTGGAATTTGGACTAAACTTGCAAATTTCATTTTCTCCAAAAAAATACTCACACATGCAAAAGAAAAAAAAAGATAAAGCTTCAATTTTTCAGAGTTATTGAGAAATGAAAATTATCCATTTTTCTAGATATTTACAATTAAAGAAAGTTGATTTAATCAGAATAATTTTTAAATTGTTTACTGTCAAGCCTTAAACTATCTTCATTGCTAATACGGATTTTGCAACAAAGATTCTTTCATTTCTTATTTTCATTGATTTTCTCAAAAGCAGTAATAAGGAATGGTTTCAAGATATTGATGTTGCTAAAAATAGAATTCTTTCTTCTAGAATGAATAAACCAATTTATTCCACAATAAAACTTTCCTTCCTCACCACTCCAATTATAAACCTAATTTAGGGCTCTTCTGTACACATCATGTACATTTTATATATAAAGGGTGCAGCAAAAGTAACTCCCTTTTTTATTTATTAACTTATTAAACAAAAATTAATGAAAATAGTTTATGAAAATTTATAAATATTGTCACATCAAAACATGATTTGTTATGATTGACAAACTATTTAATATATTCAAAATGCCCCCTTCATGTTGAATAAAACACTGAATCGTATCAGTAACATTTCTACAAAGCACTTGACACATTTCTACATTAATTTCAGAAAATCTATCAGAAATTGCTTGATTTAATTCAGTTGTTTTCGGATTGAGACTAAACAAAATCTTTCAGTAAACCCCCCACAAGAAAATGTCTAGTGGTATTAGGTCTGGTGATAGTGATGACCACTCAACTGTCCCACAACATCCTATTCAACTCAGCTCAAAATTCAGATTTAACTATTCTCAAATGTGTAAGTCACAGTTAATCTTAAGCCATCTTAAACTACTGTAATTTATTTTTCTTCAATAAAAGTTAATAAATAAAAAAGGTTATTAATTTTTCCACACTATATATATATATATATATTACACCAAGTTGACAGCAGCCTAAAACTTAAAAATGACCTAATAAACTAATAAAGCAATAGAAAGCCTAGCATTTTCATATTTCTGGTGAAAATAACACACAACGATCATTTTATCCATCACATTGTTGATATAAATAAAATTCTTGACAATTTTAGCAATTAATACTTGTACTTAATGAATTCCTGGTTGAAGATGATATTTTGACCCAGAAATGGATGCTGAGAAGGATGTTATGGATGATAAAGTTGTCAGTGTATTTGGGTCAGAAAATAATGGCAGTTCTTTCATTCAAAACTCTTGTAGAATATCACAAGTAAAAGAAAAAAAAAAGAAGAAAGAAAATGATCTTTTGCAGCTGAAAATAAATAGATTTATAAATAAATATTAGAATTTAAAGTATTTTATTTTAATGCTATGTATCTCAAAAAATTTTAGCATTTAAATATATATATATATATATATATATATATATATATATATATATATATATGAATGAATGATGGACTCTCCCATCATCTTTGATATAAGAGTGTCTTTCAGTTCAGTTTTTATGTTTAGGTTTCATTTTGAGACAATAATCCTCCATGGAATTTGCAAACAAATCCAAATGAAGGGTATACTAAAGTCATATGGGCTGATGTATTAACCCGAGATTTAGTGTTAATTCTTAATTCTCTCAGATGGTTAAGATGATTCTTTTCAAAATTACTTATACCTCAGTAGCAGGTATTTCTCCAGTTTGCTCATTTTTCAACAGCAAGTTTGAACTCCTCTATAGGGATGTTTGCAGCAATTAAATTTTAAATATTTTTAAACAACACACAAAACACATTGCTAGTTCACTATAACAAAACTGACCAGAATTTTGACATAAAAAAATGCTACTCTAATTGAAAATGAAAATAATTCACTAAAACATAAATGTCTAGAAAGTGCTTTAATTGCTTGTTCAGCCACAGTAAATTTACATCCAGATTCTTAGATTGTTTCCCCATTCTTGACAGATTTTCTTTTATTGCAATGTGGGATATTTAAAAACAAAGATGATGGAAAGAATATAGATGAATTTGGCTAGATTGCAAAAACTTATTTTAAAAAGAAATTTGAAACTACCAGCATCTCTTGTTCATGCACATATGTAGTCACAACAATATCAACAAACCCAGTTCAATGAAGTTCTAACAGATGAAACACATCACAAACTCTTTCCATTTTATCTTATCATTTCCTCAGTACTGTTCTTGATATATAAAAATATATGTCATAATCTTGTGTGTGTGATTTTTTTTTTTTTTTTTTTTTTTTTACACTTTATAAATGTATCATTTAAAGCCAAACATATCTTGGATTGTGAGAATAACAATGATTTTTTCCCATATACAAGTCTTGCTATTTCACACATATCTTTTCCAAGAGTATTTGCACGTAAGTGAATGCAACAAAACTGACTGGTATTCAAACTCTACTCTCTGATTTCTCATTCTGACCTACTTATCAATGAGAGAACAACAAATATTAACTAATAATTTAGGTAGCAACTAAAAGTTAGAGATAAATGTAAATACAAATAAAAATGAATAATAATAATAATAATGGTTAAAGATAATAATGTTAATAATAAAACTATTATAACAGAACCTGTGAATATTTGCTGTCAACAATATTTCATTAATTTCAGACCTGATGAAAGTTGAAATATCATGTTAACCAAAGCAAGTAGACATGTGTACAATTAATTAATGTTGAGTATAAAAGATAAAAAAATAAAATAATTATTAATGGCAATATTATTTGGATTGAGAAAAAAATAGGCAGCAATGAATGTTTTTAACTTTATATTCAAAGACACTAATGTTGGCTTGCGGACTAAAGGAGGATGGTGTGTCTATCTGCTGAAAAAAAAAAAAAAAAACGTGTTTTTTTTTAATCATTTCACCTCAAGTAAGGCAATAAAATTACTAACATGCTAGAGAAACTGAGTGTGAGAGAATTTGAGAAAAATATTATTAAGAGATGATGATGATGATGATAACAATAATAATAAGAAGAAGAAGCAGAATAAAAAGAAGCAGAAAAAGAAGAAGCAGAAAAAGAAGAAGCAGAAAAAGAAGAAGCAGAAAAAGAAGAAGCAGAAAAAGAAGAAGCAGAATAAAAAGAAGCAGAAAAAGAAGAAGCAGAAAAAGAAGAAGCAGAATAAAAAGAAGCAGAAAAAGAAGAAGCAGAATAAAAAGAAGCAGAAAAAGAAGAAGCAGAAAAAGAAGAAGCAGAATAAAAAGAAGCAGAATAAAAAGAAGCAGAAAAAGAAGAAGCAGAATAAAAAGAAGCAGAATAAAAAGAAGCAGAAAAAGAAGAAGCAGAATAAAAAGAAGCAGAAAAAGAAGAAGCAGAATAAAAAGAAGCAGAAAAAGAAGCAGAATAAAAAGAAGCAGAAAAAGAAGAAGCAGAAAAAGAAGAAGCAGAAAAAGAAGAAGCAGAAAAAGAAGAAGCAGAAAAAGAAGAAGCAGAAAAAGAAGAAGCAGAAAAAGAAGAAGCAGAAAAAGAAGAAGCAGAAAAAGAAGAAGCAGAAAAAGAAGAAGCAGAAAAAGAAGAAGCAGAAAAAGAAGAAGCAGAAAAAGAAGAAGCAGAAAAAGAAGAAGCAGAAAAAGAAGAAGCAGAAGAAGAAGAAGCAGAAGAAGCAGAAGAAGCAGAAGAAGAAGCAGAAGAAGCAGAAGAAGAAGCAGAAGAAGAAGCAGAAGAAGAAGCAGAAGAAGAAGCAGAAGAAGAAGCAGAAGAAGAAGCAGAAGAAAGATAGCAATTGACATTACATTCAAATTTTTGAACATCAAAGTTGACTGGAAAGCAAGATGCTGGAAAAAAGTTCCGCAAGATGAAGTGTGAGAGAAGCATAGCGCTTACAGAACTTATGGTTACATCTAGTCATTTCAACATCAAGAATTTATAAATACATAGCAGAAGCACCAGACCAGATGTTGCAGTAATATTCAAAGCATGAATGAATGAGAGAGACTTATAAATATGTAAGATAGATTCTGATGAGAAAGATTGTCGAGCACAACACAGTGAACCAACTTTCCTAGCAGCAGACCTAGCAATTGATTCAGTATACTCTATTTCATGTCAGTGGAAAACATTAGTCTAAAAAGGTGCAATGAGTTACTCTCATGGAGGTTAGCATTGACCATGCTGATAGAAAACAAATAGGGTTCTCTGAGATGATTAAAAGAGCAACTTTGTTTTGGAGGCATAAAATTAGCAAGTCATACATTGCCCCAATTAATAACAGATTGTAGGTCATTTTTGAGATCAGCTGCCTGTTTGACATTATTGAACCAATCAAATTTGCTATTAAGACAGAAGTAAATAATTGCATCATCAGCATAGATACAGAGTTGGGAATTGATGACATCAAGAAGGTCATTATGAAAATTAGGAACAGCATAGGTCCAAGGAGCATTAATGTAAAAAGATTTGAAAGAGTAGTTGTTCAAGACATTTCATGATTTGATAAGATTGAATCAGTTCAAAAAATTAATCAAAAAATACCCTAACCTTTCAACCTGTGAAGGATACTTGCATGCCAAACCTTGTCAAATGCCTTAGAGATGCCCAAATCAACAAGCGTAAACCTCATCATCCTTCTCTCAAGATAGACACTTTCAACAATAATTATTAATACATCAGCAGTTGACTGATAGAAGTGAAAGCCATACTGCTTATCTGAAAGATGACATGGGAGATGCTTAACCAATTTCAAGTAAAAGTCTCTAGTAATTTGCCAAAAAGCAGTAGAAGGCTAATAGACCTATATTTAGAAGGATCAGATGGTTTGTAAGAATTCTTAAAGACTGGAACGACAGTAGGGGATTTCCAAGAGGCAGCAAGGTATTTATTGTAGGGTTTAAAGAGAAAAGATGCCAGTTCCGGATTTAGGTGCACATTTCTTAAGGACTATTGCAGAGATAAAATAAAGCCCACATGCTTTGTTGAGAGACAGTTTAGAGATGGTAGCAGAAACCATGGATGGTCTTGTAAATAGTCAAGGCTCTAATCAATGTGAAATTGGTTAAGCATCTTACTTCACACAATATCCTTTTGGACAAACAACATAACTTCTGTTTCACCAGGTCTATCAATAACATGTTAATAACTATCACTGAATTTGTCTATCAAGCTTTAGATAAGAATGGCAAAACTCAGATTGTGGCTCTAGATATCTCAAAAGCATTCAACAAGTTTTGGAATGCTGGCCTTCTATGCAAGCTCAAGGGCTACAGTGTCATGGGACGATTATTTGGTTTAATCCAGTCATTCCTAACAAATAATGTAATGAAGGTCATGTTAAATAGGCACACCTCCAGATCATTTCATACTAACAGTGTCTCCCCAATGTCATCAGTTCCCAAACTAGGTATTGATGGAGATAACACAACCATTTACTCCTGTCTTAGTAAAAAAAAAAACAGCAGACCTAAAAAAAAGTAAACCTGGCAACTGCTCTTGATAAGGACATCCAATCAGTGGTTAACTGGGGTAAAAAATGGCTTGTAAATTTTAATGCCTCCAAAACAAAACTGCTTTCATTTAATCAACACAGAGAACATTTTCTGTCTGCCATCAGCAAAGCTGTTGCTAATCTCCAGGAGAAAAACACTATGCCTACTTGGCCTCACATTTTCAACTGACATGGAGTGACGATATCAACTCAATAACTACATCTACTACAAAGAAAGTCTACTACTGTGTCATACCAGAAAATATTTCTTGTCAGAATCCATCTTGCACATTATAAATCTACCATTCATCCATGCTTTGAATACTGTTGTCATATCTCGCCTGGTGCTTCTGACATAAATCTTGTAATTCTTGACAAAATCCAAAGAAGGATTTGTAACGTAATCAATCCTGACCAGGCATCTCAACTTCAATCACTTTCTCACTGCCATGACATGGCTGCCCTCTGTCTTTTCTACAAATATTTCAACCACTCTGATGAGATTTTTTCCTTAGTTATTCAACCACATGAATTTAAGCATGCTACGAGATTGACAACTAGGTCTCACCATTTTACTGTTGAACTAGCAAGATGCAACTGCCACTTTTACCCTAACAGTTTCTTTTCTAGCACTTCCTACATTTGGAACTTCCTCCCAATCTCTTTCTTCCCTGATAACTACAATCTTCAAAAATTTAAATGCAACATCAATCAAAATCTTCTGTCTTCATGAATCCTGTTCCTTTTCAGTTTTCTCAGACTCTTTCACTCCCCGTAACCCCCTCCAGTTGTCACCTTTGCTTGGGGTGAAATGATTAAAAAAAATACATATTGCTCAAATAAAACTAAGTGGAAAGTCAGACAAAGAAACTCTATATGAGTCAAGAGTAGAATCTGAAAAAAATTTATGAAAGTGATTGATGAAATTGGAAATCAGTTTATATGCAGTTCTCTTCTTCAGTAGCTCAATGAACCAAGATAAGCATGTCAAGTGCCAAGTCATAGGTTTTGTGTCAGAGAAATCTTCTATTATAATGAACTGCTTTACAGAGCTAAAGAGCCCTACTATTTGCCAATAGTTGGGGGAAGAGGCAATATCAAGAAATACCAACAGACAATGGATTCTAGGATTTCCCAGGAGCTTTAGTATAAAGTGAACACAAATAGACCCAGATGGAATTTGAACTCAGTTTAACAATTTGTTAAATTGTTAATTGTTAAGGTCTCCCTTAACTATTATGGAAAAGACACGTAAGGATTAATATCCTTTCTAATGTGAATGTGCAGGTAGTGTGATGGATATAGGCACAGAAATTGGAATCAGTGAGCCAAGTTCAAATTCTAGCTTAGTTTGTTGCATTCACTTTCAGACTAATGCCCTTGGGAAAGGCATGGATTTGGCTATGGGTTCAATAGCAGGATAGAATGGCCTCTCCAGTCTTGGATGCAACCTGTCTAAAAAAAGGAAAACTTGGAATTCCAAATCACGAAAAAAAACAAAAAAAAAACACAAGAAACCACTCTCCTATCTTTTCCCAAAAGTCATAGCAATTCACACTTAATCAAGTAAAGGAATCTGTCGAGAGCCATGATCATCTCCATCCTGAAGGGACATGGCATTAAAAAAATTCTTTACTTTTTCAATTTTAAAAATAAACTTTCAATTTTCTTTTTGTTTTATACTTCTGGAGAATATTATAACAATGCCTTTTATTCCATTTTTTTTTATTTTTTATTTTTTGTCTATTTGCATATGAGGCCAACAAATTTCAACAAAATTTGTCTATTTTTAAGTTTTAATCTCATAAAACAAAATCATATCAAAAGTTTTTTGTTTTTTTTATTTGTCTATTTAAAGAGAAAGAATTCAAAATGTCTTACATATACTTACCTTACTTATTTCATCTACCACACGTAATGCATCTCCAGAAACATATAATATTGCCCGCTGATATCTGCCTTTACATTGCTAAAAGAAAAGAAAATGAAACAAATGAAATTAGAAATGAAAAACTTAAAGTATTTATTAATTTTGTTTCTCTGTAGATTTGTCAGATAAATTAATGAAAACTAGAAATGATCTTGAATAAAGCAAGCATCAACTGAAAAAGATTCCTTATTAATGCTTTCATTTCAAAGACTTGTTCCTAAACAATAGCAAAAAAATGTTTCCTTTTTCAATAGAAAAAGTAAATCAATAAAAACAGTACTTAAAAAACAAACAGAATTCCGTTACTTAAACTTCTAAAATAAAGTATCGTCATAATTCCAGATTTATTTCAGTTACTATTCTCACCTTGGTTAATTTGACTAGTATGCTTTCCTACTTCCTTCAAGTAACATCAAATGCATTTAGTTAACTTCAAGGAGCTTTGGAAGTCACTCATACATACAATACCTTCCCAGAAAGATCAACTATATTTTATCAGATTTACAGTACAAAGCTAACAGTATATATAATTCAGATTTTTCAGATCAACTAAATTTAGGATAAATCACTTTGAATCTGATTAAGTGATAACAAAAATAATATCATTAATGAATTAAATAAGGGGATCTGCTGGTCATTCATTCAAATAATTCATCTCAAAATTTCATGTTAAATAACATATCAGCTAAAAACTGTTAAAAGCAATAAAACTGAAGTTTTCAAAATATATTGATAAAGGTCTTCTGAACTTCAGTCAAAATATAAGATCATATATTTCCAAGAATATTCTTTGATTTCAGGTCTGATAAGCAACTGTCAGATGGAGTCAGCCAATCTGATAACAATTTGGAGAAGAATTGCTTAAATTCTGTTATCTGTCACAGCTCATTACCATACTAGAGAGATATTTTCATAATTTATGCTTTATTTACAATCACTCCTTTCAATATATAAAACTTTAAACTGGTATACAATGGATATGTAACCAGGCACCTTTTAGATAACTTAGTTTGATAAAAAAAAAAAAAAAAAAAAAAAAAAAAAAGTCTGTCTGAATTTCTTACACTAAGCAGTCTGTTAAACTCACTTGTTATCACATAACAGTAGGCAGTCACATAAATATTTACCAAGTTCTTAACTTGATATAATACAACTATAGTAGGGCACCCAGTGAATGTGAAACTCACCATACAAGCAAAAGTCTATGACTAGCTGGCTAACACTCATCTTTATAGAGTTTATTTTATTTTATTTGTTTTTGTTTTTTTTATTCTTGCATATAGGACTTAAAGACACATGACTTATGCCAGGGCAAAGACACAAAAGGGCCATTATGTATTGAGGGAGAGGTGCAGTGGGCTAGAAGCAGGGACCCAAACTCTATGGTTGGGTTCCCAACTATGGGAGCATGTGAACTCCCTTAGGGACTGCTTTCTAACCAAGTGCCCATAAAATATGAATATGAAATAATAAAAAAAAAAAAAAAAAAAAAAAAAAAAAAATCAAGATTAAGAAAACGAGTCAAAATCAAAAAAAAAAAAAAACTGATATAATCTTTTTAGTTTTAAACACATAAATAATATTTTTAATAATCTTTATTCATTTTGAATTCTAAAAATGTTGTTGATCAGACATTAAAATATCAATTAATTTCAACTAAATTCAAAGATCAAAATTATTCAATCAATTTACTGATGTCAATATGCAAGAAATCTGGAACCTTTTCTTTTTAATTCTGTTTTTATTTTTCTGCTTTCCAAGGATTATACAAACTTATTCATTATCTTTTATTAAGTTTGAATGTTTTTGGAAATTTATTCTTTCTGCAATATTTTCTTTCGTTCTCCCCAAATTTCAATCTTCCTTAGACCTTGACTATTTTCCAGACTTTAAATAGTGATTTAATAAGGAGTTTGTTCTGAAATTCTGTAAATTACCAGTCATTATTCCATAAGTTTAGTCATTTCTACCTTGAAGTTGTGATCATAAAAACAACAAAGGAGAGGATAGTAGCTCAAATAACTGGAATAATATTGTCATTCATAAAACAGGGATAATATTTTTTTTTAATATTTTTCCTTTAACAAAATATTTTTCTCTCCAAAAAGCTATCTGCATTATTATCCATTCATCTGTTTGGATTAATATCCTCATCTTGATTGTTATAATCACAATGTTTTGGTCATTGTACACTATGGTCTTCAAGTGACTATAGTATTTAGTAACTGTTAAAGAATTTTAAACAGAACCTATTATTCAATCTGCAACAACAGATTATCTATATCTGAGTCTATCTCTTGTTAATTCTTCCTTGTTCAACAATCCTATATCTCAAACAGAAGATAACAATTACATTCAACCTTTTGTATTTTTACATCTATAGATTAATCCAATGACAGATTGAAAATATTTAGAAAAAAAAATATTTTAAATCAAGAAAAATTTAAAAAAAAAAAAAAAAAAAAAAAACACACTGAACATTGCTTGACTTGCAACTTGTTTAATTGCTACTTGTCTGCACTCTATCGTTTAGATTTGGAATAGAAAGTTCTCAAAAAAAAAAAAAAAAAAAAAAAAAAGAAAATTTATTAAATAATTACCAGACTTTTATTAAAATCCAACAATTGATTTTTACTAGATTTTTTTTTTAAATTGAGGTTTTTGCCTAAAAAGTTTTTAAACCAAATTATTAAGATTTTTTTTATTTCACTTTAGTCCTACAGATCAAACCAAAGGAGTTAGAAGAATGTGTTCTAATTGCTCATGTTGGCATGCCACTGTCCAGCAAATCTCTGCAAACTTTCAAGACATACAGCACAAAAAAAAACAAAAAAAAAACACACTACTCAAAGAGAACAGTGCCACCATGTAACTTTGGCATTGGTCACTGCACCAGACTGTCCCGACTTGGTTTGTGGAGCCACCTCTGGATCCACTAATGAAGACAAAATCTTCTTCATAACTGAAGGACAGACATCCATGATGACAAAATGTATACAAATAATTTTTATTGTAGAATTTTCTCTTTACAGGACAAAGATTCTGATAATGAAATTTACTTTGATACAAATTCATTTTTTTTTTTATTGTTCGTTAACAGGTTGCAATTTCATACCAAAGTTTTTTGTTCATACTATATAACTATTTATATAGCATTTATATTGTATTTGGTAATACAAGTAATACAGATATGATTTAAAGAATATAGGATGATGTATCTAGGTTATATGCAAACAGTATGCCATTTTATATATGATATTTTAGTATCTCTGAAGTTTGCTGGAACCAATTTGCCTGTGAATACAGAGAGATGACTACATTTGCTTCTAATTCCTTAATTCTTGCATATTTTTTATTACTCACTAGAAAATTCATAGAGATATCTTTTGTATATGTTTAAAGTATATCATCAAAGACTCGAGGGAAAATATTGTTTGCTTTATGAACAAACAATCAAATATATTTCTGACTTTCTTCTGACATTTTTTCAATTTGAACAAAAACTCATAATTAAAAAAAAATGTGAATGCCCTTGTGAAAGATTGACTGTAATCAGGATCAGCAAGTCAATGTGAACAATATCCTTTCCTTAGCTGCATACTATGTGCTTTGCCAGGGCTACATAGTTTTGAATTCAGAGTCTTCTTTTTCCTAGATTGGTTGCCACCCAAGGCTATAAAACCCAGTCTGCCCTACAATTTACCCATAGCTGGAGGGAGAAGAGTAGGATTCATACCTTTTCCAAATGTATTAGCACATGTGAATGTAATGAACTAGACTGGAATTCAAACTCGGCTCATTAATTTCTCAATTCAAGCTGCTATCCGTTACTCCACAGTTCCTCCATATTGTAGATACTGATTAAAAGAAACTTTCACCAACACAAGGCCACAATCCTAAGAGCACTCACCACAGAGGATCAAATATACTAGCAATGGCCTGAAAACCATAGCTTTATGGCAGGTAATTCTTTTTAAAGCTAGTGTATTAAAGTCATCTGAATCATTGAACAATAATATTAAAAGCATTTCATATTAATATAATCAATGAAAAGAAAAGAAATACTTAAAGTTAATTTTAAGCATTTATTTTCCTTCAGTGATTATCACCAAATTAAAACTTCATTTTGTACATTTGTTTGTTTAAACATCTGTTTCTTTCTTTTCCTTTTTTTTTTTCTACCTACCTCTAACTACATCATAAGTTATCCACCAGGTGGAGCCACTTGAGTCATACTTGAGCTGCTCAAACAGCAACAGTTGTTCTGGAAAAAAACCTTGAAACAATGCATAAATTCTAGCTGACAAGCCAGTGTCATGAGTCAGCTGTAAACAAGAATGATGAACTGTTTATATTTCTGAGATTAACAATAAGTGTAACTATTTATGCTATTTACATTGTTCAGACTGTTGTTCTCATCTTTGTTGCCATATTCACAACATTTTGGCCATTGTACACTCCAGCCTTCTTCAGGAACACCAACATACAAACTGACTATTCTGGGTTCAGCCTGAAATTCAAACAAATATCACCTGAAAAAGGCCAGAGTGTACAACAGCTGAAACAGTGTGAATATGACAATAAAGATGAGGACAATATTCTGAACAATGTAAATAGTGTAAAGAATGATGCTATATATCCATTTTTTTTTTTTTTTTCAAAAATTATTCTATATTAGCTAGAAAAGTAAATTTTTGAAAGGTATCTAAAGCCGTGGGAAGCTATCAAACTTTTCTTTATTGCTTTCCCAACTTCCTATATGGCTGAATGTGGTTTCAACGCAGTTACACAGCTTCTTATTAAACAAAGAAACCAGCTGCAAATTACAAAACAAGGAGATCTACGATTCCTTCCAAGCAGCATGAAATCTAGAATAAGAGCTTTAGCCAGTAAGCACCAAAATCAATCATCGCATTGAAAATATTGAGATAAGCTATCAAATAAAAGTTTTTATTTAGCATTTTAATCATTGGCATTTATAATAGGAATTAAAACAATATTAAAATTATTTTTGCACTAATACCTAAGTGTTATCTTTCCATAAAAGATGAATTCAGCATAATATTTGAAATTTAATGGAGGTGGGTGCTGATGACGACAAAAAAATTTATGAACAACTCTGAATTCAAAACTGGAAAGTCACGGAAATTCAGTTATTGCAGAAATGGAATCTGTGGAGAACCATGATGATTATCTACATCCCTAAGGTCCATGACATATATAAAGGGGATGGGGGGGGGGCTAATAACCAATAATAGGCCATCTGAATCAATTTAAAGGATTTCCTATTAATTTTAAGTTTCATGACATTTTAGTAATATCATAAAACATTTAAGATTTTTTTTTTTCTGTGATCCCTTCTGCCAGCTACAACTTGAGAAAGAGAAAAGATTTTTCACCAATCACTGTTCAGTATTATGTCAGAAAAGAAATATTTATTTATGATCAACTCCTTCAAATGAATTCTTCAGCTTATCACAAACAGGAAAATATTCCCAAACAGGATCATATTTTAAAGCTACAAATCACTACAAGTACTTTATTTCACTCAACTAACTTCATTTTTTTTTCTATCACTCTCTGAACAGTTTTAAAAAGAAATCTATGAAATCAGTTAAATTCTTTAAAATAAAATTAAAAATTTAAATTAAAAATGAATTTTTTCAGATTATAGGGAAATAAACATTTGAATAGAATTTTTTTTCCTTACTGACAACTCTGCTTTGTGGTAGCAGCTGGTACCTTCCTCCCCAAAAATTTATCTGCACCTCCCACCAACAACTACATGTTAAATAATCAAATTGATAATATCAAACTGCATTAAACATACAAGTGGTGGTCTTTAGCTGTGGCTAGAAACCTGTTGAACTCGTACAACATTTTTCCCCCGTTATTATTGAATTATTCTTTCTTTTTAAGTGTACCCCTATTTTTTTTTTTAAGTCACATTTCATCTGGCCTACTTCATGGTGCTCTTCAGATATGCATTACATCTCACATTATTTTCCACTTCATGTTTTATAAAAAATTCCTACTGGAATTTAAGGGTTTATTTGGGGAATGATGGCAACATTTGTGCAGTTAGAATGAGAGTTGCATTCATTCTAACTGCAGAGACCAAAACAAATGGTAGCTATTTATATGAAATGTCTCAAATTTCAAAATCTCAAATTCATAGCCACATTATGAGTTTAAAGTTTTAAAATGAGTCATAAATCCGATTTGATGGATAAAGAGAAAGGTTTCATAATTGCTGTAAATTGCAAACATGATTAGCAGATATGACTGAATTGTAAAGAAATCCATTGAAGACTGAGTGAGTCCAATTCCATATCAAAAGAGAAGTTATAAAAAATTTGTTTTCATCAACTTATGTCATTTTTAAGTTTTGTGGCAGTATGAAAGTGTTGAAAAGCCAAAGAGGTCAGGTCCTAACTCAATTGGCAAAATATGCGAGACTAATTTATTAGGCCTCCTTTAAAAACATCCACAGGGAAAAAACAAATGAAATAGACAGCAGAATACATCAGGATCAATTTTCCACCATTACTGTGCAACACCTAAATTGGCTTAAATGGATGAAATAAAAGATTGGATTCCGACTGACAGAAACTGATTTAGTCAAGACATCAACAAAGTGAGGGTTGTGTTATGCTTTACTTGTGATTCATTTTCTATGGCTCATCAACGCTTTGCAGGTTATTTAAATTCAGAAAATATTTTTAAATATTGTAAGATAATAATGGTTTCATGATACAAGACTTATTTATTAACCTGTAGGTGGTGGGAGGAGAGGTGAGTTCATACCTTTACTAGGGAATTTGCACACAAGTGAATATAATGAATTCAACAGAATTGGAACTCAGCTCTCCAATCATAAAGCAATGACCCCGCAATAAGTTCCAGATGGTGTTAAGATGACAGATCATACATACACAGAATTTTTTTTTTTTTTGAGTTGGGGACACACAACACACACACACACACACGTGTGTGCTAAGATTCAAGAAAACAAACACTTTTAGAAAGATATTTTTCCATCACATTCAACAAACTAATGAATATCTGAATAAAATGGAATTCAAATGCATTCTTTTCATGAAGAGGTCAGCTCATTAGATTGATCTTAACCTGGCTGAAAAGATGTAGAGTTTACTAAAGAGAAAGGTTTACAGACAATATTTTACAAGCAAATGATTTACTTTGGAATGCTATTCTGGATGCTAAGTAGTTTGTTTTATATAGAGAAACACAACAGGTCACTGAGTAAATACAGTAAAACTTCTAAAACTAGTTTCCGAACATGAAACAGATTTCACATTCACGTTGTCCTTACAACTGTCAACATTACATTCACTTTGTCCTTAACTGTCAACATTACATTTTACACTAACGAGTTTTTGTGAGGTTTTCTTCAAAATGATTGTCTTTGTAAACTTTGTACACATTCTGTATTGTATAATTTTTAATTTCAACAAAAGATTCTTGTTATTTCCCTAATCTGTCTAATATAAGACATAAAACAAATAAAAATCCAGGAAAATTCATCAAAATGATCTCACATTTACAATGTGGCAACAGTTCTATGAATGTTCATATGTGCAATATAAGTGACATGTTAACAATTATAAATGTTGACATATGTGAAATGTCCTACACAGTACAAACATTTCCAGGAATCTGGTCATTATGTTTTCAGAAATTAGGGAAAATTAAAAGAGGTTAATAATGAGACAGTATAAATTAGAGGCAGTAATTTTCAAGAGAGAATATATTTTATCATGCAGGGTTGAGGGTATGGAAGATAATACTAATTCTATCGCATAATAATTATTACATATGAATAAAGATTTCACACATATAATGTAACAGCTATAAAACAGATATAGAACATATCATTTATATCTATATATAAAAGAATATTGCAGCATATTATAATTAGAATACTCCACTTTTGCAAAAGTCATTTTTTTTCGTTTATTTTTCACTTTGTTATCATAAACTATGTGTAGAAAATCACCTAAGTGGCTTAAGAAAAGATTTCCTTCATTAAAAATTAGTATATATATATATATATATATATATATATATATATAAAAGGAAGATTGATGACAAAATGAAAAGTTTTTTTTTTTTTTCCTGAAGCATTTTAATTTTTAGCACTTCATCAAAAGCGATGTTTACATTAACTACTCATGTGCATGAAGGGGAAGGAACACGGTAATTTTTTAATTATTTTTATTTTTTTAAAGTATGTGTTTATCATTGTTCCCATGGAACACTGTATCTTTTAAATTATTTTTATTTTTTTAAAGTATGTCTTTATCATTTTTCTCATATAAAAATCTATCTCATTTTCTCCAGATAGTTTAAAAGTATTAAAAATATATCAAAATATCTTCTCTTCCTAATTTTTACATTTAAGAGTTTTATTTTTCTCTTCTCTCAGAGCATTTGCATATATACTTCAGAATTCACAAGTAGGTCCTATCCCTTCTCAAAATACTAATTCAACTTTCTGTGACTTAACATTTACAATTATAAAATGATTGATCTTTTTTACTATAAAAAAGAAATATGAAAGGATTTTTCATCACAGTACTTTTAAAAATGATTAGTTCACATCAATGGGATGAACAGAAAGAAACAAAGTTGAAATAAAAGAATAAAAGAAAAAAAACACAATTTAAATTCCAAATGAAATGTTGAAATTATTTTGATCACTTAATGCTAATTCTTTTCCTTTAAGTTTTTTTCTATCAAAGTGGAATCACTCGAAGTAAGATGATGAAATCAGTAACTGAAATTTTATAAAATGATAGTGGTAACAAGTTATTGATTGTATTTTTAAGTGACTAATTGATTCGAAGAGAAAAAGGTAGAAAATCAGTTTCCTTGATTTTGCTAGGTTCTTGTTTTACACAGGAAAATCAATTTGATATTGGGAACTCCAATCAAGAAAAACAATTGAATGATTTCAATTCAGTCATCAAGCTTTCTTTTCTTCAATCACTATTTCCAAAAGCTTTATCATTTATTACTTTAATATTTAGCCTTGCACCTGTTCAATATATATATATATATATATATATATATATATATATATATATATATATATATATATATATATATTCTCTAAACGCTCACTAGAAACATGGTATTCACCTTTTTTTTAAAACAATGCTACTAGTTTATAACAACTGGTAAACAATTATAAGCTAGTATCGTCATTTTAATAAAAAATGTTTTCATGATTTCAACATGGCAACAAGGAGAGGTTCATTATTTATATTTCTTTCATTTAATAGCTTTTACTTATTAACAGACTTCAGAAGAATGTATTAGGAAATCAAAAACAATCTCAGACTGTTTTATTTTCTATGAGGTTATTTAAAGCCAGAAAATATTTTTAGATTATAAGGTTTATTTTTGAAAGATAATAATTATTTAGAGATACAAGTTTTACTAATTAACCCATAACTGAGGGTGAAAAGGTCGATTCATACCCTTCCCCTAGAGTATTTGCATGTAAGTAATTATTACAAACCAAACTGGAATTGGAACTTGGCTCTCTGATTAACAATTCTAAGCCATTATCCATTACACCACCTGCACACCCAAGCTTACAACACCTAGTGGTGTTCCCAAACAGTTACCTATCTAAGTATTGATCAGGTTGCTTAATCTTAGTGATCATTTAGGAACAAGTGTTTCAACATGATGTGGCCATAAGCACAATTCAGAGAAGGGGTAGGTAAAAGTAAGTAAAATTAAGGAAGATGTGAAACCTCTATCTCAACTAAAAAAGAGAAGGGGACAAAGTTTAAGAAACCCCTCCTTCATGAGGTTTAAAGGCATTAGCCTAGTCTTCTTGTAAATGAGCTTTGACATCTTCATGTGTAGCAGCTTAATGAGACAATTTCTTATGCACATTGTATTCAACTCTAGATTTTGTCAAGCACCACCAGCCAATGGTAATGATACTAAGGAGAAAAGACAGTCAAAATTGATTGACTATCACCCAAAGATACCGACACTTTATGACCAACCTGTATCATTATTATTATTATTATCATACATACTAATGAGAACATGAAACTAAATCTCATTACATTTTATTCAGTTCTCTAAACAAGCACTCCACAATTTCATGTTGATGTAAGTGACTGCCAAATACCCTCTCTGGAGAGAGTGTTTACATATCTGCCTGACACATGACCCCGCCTACCATGTGCACATCCCAGGCACAAATGGGTTGATCATGTGGATCTGTCAGGGTTGCCACTAACATCAGGTAACCACAGATCTCCACCACTAGAAAGTCATCTAGCATGTCAACCCTGCACATAGCTTCCCCAGGGAACAAAACACTCGTCCTTATATGCTTGTTTGCATTCAATGTTGCCCAATAAATGTTGGCCAGTGGCAGAGTTCATAAAATGTTCAGAGATACAAGACAATTGTTCAAACATTTGGCATTATAAATGGATGAAACATACCATTTTTGTTCATGATTCATTAACAATATCCCTCTGAAAAAAGGGTAATAGAAAATAGGCTTTTAAGGGATAGGAATTAATAATGATTTTGC
The DNA here is from genome assembly GCA_963932145.1 of Acanthosepion lycidas. Classification (NCBI taxonomy): domain Eukaryota; kingdom Metazoa; phylum Mollusca; class Cephalopoda; order Sepiida; family Sepiidae; genus Acanthosepion; species Acanthosepion lycidas. The sequence continues at coordinate 56,490,060 of OZ010614.1, read as the reverse complement.
TATTTGTTACAATTTAAAAAAATTTTAGCTCAAGGGGATATTCTAAAAGTAAAAACAGTTTAAATAAAAAAATAAAATAAAATTTGAAGCACTTACTAACTCAAATATCGTTATTCCCGACACAAAAAAAAACTAAAATAATAAACATGAATTAATCAAGGGTTTTAGCTTACAAATAATTTAATAAGTTTTTTTGTTTTCTTCATATTCAACAAAATCATTTCTATTCAACATTATTCTTAAAGCTTTTTCTTTCTGTTTATAATTCAGTAAATTTAATTACATTAGATCATATTTAAAATCTCCAATAATTGCTGAGTCAATGCGATATAATTTTGTTTTTGATTGAAGGGAGTCTTTTATTAACACTGAATCTTTGATAATATATTTTTGTTTCTTAGATACATAAAGGCATCAAAAAGCAGACATGATACTTTTGGTGGAAAAGAAAAAATTACAAAGAAAATATTTATGTACATCTGTTTTAGTAACCTCATTATAATTAAATATTGTTCAGGAATATTAATTCTCCTTAAAACTGGTCATGATAATTAAGAGTAGGATTATCCAATTAAAAGTCAAAAGAACATACCAATATGACTATCACTGTTGCCAATTAGTATTAAGTCATGATTTGTTTTAAAATTGTCATGGTAGCAATCATGACATTGCATTCAGTGAAAACCTTGGTCACTAACTGGGTGGATGTTCTTCCTATCTGTGAATTCGATCTGGAGTTCAAGATGAAATCAACCTCCAATGTGTCAAGATCTATTAAAAAATGAAGTCTCTCAGCTTCACTTAAAATGGCTTTCAGTGTGATTAAGATTAAGTAATGATCACACAAAAAAGTGTTCTTGAGATTTCTTTTAAACACAAAAAATGCTATATTTAACATTAAATTTCCAATAACAGTTTCAGTTATGGTATCTACACAAAATTTTATGTTCATCAAAAAAAAAAAAAAAAAAAAAAGTCACAGAGCCTCACAGAATTTTGAAGCAACCAATATTGTTGATTAATACAGATTAACCTTTTGTCTTGGAGTACGAGAGAGTAGAAAAATTGTATATATATATATATATATATATATAATATCTTCCTGGTAAGGATTATGTATTTGTTACAAGTATCCCTGTGTTACACAGCAACAGTGTTCACTCAGAAATTGATCCCATGACTGTGGGCAGTGGGGGTGACAATCTAAAAAAAACATCTTTCTATGAACTGCCCTCAACAAGTACCAACCCCAATCTCTCAACACACTTGAGTAATAATTCTTATCCTCTGGAAATAAATTCAATTTTACAATCAAGTTCATTGAAGTGTAAATGTAATCTTTGAAAAACTAAATAGGGATAAAGATAAATATCTTAATAATATATAAAATTTATTTTTTTATTATTTCTTTGAATATTAATGCTTTATCTGATAATACTATAACTAGAAAGGCTGCTTGACTTAAAAACATTACCTTCAAGAAAGATCCCAATTAACCATTTTTAGGGATTATTTTTGGTGAAACAGAATTCTTTTAATTATTATATAACAACAACAATAAAGACTTTATTTTACCAAAAATGCAATTGACCATGGTAACTCGGAAAGACAATGCATCCAAAAAAGGAATTTATTGCAAATATAAAGAGAGAGAGCAACACTCATTATTAGTAAAAAAAAAAAAAAATTACATAAATGAAAATAATCTTACATAAATCTGTACTCATGAGTTTCATGAATTCTCTCCTACATCTGACACTTGGCAGATTTCTTGAAAATCTGCTGAGGAATGGATATAAAAAAAATCCATGAAACTTAATAAAAGATTCATATCAGATAACTATTTTATTTTATTACTAATAATTATGTCTGTCTGTGTTTGTATACATGTTGATTGTGACGTCTTGTCAGACAATTGCCACTCCTCTATTGATTGATCGTCCATGAATTCAATGATGACTTTACAGTCCTGCCAGAAACTTGCATATCTTGTAGCAGATTTGGCACTCATGAGCATTGGCCTTGGTTGAGATAACAGACATGGTGTTGGCTTCACTGTGAACTTTTATGTGACACCAGCTGATCGGCATACTCTAGAGCAGTGGGAGCATGAAAAATTTCCATCCTGGGATTCAATGCACAGCATGGAAGGGACAACAAGTGTAGTTGGATTGCTTTCATGCGATTTCATATGATTAATCAGGCCTGCCTTTGACAGCACGGTCCAGCTACACACCTCACAGACCCACACAACTCCACAATTGGCCAGTGAAGATTCCTGTTTTCTGCATGCTTTCTTGAGCTTCACTCAGTCTGCACTGGCTGCTTCAAAAAGTTCAGCACCCTTGAAAATCACAGCCCTCCATTGGCCATGATCAGATGCTAGGGACTCCCAATCATCAACAGGAACACCAAAATACACCAAACTCACCTTAACACTATCTCAAAACCATTTATTTGGCTCGTGCTGTGGTCTCTTGCCAGAAAGAATCTCACCATAAAACAGCTGTTTTGGAAGTCTGGAGTCATCAAGCCAAACAAGATGACCAGCCCAATGCATCTGGTTCCTAATCACAATGGCAGCAATGCTGACGGTTTTGGCTTTGGTCAAGACACCTGTATCTGGAGTATGACTGTCAAACTTCATACCAAGAATATGTGCTGATGGAATTGTTCAAGCTGTTTTATATAAGATTGATTCAAGGTCCAGGTTTCACATAGAGTAAGATTGATAACACACGTTTGATACACAGACACTTTAGCTGTGAAAGTTAAATCACCATCCGACCAGACTATCTTCTAGCTTACCAAAGGACCCAGATGTCTTGCGTATTCTCTGTTTGATTTCCGCATCTAGGGTGCCATCATTTGATAATTTACTACCAAGGTAGACAAACTCCTTGACGACTTCAAGATGCTTCCCATAGACAAAGATGTCAGATTCCACATAATGATCACCAGAAGCAGAAGTGTACATGACCTTGGTTTTCTTAATACTGATTGTCAGTCCAAAAGCAGGTACAAGCATTAGTAAAGAGGTCCATCACTGATGGCATTTCTTTCGGAAAGTGTGCAACTAAGTCGGCATCATCAGCATATAGAAGCTCCCTAACAAATCTGTCACTAACAAGAGTTCTGGCTTGGAATCTTCAAGTTGAAAACTTTTCCAATTATTCGGAATCTGATATAGACACCTGTATCACAGTCATGGAAGGCATACCAGAGTACAGCCATCAGGTAAAGTGGGAACAATGTTGGTGCAGGTATATCACCTGACTTTACACCATTATCAATGCAAAGTTTCTCAGAGAGCTGACCACTGAAATTGACACAACCTTTCATACAGCGATGTAGTCGTTTGAGCTTTTCCATAAAAGCAACAGATGTACAGCCAAATTTTCCAAGCACCTTCCAGAGAGCCTCATAATTCATTGTGTCAAAAGTTTTACTTAGGTCAACAAAAACCTGAAAAGTAGCACATGCTGTTCAATACATTTTACTACAAGATGTTTAGCAGAGAATATCATGTCTACAGTCCCTCTTCTGCCTCTAAAACCAGGTTGGGACTTGGGAAGGATATCAGGACAAATATGCTTCTCAAAAGGTTTAGCAAGAGTCTCGCAAACATTTTTCCACTGCTTCTAGCAGTGAAATACCATGGTAATTACCATGGTGACTTCTTCCTCTTTCCTTTGTACAGCATAATTAGAATGGCATCTATGAACAACTGGGTCACCCCGCCATACATATAACATTAAAGAGTGGATCACACAATGGACATCCATACCACCATGTTTCAATAGCTCAACAGGAATACCATCTAGTCCAGGAGCTTTGTTTGAGTTGATCTGTTTTATACAAGCAATTGTTTATTCAAGAGTTGGTTCCTTGTCAAGTTCATGTTGAAGGGCACGCTGAAGGAGACTATCTGTTGCAGCAACATTCAAGGGATTGTGAAAGAAATCTCAAAAATGTTTATACCAACAGCCCATAATTTCATCTGAAGTAAGATGGTTCCATCCTTTGACATGAGTGGTGTAGTTGAGGTAGATTTTGGACGATACGCCTGATGAAAACGCCTTGGTGTCTTATTATAAGCTGTCTGTATCTCCTTCGATAGATCAGACCACCATTTGTTTTTGATTTGGCACATGTGACACTGAACCTTACTTTTACAGAGTAAAAGCTGACCGGTTGGCAGACAAAGAGTTGAAGAGTTTCAAATGAATCTTCCTCTTTTTGTAAATGAGGTTGATTTCACTGTAATTATCAGCAAACCAATCTCGATAACTGGGAATTCTCAATCCAAGAATCTCAACACCTTTTTCATAGATGATATCTCTTACTCTCTCCCAATCACAATCTGAGAAATCCACTTGGTCATAAGCAGATTAGAGGGAGTTTCTGACAACTGGATTTTCAACTTCAAGACATCAATCCGATTAGAAACTTTGACTCCATTGAAACGACTTTTCTTATGAATAGAAATTCTGAGCTTAGCCCTGATCATCAAGTGATCAGTGCTACAGTTGGCACCATGCATCACCCTGACTTTGCAGAAGTTTCTTAGATCACCATGTCTACAAATTATGTAATCAACTACAAGACCATGCTTAGACTGAGGATATAAACAAGTTGCTTTGTTCTTCTGGTGGGAGAATGTGTTGGCGATAACTAGATTTAATTCAGTACAGAGCTGAAGAAGCAATAGAACATTCGAATTGATTTTACCAACACTATAAGGACCTAGAGGAGACCATATTTCAGCATCTGAGCCAACCTGTGCATTCAAATCACCAAGGATTACTAAACACTCAGCACTTGATATAGTGGTAACAATGGATCCGAGTGTATGGTAGAAGGATGTAATATCATATTCAGGTGGATTCATAGACAGATGAAAACTGTACTGTACTGACCATCTGCAACAGGAATTCTCAGTGTCATGATATGGTCATTAATGCCAACTGGATGTTTGACCTTGTCAACTAAGAAATTTTTAATGGCAAAGCCCACACCAACCTCACACCTCACTTTTTCAGATTTACCAGACCAGAAGATAGTGTAGCCTGCATCATACTCAACAAGTTGATCTTCACCAACAAAATAGGTTTCAGAAAGGACAGCAATGTCTATATTGTACCTCTGCAATTCCCGGGCTAGAATTGCAGTCTTGCATTCAAAGTCTTTTTCCATTGTCAAAAAATGTTCTCACATTCCAGCAGCAGAGCTGAAATGAGTGTCGTTTTACATAATATCTTTTGTTCCTGCTGATATGGAAAGCTATCAGCCGCAGGAAGCTAAGCAGCAAATCAAAGGCAGCTTTGTTTAGGACACATTTTCTAGACCCCTCCCAACCAAATTTATTGGGTGAGCAGTGTTATTCTGAAGAGGCTGCTTAGTCACAAAAGGCTCCACCGAATACACAACTGCCAATGTATTGTTGTGAGAAGTGATGTTAGGATAAGCCTTATGGCGCCTACATGCAGATCAGTGATTAGTTGATTCAAACCTTTCAAGCCTACATGCATTGCCACTTTTCCATCACCGCAGGACTTCTGGGAACAGACAGATATCATTGTTTGAAGGAATATCTGTACGTAGATGGTTAATACAGAGATATAGCCTTGTATAACAACTAGGTTCTTCTCAGTTCAAAAAGTAGAGATCCAGTAACAAGCAGAGGTAAAATAGCTGGCAACAAAATTAAACTGCAGATGCAGGAAATGGTTGTCCTCTGGCTGGTTTTTGTATCAGAGATTTCCTTCTCCTAGATGGGTTGCCTTCACCACAGCTTACTGGATAGAGCCCCTTCTACCCCATTATGTCATTTACCTATGACTGGGACTTATGTTACTGGGCATCAGAGCGTAATCTGCACATCTGAGTCATGCATGCCATGGTTAACAGGGCCTAAGCTCCTCTGGAGGTTTCTGTCTGGGTTACCTCACTTTTAGCTTTTGGTTCAAGAACCTTAGCCCAGAAGGCAGTGAGGGGTTCGTTTTTTCTGTGTTATGTGTGCGCATGTATGTATACTGGTCGTTAAATTGTCCAGCCATTGTCCTCCTGTACAGATCATCCACCTAATAGTGTGGTGCAAACACGACCCTTGTGATTTAGCTCACCTGCTGAAGCAGTTTACAGTACCCATGTATACATACATAACTTTGTAGGAGCACTCAGCAAAGCACAAAAATACTGAACATAGAAAATTTTGTTAAAAATACATTTTAAAATTTTATTGGATGTCAACAAGATGACATTAAGCAAAATTACTCAAATTTCACTTGTTCTGAATAGGGTTTATTGTTTGAAAAAGTAAATGCCTATTTATTAACAGACAAGATTTCCATTTGTAAGATTTCACAACAAAATGTTTTGTAAAGAAAGACATTTTGGAGTGAATAATATCACAATTCAGCTTGTGGATAACTTTTAGCAATAAGTTTAAAGTTATTCCAGTTCTGTTTGGAATATCAACCTACTTAGACAAAAGTAAGGGTGAAACTGGCGAGACAAGACATTTACTCAATTGGAAGTAGTTTAATAATATATTTTATTAAGTTATCCACTTGTTCAAAGCTCATCATAACCTCAGCCTCTTCTCAGCTAATTTAATTTATTATAAGTAATTAACCTTTTTTTTTTTTTTAAACAATTTACTCCACTTCTCATTTAGATGTAATTAACAATTTCTCTTTTAGTTTTCACCAAGCCCAAAATAACTTACTGATTGCCTCATGCATCTCTTGGGGATGGTACATGCCATAACAGGTTGAGGGTAACCTTTATCTTGTTATACTAGATATTGCAAAAAATTAGAGAGTTTTTATTCTGATTGGAACATCATCCAATAATAAAGACATCTATGTAGCTTATGTAAACAATATTTTTGAACATTTGAAAAAAAGAAAAAAAAGAAAATGATATCCATTTTTATGCTGTTATCTTGCATGAGAAACAACCAGATTGTTAGAGGAGCCATCTTGTTGGCCAGAAAAAAAAAATTACCATTTTACAGAATAAAGCATTTTACTGCTAACAATATAATATCTAGCAAACAACAAAACTCAGAAAAAAGTATCTAAGAATAAGGACAAAAACTAATTATTCTATTATTGATAGGGTAGCTATTTGTGGAATAAAATTTAAACACAACATTTGTAATTGAAGTGGTTGTATATGAAGGTGGGGGATTGCTGATAAACTTTTGGCCTAACCAAAATGGAATTTAAAAAGAAAATGTTTGGTCAAATTTTTAGAAATATGTCAGACTGAAAAATTTCAACATTCCTTCATATTTATCATGAACCTCAGTGTTTTGAGGCCTTATAAGAAGTTGATTCTTGAAACAGATAAGTCATCTCTTTACAATTGAAAGATAGGAATGTGTAAATGTAAATCTTTACTTTCTTACATTGTGCCAAACTAAGCTATATATATATATATATATATATATATATATATATATATATAATGTCATGAGAATGTCTGATGACAGGATACCCAAGATCCTAATGTAGCTAAGCTATATATATATATATCTCATGTTTTGAGAATGTCTGATGACAGGATACCCAAGATCCTAATGTACAGCCAGTTAGATCAGGGCTACAGGAATGTAGGACAAAGACAAGCTGAAAAGCAACTTGTCAGCAGTTAATATACCACATAACACCCTTGAGCGCTTAGCTTTGGAGCAGGTAGAATGGAGATCAACGTGTTTTAGTGGACTCAGCAATTTTCAATCTGCTTGTCTGAATCATCTTCAAGAATCAAGAGCAAGATCTAAAAGGTCAACCAATCTAACAGTGATCTCATCTCACAATCCTCACACTTGCTCCATATGTGGCCTCCTTTGTAAATCACTAGTGGGTCTTAAATGCCACTTAAAATTATCGCATAAACTTTCATAACTGAATCAACTAAGCTGGCAGACCCTCATACGTCGAAACCGATGGGAGAGAGTCCATTATTATTATCATCATCATCATCAATTATATATATATATATATATATATATATATAAAGAGTTATAAAAACAAATGCATTCTGATAGCACTTAAAAAAAGTGAAATACAATTATTTTTTTTTTTTTTTTTTTTTTTATATCTCTTAACCAAAATTATTTGTTTTGGAAACATTGAGAAGAAACTTCAATTTCTTCCCGAATCTTAGCTGAAATGAATGTGCTGAGAAATTATAATTATTATACACGGATTTATTCAAACTCTTATCTTGGTTGATATAGTCAGGAAAATTACATCACCTGATTCGCTTATGAGACAATAACCTAATAGATATAAGCATCTTGTGGTTAGGGTCAAGAATACATCAATTACATCCCCATGCAGAGGGTTAGACACTCCACCAAAAGAATGGACACTTGTTTATCATATCTATATCTACTTTTTTGACTATCATACAAACCAGGCCTATGTATTGTATATATAAAATCAAAATAATTCAGCATTAAAAAACCTAATAAAAGTTGATAAGCCATAAAACAAAATTGTGTATAAGAAAGTATTGTCCTTTTTTTTTATTATTATTATTATACATTCCTATAATATAATTCCTGCATAATGAAGGATTTTCTCTTCAAACTTTCTATCAGCTTCACATGAAATTCAGCATCTGCATACAAAGAAACAGACCTATTTTTTAACCAAGCACTTTTCACTGCTACAAAATGTGCAAAAAAAATTGAAAAAATAATAGAGAGATAGTAAGGTAACAAATTTTAGCTAAAAATTTGTTAAATACTTTTACAAAATTGTTCTTTTAAAGAGGCAAGAAAATGTCAAAATGAAACAAAGGAAAAATTACTTCAACTTAGACACACGTGATTAGAGAAACCAATTATATTGATTTTTAATGAAAAATGAATATAAAGTAGCCAAGAAAAATCACCATTTTAATCAACAAATAAAAACAGCTTGGAATCATTAATAGACTTGTCTTAAAGACAATAAAATAAAATGTGTAATGAATTTGATGTTCTTTACTATGGACTTGTGCCAAACTAAACTAAATTTGTAAATGGTCATATTTTATACCTTCTTGTTTGATAAGATACAGTGTACTTCTGACATTTTTAAAGGCAGCTCCATTTGGGATGGTCTCAAATTAAAGCAAAATGCAAATGGCTTCATTAAAGCAACTTTATTATACGACAGAGACATTGTGGAAATGTATTTCTCAGAAAAAAAGAATTTTCTCAAATCCAGTTTGTAAAACAGGTATGTTGAAATTGTTTCTTCTTTTTTTCTGCCTTTTATCATTTCACCCCAACAAGCAAGGCAACAAAGCCACTAAAACACAAGGTGTTACTCAGGATGAAACGGAGACAGGAGATGACAACTGACATTTCATTTAAATGTTTGAAGATTGTAGGTGACAGGAAAGCAAGAAGTGCAAGAGAAGAAACTATTAGGATAGAACTTACACTTAGCAATTTCAACAATAAAATGATGAGACCTAGCTGCCAATCTAATAATGTGCTTAAATTCATGAACTAAACGTACCAAAGAGGAGAGCTCATTAGAACAATTTCCATGAATAATAGTTATAGAAATGGCAGAGGGACACAATATTACATAGGAAAGTGACTGAAGCTGAGATGCCAGGTCAGGACTGATGACATTGCAGATTCTTCTTTAGATTTTGTCAAAAGTACCAGACCAGATATGGCAATAATATGTAAAAGTGCAAGATAGATTGTGGTGAGAAAAATTGACTAGCACAACACAGTGGACCAACTTTCCTAGTAGCAGACCTGGCAATTGAGTAATTATAATCATTCCAATTTATGCCAGTGGAATGCATAATAATCATCAAGAAGGTGCAAAAAATTACTCTCCTGGAGGTTAGCATTAGCCATGCTGATGAAAGGCCAAAAAGGTTACAAATGGCATATGGATAAAGAAAAACAAGTGATGAATTAAACACAGAAAATAAAATAAAGCAGTTTTATTTTGGGGCATTTTTTCATCACAATAACCAGGTTGTAGACTGTAAAATAATAAAACAAGAAAATAAGAACAAAATAATTAAAAAACAAAAAACAAAAGGATAATTTAAAGAGAAAAAAAATTGTAAAACATGAACAAAAGAGAAATTTCAGTGGGAATTGATTGGCAAGTGGGGGGGAAAGGATAAATAAGAGAGAGAGAGAGAGAAAGAAAAAAAATGCTATGCAGGTTGAAATTGATAATAGATGACAGAGAATTTGTAAGTTTTGGACTGAATATCTGTCCAAAGTAATGACACTGGTTAACATTCAAGAAACATTATATGTAAATGATGTCTTATCTCTCAAATTAAGTAAACATGATTTTCAAAATCTTAAAACAAAACTAATTAGCAAAAAGAAAAAACATATTTTAGAAAATAAAGATTAACAAAAAAAACATAACAACCTTAAAGGAACAATGACATGACTGACAAAAGAAATAGAAAAATATCTGAACGTCATTAAACAAGATTAAAAAAAAAAAAAGGACAGATATATAGAATGTGAATCATGATTATTATCCTTTATGTTGTGAGATTTCCACCTGCAAACTAACATGACATTTGTTTTTTTATTAAAAGAATTTCAGTCATTATAAGCTTTTTAGTCAATACATGTCAGACTGCTGGGAAATGGATTTTTTTTTTTATCAAGACACAATGTTAAAGAGCTTCTATCTGTTCATTAGTTAACTTGTGACTATGTACTAGTATAATCATTGATAGCTTCTGAATACTTTCATCTAACCAATTTCACTGAAAAGGCACCAGTCAACCAATAGTATATTTTTAAGGCACTTCTCAATGATGTACTAAGCCTCCATTCCTCACAAAATTCCAGTAGTTGCCCCTAATATGTAAATAAGGGGTTCACACAGCTGCACTTGGGATGTGAACAAATTAACCAGTGTAACCCACTTAAGACGGAAAAGAAGGAAACTGTTACACCCACGTGAGAATGTAGAATCAATATTCAGGGAAAAACCCAATGCTACATACACCCACTTCCTGACAGTAATTGACAAAGTCTGGAGTTGAATAAACAATAATGTTAGTATGAGAAATTCAGTTTAGTGTTATTAGTCTGTACAATAACATTACAACTTCATAGACACTTGTAAAGAGAAGGCAAGTAATTAGCATCAAGTCACCATAATGGTTTCTCATTTAAATATAAAATAATGCTCTGCTGAATATTATAGTTGCCTTAGATATGGAAAGATTCAATAAAAAATTAATGTATATCTGCTGGACTGAAAAGAAGATGATTATAAATTATCCTTTCTGTAGAGAATAATACTCTGAATATTATAGTATCCGGTGTGACTGGGAGATTAGACATTTTAAGATAATGGAAAAGGAACAAAGAAAATAATAATTGATTGTTACGAATATAAATATTACAAAGATCTAAAAAAAAAAAAAAAATAGTCCAATCCACAAAAACAGCTTGTTTTAAAAAAGCTATTGTTACAAACCATCAGCTAATTTTATTCTAAAATCAACACTAAAGATTATATTTTAGAAGTACTCTGAATGAGCCATTACTTTCAGAAAGTGTGCAAATGAAAAAGAAATAAAGTGAAATTGATCAAACTTGCATGGATTCGAGCAAAGATTATATATTCTGTGAAAAGTACACTTTCTTCTTGATAACATGATAATTGGACAGGATACTATATAGACATTAAGTTAACCTTGAACTCTCTGAAATACAGCAGAAAAAGGAAAAAGTTCAGTGACTTCTTTTCACCCACACATGTAAAAATCCATATTTGGAATTCATGGATCACATGCCAAAGTTGAGGCATGAAAATAAAGACTACCACCAAGTCAGTCCCACTTCAGAATTCAAACTGAATTGACATCCAGCTAAACTTGCTATGATCTGCTATAAATTTGTGGAATTGATAGAAATCTATTAAGGTTTCTGAGCTGAAAAGATTCAGTAAAATGTTGATTCAAAGAAATCAAACTCCAACCTGCTAAAAGAATCAGATACAACAAAAAGATTACAACATTATCCTGAGAGCCAAGCAAAAGAAAGATTCAACTTATTTTTCACTCAACCCCTGGACAAGATGAAAAAAGAAAAGAAAGAAAGGAAACCAAAAAGAAATCCATTTAACAGACAAACTTTCTACCCAGCAAGGAGAAGAGAAAAGAGAGAAGATAAAAAGAAATATAAAAGAAAAGAGAAACATATAAAGAGACACTAAAAGAAAAGGAAGAGAAAAAGAAAGACTTTTTCAAATAACAGACAAGTCATTTGTTTCTATTGCCTGTTTTATCTTTGCTCATTTTGACATTTTGTTATTAGTAATTTCATGCAAGTTTGGCACAATTTCGTTTATCAATATAATATTTACCTTTCTAAAAAGATAATTCCCTGTTGCAGTTTTTTGTGTATATACTATGACTAGTGAGACAATCCAAATGACTCAACTTCCTTTATAGTCTACCAATAGAAGCTTAACCAATCAGGAGTCGCAGAACATTGTATTCGTCGTGTATAAAGGCGGCCATCTTTGTTTAACCTACCGGAAGGACCAGTGCTAACTTGACAGGCGAAGAGGATAGAAGGAAGAACTACGCTCTGCTAAGATATCCACTGCGAACCTGAACTACGCTTTCCTACTGTCTCCGAAATATTCACTGCCAACCTCTGGATTCTATACTCGAAGACGACCGTCATGAAAATGTCTAACATTGGTTATGAGCCCAGGTCACGGTTATATTTTGACGGAAATGAATCGAGATATGAATTATGGGAGATGAAGTTTTTGGGCTACCTCAGAATACAAAAACTCCATGACATAATCCTTTCAAAAGTCGATCATGAGGAGGATGATTTCGTGGAAAAAAATGCAACCGTGTTCGCTGAATTAATACAATTCCTGGATGACCGGAGTTTGTCCTTAATAATGAGAGAGGCCAAGGACAATGGCCGAAGAGCTCTACAAATTTTGCGTGAACACTATTTGTCAAAAGGTAAGCCCAAAATTATTACTTTATATACTGAACTAACCGCATTAAAAAGACGAGAGAATGAATTTATAACCGATTACGTTATTCGAGCGGAGAACGTTCCAAATGCCTTAAAATTGCAGTTGAGACTATCACGGATGGGCAGCTAATAGCCATAGTCTTAAAGGGCTTACCACAGACATTCAAACCATTCATGACAGTTATAACTCAAAGATAAACAGCTAACTTTAGTTGAGTTTAAAAATGCGTTACGTAATTATGAAGAAATTATAAATATGTACCCCCCCAAAAGCGAGGCAAAAACGTAATGCAACTGGGAACGTCATTTGAAAATTCAGAAAATCAGTTCCTCAAAGCGATCAGACTAGGAATTATGATATTATGAACAGGCGGTTTTAAAGGCAATTATTACAAGAATTATAAAGGAAGAACCACTAAAGAAAAATGTTGTTGTTTCTTTTCGTTGTGGTAATGTCGGCCATATTCGTTAATTTCTGTACGCGGAATGACTTTTGACAAAACGTAAACTTTTCCGAATAGACGTACATGTGCATATTTTTGAATTGAGTGCTGTGGCCAGTAGTTATAATTCTTACTTGATGAATGCAGGTACGACAAATCATGTAATTGCAGATGAAACAAAGTTTATTAATTCTGAGCTCGACTCACATTTTTATCGAGTCGGTTGAGGGGACCAGAGCAAATGGTTTAGTTTTAAAGAAGTGACGCCTGTATTTATCTGCGAAATACTAAAGAAAATATTTGTAAATGTTTATTAGAAGAAAGGCTTTATATATTCCTAAATTTAAAATAACTGAACGGAACTGGATTTAATATACAGCAAATTGGTCGTTTGCATTTTTTTTTAAAAGTGTTAGGTCTGCGATGACAGCCACACATGACTTAAGAATTTGGCATAAATATTAGGCCACTGTAAAATTCTGATGTTAAAAGATTGCAGGAACATGTCACTGGAATGAAAATTACACTTCCAAATGATATTTAAAATATAGTGACACGCGTATTAAAGGAAAAATGACTTAAACTTTATTGACGAATGTTCAGAACTTATGATATTTTGAAAAAACAAATCGGATATCCTGCAAGCTACAAAAATCTATTTATCCGATAGCTCCCCGCATGGAAAATTAAAATAATTTGGGCAGATAATGGCGGAGAATTTACTTCTGATGCTTACAAAAACCTCCTAATAAATGAAGGCATTTAAACACTAGAGAACCTGTTATTCTCCACATAAGAACGGAGTTGCTGAACGGAGTTGGAGGACACTTTTTGAAATGGGTTAATGTAATTTTTATAACGCCGACTGTTGCTATTTGGTACAAATGTATCCCAAAGAACTAACAAGAAGCCATACATTCTGTCAATACCACTGTGGCCATGTGAAGAACAAAAAAAAAAAAAAAAAACACAAAAAATCTTTAGTATTAAAAGACACTTTGGAATTAAAAGGCCCCAGATGATAGAAATATCATCGGCAGCCGTACTGTAAAATGAACTGAGAATGGATCACTAGGATACAAGGCTCATTTTATAGTTAACGGATTTTTATAGATATAAGGGGGGGTGTGAAGACTTATGTAGAAATCTTAAGTCTTAATTGATGATAGAAATATCATCGGCAGCCGTTGGGTTCACACTGTAAAGCAAACTGAGAATGGATCGCCAGTGTGCAAATGCTCATTTTGTAGCTAACGGATTTTTTATAAATATATGGGGCAAATTATAAGATGTGATGACTTATGTAGAAACATTAAGTCTTAATTAGAGTTTTTGATGCAAATGGATGGCCATTATGGTAGGCATATACACCATATGGATATGAAAGGAACTTATTTCAGAATGCTAACATCATAGTATGCGGCAGCTCTACTAAAGAGGATATTTAATAATGAAATATTAGTCAACGATATGTGATTTTCATCAAAGTGTGAGGCCGCTCTATTAAAAATAAATAAAAAAAAAAAAATCTCTGGAAATAAGGTTTAAAATGACCGATTTGGGTCGGCTATCATGGTTTCTTGGTATACAGTAAGAATTTAAAGGCAACACTATTAAAAATGAATCCATCTAGATACATTGAAAGACTCTTATTTTGATTTGGCATGCAAAATTATAAAACAAGAACTATACCATGTGAAATGGATTTAAACACAATTATCAATAAGGAAGATGGTATAGCAGCGTGTGAGAAAGAATACAGGACATTGATCGGAAGTCTTATTGACGTGATGACATTAACCAAGCCAGATATCTGCTACACAGTTACCAAGTTGTCCCAAAACTTAAGTAAACCGGGGACTGTATATTTAACAAGAATTAAGCAAGTATTACGTTATCTGATGGGGACGAAGAGTCGGTGCCTAGAATTATCGACAGTCAGATAAACCATTAAAAATAAACCATCAAAATTCGAAGGATTTTTTGATGCGGACTGGGCCAACTCACCAGACCGTAAGAGTATAACAGGCTATTGTTTTTAAGCTAGCAGATGGTAACTCAGTAATCAGCTGGAAGTCAGAGAAACAGCGAATGATTTCACTTTTTACTTGTGAAGCTGGATATATTGCATTGTTAAAAGGAACTCAAGAGGCTATTTTTCTTAAATTGCTAATAAAAGCAATTGCAACACTGGTAATAACTGAACCAATAATTATTTACGGCGACAATCAGGGCAGTATTGCTTTGACTAGAAATTCAATATTACATTAAAGATCAAAGCATATCAATATAAAATATCAGTTTTGTTAAGGACCGAGTACAAAAGAAAATGATACAAATTGAATACGTTCAATCTGGAAATAATATGGCGGATTTATTTGTAAAAACCGATTGCGAAATTGAGACTACGGGCTTTTTGCTTTTGCAATATTTGGTGCTGACTTCTTGGGTCCTTATTGGTCCTGGGCAAGACGTAAAACTGCATCCATTAAGTCCCTATAAGGTCCTTATTAGTCCTGGGTAGGACGTAAAACTGCATCCATTAGTTATTGTCCTAAGAAACGTCAGTTCAGTTTTGGGTATGAATGTAAGTCCTTAGTTTCGGGGTATAAATGTAAATAGTCCTACTTTTAGCCCAATCCTCTTCTAAATGATTCTATGGATCACTCTGACCCGGAGTGATAGTAACTGTTTTAATGGGTCCCAGCTATGGATAAAATAACAATTTTTCACTGAATGATTTTCGGGATCATTCTGACCTGAAGTGATAGTAACTGTTTCAGTGGGTCCCAGCTATGGATAAAGTAACAATTCTTTTTACTTTTGTTGTGATCGCAATCCAAACTTATAATATTGTTGTTCATGTTTCTATTAACCCAGAAGTACTTAACATTGAATAAAGTGATATGATTAATTTTTATGGATATTAATTTAAAAAAAAAAAAATTTTGGAATACTAAAATATTTGTTACGTATTAATATTAACTTTAAGAAAAAAAAAAAAAAAAAAAAAAAAAAAAATAAAATAAAATAAAAAAAAATATATATTGACTTCCTTAATATTTTGAAAGAAGATTCCATAATATACCCAAAATAGGGGGGGGGGGGTTGCGGTTTTTTGTGTATATACGTATGACTAGTGAGACAATCCAGATGACTAAACTTCCTTTATAGTCTACCAATAGAAGCTTAACCAATCAGGAGTCGCAGAACATTGTATTCGTCGTGTATAAAGGCGGTCATCTTTGTTTACCCTAGCGGAAGGACCAGTGCTAACTTGACAGGCGAAGAGGATAGAAGGAAGAACTACGCTCTGCTAAGATATCCACTGCGAACCTGAACTACGCTTTCCTACTGTCTCCGAAATATTCACTGCCAACCTCTGGATTCTATACTCGAAGACGACCGTCATGAAAATGTCTAACATTCCCCACCACCCATTGTTTATTTTTGTCTCATTGTTTTGTTCCAGTCTTTCATCTTAATATACCCCAACATATTTAATCACTATTTGTATATTTTAGTAATCAAATGGTTATTTCTTATCCCTATATCTTTGCCTTCTGTTGTTTGTTACCTACCAGGTTTGTTTGTTAACCGATTCCATTTAGCTTGACTGTGTTTGATCAATCAGGAAAGGATCATTGGGCAAAGAATTTGTGATTCTATATTGTATGTTACTGTGCCTACCACTACTACTGTAACAGTAAAAGAGGATGGTACATAATACTAGGAATTGTCAAATTGTTCCAAAAATGGACATAATCTTTGGAAAATGATTTGCATGTCTTAAAATTTTGTGTGTCAAAATCAAAATATAGTATTTTTATGCTGAAAAAAAAAAAAAAAAAAAAGAAAAAAAAAGACTTTTCCAACTTACATTTTTTAGTGATTTCACTGCCTCTTCACATACTTGCATGCCCCGTGATTCATAAACTTCTATACAACCCAGATACTGAAAGAAAAACAAAAAATATAAGGCATCAAATTAATTTTTTTTCAACTTTTATTATTTAATAATACATAAATAAAATGAGAATATTAGTCCCAAATAACATAAAAGAGATATTAATCAAATGTATCTTTGTAAATTATTCAATTTACCGTCATTTCTAGTAAATTATTTTATTTTTTTATGTTTTCAAATTGACAAAGTTCCAAAAAATTAATGGATTTTAAGTGTAACTGAAAAATATAAATATTGCTAAAAGTAATATAATATAAAATTAATCAAATAATCTAATATAATAAGCAATTATTATTTATTTCATTTATTATTATGATTATTATATTCATTTATGTATTAATTATTATTTCTTTCAACTTTTTCCACAGCTACCGGGATTTTCTGTATTAATATTTATTTGCTTTTATGCAACTAATTCAAAGAGGGTTTGTCTTATTTTTACTTTCTGTTTTTGCTTAGCCAAAGTTATATTTATCAACTTTCTATTTTCTACACTCATTCATTTTTTTTATCAATTGATATTGTTTTTTCTAAAATGAACAAAATTTTTGATATTTATATGTTGTAGTGGAGGAACTTGCACATTTCAAGGAAACTGAATGCAATGCCATCAGGAACTCTGTCTGCTGGTAGGGTCCCCCATGGCAGTAAGGATTCAGGGAAGGGATTAGACTAAGCATGATCTGACTCTCAGCAAGTAGGCAGTCAAGACAACATTCTACATGTACAATAACAAGTCAGACGAGCCAAATGCAAGCTGTCATAATGAATCTACCTGTCAAGCTCTGGCTTGCTACACCAGGTGTGTGTGTGTGTGTGTGTGTGTGTGTGTGTGTGTCATAAAGTGGCAATCCATAGACCATCTCAAATAAGTTGCAGCCAAGATTTTCATGCTCAAAGACTTTTCTTCTGCTCATGTACACTTCTCCAAACTTCTCTTCTTTCAAGTCCTATGGCTGTGGTAACGAGGGCAGGCACTGACTCACAGCTGAAACTCCCAATTGCATGTATAGACTGTAGTCTACATACAATTGAAGAAATGACAGCAACTCTGACACAAGGTCCTACATATGTGGCGGGGCAGGTCTACTTTAGGAATTTCCATGGCCCACCCCAATCGAGGAAGGCCCTCTGAAAAGTAGGCTAAACAATGAATGCCATCACCTTGACTTGACTGGAAAGCTGTGCTTAGTGGGTGTCCATTTTCTGCAGTTGACCAAAATCTTTTAATTATTTCAACTACTCTACCTTGACTCTTGCTGCACTCAAGTCCTTTAGAGCTCCTGTGCCCCAATAATATCTCCCTGCAACTGATCAAACATGGCTTATTACCTCTCAAAACAAGAACCTTCCTTCCTTCCTTCCTCCTCATCTATCAGATCTGAAGGATGCAAATATCATCACCATCTTCAAGAAAGGAGATAGAAGCATTTGTAGAAACTAGTATGGAATATCTCTCTTGTCTATCACAAGTAAGATCCTTGCCAGGATCCGTCCCAATCACTTCCCGACCTTTTCAGAGGACATCCTCACTGAAAGTCAATGTGGTCTCAGGGTCAACAGAGGAACCATCCATATGATTTTCCCCTTGCAACAAATCCAGGAAAAATGCAGAGAGCAACAAAAATCCCTGGGAATGATTTTCTACCATCTTGAAAAAGCATTTGACCTCGTTCCAAGACCAGCCAAGTGGAAGGTCATCAGATAATATGGATGTCCCAAGAAATTCACAGCACTCATCCAAGCTAGATATAAGAAAATGATGGGTTGTGTCTAACATGAAACCAGCCTTTCAGAAACCTTCCCCATCATAAGAGAATTGAAACAAGAGCATGTACTTGCTCCTACTCTCTTCACCATCTACTCAACAATGAATTCAGGAGATTACTGCCTACCCAAACAAATCCTCTTCTTGGAGCTTGCATCTGGTAAGAGACCACACATCACTAATTCAAGGATCAGCTCAAAAACACCTTGCTGAGAAAATAAATCGATTGGTCAACTGGAAGATGAAAGCAGCAGAAGGAACCAATTGGAGAAGAGCAGTCCATGAAAAAGCAACATCTTTTGAAAACACCAGAAAACAAATAGAAGAGATGAAGAGTGTCCAAAGAAAAAGCTCAAGCTCTACATCCCCTTTACCCTCCTATGTGTTGACTGCAAATGTCTCTTCAGATCCAACAGAGGACTTGTTCCACACAGAATAAAATGTCCATGGCCATCCCAATACTTAGCAACAAGTTCAGACAACGATGGTGATTTTGCTTTTTTTTTTTATGACTTCAAACTGAAAAGTAGACACCTCCAATAAATTGGACAATTCTCACTTTTATGAAGGCTTTTCCTAGATTAAGATCTGTTGTTAATAAATCAAGTTTTTAGCCAGTGATATGTTGCAAAAATAACAGCTACTGTTTCAAAAACAACTGTGCATATCAGGGTCTGAGGTATATAAGCATGTAAGCTGGCCTTAAGGTATTTCATTTTAATGTCTTCAATGTCCCAGTTACAGGTAAAGAGAAATAATTCAGTAACTTTAATAAAGGCTAAGTTATTATGGCCAGGAGAGTGTGGCATTTACATAATGGCACAGTTTATGGAGTGCTCACATTGAGCCATAATGAGTATTTATTGGCCATAGCCTGAGGAGAGAAAAAAAGCAGCCAAAATTTATTTAGGCAAAAAGTGAACAGAGGACTTCCTACCAATTACAAACCAACAGAAGGGCTACTCTAACACACAAATTGCAAATAGTTTTAATCAAGGTGAAAGAAGTCAAAACACATAGTACATTGGTCACATAGTCACACTGCACACATTGTACATGAATTATTTTAATATCTTAATGAAATCTGGCCACTAAACTCTGCAGAAAATCCCATCGAGCACTTATAAAATGTATGAAAACAGTACATTCAATCTATCAAGCCTCTACCAAGTAATTTAAAGAGATCCTGGCACCAAATTCCAGAAGAAAACTTTACTCGTGATGAGGTGAAAGAAACATATGGTAAACAAAGCAACCAAGAAGCTTCTATGAAGTGAGTATATATACTTTCATTCAAAGTTGGAATAGCACAACTGAGAAGGAAATTGGCTACATTTAGGATCATGAGAATTCTCTTCATTTTGGTATGCTTCTATTATTAAACTAAAAAAATTATATTCTAATTACTAATGAATAATTATGGCCTTTTATCAAGCTTAACATAACTATTAGCACATCACCAGAAGAGTTCACTACACAGATGGGCAATCAGCTCATACCAAGCAAGTCATTGGAGCCATGAAGAAGAGAAAGTCACTAAGAAACAAGAGGAAGATAGCAAAAGAGCTTTGATATTTTGGATAAGTTGCTAAGGAGTAGTGTGAAAGAGGATTTAGGGCCAACACCATACAAGATTGAATGATGACAGCAATAAAGCAAAAAAAAAAAAAAAAAAAAAGTGCACTTACTCTAACTTGAAAGCTACAGGTTCCTTCTCGAACTTTGCGTTCATCCTCCAGCCATTGATGAGGCTTTGAACATTCAGGGACAGGATCTTTTTTCTTGCGGAAGCTTAAGCTTCGCTTCAGTTTCTCCATTTTCATTTGGCTTGTCCACCTGAACAAATATTAAAAAAAAAAACAATTAAAACTCTTGATTGACACAACATATCTATATAAGTTTATTTGACAATCAACAAATTCTACCTTAAAATGAATTAAAGCATATAAAAATAAAAATTTAGTACAAGTAATAGATATTGAATTAAACCAAATGAAAATATAAAAAAGAATAAATTAAAGAATTAGAGGTAAACAAACAGCAAATTCTGGTGTTTGGTAACATTTTCAGTTTGTGGTTTAAGCAAAGGACTTTTCAGCAGCACTTCATTTTATTTGTGTGGGTGTGTGTGTGTGATGGGGTGATTCTGTATGTTATTTTTCTCTTTCATGGGTTTCCTCACCATCCTGGATCTATTTCATTGGAGTTGACCAGCGTTACTCAATATCAACCATAAATTAAGGTCAATTAATAAATAATTTCATTCAACCCAAAAAACTTTCTAATGTTTCCAGATCAAATCCCTAAGACGTGAAAACATTTCAGGATAAAGAAATGGTTTGCAGAATGTTATTAAGATGGCACTCCTCTTGAGCGTACTTTCTCCATAGGTCAGAATGACCTTCATCTACAGACACACCCATAATAAAAGAATTCTCAACAGCCAATCATAGAGGAAAAGAAACAGGCTTTTGGATGGACATGAGAAGGCATTAAGAAAGAAAAAAAAAATTTCTAAAAGTCCAAAAAAGATCATATGACTTCATTATCAGCCATTGGTGTTCAGTGAAATAATTTTATATTTTTATTTGAGAAAGAGAGCAGCAAGTTGATGGTTGCATCATTACTGCTGGGATCTTCAGAAGAAAGAATCAAGATACTTATAAATAGTGGCTATAAACTGACCCTAAAGAGACCTGAGGAAGTTTCAACCCTCACTTCATCCTTATCTAGATCACCTTATAAAAAAAAAAAAAAAAGCATACAACAAACCATAAAATATAAAGAAGTTGGTTAGAGAACAAAGAAAATCAAAATAACACGTCATGTGAACATCCCCAGATAAACACATTGCATCAGTCATAGAAAGAGAGAGAGGGAAGGGCTTCAACAAGAATATATACAAATCCTATCACATTAAGAATCATAGTGTTGATCCTAAGTCTTGCAAATGGCCTCAGGTGATGATGATGGCCATTTTTCTTTTCTTTTTTTTCTTTTTTTTCCCCCCATTGCAACAATCAATAATCAGAAATGTTCTTCTCTCTATTCATATAGATTCCTTTCAATAAAAGAAAAGCCTCCTGTTTTCTGTCCACTGGGAAATATAGTGTAAGTGATTATGGTTGTTGTCATCATTATCATATATGAAATTGACAAAAATGAACATGCAGAGCCAAAAGTCAGGATGAAACATTTTACCCAAAAATACAAATTTATCAAAAAAGAAACTCAATGAATTTAAACTTTTCCTGTTAAGGAAGAATGACATTTTGTTTTATTTTGTCACATCATTGAAAATAATAATGCACCAATATCTAGCATATATTTATAAATTATAAATATTTAAATGATAATTACAATGGGGAAATAATTATAATCATTTATTAATACAGGTCTTTTATGTAGGAGACAATCAGAACTTACCTAGTACCACAGATTTTTATATATAAAAATAGAAAATAATGCTTTTAAAATGAACACATGAAAATGAAATTAGATTAGTTTAGTAGGTGTACAGTCAAAAGAAATTTAATACATTATGAGGAAGTAAATTTGACATAAAAAAATTTTTCTCCTAAATTTTTAAGCATGAAACTCTACATCAAGTTTAAATTGTCAAATTTACCTCTTCATAATGTATTAAATTCCAATTATCTCTCTAGTGGAATGAAAAAAAAAAAAAAAAAAAAAAAAAAAAGAGTATTGAAATTCTACTATAAAGCGACTTATCTTTGATGAGTATCATTGGAAAATCAAAACTTTGAATTTGTATAAAAGTGTTTTTTGTGGCTGGTTTTGTGATAACAATTTCAATTTTTAAAACAAAAATGCTAATAGAAAAAAAAAAAAAATACCAATCTATCTCTACTATACTTTCATAATACTTCAACCTGAATTATTTTGGAATAACTCTACATCATCTAAAAGTCTGCTTTTATTTATTTTTATATCACCTGTAAATAGGCAAAAAAATGCATTGTAGGCAAAAGGATTGAATTCAGGTAACGAAAGAATGTAAGAAAAAAATAAACAGAAATATCTGAGTGATTTCTCTAAGTGATAAATTGCAGAGTTCACATTCAAATGAAAGAGGAAAAAAGGAGAAAGTATTAAATGCTAATTATACAGTTACTATTCCTTATTTCCTTATTTACCTACAGGTAAAAAAAAAAAAATAGGTTCTCAAATGAATGGCCATAGTAAGTCAAAAAGAAAGACAAGTAACTGTTATGGCAGATAATAACTATTCATCACACAGATGTTAACGTTTTTCTTTTCAATAACACAATTCAGCTCAATTCCTACTGCACTTGTCTCTTCAAAGAAGCACACATATACCATATTTCAGTTCAATTCATTCAGTATGTTCACTATTTAACAGTCTTTTTACTTTCCTTTTCATACTTTATTGATAAAATGATTGAAATTACAACAAAAAAAAAAAATCTTAAAAATAGTGTTAAAGCAGATATTCATACATAAATTGCTCACTGGTTAAGCCTAAAATAGTTTGACACAAGACCACAATAGTGAGGCAGTCATAACAATTGATTTCATTACACTAGATGAGTTTGTTAATTGTTATGCTATTTTTCAATAAATTTAATTTTTTAAATTTATTATACTGAATAAATTTACTAAGGAAATATGTGTTTCACCTCAGATGATGTCAGAATAGACTTTGTACGCCATGTTCTTCAGGTGTAAAGTTGATGTAGAGTTTCATGCTTAAATACAATTGTCAGGCTTGATGATTGTGTTTAAGCAGGTAACAGACTGTCACTTCTGGGTGTTGACTTCAATGTCTACTTTTATATTTGCATATGCTCTATCCCTGATATTGAACACTTTAACCCATAAATATAGCATATCTAAAAATTTATATATATATAACAGTGATCAAAACAAAGACGAAAATACTGAATAAGTCATGAATTAATGACAATATTTCATCTCATAACTTCAAGCAACACTAGCTGTGTTTAGCATAAAATCTTTATTGTAATTAAAAAAGATTTTTCAATTTTAAGGACATTTCTAACAGTTTTTAAAAATTAAAGTCAAAACTGATGTTTTAAGAAGAGTTAAATTAGAGGTATTTGGGGATTTTTTTTCATTTCTTAAAACACTGACTTCATTTAAACAAATGAATCAATATAAAAAGATAAGTCTTTGAAAATTATTTAAAACCATAAAATCATTAGTAAAAGGAGGTTTAAAAAATAAAAATAGACTTTCACTTTACTTCATTTTCTGCATGGTGGGCGGGGACAGATATTCCATACTTATACAGCAAGGTCAATATTTTTAAAGTTTGACTACACTTTTTCACTCCACTGGATTAGTGAAAAGTAAATAAATAAAAATACAAAAATAAAAGTAAATTTAAATCAAGCAAAATATCTCTCAAGCAAGAAGATGTACAATATCAGGACAGCTTTCAAAGTTAACAGTTCATGCTTGCAATTATTTTATTATTGATTTCTTTTCTATTCCTAACTGATGTTTCTTTTTATTTTTAACAGAAGAATCTTTTCCCTTTTGTATATATAAACAATTTTATAAATTTTTATGAGGAAGACCATGATTTTTAAACTACTATTTTAATTTCAACCAGTAAATTCTCTTCTTCATGTGAAAATCCAACAGGACAAAACTAATTATTATGGTATGTATCTCCACAGAAAACGCTATACCTAATGTTTAAAATTAATTTTTAAAACTGAAAACTTTCTTGGTTTTTATTTTAGTTTTCAGTTCAATATTTCCAATAAACAAAACACTTTGCTGCATTTCAAAAACTAATTTAAATTGATTGGATGGAGTTTTTTTTTTTTTTATTTTTTAATATTTTTTAATCATCTTTCATTGCAATATAATTCTCTTTAAAAAAATCTTCCAAAAATAAAATATACTTTTCTGAAATTTTATTTGAGGAATATTAGCTGATTTAAAGTATAATTAATCTGTTTTGTAATAAATACTATTTACTTTAAGCTTAAAATATCACAGAAATGAATTTTTTTTAACAACAGCATCTGTTTATTTAACCTGTTCAGATGTTGATAGCTTAATGTCTATCTAATGTTTTGTTCTACTGGGACTTTAGCCATAAAATAAATAACTGAACAATATAAAATGAGTGTATATATAATTAAGTACTCAGTAATCTTAAAAATTTAAATTTTTTTTATTTAATATTAGATATTTTAGCTTTAAATTTACTATTGGTATCTAATAATGCTGTGTTCTATATCTACAAAAATCAGCATGTTTATACACATACAAAAAAATTCAAAATTCTTTTAAAAATATTGGTGTTTGTTAATTTGTACTATGCTTTTTCCATTTATGATTAGTAAATATAGTTTTCACTTAATATCATCTAAAAAGGGTGAAATTAATACAGAATTTATTAAAAAAATTTAAAGTCAAATTGTTCTAATTAAAATTTTAAAAAATATGAAATCATTTCTTGTAAAAATCCATTATTCATCATAAAAAATATTTTCTTAAGACAATAGTGTCCTTAATATACCTTACTTAGAAAAGCAATTAAAGCTTTTCTAACTAAATAATGTCACAGTTTTATTGCATTTTTTTAATTTACAATTCAGAGCAGATTTTTTGGTAAATGGTGTTTCTGTTTTACAAAAAAAAAAAAAAAAAAAAAAAAAAAAAATGATTTAAATTATTCAAAGAGTCCTGCTTTTAACTATTATAAATATGAAGGGAGGTAAAATTTGAATTTCTCAAAATTTCATAAAATTAAGTTTTGGGGGTTAAAAGATGCATTTAAAAAAACTTTAAAATTCAAAAATAATTCATTTTGCGAATAAGTCCTGAAAATTTCATAAATTGACAATTGATTTTTGCAAGAATTCAAAAATCAATGTGTTTTTTACCACAAAAAAAAAGACACTAAAATTTCCTATACTAATTTTACCCAGCCCACCCACAAGAAAAGCAAGATTCTTAAACCAAAATGATTTAATAAAACAACAAAGAAAAACTTTGATCTTTCCTCTTAATAAATACTTTAATGATAAAACTGTTTTTATCAAGTTTGGGACATTTTTTCATCATAGTATGCCCTTTTTTTCAGTGAATTGGAATTAACTATAATTAAGGTCTTTTATTTTGGTTGTGTTAAGAATATACATGTGCAAATAGTGTAATGGATATCTGCTTGGAAAATGTAATGAGTGAGAGCTAAGTTCAAATTCCAGGCTACTTAATCTGTTGTGTTCACTTTCAAGCTAATACCCTTGAGAAAGGCACGAATCCGTTTCTTCTCACCTTGGCTATGGGTTAAATAGTAGGGTAGACTTGGGTGGTAACCAGTAGAAGAAGCAAAATTGAATTCCAAACTATGAGGAAAGGAAAGCAATGTGAACTAATGAAATCAGAGATAAAGAAAAAGACTCCGTGGAGAGCCATGATCGCTTGTTCTGATGGAGCGTTTAAAAGAGAAAAAAAATGGTTGTACTTGTAAGAATAGTTGAGTTTGGAATCTGTTTTATTCTGTTGTAATAATTAACCATGATAGATTCAATTCAAAATGATATGGCAAAATATTTTTAATAGCTACAAAAAAAAAAAAAAAAAAAAAAAGACGAACATAACTGTTCAATTTTATGCCCCATCCTACTCCAAGCATTGGCTTCCATACAAGTTACACTCAATTGACTTTGTTTTTATACTCCCTCTCCCACCCCGATTTGTTTCAGTTTATATAGATATTCCCCTTTTTGTTTTATGTCTATTATTTTGACCTAATTTGTATTTGGTGTCTCTTTTCAAATTATACCAGACATAAATGGCTGAATGTGTGCCTCCCTCCCTTTCTCGTTCGTCCATCATCATAAACAGAATGTCAATTTACTGGTTCTATCATGACTAAACATAAATATTTAAAAATATCAATAACATATTATTCAAATTCATACACAAGTAGTTTATTTTCTTTAAACTTTTAAAGTTAACATTTCCCAGGACAATTCATAGCTCCACTGTAATAGAGAAAGCTGAGGATTAATTAGGGAATAAAACATTTATGCTTATCACTAGGCTACTTTTCCATGTAATCACAACCAGAATTACTGGAGCCACCCTTGCAGCTCTGCAACATCATCTGTTAAGAACAGCTTTGCTTTATACTTTAAATAAATGTCGGCTGAGGGGTACAGTCATCATGACAGAACAAAGTCAGGAATAATAGATGCAATATCCTAACCATATCGATGGAAAACTTTCTTTATAAGGTTGCTTATGTATGTGTTACTTTCTTAGTTTGTCCAAAGTTTCACAGTATCGACTGCCTGACCATCAAGTCCACAAGCAACAAAAATTTTGTTTCCTACAACAAAGTTACCACCACTGAAACCTGAATATATATTTTTTTTTTTTTTTTTTTTGTAAGGAGGAGGGTCGGGTGATGTGCTTCTCGGTCATGGAATCAATCTTGGTTCCTTTTTTAGTGTTTGGGATTCTCAAACTACGAAATTCATCTAGGAAACGCTTTCACACTGATTTTGTTTTGTTGTGTAGCCCCAAGAAGAGTTTGACTTTGAACCCACATTTTTTGAAGGTTTTTATTCACTGAGGGGTACATCAATCTCGATGGTGACTTAGTAGCATAATGTTTTAATTTGTATTGTTTCATTGTACTGTATTGGATTATGTTTCTACCTTACTTTTGCGGACATCCCTACAGTGTCTCTACATAATTTTATTGCTTTCTAAACATTTAACACTAACAGACATTTAAGTCAATTATTGTTCCATATGTTGGTCATAACACACATACACTAATTATGCAGATTAAGTAGGTTTTTAAGACAAAAATTTTATTTTTTAAGAATTTTTCTCTTGTTTTCATAAAGGATAACACTTTGGTCCTGTAATGACTTTCAGTTGAAAGGTCTAACAATTTGTAAAAAGAAAAAAAAATAATTCAATATTTACTTCATTTACAAAATCATGAATACAGCCAATCAAAATAATAATACAAGTAAAATGAGAACTAACAGATTAATTAAAAGTTTTAATTAATTTAAAACGAAGTAAAATTTTAACGGCATTAGGTTACCACTTTTACAAGAGTCCAGTTTGTGGCAGCTTTGTCTAGAATGTTGAATATTTTCACGTGTTGAATGAAGATAATTTGTGTAGCTTGTACGGTCACATGAGAATTTTTTTTTTTTTTTTTTTTCAAATAAAAAAAAAAAAAAAAAAGTGTAAAGGATTATATACGCAACAGCCTGGGAGTTAAGAAGCACCCACCACTTGTCAACAACAGTATCTCGTGGTTGAAGAGAAAAAGAGAGGGTTTGTGCCCTTTCCTTTTTTTTACAACGCCACCTATCATACGTTAAGGGAAGTTCCATAGCAGACAAGATGTGGTAATCCCACAATTCCATCTTAAGTAAAAGAAAAATCTATGTTCTAAATTAAAAAGATAAATACATCAGCAGAATGTTTCTTGAATTCAAAACCTTTACACATCTCAATTCATATTGAAAAAATGGCCAATAATATCTGAAAGCATTACAGAACATATGCATTATAAATATGAGGAAATTACTGACTGAAATTCTCAAAACTGGTTCTCATCGTTTTTTGGTTTTGAAGTAGAAGAAAAATTTTAATAGAATTTTCCCAAACCAGGAAAAAAAAAAATTTCATTCATTTCATCGAATTCTGAAAATTCATTTCCTTTTTTTTTTTTTTTTTTATAGATGTTCTTAGTAATTCAAATATATTTCTAAAAATGAGGGCATGGTTGGGATGGGAACCGTGGTAACAACAACAACAGTCATCTCAATTTAAAAAAAGAAAAAAAAAAATTCTTGCGCTTGCACAGCACAACACCTGGTATTTTTCAATTAGACTTTTCTAACTGAATTTTTCGTATGTAGTGTTTTTTACATAGATAATAAAAAATATTAAGAAGACTTATTCTTAATAGAAAAAAAAATACATATCAAATATTGAGCTACTGATTGGTGACTTTTTCACATCTTGGCACTTGAGAAATATGATTACATTACAAAAAAAAGACAAAGCCGTCAAATGTTTTTGTGACAATCAAGAAGACATCTTTGAAATTATAGTATTCTGCACATGAAAATATTCAATCAACCTTAATTTCTTTAATCAATTTTCAATAGCAATTTTTCCAAAGATTTTGTACATTTTTCTTGCTAAAAATTATATCCAACCAAAACTCCTATTCCTGGAACAGTGATCATGTTTCTTCAGTCGACTCAAAGGGAGTATCTCTCTAGTAAAATGTATATCATTAATCATCCCAATCTTCAAGGATTTCTTTTCTTGTATATTTTCCTCTTCAACTAGATCTCTTTCTTTTTGCATGAAATATCACAGATGGGATCCATGAACGACATACAATTCATAAACAAATCTATTTTATTCACTAAATTTGGCCAGAACATAAGCGCCATTACTGCTTATATCACAATTCAAATCATTCTTCACTGATCATTGAAAAACCTAGAGCTAGAATAGATCTTTTACACATCGTGTACATTGATATCAATAAAGAAACCAATCAATTCGTCAAGTAAAATTGAGTAAGTAAAACCCAACTAATTCGGTCTGAAAGGATCCGCTGAATTCCTCCTCTTGGTTTAATATTCAGAACCAAATTTTTCATTTACTAACTAATGTTAGTAACTAACAAAAAAACAAAAAAAAAAGTATTGTAAGGGACTGCTAACTAACAGTTAGCAGTCCCTTACAATACTTTATTTTTCGCCATACTGCTTTAGAGACATTCACTTTTTAATGCAATTTATTTGTCTAAAAACTGAAACACTTCATTTCTTATCTTTCTTAATCTTACATGTCATTTTTATACAATGGATTCATCAACAACACTCAACCAACAGATATCTTTGGATTTTTTTTAACTGTTCCATAGATCACTGTCTCTTACAAAAATGATGCACTGGTTTCACATTCAAAATCGAAAGTATGAACTTTATTTGCATGTCTTTTCAAGACTGACGTGTCATCAGCACTTTTTAAAATTTTATGACATTGAGTTTCGCTACTTTTTCTTGCTAAGTGTCACTAAACTTTACAATGAATGATGACGTCACATTTCTTTTTCTTAATAAAAAGTACCCGGTTTTGAATGTTTCCTTCAGATATTTAATTTTTGGCAGTTATTTTGTCTAGAAAATTTGCGACACGAAATGAGGTTTCAAAAACCTCATATTTCAGATTTTTTCCAAAATCTGTTTAAAAGTAGATTTCATATTTGAGGTAAAGTGAAAAAAAAAAAAAACTTACAAAACTTTAAAAACTCATTATGGTGACACTGCACCCCCCCCCCCCATCTTGCGCCACACTCACTGTAACAAAACTTCCATTAAAAAATTTGCTGAAATAATTTTCGAAAACAAACCTTGTAATTAATTTCTTCAATAAAATCATTTACGCACAAAATGTACAAAAGGGTGAATCAATGAAATCTGTAGCCGGATACAGTCATTGGTTGAATTTTGATCTGAAATATTCACTATTCAGTTTTACTTTTACGTAGGTATGTCCCAGGTAACGCTAAAAAAGTGGTATACCCTGGAGAAAAATGTCCCCAAATTGCAAAAAAAAAAAATTTTAACTTGTAAATGTTTATGTTAAAATTAAAGAGGGAAGACCAAAGTATTTTTTGAATATTTTTTCAGATTTTTTAATCCTTCCTCTAAATTTTAAAAATTTTATTTAAAAATCTCGTTTTTCTTGAATAAAAAAAAAAAAAAATCAGTAAAAATTTTACGTGATTAGTGAAAAATTATTGGGTTGGTTGACAAATAATACTGAACTGAAATTATTTAACAAAATGGTTTTCTTTTTCACCATTTAGGCTACACAGACTCTCTGACACATATTGTATTGAAGACTTTCTTTAATCATGAATCAAGTATTAGGTTGGTGCAAAAATAATGACGTAATAATGTCGTTTTTTGACGTTAAAAAATACGTCAAAAAACGACATTATTACGTCATTATTTTTGCACCAACCTAATAAAAGTTGTTATAGGACTTTTTTTTTTTTTTTAGAATTATTTCAGTTGTTAACATAAAAACAAATATAAAAATAATAATGAACAAAAGTAAAAGCAAAAACATAAAAGTTTAGATTAACTTTAAAGTTTGTGTATACGATGGTGGGAGGTGCTATTCTCGGTTCGACTCAATTCTCAAAATCTAACCAAATATTTTGGTTTTGGAAGACCTTGGTTAAGACTGAGAACTTTTCAGTACACTGTACACACTTGCGGGTGTGGCCTCAGGTTAAACCACAATCTATTCTTTCTTTTATTGATGCACATTAAGAAACTAAAATCCACAAATTCATTTTAAATTTAACTAAACTTAATTATTAAAAATGTTTACACTTGACTAAAATTGTCAAACAAGAGCCTTATTTTTTTTAAGGTTCAAAAATTAACAATCAATACAATTTAAAAAAAAAAATTTAAACTCAAAAAGCTTATTCTACTTTTTTTAAATGATTTTATAAATCCATTTAATGGCCACAGTAGAATCTTTATTACTCATACTGTAAAAAAAAAAAAATGAAAATAAAATAATCCAATATTAGGTTTCTTTACTTAATCATTTTAAAAACAACTTAGTTGTACAAAAATTAGTCAAACTAGTACCCAAATGTTTGAAAATTAGTTCATTTCAGAATTAAAATAAATGGATTTGAACTTGGGTAATTTTTAAATGCAGGAAATACAACTGAATTTCAACAAGAATATTATTATATAACATCCGCAACACAAGAATTTTCATAAAAAAAAAATCCAACATTTAATAATTTGTTTGTTTGTTTCTTTGCTTTTTTCCCTTAGTGTTTGTTATCTTTTCCTGTCACGGAAGGTGATTTTCATGACGAGATAGAAAAAAAAGAGGGGGGGGGGAGAAATGGGCATCTAGAATTACTAAATAAACATTCAAAATAAAATCATAGAGAAAAGAAAATATATGAAGAGTTTGGGACATTTCAAAATAAAAAGATAGGTATTCATTTATTTTAAACTTAAAGGGTCAAAAACTTGACTTAAAAAATTACCTGAATTTGCTACCAATTGAAATGAATAAGTAAATTAGGATTACATTCAAATATCACAGGGTAATCTAATTTTGTACTTTTTAAAACATTCTTTTATTTAAAATTTAAACTGATGAAAATGAAAATTCCATTTCATGATAAACAAATAGAATCTATTTTTGATTAAGTGCTGCACACGAATTTCTTAGTTGTTGTCTTACTTTAATAATCCCGCAGCAAATATAACCTACTTTATCCTGATATTATTGAATTTTAATAATATTCCACACCCTTTGTCCACCCGGCACATTGATAATCCGATATTTTAATGGCTGTTTAACAAATGCCTATTGCTTTCATGACCTTTAAACCACCATTTTTGCAGCATGAATGCACGTGTGCTTAAAATGCAATGAGCACCAGCTGTGGATCAAAGCAAAGTTAAGAAGAAGAGTGTGGTTGGAGAGTTTTGTTATTTTTATTTTTTTAATGATTAAACTTCAGTAATATTCCATAAACTGGATGAGCGGTAGGTAGTTTTAAAAGTAGGAGGTTATTATAATTTGCCGAGGATTAAAGTAAAAATAAATTGTGACAAGGCGAGAGATCCAGTTTAATTTTTTTTTTAAGAGAGATCCAATTACTTGCTTTGAAAACGTTGTCACCCTTTCATTAAGATTGAGCTTCTTTTTTTTTTCTTTTTTTTTTTTAGCTTATTTATTTAGATTCCCTGGTTTAATTAAGAAAAATGAACGTTTAAGTTTCGCCCCTTTTTTCACTTTTCTTTCTTCTCGGTAGCATGCCGAGGAAGGGGATTTGATTAAAAATAGAAACAAAGGACAAAATAACTAGAAAGACAGACAGGAATAATAATCGAGAGGGGAGAATAAGTGTAAAAAAAAAAAAAAAATCTAGAAAAAGAAAGAAAGATCCAGTTCTAAAACTTGGAAACAATAAAGAAAAAATAAGTCAATTTTTTAGGGTAATGAATTAAAAATACCAAATCTAACCTTAATCCATCCAAAAAATATAAAATTGTTGTAATGTTATTACTGAAGACAGTGCCGTTCTCCATGAAGCTTCCTAAGTAATCCTCTTTGCACAAACAATGCGGAGTAAGGTCATTAAGAGATGGACGGGCACTTCCAACTGTGAGACGGACAATGATGAAACAAATAATAGTGGACATCCATAACACATTAAATACATGTTAGAACCAGTTTTACACTGAAAATAATCACAATAACTTATATTCTTGCAGCAAATGCATGAAAATAAATATTTATATATTTTGTACACAAGTACAAAGTGATATACATTCTTGTATTTCTACCACTTCTCCAGGCCAGCAGCAACAGTAGTAGTAGTGGAGAGAAAGAAAAAAGTGCGAGGCAACGTGTCTTCTATCGGCTATCCTTATACTATCCGCATTATTATTGGTGGTGGTAATGATGGTATCATTATTAATATTATTATTATAGATCTGTACAGAGGGAAGAATAGTCTTTTTCGCTACAGTCAACATTTGCTAAATTAGTGGCTGGTGAGTTGTCGCTAGAAATATCTATCCACTGAAATGTTGGACCATAAGCGGAAAAGTCCAGTTTCACTAGGTCATTTGATTAACACAGGCACTCGACAAAAATAAACTGCCGGGTCACTGATCAAAGGTCAATTGAACAGGAAACAAGGCTTCATTTTACTTTCTAATTTTAACTGTAGTTCAATATTTTACTGAATAATCATGAATTGTTAGTATGAGGGGCACAAAACCAGTGGTTAAAATTTATTTTTAATGTTTATGTCTTCTGTTTCCGACAGAATTTGATTTCCTCAAAATAATTTTTGCTGCTTCAATTGCTTCTCTATTTAGTTTAGTTTTTGTTGTTTTTTTGTTTTGTTTTTTTCTTTATTCAACAGTTGAACAATCTTCCCAAAAGCGATTTTTATGTATATTCATTATTCATACCAGACAAATAGTTGAATGATTTTCAGGCCCACATCTTGTATTTCCCTCTATCACTCCACGAAAATCCAGTTTTTTAACAAATTTTAAAAGAAATACACAAGTGTAAAAAGAGGAAAATAAAAATAAAAGTTATACTTTGAATCTTTAAAAGATATTTTTGTAATAAATTTCTTTTATGATTTTATTTTTATCTAGAATGACGGACATCACTCCATCACTGCTGATAAGACTCTGAACTACAGCTAGCCACAATGACCAGATGTCCCTTCGAGGACACACTGTGCTTTGAGAAAATATTAAAACTCAAACTCACACCTAACCTCAAGTGGAATTCTTATGATCCATCACTGAAGATGCAGTTAAAATGATCAGATCCATGTACCACTCCTAGTAAGTACCCAACTCATCATGCTATATATCCTCTATCTTTAAAAAAGCCATATCAGGCTGAAAATGGTGTACTGTTGCCATATTTGGACAGGAGTTGCCCAGTCCTCACTTTCCAGTCTTGATAGAATTCAAAACCATTTCTGAATCCTTGTCAGAAAAGAAATTATTTTCCACCCTCCAACCTCTCTCTCACAGGCAGAATGGGTGAGTCTCTCACTGTTCTATTGCTACTTCCATGGAAAGTGCTCGCATGAACTACACTTCTTGGTTCTGCCCGGTCTGACGTTCATGTCTAGGACCCACCATGCCACTTACATAGTAGCAAGCCACCCACATTTCCTTCATTTTCCAATGGTGAGAATTGAATTCTACTCAAACAGCTTTTTTCTGCAAACTACCACCCTGTGGAACAGACTCCCAAGAGGATGTTTTCCATGATAACTACAATCTTTAACATGTTCAAGTCTAGTGTTAACCATTATCTTTCTATCCATATAAACTACTCCTTAATGTAACTGTGCAAGGCCTGAGTGGCCTCCAGGTCTTGCCCAGGTTGAACCTTACAAAAAAAAATGCTTACCTACCATCTTTCTTCTATAATGGTGACACTGGGACCAGTTATGATATTAATTCAATCTGGAGGGGAAGAAAATAAGGTTGAAAAAACTATGCCCAGCCTGCTACAGGAAGCAAACATTTTCATTTTCTTTATTAAAATAGTTTTGAATTATTTGGAAAAAAAAAAAAAAAAAAAATAATGAATTAGTTGCAGTGAGATGCAAACTATGAAAATATTCTAATCTTCTACAAGTGGAGCCAAAAAAGCTTTCAGTTTTATTAATTATAAATAGCTGGTTCTATTGAGGTTTTTTACGCTTTTTTTTTTTTTAATACTATTGTTTATTCAATCCTAAGAGCCACTCAAGGTGGACAGTTACTGAGTAGGGATGTTTTAAGAGGAAAAAGGTTTGCATATTATGAGTATAAGCAAGATAGATAATGGTTAACCCTCTGCTTAAAGAGATTAAGATTGTACTGATCAAGGAAATATCCCCTTGCAACAGTTCTGAGGACTTAGATACTGTCTGAGTGGAACGTCCTCCTCACAAATGGAATATGAAGGGAATGAGGAAGAGTCAACTCAGTGTATGTGGAGTTGTGAATGTCTGCACCGAATGTAGCTAGCTCAAACATCTTCCATGATTAGAGCAGTGATAAGCTAGAAGCATTCCGTCTGTGGGGAAGGGGTTGAAGAGTTGAAAATAATTCATCACCTACAAGGCTGAACAAATACCTTTGAACTTTATCAAGGTTAGAACATGAGGATTGTGCAGCTCTGACCTAAATATGGCAGCAATACTCCATTTTTGATCTGATCTGGCTCTTGTAGATAAACAGCATGTCAGGAGGTGTCAGATACTTTCTGGAGCAGTACAGGGAGGTGATCATTTTTGCAGTATCTTTAACAATGGGTATGTATCACTTCCAGTGGTGTGAGCTTAAATGTTCCAGACAAAGAGCCTCATTAAGAGTACAACCTTTCATCATGTTTGAAGAAATTCAAGAGTCTGCTGTGATGAAATGTTACTAGCTTGGTTTTGGAGTATTGAATGTTACATACCAGTCCTCTCACCCCATTCAGTTATGAAAGCACGGCCAGAGGAAGTGTTGACAACTATAATATCACCACGATTCTTGCATATATATATATATATATATATATATATATATATATATTCTGCAATTACTGACAGAACTGAGCAAATAAACAAAATGAATGAAAATAAGATGGGAAAGATTTGATAAGAAAGACTGAATCAGTTCAAAAATTTGTCTGGAGACATCATAACTTTTCAACTTGTGAAGAAGACCAGTATGCCAAACCCCGTTGAAAGCTTTCAAGATGTCCAAAGCAACAAAGTTTCACCATTTTTATCTAAAGTTTGATAGACTCTTTCAGCAATAATCGTTAATACATCAGCCGTTGACCTAGAGAAATGAAAGCCATATTGTTTGTCTGAAAGAAGGCCCTGTTATACTTAACTAATTCAGCATTGATTAAAGCCTCTAGTAGTTTACCAAAAAGAAGTAGAAAGCTAACAGTCTAGTTGGAAGAATTGGAGAGTTCACCTAAGTTCATAAAGACTGGAACAAAAGATAAGGATTTCCAACAATCAAGAAAGCAAAAGGCATTTATTACACAGTTTAGAGAAAACAGTAGCCAGTTCTAGGGGCACATTTCTTAAGTACTAATTCAGGGATATAATCAAATTCACATGCTTTGTAGGGGTCCAGATTAGAGATGATAGCAGAAATCATGGAAGGGTATCACTCATATGCATATCACTCAACAGCAATTACAACAAAAGCATAGGAAAAAGAGACCAGAATCAAATTGGAAATTTGCATTTTGATCACAAATAATTTTGTTTAGAAGAAAATCAATTGTAAAAAGAATTATTTATTTATTTATTATATTTTTATTTATTCACTTCATTTGATGATTTCATTAAATTCATATTTCAGTAATTTTGCAACTGCACTGGTGAAATTTTCTGAATGAGTAATCCAAAACATTTATCTATATAATTAACTAATTATATTTATCCATATAATTAACTCTATTGTTACATGTAAAAAATAATTTAACCTTCTAGATCAGCGTTTTTCAAACTTTTTTTTTTTTTTTTGCTCTGGACCACAGTAAGAACTACATTGTGACCCATTATACCTATGTGTAATAAATCAAAGACAAACTCTGTTCAATATGTTTAGCATTGACAATTTATATGAATATAAAATTACTTTTAGAAAAACAAATTTAAAGGAAATTCCAATACAAAGGTAAAGTAAATAATATTTGAAAGAAATGTGATTTAATGAGATGGATATGTTTGTTTCTTTATAAGCAACTGATTCCATTTGGGAACAGGAAGACAATTCTACAAGCATGCAGCATTGAGCCTGTTTCTGTCCTTCATCTTAAATTGAGTTAATGTGGAAAATCACAATTCACTCAAGTAAGTAGTTGTAAAAGGCAATAGCAATAAAATAGCCTTTTTACTCAGTAGTGAAAATTCCCCTTTGTTCTTAACCCAAAACAAGATACATTAACTCAATGTGAACAGACTATATATATATATATATATATATATATATATATATATATATATATGATTATTTTTTTTTTTTTTTTTAAATATAATAGGAGGTTACTTTGGTGAAAAACTAGCAATGATTTATGAGTGTTGTGCAACATTTAAAGTTGTTTATATTCTGCACTTTGCTATCACTTGCATACTTATTTTTCTTCCTATCTTTTTTGCTACAATCCAATGAAGGGTCAGGTACCCACAGATTGAAAAACCCTGTTCTAGATCATTAAAAGCAGAAATATATAAAGAAAGCTAACAAAAGAAGTAAAACACAATGTATTAGAAATCTGATCTCCTCTACTGAGATATTCCATGTTTGCTTATTAATGCCTCCTGCTGTGATTTCAACAAAATATCTCATTAGTAAATAGAGGAGATCAGACCACAAGACCAATAAATATATGAAGTGACATCGTGTTTTATATTATAGAACAAATTCAAACTACAAAATTTTTTTTTAATTAATTTTGGAAAAATTGAAAGTTTCCCTAAACTAAAGAAAAACATTTAAACTGATATAAAGAAAATTATTTTCTCTCAAGTTTTATTATTTTCTTTTCTTTCTGCTGCATCCCGTTAGTCCTTGGAAGTCATTTAGTACTTTTCATTTAACAGAAAATAACAATAGACTGTCAAAAACAAAATTATGCACATATTAAGCGAAATGTCTTTATTGGACAACAATGATCCAATCGAGAGTTGAAGGAAGAAAAATAAAAATAAAACAAAATTCCACATAAGTTCTAAAAACCATAAAATACAACGTAGAGTTGAAGAAGGTTGAAGAACATTGGCTGGAATGCATCAAAAATATATAACTATGGAAGTCTAAAATATATGGAATAAGGATATATGTGCCCCTATTCCCAAGTTTTATTTTAATAGTACATTCAAAATTAAGTAGCAATAGACGACATAAATTAACCTTGACAACACATGCTAACCTTGCCACTAAGTTCCAAATTAAATTAATGATCAGTTTAAAAAACATAAAAAATGTATTGGGTAACATTATATTTAGGTCTTCAGTATTTATTACAAAGAATGAAAACTTGTAATGTGATTGAGCAAATTATCCAAAATGTTGTTTAAGAAGATGCCCTCTTCTACTCAGATTTCACTTTTATTCATATAAAGTTAATTTTTATAGCTACAGAATACACGTTGATGCAGATAAAATCTGGTTAGACAAAGAGGAACAAACAATTTCATGAATAAAGTGAACTGCACCTAGTAAAAAACCTTACTTTGTAACAAAATGACTCTTAAACACATCTACTAAAGATGATATTTTCTGACTAAAACAACAGGACCATTTTGAGAATCAAATTAAAACAGCAATTGTTATCACTAAGTGGCAATTTATGAAAATAGCAAAACCTTTGTACAAAGTTTTTAATTGTTCATACAAGTAGGCAATCAATTTGATTTTTGATTCAGATACAAAATGTCAGTAAATTTTAATAATGCTATCTGAAACAAATACTGTAGAGAAATTGTTATTTAGAGGACTGGGAAAAATTAGATAAGAATATTCCATATTTGATGTGGATAACTGTTTTTTCTTGTTTAATGGCACATCAACCTTTGTAGTTCATTTTAATGTTGAATCCTTCGTTGATTATGATATGTAAGAAACTTTGTAGTGTGTCGGTAAAGGTACTTCATATAAAAAAAACTTAATATACGTACTAAACCATTTACAAGTGTCTTATTTTGCTTTTTCCTTCCTCCAAAATATTTCACTTTTTATATCACTTTGGTACTAGGGAATCAATACCACAAATGGATATTTGGAATATTTATCAAGTTTACCCCCACCTCCAAGTGTTATATCTCGTCTGACAGTAACAGGATTTTAGAACTGGTCTAATTTTATCCTAACTGCAAATATTTGTCAAGTCATGATCATTTAATGCTAATCAAAACTCATACATGTTTAATCATTTACTTTGAGATGATTTTTTTCTGTCTCTTTTTGCTAACAGAGCCATTGGAATCTTGTAATGGATGTTATAAACAACAGACATTTTTAATTTGATAGTCTTTTGCAAAAATAACTGTTATCATGTCGATTTTGGAGGCCCTACAATAAAAAAATTCTGTCAAAATAACATATTTTTTGCCATATTTTACCTCCTTTTTGTCTCAGATCCCAGAATTCAAACAATGCCAGAGACAAGTTTTTTCTTCTTTTTAGCCTCAGTTACCAAATATTAAAACAATTTAAATCAGCAAAATCTAAGGAAATTGCTCTTGGGAAGGATATTTAAATATATTCAGTTCATTTCATCTGTTTAATTGATTATTACCCACTTTTGGCACACCATATACTGGGCACCAAATGCCAGTTTTCAATTATAATTTTCTTTATATTCGAAAATCATGATTTGAACCCAAAATCTTTTGTTTATTGGGCTGTTGAAACTATATTTAGGCATGGTAACCCCCCCCCAAAAAAAAATTGAGTACCACAATTAAACTGAAAAATCATTCAGTGGTTCAAAAACCACAACGGTCTGCTTGATCCCATTGTTTGAACATACTGCATATAAAATGTTCCAATTGGAAAGATGATTAAAAATATATATTGGCTGATGCTTAAAGATTACCAGACACTACTTAAAGAAAGCCAAAAAACATACTAGCTGAAATTAGTCTCAATACTTAATGAAATAATGACAAAGGAAATGCTAAGACATCAGTCAAAACAAGGAAAACGATATTTAGATGGAGAATTCATAAAATGTGAAAAATGAAAGTAAAGAACAACAAAACAAGTGAATTTGTAAAGAATTTGCAATTGCAACATAAAATCCTAAAAAAATTGTATTGAAAAAAATTGATATTAGAAGCAACTATTATTTATTTCTGACATTTATGTAATATATTCTGGAGTTGTTTTTCTTTTTCTGGTTTTGACAAATATATTGTTTGACTTTTAAATTACATCAAAATCAGAACAAAGAAATAGTTTCAAACAAAACTGAAACATTCACCTCATACCACAGGAGCTTGCTATGACATGGAGCAATGCTTATGCCATTTTGACCAGTAAAGCAACTGGCAAGATATACACATTTTATTCCTGCTGCTGCCTTTCTTCCAATTTCATACATATTTTGTTAACAAACTAGTAATAATAGTAATAGCTGTAGTAGATTGTCAACAAAATGTAGTAGTACTACAATAACTATTTTACGTCATCTGAGATGTATTTCTATTACTCTAGACATTTTTTACTGTGTATCATCTTTCTGGTATAATATGCAAAATAACCTTGTCTAAAGCCTTGTTACAAATTTTGACAATTTGAAGGCTCCAGAACATATGAAAAAATATTGTGATAAGAGTTTACAAAAGACAAGATACTAGTTCAAACTAATTTGGTTTTTTATAGTTTATCAACCTTTGTGGGTTATTTAACACCAAAACCTATTTCAGATTGTAGGAAGTTACTTACAGTATCCGATGTTCACATGCAGTCCTCCATCTAAGTACTGACCAAGCTCAAAACTGTTTAACATCGGTGATCAGATGAGAACCAGTGTTTTCAGTGATAATAGTTAAAAAAAACAAAACAAATGTGTATTATCCCAAGTTGTTGACAGAGTAGAAACCCATTTCCTTTTTGTTTATTTTTACTTTTTATATTTGGTGAATTAAATTCCCCACCTCCGATACAAGGTACACTCAAGGTAGAGTATTACAGTTGAAATGGTAATGGTGTATGAGATGAATAGACTAGAAAGTGAAAAGAAATGATTATGGGGATAAGGAGAATAGATAATGATTGACCTTTATCTTGAAGAGGTCAAGATTGAAGTGTTCAGTGAAGCATTTACACGAGAACCTGTTCTACAAAGTAGCAGTTCTTTAGAAAAAGCTGTCCAAGAGGAACTTCCTTCTTACATTTGGAATACAGAGGAAATGTGCATGATTCAACTCTATGAAAGCTCTGAACAGGTGGAAATTTTTCTTTTTTTAATCATTTCATTCCAAGCAAGGTGATAAGATGCAAAGGTTTACTGAGAGTGAAGAAAAAGTTACTGAAGAGAAATGACAATAAAAAGGATGAGATTCAAAGAGGTACAAGATGGTGATTGACATTGCAGTTAATTTTTGAAGATCATAGCAAGAAGCTGGAAAAGTATTCCACAGGGGAGAAATTATTTCATTTGTATTGTTTGCTTTAAACACAATTTAAGCTGACTCAAAATCAAATCAGGAATATGGAAATAGATTATATTCCAAGTAGAGGTGGAGGGGATCTGTCTAACTTGAAAATCAGCATTCAATATCCTGATTTTTATCTGAACTTGAACACCAACTCACTAAGACTGATATACCCATTGGTTTACTTGTTTTATAAATCTAACATTCATTTTAACCTATACAAATCATGACTACATTTCGTCTGTGTATATTTCTGAGATGAGGTATTGTAACTATTTACATTGTTCAGACTATTAGTCCTTGTTTTTATTGTTATATTCACAATGTTTCAGCCATAATATGAGCTTTGGTAAAAAAAAAAAAAAAAAAAAAAAATTGATTACTGAGACAAAGTTTATAAGTCCCAAAAATTAATTCACTGATGTCCCCAAGGATACATGGCCCAGTGGATAAATGTTGGTTGAAATAATCCAGTGACTGTGAGTTCAATACCTAGTCACAGCATAGGTGGAGAGTTAAGTTACTAAAGGGAAATAACTGAACCTGAGATATCCAGAAAAGGTATGGCCTGTGAAAATAGAACGATCTATCCCATTCTAGTGGACTAAATAAATTTCAGTTCAAAATTGAAGAAGGCTGGCGCATACAATGGCCAAATGTTCTGAATGTTACCTATAAAATCTGTAATCAGGCAGAATATTTTTCACATAATCCATGAAGAGCCTTCAAAATTAGCATCATCCATTTTTATTTAAAATCTGTAATCAGGCAGAATATTTTTCACATAATCCATGAAGAGCCTTCAAAATTAGCATCATCCATTTTTATTTAAAATCTGTAATCAGGCAGAATATTTTTCACATAATCCATGAAGAGCCTTCAAAATTATCCATTTTTATTTTTTGAGTTAGTGGGTCAAGATCTACATTTCAATGTTGTCAATCTGACCAATTTTACAAAATCTGAATTCTGATATTTCGTCATTGAAATGTTGATTTTAGGAAGTAAGTTGAGCCTCAAGAATATTTCAGGTCCACCTATTTACACAAATGGGATACATTGTTATTATAAAACTTATTTCTTTATTGCAGGCTCATGAAGTTACCTCATTAACAGCCAATGACCAGCATTTATAACAATTTAATAATAACCTGTAAAACTTTTGCTTATTCTGTTTTTATATTTTTCATACACATTTTTCTGCATGATAAGTAAATGCAAATTAGTTACATCATCCTGTTATTTTAATGCTTAAGTTCAGTAAATATTGTTTGAAATTCCACAATGATTTTTATCCATTATTCCAAAACTTATTTCTAACATTTTTCAGCTTTTCTCTAATCAATAGGGAAGAATTTCTAATATCACCTCTCAACCTGGTGACCTAGAATATAGTGCAAAAGTCAACAAGTTCAAAAAAGTTTAATGAGATTCACTATTTAGGCAACTGTGTTAATAAGCTACATAGTTATGATAAAACTTAAAACACTACTTAGGTACTTGTTTATAAATTATTAACGATATTTTCTTATATAACACACAAAAATAAGTATCAGTTTAAACAGGATGTGTAGCACAATGTAGTATGTAGCATAACAGCTATTGGCACAGAAAGTGAAATCAAAGTGCCGAGTTCAAATTCCAGCCAAGTTTATTGCACTCACTTTCGCACAAATATCATTGGAAAAGCTACGAACGTGTACTGGTCTCTCTAGCCTTGTTTGGCAACCAGTCTAAGCAAAGGATAACTTTGGATTCAAAAGATGTTGGTTAGTGTCATCCTCCAACAATATATTTATCTTGCTTAGCAAAGTGCTCTTGATGCCTATTATACATTTCTAGGGAATTGACATTTTTTTAAAGAGAATTCTATAAATGGTAATCCAAAAGTACAATATCTAAGGAACATGGCAGATGAGTGAAATGTACACAGACAAGCTGTAATCATTTTGGTCTACTTGCCAAAGAAATACATTACTCTGACAAAATAGTATATACTTTCTCTTAAACTCCAAATGCTTTACAAGTGGTATAGTTGGGAACAGTAATTATTAAAATTGTTTGGTTCTCTAGAAGACAGAGTAAATGACTCACTTCCAATCCCACCACAGCATGATCTTCTTTTGATGAAGACCAGACTTTGGTATGATTAGCGGTCCCAGGATATCTTGCATTGCATATTGTTGTTAAGTATCCATATTTTATCATCTATCAAAATTTAGTTAAAAAAATAAAATTTCATTACATTAAAGTAATGAATCACATAAAAAATTAACTTAAGTATAGGTATTTTTTTTTTGTTTTTTACTTATGTGGAATCTATACATCAAAACAACTAACATAACCAAGCTGATGCAAATGATTTTCAGCATGTTAATTACTCTGAAATATTTTAATTTGATTACTATCCATCTGGACTTGTTGCAATCATAGAGAAACATTCAGTAAGAAATGCACAACATTACAAACCACTTTTAATATATTTCATCATTCAGAGTATTTTCATAAATTGCAATTTTTGAACCTTTCAGTCACATTTTTATCTTTGTTAAAAAATACATATGCCAAAAATGTTGCTTGATTTTTAAATCATTCTAACACTGAAAAATAATGTTAAAATGATTTAAAAAGAAAAAACTCAGAATTACCATTTTGGTCAATTCAGTTGTAGGTTATTAAAGGACTAAAATTATGTGAAAA
Source organism: Acanthosepion lycidas (assembly GCA_963932145.1). NCBI lineage: Eukaryota > Metazoa > Mollusca > Cephalopoda > Sepiida > Sepiidae > Acanthosepion > Acanthosepion lycidas. Next base: position 56,445,378 of record OZ010614.1, on the reverse strand, counting down.
ATAATTATATAATATTTAACTGAAATTAATCAAACTGAATGAGAAGTCAAGGGTTTTAAATTCTACGAGTCAAAAAAAGCAGAGGAAATAAATGTGTTAAATTTAGAAACAGAACTGACAAAAGATTTCATTAGATGTTAACAGGTTAATAACCTTCCATGAATTATAAATAAACAACAGTGATCTGGCATCAGTTTTTCTATTTTTCATTTGCAATGCACTATGGGAAAGTCATCCAACCATACTCCTGGTTCTCATGGGGAGGATATTTCTGTCAGAGTAGCATAAAGCTGCAGGTAAAAACTGTCACCCACAAAAATATCAACACTTTGGATACATAAATAACACCTCTGCCTTCTTAATACAATATTACATACAAGTGAAGAAAAATGTTAATATGTATGCATTAAATATTTATAACAATAAGAAGATGGTCACTTAAAAAAACAAAAGCAAAAATAGGAAGATACTCTTTATTGATACAAGACCAATTTTGTTGGGTTATGTTAATTTTACAATTTAATTAATGCATGAATACTGATTGCAACTTACATTTGTATATATAATCTACTTCTTCCACCTTCTTCCTATACGGTTATCTACATGATTACTATTTATACTCTTACTTATTATTCTCTTTATTTAAATGCCCTTCAGGATATAGGCGATCATGGCTCTCCACAATTTCCTTTTTCTTTATTATCTGTGAACTGCCATGCATTTTTGGGGAAGTTAGTCCAGTTTACCCTTCTATTCTGAAAAGCTATGTCCCTTCAAGACGTAGGCAATCATGGTTCCCTAGTGTCCTTTTATATTATCTGTGGACTATCATGCATTCTGGGGAAATATAGTCGAGTCATTTCCTGTTGCCTTCTCCATAGTTTCGAATTCCCAGTTGTCCTTCTCTTAGACAGGTTGCCACCCAAATCTAACTTGCTATTTAAACCCCAAGAGGAACAGAAGGAGAAAATTTGAACTTTCTGTACTGATAACTGTTACACTATTTACACATCTAATACTATTTTGATATGTTTATAGATCAGAAGAGAAAACAGAATTTACCAATGTATATATTAGTACATATTTATGTACTATTAGGTTGGTGCAAAAATAATGACGTAATAATGTCGTTTTTTGACGTATTTTTTAACGTCAAAAAATGACATTATTACATCATTATTTTTGCACCAACCTAATATTTACAAGATATAAACATTTATCAAGGCAAAAAATTAGGGAAAGTCTTGCAAATGATTGCTAGTGTATGAAGTTTGATCCACACTGAGTGCTCCAATATTGTGACCTTGTGCTAAACTAAGCTAAGCAAGTATCTACTTTAGCAGCTATTTTAGAATCAATCCAGATTCATAAATCATTCATTAATAAAACAAGTTAGATCCCGATAAGAAAAAGGTTAAGTTTTACAAATATATGCGAGTCTTTGTTTATCAGGCAAACAATATTTAGGAATGTAGATTGTATTACAGACAATGATATTTACAACATTAATTTGAGAAAATATAATGAAGGAAGCTGCTAAGTTTTAATAATCTAAAAAATGATTATACAGCAGTTGGCTGTTTATAAAATGAGAAAGATACAAGTAAATAAAATCTTCAAAAGATTTGTGTTGCATAAAATGCACACTCAACTCATAAATATAAAACTTTTATTCTACATTTAAAAATGTGATACATTTCCAACAAAAAAGGTCAAAGCATTTTATTAGGTTGGTGCAAAAATAATGACGTAATAATGTCGTTTTTTGACGTATTTTTTCATGTCAAAAACGACATTATTACATCATTATTTTTGCACCAACCTAATATGTAGAGTCTTCAAATTTTAGTACATACTACACTACAGTTTAAAAGTTTGAAGCAACCCCCTGAATTAGCATGGGATGTATTTCACAGAAGATTCATAAAAAATCATGTCTCACTTTTATTTAACCATGTGTAATAATTTTGTCTTATTTAAAGTACCAAACAACTACTTTTTGGGCCAATTTAAAAAATTACCAGGTGTGGCCTCACACTTTTGAATTGTAGTGCATGTGTGTGTGTTTATATATATATATATATATATATACATATATATATATGTGTGTGTGTGGAGAAAGAGAAAGGAGACAGTTACTGTAAGCTAAAACATTGTCCCATTGTCAAAAATGAACACTTATACATGGCAATAACAAATTTTAATTGACAATTAAAGATTGTAAAACAGACATCTACAGAAAATTTTGCCTTTCATTTCCTCTGATCAACATAATAAATATAAAGATTATAAAATTATTAAAACTTACTGGATAAAGAAACACTGAAGGTTGAAAGGTCAAAATATTGTGTGTTGAGAATAGCAACCTAAAAGTTTTAGGATATACTGATCTACAGATAAATATATTATTTTATATTCTCAGATGTTGACTTAATCAGACATGAGAAATAACATTGAATATTTTCACATTTGTCCTTTGTATAAGTTACAAATTGAAAACCATTTTTCAATGTATCCAAAGAAAAGTTAAACAGTTAAATTTGAAACAAAATTATATCTAACATTATCTATATAATAAATAAATGCAAATGCATACTTTCTTTCTTTCTCTCTCATATATATATATATATATATATATATATATATATATATATGAATAAAGACAAAAGGAAAATGTATCTTAGCCAATACATTTCGTCAAGGCAAATGTAAAGATTTTATTTTGCAACAAGTGTTTATAAACAAAAGTAAAAATCCTGTTAGTTTTTCAGAATACTCCTAAATAAACTATTCCCTATAATATATTGTGGAAACTTGTAGAAATGTTTAAAAAAAACACAAAAAGGATCTTATGCATAATAATTTATCAAATACATTAATCATACATAGAACTAAGTTCAATCACAACTTCGATCTAAAGAATGCCACATTTGTTAAGAGAGAAAGTAAGTTACTAAGGTGGAAAATTTTTCAGAGTGCTGCTATTGAATCATACCAAAATATAAATCTGAACCATGGATTTTTTTTAAATATTTCTTTTCCTAAAATATTTTTCCCCAAGACAAAATACATGACTATAATTTTTTTTAAAAATTAAAAGAAAATGTTTAAATTCAAAACCTTCTATTATTTAAAATATCTAAATGCATGAATTAATTTCTCAATGTAAAATAAATAATAATTACATTATGAAATTTAAAAAATCAATGATAATAACGTTTACTCACTTTCATATATTGGACATTAAATTACATCACTTAGCATCCTTCATAATTTACTTTGACTTTTAGTTAGCCTATTTATAAGTATATTTATATTGAACAATTCTGAAAAACTAACATTTTGCTTCTATTTATAAACACTTGTTGCAAAATAAAATCTTTACATTTGCTTTGATAAAGTCCATCTGAAGATGAATTATGTTAAGCTAAAAAAAACAGTTTCCTTTTCATATTGTCATTTACAGATATTCTTTTAATTATATCTGAATTTTCACACAGAAACACACACACATTTTATATATATATATATATATATATATATATATATATATATATATATATATATATATATAACACTGTACAAATCCCATTTTTTTTACCCCAATTTAACATGGGGTTGTTTATTTTGTGATGACATTATATGATCTCATTATAAAAGAGACACTATACTACATAATTATTTCCATATTCCCTAATCTGTCTTCATTAAAATGATTTCACTTTTAAGAGGGAAAACACTATTATTCCATTAAAAACAGTTTCTTAATACAAGGTTGAGTTGTTATCTATGCCAAATGTAAGCATAATAAAATACCTGGTTTTCAACAACTTGATTACATGCTTATTCAAAATAGAGTAATCTACAGGTGCCAGACTTTCAGCAGGTGTAATTCACTCTTATTGACAGTGACATAATCTGTTCAAATGTCAAAAAACTTTCGTTGCCACCACCCAACATTTCATACCAGTTTGAATAAAAGATGCTGAAAACTGATTGTTATTTCACTAAAATCAAATAGATTTGCCTTCATTTAATGGTGAGAGAATTGGATGAGGTAAACCCCAATAAGGAAGAAATTGTTGCGCAGAGAGAGAAAAAAAATAAATGTAGGTTGATAAATATAATCAGCAGTTTGAGATGAAGGGGGGAAATAGTCAACTTAACAACTGGCTTTTCAGATACAGAGAGGAAATATGAAAGTGAGAGAGAACGCTAATGTGACACTCAGTCAAGTATTTGACAAAGAGCCAATCTTCCTTCCTTTCTTGATTAGAGAAAGATATATCACTTCCTGCCAAGCTACCCCATCCTGCTTCCCCACCCCACAAGTTGTTTTTCACTAAAAACTAAGAAAGGGATTCATTACTTTGCCTCAATTCTCCATATGATCCAAGTTTTAAACAACTAATTCTTGGAAGATTCATACCAAAATTTTCAATCACTCCATAATATTTACATTTTAATTAAACAAGCTGAGTTAATGAAGCTAATTTCCACAATAACAACAAATACTAAATTATTAAATTCAAAGTCAACTTACATTGAAATTACAAATGAAAGATTTAATGTCTTGATGCTCAAAATGTGAGGTTCATTAACAAAAATGAAAAAAAAACATATTAGAGTTAGAAACAAATCTTTCAATTTAACAATTAACAAAAAAAAAAAAATAAGCTTCTTGCAAGAGACAATACCTCACTATTCTATCAAAGATAATAGATATATTTTTTAAAATAGCTGCTGGTTTTATTAATTTTGGAATTTTAACACCACGTGATTATGTTCTTCAGCTTTTCCAGATATTTATAATTTTAATCTCCTCAAAATAAAACTATATATATATATATATATATATATATATATATATAGGGCAACAATTTTTCATTTATACAGATTTTGTTAAAGACTAGCAAAAGTTCTTTGTTAAGAAATGAATATATAAATAAATAAATCCTTAACAAGAACTTTTATTGGTCTTTAACGAGGCTTGTATATAAAAACACCTGTACGAATTCTAATACTTTTAAGTGAGGCTTTAACAGCTATTATTTGATTTTTTTTTTCTTTTCTCTTCTGAGTACTTTAGATCTTCAGTCTAATGCTCTTTCTATGGACCAATGATAGCTATTGACCTAATTACTTTTTTAATGTAGCTTACCTGTGGATTTTTTTTACTTTCATGCTAATTGTTCTTTCATCTCTAGACTTTATGAATTCAAGTGCAGTACTAGATTGATGGCAAGATTTCAACTTTTTACAGTTTAAATACTGAGATGTAACTGTAAGATCTATGCTAACAGTTTCTTTTATTGCATATCTCACTTATGAAACTCTCTTCTGGATTCTTGCATCCCAGTCAACTCTGATCTTCAAAAATTTAAATGCAATGTCAATTGTGATCTATCTTTTTAATTCTTATTTTTATTTCTCTCTCTCAAAAGTGTTTTTTCTCATATTCTCTCAAACTCAGTAACCTCTTCTGTCTTAGTGGCTCTATTGCCTTGCTTGGAGTGAAATGATTAAAAAAAATTAAACCTGCTAAAATAGGATGTAGTTCCAAAAGTTAAAACTCTAACAATCCCAGATTTAATGTGTTATTCTCTGCTGAGCTATTTTTATTTATAAACAATTCTGTATTTACTTATTATTATACCATATATACTCAAGTATAGTGCAAGTTTTTATAATCATTTTTTTTTTTTTTTTATACAAAAAATAGGGGGTTTCACTATACACGGGTAATTTATTTTTGAAGAGGTTAAAAACCATGCATTTTCAATGACCGGTTGCATTATACACAGGTAAATCTTTTCTTTTCTCTTTTTTCCTACAAAAAATTCGGAGGCAGGGTCGCACTATACATGAAACTGACTTATACATGGTAAATAAAATTATCTACGGCTGTTAAACATCTGAAAAAAGTCTTTCTTATAATGAATTTATTTAAAAAGAATTCAACTTCATTGTAATCATTGGTTTAAACACTATTTTGCTTCTTGTAAGAAACATGAAAAAAGTTATTAGAGAGATTAAAACATAAATCCAGAATACTAAATGATGCACTTTATAGATATGTAATTAATTAATTAATTAATACTAATATTTCACAAGAAAACAATACATTTTTTGCATTAAAATGCAATATTTTTGCCAACATTCATTTTCATAATCACAGAAATTTCATATCAAAATGAACACAAACAAAACTGGCCTTTTGCTGAAAACTGAATGCTATTCTTCTTCATGTGTCATGTCCCCTCAGAATATAAGTGATCATGGCTCTCCACAATTTCCTGTCTTTTGTAGCTCTTAATAAATTTTGTCTTTTTGCTATTTCTCCCAAATTCTATTCCACCATCCATTTACTATGTAGGTTATGCATTGTATGCATTGTATCCCTCTGTTCCTCTCACCATCAATCTGTCCTGTGAGTATCAAATTTTCCAAGCCCTCTTTCCTCATTATGCATCCTAGAAATTTCAGATATCTCTTCCTAATGTTAAGTATAAGTTTTCTTTTTGTTTCCATTTTCTCTCAAACTTCATTGTTGCTCAATTAATTCAGTCCTCAGCATCCTTCTGTAGAACCATATTTCTGTTGCTTCAAATCTCTTCTTCATCTTTGAGGAGATTGTCCAGCATTCACTATCATATTGGAGGACAGATATTGTATAATAGTTCAGTACTTCTTTCTTTGCTTCTAACAAAGTTTTCCTGTTTCTTAGTACTGTGAAAACTTAAAACCAAGTGTTATAATACAAAATTAACCACCACTTTTATGGCCACATTATATTTGTGATTATCTACAGACATGTTTTTCAAACTTAGTTGAAATTTTTGATGGTCTTCTTCTTTCATTTCTTTTTAGCCCTCTTTTATTCTGCCATATTTGACAGAAACTTCCCTAAACAATATTTATCCTCTAAATTATCTTTGAAAATATAAAGGTGATCAGAGATAAAACCTTTTTTGTGATGATCAACAAGTGTTGATAAATCAGGTGCATTAACAAATCAGGGGTCAGCATCCAAACATCCAGGCTGACATATATAAAAAAGACTGAAATAAAACTTATTTGACTTTAGCCCACTAAAATAAGCAAAGTAAATGACGTGGCTCTCCTACACTACTCTAAATTAGAGTTTACAATTTTTGGTGACAATGGACATGTTTACAAATCAAGTGCATTAACTGTCAAAATATTTTTCATTTATAGCTTTACATACATTTTAACAGGACATACAAATCTACAAATCAAGCTAATAGTCAGTAATCAGATGACAAAATAGGGAAAATAAATCTCCAAGTAACGTATTCTGTCTTTCATCTGAAGAAGTTCTTTTTAGGAATGGGATGTGTTTTTTAGTAGTGTTTTTGCTACTTTATCATTTCATACATTGCAAGAGAAAATTTCTGATATTATTTCTTGCAAAGTTTTCATATTTGTCTATATATAATTTTATTAGGAATACCAAATAGTTTTCAAAATGGCAGCCAATCCATATGCAAATTCAGTAACTTTTAATTTTTGAAACTGCAAGTAACTGTTGCAACTTCTGAATTTTCAAATCAGTGATTCTTAGAGTTACAAGTCATATTCCTTCCCTTGTAATAAGAGCTTTCTTTAATTCTTATCCTATTTTTAATTGCCCTCTAGTAAATTTTTCATCTCCTCAATTCCTCCCCAAGAAATTAAATGTCTGGGGACAGGATCATTATTCTGGCCACTAAATGTCATGTTACATGTGTTTTTCCGTGATAATATCTGGGTCGCAACAGCATATGTATTGTGATATATGTGGTGTTGTGACCCAAATATTATCACAAAGATATTATCATCAACATATCAGTCACTGGTCCTACATTGTGTTTAAATCTGAAGAAGTCCTAAACTTAGGACTGAAACATCACAAACCCAAGTCAGTCACATGCCACACAAAATCAAACTGATAAATTTCCAAGACTGATCCAAGCCTCTAAATAATGACAATGACCAGAATACCGTAACAAGATTTCAATAAAACATTATTTTAGATGTTTCAAACTAGCAGCTTCCTTTCCTTTTCCTTTCTAATGCTTGACAGCAGAATGCCAAACTCCATTTTTCTTCCTTACAACTATGATAATGTCATATTTGTCTATTTGCTTCTTCCCCACTTTTCAAAGGTTGATATGGTATCTGATGGTCTATTCATTTAAGGCTGTCATTACAATTTGCTCTTCCTACAGTATATGTGTATTTTCTCTTCCAGTTTCTACAATACTAAGTGTGTCATGCTTATGTATATATGAAACTCAGACTACTGGCATTTTTTCCAATGATGTATTGGTATGATTTGGTAATTAATTTATGCTAAGACCCTTCTTCTGTTCAGAAAGTACATGGCTAATTCACCACTTGACCAAGTCCTGATAAGTTGATATTTTATCAAACAACATAAAGCAAACATATAAACATACTTTGTATAGATTGTACAGATCTTTTCTCTAAATTAATACAATTATTTTTTTTACTATTATATTTCTATTGCATTATTTAATAGAGACAAAGTAAAAACTTCCATTACTCTACAGAGAAAAGAAAAATGTCAAAATTGAATTTGTACCAATTTCTGTAGCAACCAGGTGAAAATAATGAAATAATTTAGGAAAAAAAAGCTGACATGCTGCAATAACAGAACTGTAAACAAAATTTTTACACAAAAATGTAATTTGAAAACAAAAGATGAGAAAAAAATTCATACAAGAAACCTTATATTTGTGTTTGCTTGCTAGAATAGAATAATCTAGTGTTATTTATTTAGGGTGGAGGTTGTAAAAAATTCTCAGCTTGACACACTTCCCAAAATCTGACCAAATATCAGAATCAGTATCATTCATATATATACTGGTTTTAATATATGCAAACTATAAAAAAGTAAAAAATAAAAAATTTACTTGAACTGGATTACCATAAAAGTTTGTCAATTGTTTTTTTTCATTGTGGAATATTTAGTCAACTTCATAATTCCATCCTTTCAAAATTTTTTGTTTTTTAACAAAAGAATTACTATTTTTCAGTGTTTCAGGAAATATAATTTTTTTTTTTTTCATTAATGAAACCAGAGTAATTGGGAAACTGGCAGTGCAAGTTATTGTGAAATAAAAAAGTTAAATAAAAATTTGAAGCCATGTTACAAATTTTTACTTATCACCAAAGAAAAATTGCATCTAGTATTATCCTGATGGAACATTATGGCCCCTTCACATAATTCTGACTGAAAGCTTTTCACCAATTGTTTCCTTCAGTTGAACTGAATGGAATGGTTCTCCAGAAAAAGTTAATGATAGAAGATTGCCTTTCCATTTCAAAGACACAGTATTATTGTCTTTGGATGAAGACCAGCTTTTGCTATGGTTAGTGGTTGATTATTTCATATTTGACAGTCATATATATATTCATATTTTTTTTAAACTATCCACTTTTCATCATTCATTTGTCTAAAAAAACTAAATAATCTAAATATGTCTTCAGTAGTTGTTTATTATGTATAGACGTCACACATCACAGCATTTAATCAAACTGATTTTATTTCAATCATTTCTCCCCAAGCTAAGCAATAATGCCATTAAGAAGCAAGGGGTAACTGAATGAGAGAAAAAAAAACAAACACTGTTAAGGGAAGAGAACAATATGATGGAGATGCTTTTCCTTTTATTTGGGTATTTAAAGTTATGTTGGCAATTTCCCAAATTCTATAACATAAATTCTTTTTCAAATAATATCTTCAATGAACTGATGGCAATTTGCAGTAGTTTCTCCACAAACTGCACAAATCTTCTGTTGTGTTTGAAGTACATTTTTAGTTCTTCATAAAACCAAAAATGTTGCTTATTTTCTTTTATCTTCAATCAAGAAATAAAAATACACAAATTTTGATAATATTTAAAAACAAGTGTCTATTAATATGACAGCTGTCACAATGAAAAGCAATATTTACTTTGATAGTAAAATTGAATTTATTTACAAAAATCCTATAAATTTTTGTAAATAAATTCCGATAAGTGGAACATTTAATTTTATTCATATTTTCACACAATTTATCACTTTAAATATTAATTTTAGTGGATACCCATATTTGAGTAGATGATTGCTTAAGCTGTGACTCAACACTATATATAAGATAAAGAACAAATAGAAAATATTTATCAATCTAACGTGTTTTACTTTTAAGAATGAAACATGTTAAACTGATAAACATTTCCTATTTGTTCTTTATGTTATCATTCTGTCAGATTCTGATTTATATTTGATTCCAACTCATATATGTGTGTGTGTGCGCGCGTGTGCGTACCTCCCAAAATTCAAATAAAAAATGAGCATAACCTGCAAAAATACCCCAAACTTAATAAAAACAAAATCTTTGTTATTCTTAAGAGGAAAGACCAAAGGATTTTTTGATTATTAAATTATATTTTTTAATACTTTTTAGAACCTTCAAAATTTTTGTTAAAAATTATTTATATTATATTAGTTTTAACTAAAAGTCTTTGGAGAATGTAAATCATCAATTTCTATTTTTAAAACAAGACTTCCATTTACTGAAAATCTGCTCTGAATAGTAAAATAAAAAATGCAATAAAACCCAAGACATTTAATCAGAAAAGCTTTTAATTGCTTTTATAAATAAGATATATTATGGACACTATTGTGTTAAGAAAAAAGATTTTTTTCAATAAATAATGAATTTTTACAGAATTGCTTTCAGTTTTTTTTCAATTTTGATTAAAAGTTTTAAATCTTATAAAATTCTGTATTAATTGTATTGTACAAGTTTGGTGATATTGTTATTAAGAAATGTATTTACTAATCATAAATGAAAAAGCCTACTACCATTCAACAACCCCCAGTATTTTAAAAAGAGTTTGTAATTTTTTTTTGTGTGTGTATGAATATGCCAATTTTTATAAATTTGGACATCCATACACAACATTATCAGAAAATATGAGCAGTAACTATAGTGAATTTAAAGTCACAGCACATAAATTCAATAAAACAAATGGTAAGTAATAGGATAAAATCTTAATTAAAATAGTAAATTAGTTGATGGGATAATATTTCACTATAGCTGAAAAATAAAAATAAAGGATTAAAAAATGAGTTTATTTTCTTTATAAATGTATTGTATTAGATTTAGCCAATGGGATTGAACAAATACATGACCTTTGCATTGTTTATCCACAATCTTCATACAGATATTCAACAACATTCAAAAATTAGAAAAATACAATGTTAGAATAACCTTGTCAAATGAATGTAATGCAACTTATTTAAATAAGTCATACTGCTATAATATATATATATATATATATATATATATATATATATATATATATATATATATCAAATCTAATTTTCAATTCATAAAATTTTTAAATCTATCAAAGTTTAATCAACTTAGCTTTTTGAAAGATGTGATTATTTACAATAAATTTTTATTCTCCTAAATGAGTTTCAGTAACAACCCATTAGTATTTTAAGAACAGCATAACTTTTACTACCTGGATTCTTCGCCTTTTGGCTTTCAATCCACAGAGCAACCTGTCCAAAATTCTTAATGGCTTTCAAGTATTTACAAGTCTATTTAACAGCCAAACAAACCTTTTGAGATCTCAAGTTACTTCAAGGGAAACCAATTATTGAAGAACTCACCTGAAATAAAGAAAAAAATTAAATTAACATAATTATAAATTATGGATGAAAATAATTAAACATAGGGCAAATGAATTTACACTGATTAACTTACATAAATGCAGAGATGCTGAAAAATGGAAAATTAAATATCTACTAAAAGACTTTCAAGTACTGTTACAATGGTAAATTTTGATAGAATAAATTAATTAAGTTTCAGCACTATAAAAAATCAAAGGATTTTATGAGGGGGAGATCTCCCAGAAGCATTTTATAACCAAACTAGTCTCCTATCTTTATTCTTCAAAACTCCTTCTAAGATAATACCTGTATACTCTAACTGGGAAGAGTTTATAGCATCTGTATTGTTTGCAAACAAAACATTACACACATACAAACATAGCAGGTGTGGAGGGAGGATAATGATTTAACTGCTGTTGATTGCAAACTGACATGGTTTATTTTCTGTCATTTATTACAATTTTGTCACACTTTTGGATTTTCCTTTACTTCTTTTTCCAGGTATCATACCCTGAAGACAATTAGGAAGCACCCTGTAGATCTTGTGATGTGCCCAAATAGTTTCAAGGATTTGCAAAAAAATAGAAGCAAATAACTTGCATTTGTAAAATGCTTATGATCTGTGATTATGTACATTATATGGTTTTAGAATGTTTCAATTTAAATTGAAAGTGTTTGAATCCAACTGACAATTGAAACCATATAAAACAAATGAAAGAATTTCTGTCTGAATAGGATGAGGAGTTATCATTATTTACACTATTTATATTCAGACTATTGTCCTCATTTTTGTTGTTGTTGTTATTATGTTTCAGCTGTTGTGCCCTTTTGCCTTCATCAGGTGTATATCAATCCAGGAAACTGAACCCTTTATTTAATCTACAGGGGTAGATTGTTCTCATTCCAACTGCACATGACTATGGATATCTCATTTAGTTCTTATTTTTAATACTCAGTTATTGCTCACCTATTTTGACTGAGTTCAATTACACACTGCCCATCCCAGGTATTGAACCAACAATTATTATATCACCAACTTGGTGTCCACTTGGACAATTCTCTGTAGGGAACTTGGAGCTCACCTAGCTGCTGATGCTGCTTGTCATGTTTGACTGCACTCACTGAAGCTTTTTCTCTTTTCTTACAGTGTCTGCTGTTGTTGAAGACTTGCTGTCATCTGTCTTTCTTTCTTAATGGCTCCTATATTATATTGGCTCTTGGATCGATATACACCTTATTAAGGCAAGAGGGCACAATACCCCAAAACATTGTGATAACAACAACAAAGATGAGGACAAGAGTCCTAATGGAAATAGTGTAAATAACTGAAAGAATGCTTATAAGGTATATTTTTAATTTAATGTGGATTAGTATTCTTGTTGATTTCAGAATACCTTGTGTTTTCCAAAAGCAGTGCAGCCAAGGCTTATTCAATGTTTTACTGAAAATTCTTGGTTGTTCTTGCAACAGAGTATGTGACTAATATTACAAAATAAGTACATGAAATCCTTCAGCTTCATCTTTACTGCAAATATTTTTTTATAACTGCAATATTTAAGTGACCCTAAAACAATAATACTTGGGTTCCAAGAACATTTACATAGATAATTTCAAGGAAACATTAACAAATATATGGTCAACAAATCTACTTTTCATTCAATGGTTGGCCTTATGATTGGAAGAGGTTGTTGGAGTGTCACACTTGACCTCAAAAAGTGCTGAAGTCATACACCCCCACCCTTGTAGTGTGAAAGTAAAATAAAAGTAGTGACCAGAACAGAAATTTGGTTTTCTCAATCTGTTTTTTTAAGCTGATAATTATGTATTGCAATCAATTTAAATAATTTTCTGTTCATTTTTGTTTTTTTTAGACAAATTCTGTACAAGGATCACCAGAAATGATGTACACCTAACAAAATGGAGTAAACAAAACAATAAAAATGAAGATACTAGTCCTAATTCATGAAATAAAAACTTCAGTCAACATAACAAAAGTTCTTAAAATTAAAGAAAGTCTATCAAACCTCCCTATCAACAGCTTTTAACTTTTAACCCAAATTACCCATATATATTATTCCATATATTTTTCAGATAAAGATCTTTATTTTTGTTATTTTCAGTAAAATGTTTTGATCTTTGTTAAGAATATGTTGCTGCCAGGATATGGAATTTGTTTAGTACCAAAGATACAATAAAAACCTGAAGCAGGCTAAAGAATGTATCAACTGGAATATTGCATTGAAAACAAAGATGAGGAAAATATAAAGAATAATGAAAACATATTACAAAACTTCAGAAATTTTATCTGGATTCTTAAGGGTGATCAACTGCACATTTCAATGTTAAAGATTAGAAAAAAAATAGTGTGTGTAGAAAAGTATTTTTATGATACAAACAATTTTTAATTATATCAAAGCTAAAAATAGCTTAATGATGATCATCATCACATCACAAGTCTCCATAACCCATTAGGGTCATAACAGTACATGTAATGCAACCATAGCAGCAGTGGTGTGTCTTAAGCAAGTTAGCCTAACAGCGTCCAACCCTCTTCAAGCTGGTTTTCAATTCAAAGTTTTCTTTCTCCTAGACGGGCTGCCACTCCAAGACAAAAAAGCAGAGTCTGCCTTAGCATTTAACACATAGCTGGAGGGAGATGGATTCATGCCTTTTTTAAGGACATTAGTAACATTAGTGAATGTGGAAATTGAACTCAGAAAGCCAAATTCACTATCTGCACCTCCTTGGCTTGAGAGATCATAGCAAAGATTTTTGTTACTTTTATTGCTTTGACTGAATGTTCAACATTTACAATCCCTCCTCCCCTAAAAAAAAAAAAAAAAAAAAAAACGGAAAATGTTTTTTTTTTTAAAAATAGTTATTATGTTATGGTTTGTAACAGTCTTTAAGGATCAATGAAGTGTATGAAATTAAGTTTTCAACTTGATTCTCTCATCAAATACCAAAAAGATGATCTTGGTCTTCAGACACTGGCATTAAATATCAACTTCTCCACCCCCAACTTTTTGACTGACCATTTACTTCACCAGCAAACTCAAAATTTTATTCCTCACCAGTCACAATCACTTAGCTATTCTTTTCTACCAGAGCTAAAAATATTCCACACATCCTAACCAATCCTCCAGCTTCTGCATTTAAATTCCTTGGTCAATAAATTTGAACTGTTTGATTTGGCCAATAATAAATCATGAATGAAAGATTGTAATAAATACTCTCCTTCTCTTTTTTTCTGCATAGATAGGATTGGTCCAGGCAGTGATAATATATTGCCAATATAAATATATCTATGTTTCCAAATGAAGAATGAAACCAGTCTTAACCTACTTAGTTAAATGTTTCTACAATCTCCATTGAATAATGCCCCCACATAATATGAGAAAGTTTTGCATTATGAGAACAATGCAGACATTTCACACAATGACTTTCATGCAATTATTCATGTGAGCATCTCCGTGGTCTATTGCATTTAATGCTCTTTACACACATTACCTGGATATTGTAGACTTGAAATAGAAACTTTAATAACAAGTATTTATACTGCATTAATGGAAATCTGATTAGTATTTTAGAATCTGACATGTAAAAAAAAAACCTTTTCATCAACATAACTGACAAAACTAATATCCTTACAGCCTTCAGTTTTCTCTAAAACATCCCAAGTATGACCTTCCAACCAAGTCAAACTATTTAGGGTATTTGGCAAAGTTTAAAGAAATAATTTATCATAATTCATAATTCTAAATTGATTTACTTTAAAGAAAAAGAAAGAAATTCAATTTATTAACCAAAGATCAATATAATGTTTGTTTTTATAAAGAGAAAAATGTTGAAAAAAAAATTTTTGTTTTTCAATTTTGCCTAAGAGACATGATCCACTTTCAATTCTGAACAAATCTCATTCTCTAATTATGTACTATCATTGATAACCATTAAACCAACTTCCCATAAATCATACAGGAGATATGAATTTATTTCAGAGTCTGAAATAATATCATTGCATCTGAAATCTTCAAGGTATCTTCTGAGAAAGAAAGAAAACATAGAACTTGAAAATATAAGAATTCTCAGCTCATTTAATTCATAAAATAATAACAATACTTCATGTTAGAACTTCAGACAAGGCTGATAAAGGCTAAACAGAAACAGAAAAAAGGATTTATGAGCTAATGACAATTTTCCTTTTTGGAACATTAAAAAGATTGTCCCCTTAAAAAATATTTCTAGAGATACAAATAATGGTAAAAAATTAACTTCTTTTTTTTTTATGGAGGTGAGAGCTGCTATCCTCTCTTTCTATCTCTCTTTAATTGCCAAGTCCCCTTAGGAAATGAACAATGATTTCTTTCCACACTGTACTACTTATTTTTATCCTTATTAAGAGCATTGTCATTATTGTTCTAAGAAAGAAAGTGGAGTGTTTTCCATTTGTCTTGTCCATTGTTTGAATACAGGGTTGTCTTTCTCCTAAATTGGTTGCCAACTAAGAGTAGTGTGTTATGCACACAAGAAAATACCAGATGGTATAAATCAAATTTCATATCAATAAGGATCTTTTGTTCTAAAAGAAGTCAAGCCATAATGACCAAAATATGTACTGGGTTCACCCGCAATGATACTAAAATAGACTACACAGCATCATACTAGAGAAGTCAGATGACTTCCTAATTACACATAGAACAACCATATGGCAGCAAGATATATGTGCTCCACCAAAGAGGGAAAAGACAGTTTCTTGTGTGTTCATGAAAAGAAGAAACCATGTTCAGTGCAAATGCCACTCACTAATATTAATTAAAAAAGTTCAGAGACAAATAAACAATGATTTTACATATGAGAAAATTGTGTTATTAGTCTTTACAATGATAACATTACACAAGGCTAGAGAGAGAAGAAATATATTCATTTTATTCCCAAACACATTAATATTTTGAATTCATTGTTGTCTATCTTCTAGATTGGTTGCCAACCAAGGCTAGAGTCTAGTCTACCCTACTATTGGGAGGAAGAGATCAGTTTATGTCTTTCCCAAGGTGTCAAGTGAATACTGACATTTTCAGGCATTACTGACTTGCTGATCTTATTTTCCATGCTGTTAAATATTTGTCCACTCACATCTCATTTTATATTGATAAAGTAAAATGTCCTGCCTAATCTGACAAAATGCAGAAAGCAATCAAATGAATATCAGCAAAGTCAATCACTGCAAATGTCTTTAATTATTTTCCCAATTTATTTACAACCAACAAAAAACTTATTTCCACACCCACTGCTATAGGTTTTTGTAAAGTTGACACAAAGTTCTGCTTCTTTTTTTTTTTTTTGTGATTACTAATCTGACATTTTGACATTATTTTCTCATTTAATTAATCCTATAAATAATATTCTACTCCGGAAGAAAAATTATGTGAGTTTATGGGCAAGGCCATATTAGAAACTATATAAGAAGAATCACTGTAGTGACCGAATAAGTGTGCTCTTAAATTGTAAGACTCTGGGAAAAGAAAGCTTTTCATATGGGAAGTGTTCCCAGCTGAAGATATTCTAACCATCCAGCAACAAGAGAACATAGGATAAAATTAGTGGAGGAATCACATTCCAAATTTCCTCTGGAATTTACAGGAAGCGTTCACACTTCTTTTAGGCTTATAAGTAATTCCAAAAGAGAGCTTCACTGACCTATTTCACAGTACTCAAAAAAGTCATAAGACAAAATTTGAGATTTAAACCAATGAAGCCATCTGTATGGTATGGATATGAACACATAAAGCTGCTAAGCAAATCTCTTTTAGGAACATCGTCCAACCACTGAATCAAAAAAGAGAGAAAAAACATTTGTTCTAAATGTGTGCATCATTTATCAAAAAGTTTATTTCTGGTGAAAATTTCTGTTTGGAAAACACAGTTGAACAACACACATACACTATATATATATAAAATCAATTTTGCCCAACTACTTTGTATAACCTCAATGTACCTGTTTCTATTTATGATTGAAAAGTATTTCTTCCTTACCTAATTAACATTTAATATCTAAGTTCATAGATCCCATTAAAATGAAGAGTTCTTATATCAGTTTTATTACTGATGTCATTATTATCTCTTTTCCTGTTGTTCACTATAAACTAATTTCTAAGAACTTGGATAACCAATCCATCATGAAGGTTTTGCAAAGAATATTCCAGGTTCTTTAATTAATTTCAAGAATAGGCATGTTTGGTAACAAGAGACACTTTGAATATTCAGTCTACACTCACCAGCAATGAGAGATCAAAATAGAAACTAATTGCAAGTTAAATATAAAAGCATTTACAAAGTCTACAGCATATTTCAATCATTTAAGGTTTTTTTTTCTAATTTATTTTTATACTTCAAAACTCTGAAAAATATATTGAGCCAAAAATAAAGATGGAAGGAGGAAGTTGTTGCCCATAAATTTATGGTTCAACCAAAAATGGATAAATCTGTAAAGCAAACTTTATTTAGAAGTTCCTTTCAGGAATTATTCGAACTACTAGCTTCCTTGATTTTAGTGCTTTGATCATTGTTTTCAGGGGTGATTTTCTTCAATCATTTTGTCTGAAAACATTGGAGTGTTATTATTCTATTAAGCATTAAGATAATAATCTTCATCTTTGCTATATTCCTCATTACATTTTAATGATATTATTCAGCATTGGTCAGGTCAATCTTTATAAACTGTAGCTGATCTCATTTCCCCAATGAAAGCATCAAAGTTTCAAGTGAACACAAGAAAATCTCAGCTCAGACTAAAAATAGAATTTACCCCCCCCCCCCCCCAAAAAAAAAACTGACCATATGCTTCATTAGATGTGAAGGTGGTGTTATGGTTAGTGGCTGAAAATGAGAAATTAGCAAGTCAAGTTCAAATTCCATCCACATTCATTGCATTCACTATAGCACAAATACACTTATGAAAGGTATCTTCTAACCATAGCTATAGGTTAATAGCAGAGCATGTTAGGATTTCTAACTGCGGTTGACAACCAGTCTAGGAGAAGGAAATTCTGAATCAAGGTCATGGAGTTCACAATGATTATGATCTCAACCGTGAACAACCTACAGCTGTGTCATTGCGTTATTATTGCTATTATTATGCTCCATACAAAACCATACTATATAATGTACCAAGTGATTTTTTATCTGTAATGTCGGTAACTGAACTAGTCATCTCCCTTGCACTGACATAGTAATGTTATAGGATAAAAACAAAGATGATTACAAGATGCTTATAAAGGTGAAAACCTAAACTTCAGGAAAGCAAAGCCTTAAGTGTTGCATTCATTCAAGATACAGATGATCATGGCTTTCCACAAGTTCATATCCTTTGTACCGCTAAATAATGTTTGTCTCCTAGTCCATGTTCTGACATCCATTTACACCATTTACCAGCTAGTTCTCTCAGATTCCCTCTACCCATCTTGCCTTCAGTTTTTCCTGAGAGTCTCTAAGTACCCTTTCTTTATTATGTGCAACAGAAATTTCTTTTTGATTGTGTGCATGTGCCTTTTTCGTTCCCATTTTCCTTAAAACTTTCTCATTGCTCACACGTTCCATCCATGGTATTCTCAGCATTCTTTTGTGCAGCTGTATCTATTGCCTCAAATCTCTGTGTCATCTGTAAGGAAATTGTCCTGCATTCACTGCCATATAGGAGGCTTGATATTAAATATCAGTTCAGTACTCTTTTTGTTTTTAATGAATTTTTTCTGTTTTTTAATACTTTATTTAGCTTTTGAAAAGCATCTTTAGCTCTTCCAATACATCTTCAGGTTTCTGTCACCTTATTTTCCATCATTTGTTATATCACTTCCCAGACATTT
The DNA here is from genome assembly GCA_963932145.1 of Acanthosepion lycidas. Taxonomy (NCBI): domain Eukaryota; kingdom Metazoa; phylum Mollusca; class Cephalopoda; order Sepiida; family Sepiidae; genus Acanthosepion; species Acanthosepion lycidas. The sequence continues at coordinate 56,425,822 of OZ010614.1, read as the reverse complement.
TCTGTATTTGCTCATCTTTGACATCTCCAATTTGTATGAGGTTGCATCTTAAGCTGTTCCTTATTGCAAACAATCATACATTATCTTCTTAGTTTTCTTGTCTTACTTTTCTTTCTGTAGAATTTCCTGAAGTTTTCCTTCTGCATCTAACCCTACACAGCACCATCTGCATATCTTATATTGTTGTTGTGTCCACTAATAAAAAATCCTGGTAGGCTTTCTAATTCTCTTAAGATTGCTTCACTGTAGAAGTTGAATAAATCTGGTGAGAAGACACACCCTTTCATAAAAAAATTTTCATAAATGCCACCATTTTTAATGGTATAGATAATACCACTAAAAATGGTAACATTTATGAAATTTTTTGCAAAATATTTTAGCAAATACACAAAAATAGAAAGCAGTGTAAGACAAGGATATGTCTTCTCACAGGATTTATTCAACTTATACAGCAAAAATTATAAAAATGATGATGAAAAATTTAGAACATAGTTCTACTTCAATATTTTTTTAATTCTTTTCTAACTTTATATTCTAAAAACAATTCTATAAAATCCCATAAAAGTTATGGCCTCCATAACGATTTGAAATAGATTTTGTAATTATTTGAAATTAGAAATTAATAACCCAGTTCGAACATGGCAGCCATAATGACACTCTTATGGTAAATTGTCTCCCTGTCCACGAAATATTAGAATAATGGTTATTGCTTAGTTCATTTCATATACAATTAGACAAAATACTTAATTTAATTTTCCTGTTTATTTTTGTGTAGTATTTTGACACTGTGTTAGAAATAAAAAAAATTTCAACCTGAACTATCTTTGTCTTATATTATGCAAGTTTAATAAGATCAAATAAATAATGAAAAACACCTAGCCAATTTGCTTAAAATGTAAAATATATAATGAATGAAAAATGCCAACTTTGGAAATTAACAAAATCACTTGAAAACAATGTTAAACACACAAAACTTAATCAATAAAGTAATTGTAAAAGTCACTCTAAGAGAGAGACAGAGGTAACATTAATCAGAGACTAATATAAGAGATATTATAGAAATGATTAAGATAAGAGATATTATAGAAATGATTAAGATAAGAGATATTATAGAAATGATTAAGATAAGAGATATTATAGAAATGATTAAGATAAGAGATATTATAGAAATGATTAAGATAAGAGATATTATAGAAATGATTAAGATAAGAGATACTATAGGAATGATTAAGATAAGAGATACTATAGGAATGATTAAGATAAGAGATATTATAGGAATGATTAAGATAAGAGATATTATAGGAATGATTAAGATAAGAGATATTATAGGAATGATTAAGATAAGAGATATTATAGAAATGATTAAATGCCAATAAAATAGATACAGGTGAGCATAGCAAAAAGAAAGGATAAAAGATGGTGTGCAAAAAATTTGTTGAATGGTGCCTAATGTATAGGAAAAATGAAAAGAAAAAAAGATTAGACAAAATAAGTAGAGAGAGAGAGAGGTTTGTTGGCAATTATATAACAGAGAACATCACAGTTATAGTTATCAATTAGAAAGAGAGTTGAGGAAATACATATTCAGCAGTAGATTCAATGGATGATGATGATGATGATGATGATGATGACATTTAAATATTCAGAAAAATTTATTGTTAATAAATTTATTCTTAATAAAGAAAATTAGATTTTGGATTTAGAAAATAATATAAAATTAATGATGTAAATATCTGTTTCATCATGATTGATATTTATTAAGCTTATCTTAATCGTCATCCCTCAACTGCTTCAATTGATGGGGAACCTCAAGGCAGAAGAAACAGACAACATCCTTCAGGCCGATCTGTTGGCGGTGGCTCTTGGGAGTTCCAACATTGTCATGGCTGTCCACACTTTGATATTGTCTGACCAGTTTTTGCATTGACATCCCCACCTGCATCTGCCTTCGACAATGTCTTGCATGATAATCTTGCAGAGACTGTCATGCCATGTGATGTGGCCAAACTTTGCCATCTTTCGACACTAAGTGGCAAGGATTCCTGTAGGTCCACAAGACTTTCAACCTTGCTCCATATATAATTGTTGGTTTTGTGCCCCCAGTAGGAGATGCAGGGGAGCTTTCTTAAACATTTGTTCTTGAATACCTGGATCCTGTCTCAGTTAGGATTGTCCAAGTGTCATACTTGTAGAGGAGGATGGAGATGACTAACAATTTGTAAAGCTTGAAATTGATCTAAAAGCTGATGTTGCTTTTCCATATCCTTTCCAGTCTGGTCATCACTGCTGTTGCAATCTGTGTGCAGATTTCTGCACATTACTAAGCTTAGTTTATTACAAAGACATACAACACTCATCAACGATTGAACTCACTACAATAGTACTATGAAATTAGCTTGTCAACCATTAATCCATGGCAATAACATTTTCTATATTATCAATCATAAACAGATACTTTTCACAACAAATTATCAAATGCTAACTGGATATCATTCTTGTGTAAGGTGAGTTCAAAGGTGTTGCCTATAAACTAGAATAACTGATTTGTGTCATGATCAGATAATACATTCTATTGTAATTAAGGTGTGACAATCAATAACATGAGCTGTTAATCTCATTTAATCAATATGTTTACATAGAAAATTGCATGCATGATATCTGCATATTTTCTAGAAATACAATGAAAGAATGCCTTCAAGAGAGTGATAGATAACAAGGCTTGTTTTATAACTAATTGCAACAGTTGTGATTCCTCAGTGTTATGCCCTTCTTTGTTGGATACCTCAGTTATGACCAACTATGTCAGACTAATGTCATTCATTGGTAAAAAACAACTAATATAAAAGTCATACACAAAATTTCTTGTCTCTATATAAAACATTTCCTAATTTATTCAAGAAAGTTCTAAATACTATAATTCAAGAGACAACGACAACAACATTTGAATGGAAATCCATGTTAGAAATCAATGTGCTTATCTACATATATACAAGAAAATTTTGAAAAGATATTCAGAGAAGAAATGTAGACAAATAAGTAATCAATAGGATTGTTTTGGGTCGATAGTCAGGTAAATGGGGTGACCTTCACAGTCAGTAGCAAATTTGGTTCCTTGGGAGTGCATGTCACTCAGGTTCTTTTTTTTTTTTTTTTTTTTTTGTAATTTTTGTGGTGAACTTGAGAGAATTGTACTTTGAAAGGGTAGCATTATGGAAACTGAAGATCAGTGCATTTTCGAAGTTTTTGCCATCCTCAATTGATAGAGTCTGAAATTGCTTTAGACAAAGAAAAAAGAAAATGAGCCTTAGAGATCAAAGATAAATTTATGTAACCATTTCTTGATGATAAACTGTTTATCATGACTTTTCCTTTTGAAAAGAAATACTATTGCATTGTGTGTTTTGCTCAAAATAATGCCAGAATAGATTTTGCATTCAATATTACTCCATGGGAGCCAAGTGCAAGGTTAAGCTATCAAGTGCAGTATCACGTGATCAGATCAGCTACCCCTGGATTGCAAGTGTGGGAATGAACCGCATAACAATAGATATATAAATATATGCCCCAGCAGTGAGTAGACAGAGTCTCTCAAACATTGCAGACAAGAATGTAAGGTTCATATTTTGGATGAGAGTTTCTTCCAAGGAACCTCACATGTAGCTAATGGGAATTAACAAAGTACTAGAGTGGAATAAAATATAAATGTTAAATATGAAAGTTTCAAGCCTCATGTTGGTTACTCATTTAATCAGCACAAATGTTTCATTAAACTTCTACTGTCTCATTAAATAAAACAGGAACAGAAAAAATTTTCAACAAACCCTAGCAAATTTTACTGAATTCCTGATGTAAAAAAATCTAAACTTGTCTAAATGCACAATTTTCCAAGAAAAGAAATTCATTAAATTTTCCTGGATCACCACACCCTAATTTGTCTGACAACAAATTTCAGAGTTTTTGTGTAAAGCTTAATTTTACAACACAATAAAAAAAAAAAACTCTAATTCTGCTGGCATCTGATTTTTAGCAAAAATTAAAGACAATTTATTTCTTTAAAATAACTGTTTTTGCTTTATTTAACACGAGAATATGGAATCCAAGTGTTTAAGCAGTAATTCATCATTTTGTTTGGAATTTAAAATATAAAAAGTGAGACTTCAGATAACTTTCTATAATTTTCAAAAGAGACATTGTCCTTTTCAGAGGTGTTCATTCATTTTTTGTTACTATATTTGTCCAATCCATTTTACAGTCTTTTTAAGAAACAGGAATATGGGGAGTGTCTTTTTTTTTTCTTTTTTTTTTTAACAAAAAAAAAAATAAAAATAGTAACAAACCTAAAGAAAAATGGTTGTAGATATACTAATTGGATCAGTTCCTTCCCAGCAACATGCATGACACAAGCAATTTTATTTTCACCCACTCAGGATGTAATACAAGTGGAGCCATATTATCTTATTTACAAAAATGCTTTCTTACTTTTGATATATTTAGGTGATAAGTTGTTTTTCCTGAATTTACTATAACACATCTTCAAAAATCTGACTACATCTACAAAATGACAAATTCAAATTTGCTCTTATTTTTTATTTTTTTCTGTTTCTACAATCTTTAATACAGAAAATATTTGTTGATAAATATTTTTGTTTGTATCCAACAGATTTCAAACAGATGAAGATAATTCTATATCAAATGACATATTTATCAAACACATTAGTAATATGATATTCCGTTGTTGTGCTAACTGAAAGCATTACTGTGACAAAAAGCAAACTTGCTTTGAATTATTTTTTACTTTTTATTTTTATTAAAAAACAGAATTCTTTCTTAGTTAATTGCATAGATAAAAATCTTAGGTTACTCATGCTGAAAATAAAATTGCAAAATTATTTAAATTTGGCTATTATCTTTTAATAGTACAACTAAACTAGTTTTTGGTGTGTGTGTATGTGTATATATATATATATATATATATATATACACACACACACACACACACACACACACACACACACACACACAAAAACTATTAATAGTAGAACTAAACTTTTTTTTTTGTGTGTGTGTGTATATATATATATATATATATATATATATATATATACACACACACACAAAAATTAGTTTAGTTGTACTATTAAAAGATAATAGCCAAATGTAAATAATTTTGCTATATATATATATATATATATACACACACACATCTAAAGAAGTAATAGATTTTTTATTTATTAATCTGATAGATCACTTTAAATGTTATTTTTAGTGGATATCCATATCTGAGTAGACATTCCATTTATTTATTAAACAGTATATTTATAAAGACGTTGGTTAGATCCAGTGACTAGACCAAATCAGTTGTGAGTTCAATACCAGGCCACAGCAGTGGTGAACCAAAACTTGGAGAGTTGAGTTAAAGGAAATTAACTGAGACATCCAGAAGAGGTGTGGCATGTGGAACTAGAACAATCTGCCCCAGTAGATAAAATAAAGGGTTTGATTCAAAATTTCAATCACCTAAAGAAGGCTAAAGCGTACAACAGCCAAAATGTTGTGAATATAGCAATGAAGATAACAGTCTGAATAATGTAAATAATGCAAGTAGTTATAATACCTCATCTCAGAGATATAGACAGATATTTATTTTCATCTACTGAATATTTGAGAAATTAAAGATGCACCCTCATATATGTGTGTATGTAAAATTTTAGATATAACTGAAAATATAAAAGGAAGATATGAATAAAGATGTTTTCCTTTTGTCTTCAAAATATATTCAAATATATATAATACACAAACACACATACACAAAAGAGAATAGAAAATTACTTTTCTAAATACTGTTTCATATTTCAAGGATTATCTTTTTTCTATCATATATAAACTGATATTATTTTTTATTCACACAAATAATTGTTTCCTAAAAATCATAGTAAAAAAACAGACTTAACACAAGGTTATACAAGTTTGACTATGTCTGGCTCTCTTTGATAAAGATAAAACAAAAGAAAAATTGTATAAAAATTGCTTTTAATATACAAAACCAAGTACAAAAATGATCTCATTTATAACCTTTTACCCTTTCTATATGCTTTGCTTGGTAGCTGAGCTAGTCGTATATTTCCTTTTGGCACCAATGACCAGTATTAAAAGAAAAACAAAGCTAATATTACAAATGGTAAATCTCCATCTACTTAAAAGATTGCTGCAACATAATCTTCCTAATCCTCAAATTAGTAAATACTCAAATCCTCTCCACAGTCACATGAGGGACAATTTTTAATTGTTTACAGTTATGAGAAGAAATCAGTTTAATGATCTAGCTAATTCATGGTTTAAGTAAAAGGTACAAATAAAGTCCTAGAAAAACGGTTGTAAAAATTTTGGTATGAACATTTGGTTATGATGGTAGGTTCATACTACTTTTGATCATTTTTGAGATGATGAACTGTCAATACACCCTGAACAAGTCAAAGTATGAAAGCTTTGAGATTTTTTGTTTTTAAATCAAGAGCAACCATTTGAAATATATTTGGAGGGGAGTATTTATAACAAAAATCCTTGCTTAAATGTTGGCAAATGAAAAATTTTAAACAAAAGAAATGAAAATGAATAAAAAAAATGTATTTATTTATGGGGAGAGAAATAAACACACAGACACACACACATGTGGTTAGTGGTTGAAAATGAGAAATCAGCAAGTTTTGTACAAGCCTTCTTCAATATAATCAAAACCTATGTGTGGAGTAGTTTGACTGTTCAGTTCTAGGAGCTGAACTATAAAGACCCTCATAAGTGAAAGATAATGGGAGAGGCTATCATCATCATAATAATCTATATCTCAGTAGCAATTTCACCACTGAGGTTACTTCTTGGGCTGAGCCCAAATCAACCAACTGTCAAGTCTATTTCAGACCAACAAACAATATCAGCAGAACAAAACTGCTGATATACTAACTGCCATTATTCACAGAATTATTAGGTTGGTGCAAAAATAATTTCGTTTTCTAACATATGTTACTATGTGAGAAAACGAGATTATTTTTGCACCAACCTAATAGACAACAAATACATCTAGAAGGCAATCGAATTAGATATTTCAAAGGCCTTTGACAAGGTGTAGCATTGAGGTATACTGCATAAGCTCTCTAACAATGGAATCATTGGAAGAGTCTTCTCAACTATCAAGTCCTTCCTAACATCTCTGAAAGTAGTTGCTAACAACCAGTCCTTCAAGGCTCACGCAATCAACATAGGCATCCTTCAAGGCTCACTTCAACCCTCATTCTACTTTAGATCAGCCTAAGAGAATATTTCAATCATTTGTGAATATCTGAACTGAAGATACAATGGTATATGGATGCACTTCCAAAACTCCAGCTGATCTCTACTCTGACCTAGCTTTAACAGTTTAGGGGGCGACTGGCTGATCACATTCAATGCCTCAAAAACTAAACTAGTGCAATTCCATAATCACTGAGCAGATGATGAATTTTCACCTATCATGATGAACAGGTGTTGTCTCAGGGAGACTCACATGACTGGAACATCTATTGGGACAAGCTCAACCCAGACTGCAAGTGGAAATCATACACATGATACATTACTAAAGGTACTGGGTCTTAGCAAACTACCTTCATTCCTTTTGTATTCTTTTGGGTAGATGTAAGTTTCACTCATGCAGCTTCTTCCATGAACTGATGCTTTGAAAATCCTTCAATATTCACTTCTGTAACACACTAGATATTATAACTCTTTGCTAGAATATTACTACACCATTGCATAGCGAGTAACCGTTTAAGTCTGGATTTCATTCTTTGTTACTTTCTTTCAATTGCTTTTTCATTTTCGCAATAAAGACATCATTTTCCATTTTTTCTTTTAGAGGGTAACTGATAAGTCCTGTACTATGTTGCACAAAATGTTTTTTATTTCCATTTCGCTTTTTAGTGCTTCAATGACCATGTCCTCAAATTGTTCCACAGTTTTAGGTATCAATCTTCATAATCCATCCTTATTTTTAGACAGCTGGTACTCTATCGTTAAATTATAATTTAATAAGATGGTACCCCAGCACCTTTTGACAGTTATCATTCCAGTTCCACTTTTTTAAGTAGATTGTTCAGTGGTTCTCTCAAATTATGCACATTATGTATATGTATTTGATAGTAATTAACCAGTCCTAGAAAACCTTGTAATATAGTCATGTTTGTTGGTGGAGGCATATTTTTAATTGCACTTGTCCTCAACAGATCTTGTTCACGATCATTTTTATCAATAATTTAATCAATACTTTGGTCAAATTATTTAGGCAAAAACAATTCACATTTTTCTTCACTGGACTTGAAGCTGTATTCTCTTAGTTTTTCTAAAATTGTTTTCATATACCCAACATAGATACACTTTTGATTAAGATACTGTCCAAAATTGCAAATCTGCAAGCATGGTACTATTTACTCTACAACATAACCCCATAAACTACTCTGTAACCCTTAACTTTGAGTGGCTCTTGGGCCTTGTACAGAGCAAACATCATTGTAAAAAAAAAACAAAAAAAACTCAGGCTGACAAATTTTAGTTCAAAGTATTAATAAAAAGTAGATTTAATTCACTATTTTATAGCTTTATTTCAACTTCACAACTTTAAATGTTGGCTTAAATAAATTTACTTTTCATAATCATAACAATGTTATATGAACAAAAGTTGTTAAGATGAGCTCAAGACAATTTCAATTAAACCTGGTGAAACCAAGTAACGAGTAAACTTTCATTTATCATTCTAATAGCATGAATCAGGCTAACAAATTTCTGCTGAAACTATTATGCTTTTAATTTATTATTTTTCAAGATATATATAACTTTATTACTTCATCATTTAAAATATTGACTTAAATTTTGCACTTCATAATAATCTTATATAAAAATAATTAATCAGGCCTATTGAATTCAGACTAACCTGTTGAAATAAACAAACTGTAACAAAGTCTAAACAATAAACACCATTTACTAAACAATTATAAATGTAAACAATTGTTATTCTCATTTAGTCAATCAGTGACTGAATTTTGTGATTAAGAATTGTGTAATGTTTCTAGCATTATCACCACAAATGTAAAAATGAATAAATAAATAACAAACTACATTTCATGTTTCTGTTTGAATTTCTGGGATGAAGAGTTATAATTATTTACATTATTTAGATGCAGACTACTATCGTTATCTTTATCACAACATATCAGCTGTTGGGCACTTCAACCTTTACCAGGTGTATGTCAATCAAGGTCTACCTTCATGGAATTTTGAACTGAACCCATTATTTAACCTATGGAGATGTATTGTCCTCGTTTCACTGCCCCATATCTAAGGATACCTCATCTCAGTTCTTATTTCAGTACTCCTCAGTTATTGTTCTGAGTCCAAGTACACACTGCCCAGCCCATGGATTGAACTCACAATTACTCTGTCAGCAAATTAAACTGTTGGTGTGTGAATTTGGTGACATAGTAATCTCCTCACAAAATAGGGGAATGTTTTTAACAAAGCTAAATCACAACAAACTGACTTATTACTATTATTATTTAGTCTAGCTGGTATGAAGTATAACAAAAAGATTTAAAATATTACTTATTTTACTTACAAAAAAATTTTCCCAGTCATTTTTATTCTGACCCCAAAACAAAGTTGTGACTTCCCTTGAGGACATACTTTTAGGTACTGTACTGTTTAGTGACTTTTAATCTGGTTACAGTTTTAGCCGCGTAAATTCAATTATTAACATTTAAATCAATCAGTCATCCAAAATTGTACTAAATAAATCTTCCTCTTATCCAGTTATTCCACATGTGCACATTCAAAATGAAGTAGGGTCAATCATCTGTTTACATGTCAGAACAGCTATTAATATCCTGTGAGAAAGAAACCTGCAACTCTTGGCTTGAAGTCATGGTAATATTCCTCTATGGGGTTAGATTTTTAAATTGTTATTTATATTCCCCACTCTCCCACAGACAAATTGTACATATGGGAACTAGTTAGGACTTCATAAAGACTCTGAGATATTATATCTGTAGCAAGAATGGTAAGTAAGAATGTGTTGTTTTGGTGTAAGGATTATTGTTATATGCTTGGGTCAGTGATTGCACATAGCTAAGTTTAAATATAAGATAGATGAAGACCAGCTTTCACCCACCCCACTTTTTGGTCTCGTGCCTCATTTTTGTATAATACAATTATTTTCCTCTATGGTACCTAGACTTTATGAATTTAAGCACAGTGCTAAATCGTCAACAAGATCTCATCATCCTTGCTATCAGTTTCTTTTCTTGCACTTCTCACCTGTGGACTCTCTTCCAACTTCTTGTTTTTCAGTGAATTTTGATCTTCAAAAATTTAAATGCAATGTCAATCATTATCTACTGTCTTTCTTCAGTCCTCATCCCTCCTTCCTTGTTTTTTTCTTTTTTTTTTTATTCTTTCACACTCAATAACCCCTTGTGACTTTGTGGTTCTATTATCTTATTTGGAGTTAAATGATTAAAGGGGGTGACATGAGTGAAAAAGTTATAGTTTAAAGATATTTGGTGTATGTGAAATAGTAATTGCTATTAGAGAGTCTGCAAAACTTGAAAAGAGACAAAACAAATTAGTTGAACAACATAAACAATATTTGAAAAAATTAGCAAATGCCATACATCTTTGTAAACAAGAATTGCTAATGTACAGGGATGAAGGGAAAATTACCTTGAACAAAGGGTAATTATTGGGTACTCTTTGATGAAATAGTGTCTTTGCATGAAGACCATATACAAAAGAAGGATCTAAGCATTATTGAGGAGTTTTAACTACAATACATGGTTTTATATCTACATTTGATAACATAATAGCTGATGTAATTTAAGAAGAAGTTCAAAGTCAATTGCTTAATTCAATGCAAGCAGGTGAAACTGCTGACTGTGCAATGCATGGCCAGCATGTAAGTGGATGCAAAATAAGTGAAAGGATTTTATGATCTAAGTAAGGATAAAAGTGCATTGAGGTGGGCTAATGTAATCAAAATGTCTTCAACTCCTTTAGTGGTGCTAAATTTATTAGCCTAACATACAATAGAGCAGCTGCAATGACAGCTGAATGAAATGGAGTACAAACGAAATTGAAGGGGAATGGTGATTTCATTCATTGTTAGAAATGCCAAGAAAGTTAATGGAGTTAAAATATTTTTATGCATTTATAAAGCTTTAGTAAATACATTTCTTTGAGTACAAAAAGGAAAAATGCCCTTAGAGATTTTATATATCAGCATCTTAATTCCATCTCTGTCCATTTGCTTTACATCCAGATGCTTACAGCCATATTACATTGAAACACTGGTTCTCAGTCTCATATGATCACTGGTTAAGCAACATCAAGCCTGATCAATACCTAGATGGGTGACTGCTTAGGAAAATAGGTGCTGTAAGCTTGAATGTGTGGGTAATGTAATGGATAATGGCTTGTAATTGGAAATCTGCTCACTGATAAAACTGGATTCACCACTGATATATATTTTAAAACTTAGGAGATCCGCCAACTACATTACCATGGTTTCAATCTTTAGGTATACTCAGGCAATCATTTGGCCTACATTGCCTAACACTTTATTATTCATATATGAATGTAAAACAAAGTATAATATAGGGGAAGGATTAAGGAAAGAGTATTGAAATTGTACTGGAGGGGGAGTAAATAAATTATGCATACTTTCATCCAGCTTCATACAAACTCAAAAAGTGCTTTTTAGTGTCTATACATCGCAACATTGAAATTTAAATGCTCTGTGCATTAAATTTTTATTTTCTTAATGTGTGTTGAGCACTTTTTAATCCAACTGTTTCCTGGTGTAATTTAACTCTAATCAATAACTGTTATATATATATATATATATATATATATATATATATATATATATATATATATATATATATATATATATATATATATATATATGAGTGACTAATGATTGCAAAAGTGTGAAACCCAGGATTGCAAACTAATACCATACAACTATATATATATGTGTGCGCACACACACAAGGGTTATCAATAATTCATTATAAGCTGAATTTCAATTTGAACTTTTCACTGAAAGTTTAATTTATGAGATTAATACTTGCTTTTGATTTACAAAAGAATAATATATTACAGAATATTTGCTAAAATAAATAAATAAATAAATGCTTTCATATATAAACCAACGTTTTTATAAATATACTGTTTAATAAATAAATGGAATGTCTACTCAGATATGGGTATCCACTAAAAATAACACTTAAAGTGATCTAACAGAATAATAAAAAAAAATCTATTACTTCTTTATATATATATATATATTGCAAAATTATTTACATTTGGCTATTATCTTTTAATAGTACAACTAAACTAGTTTTTTGGTATATATATATATATATATATATATATATATATATATACATACACACACACAAAAAAAAAAAACTAGTTTAGTTGTACTATTAAAAGATAATTATCTTTTAATAGTACAACTAGTTTTTTGGTATATATATATATATATATATATACACATATACACAAAAAAAACTAGTTTAGTTGTACTATTAAAAGATAATAGCCAAATGTAAATAATTTTGCAATTTCATATTCAGCATGAGTAACCTAAGATTTTTATCTATGCAATTAACTAAGAAAGAATTCTGTTTTTTAATTAAAAAAAAAAAAAAGTAAAAAATAATTTAAAGCAAGTTTGCTTTTTGTCATATTTTTAAAAAAGATCTTCAAAAAGTAATGTCAGATTGAATCAGAAAAACAAATTTATTTTTTAGAGAATAAACATTTTATACAATAGAGTAATTCCTTTATCACAAAGCTGAAGAGAATCATTATCACCCATGTTCTAAAGATTTACATATGTTATAAATAATTTAATAATATAAAATTACATATAATTAATATATAATTAGTAATGTAAAATAACAGTATTATGCAATGAAAATAATAAAACATTTTTGTTTTCAAGTCATCAGATATCAAAATAAATTGTTTCTTGTTTTTTATGGTATATCAAAAGGATGCTTTTTTCCACCCCCTTGAAACCAACTATTACTCTCTTGGCAATGTTTGTTTTTAAAAAGCAATGGTTAGAATTTAATATAACCCAAATACATGAAAATGTTTTCTTTATTCTTGAGAATTGACAATAAAGATATTATAGACTATTTGTTTATTATATTGAATTAAAATTTTTTTTATAGTTATTCATAAAATGGTAAGTAATAAATACTGTACTGTAGTTGGTTTACAGATAATTTTGTAATTTTTTTATAAATTTTTGAATAAAAAGAATTTTTAAAGTTATTTCTTTATAAAATGGTAAATAATAAATCATTATAAAAAGTAAAAAATAAATATAAAATTGTATTGTACTCGGCTCAATAAATAAATATTTGTAAATTGTTGTATAAGAGTAAGTGTTGTTGCTGACACTGAGGTTTGAAACTAGATCGCTATTATTGGAAGGCGTTACTACTAGTACCAGCGTTTACGAAGTCTCGAATATAACGAGCATTTTTGGAAGTTATAATGAGCTTTCGCTTAACATAGCAAAAGTGACAAGTGAAGCCATCCAACATCACAAAAGTGGCAACAAGGATTCACGAAGATTCCTTGAACTTATATGGATAGGAAAAATTAATCTGCAAAAATTCATCAGAGTTCAGCAGAAAAATAGAAGAATCAAACGAGATTATGATTCAATAGTTTTTAAGTGTTTACCATATTATGCCAAACTCAAACACAGTGTCGGAAATGTCACCGGCAGAATTGATGTTCACTAGAAAAATCAAGTCTGTCTTCAATAAGCTGCTACCTGAGCGCAAGACAAGAACATCAAAGTGTAACTACACAAATACCTATTTCAAACCTGGAGAAAAAGTATTTTTCAGGATATATCAGTGCGAGAAGGAATTTTGGTAAGATGGCATTGTTAAGAAACATATTGGCAAAATTACATAACATAATACAAGGATAAAAGTTGGAGTATAAGTGACATATTAACCAGCTAAAACATTGTTTCACTGAAGTAAAAAGACCCCACGCAGAAGTCCCAATGGAAATCCTGTATGACATTCAAATATAATGAGAATTTTTGGATGTGATAAGCTTTTGTTTGACATAGCAAAAGTGACAAGTAAAGTCATCCAACATCACACGATAATAAATAAATATTGCCAATTGGGACAAAAGTGTGTACAATAATAGTGGTGTCTAGGAAATAACTATCAATTTGACAAACGATTTTTTTTGGAGACACAAAGGTTAAAAATATTTTGTTTACTCACAAATATTATCTTCATCTTTGCTATTGTTAATACATACTTTTGGTAAGATGTATAATAGATAATGGTAAATTGTTCAACCCTTCTTGCTTGTAGGAGAGGAAATCCCTACTCAACCCATGACTGTTATATTGTGATATTCTAGCTGAAGAATGTTCTCAAAAGTTTTCTGGAAGATGTACCAGAAGAATTCCACAAAATAAAATGGATGTGTTGAACTATAACAAATCTTGTGCAATGCCAAATGACTGAGCTACTCTAATCTTTGAGATGCATATTGATATACTCAAACTGTTGTCTTCACCATCACAATATTTCAGCTGTTATACTCTCTAGCCTTCTTCAGGCATCTTTCATAGTGGATAGCATTGTCAAATTATCAAACTGAACCCTTTTAGTGCATGGGTAGAACTGTTTTCATTTTACTATCCATGGTTGGAGAAATAAGTATCTAATTAATTCATCCTTTCACTGGACTAAAATATATATCTTTTATGCACTATCCAGTACAAGGATTGAACTCACAATTACCAAGTAACAAGATCACTTCAACCAAAACTTTTACTCATGTTTCCTATAGGATAATTCACTGGTGACAATATGGAGCCTTAAAACTCATGTCATTTGTCTTCCTCTTCAAATGAACTAGACTATAATAATTACATAGTATCTTTGATGAACTTACATTACACTTCCTATGCATGTATGTAAATGTATATTTTTTTATAATTACAGCATCAATCCTTAAACTTTCTGCTTCATACTGTAGTCATCTAAATGACATATCTATTTTTCAAAAAATAGAATGTTATCATATATTTTAAGCTATCCCTATTTTTCTTTTGCTTTTTTTATCGATTGAATGAAAACAAACCTGTTAAATCTACTTTTGTACATCTTCAATATGGTTTCTTTTTTAATGATCAGATCAACCTACCAATGACTGGTATATAAACAAAAAAAAGATTTATTGTATTTTGAAGAAAATTTACACTATAAACAAATAAAAGCAGATGAAAGGTAATTGAATGAAAATGATTTCACTAATGGGATTTTAATTAATATAAAATTAAAGAAGGTAAATTTAATTAAATGACATTAACTGACAATAATTTGATTGCTCTGATATGCATTCAGTGAATGTGTGCAACATTATTAAACAAATTATACATTTGTTAGTGGAGAAATTCAGACAAACTAATTTGCAAATTCAATCCAAACACATTCTATTTTTCTTAATATATAAACGATCACTTGTCAATTGTGCAATTTTTGTGTTATTTTTTTTTGTCACAAAATGATTTCACTTTTAATGCCCAGCCTTATTTTATCAAAATGTCCATGTAAATGATTTCTCAGCATATAATATGGTCAATCTGAATAAATAGTTCTCTTGCTATAAAGCCAGTGATTGGTTGTTTGTACACCAAAGGGTAACTTGACTCGAGAATGAATACAGGATACATACCATTGACTATTAAGATTAGTAGAGATTAGAGCCCAAACCACTATTTATGGCCAAAGAGAATGTCTTTTTATGTGACAAAAACAAAATGTACCTTTCAGCATCTTTGTAAACATTTATTTTAACAAAACTAAAACAAAAATACATAAAAGAACACTGATAATAACGTTGGTGGATAAATGTTAATGTCATGAGGTTGACAATCCAATTTCCGATTAAAATAATTTGTATTCATTCTACACTACTACCCTTGGGAAAGTCATGAATAGGAATAAATGATGCAATTGACATTGAAAAAAATCATTCATCAAAAAGTATTGCTATGGGATAAGTAATTATATAAATTAGTACAGTATTTTAAAAAAAAAAAAAAAAAAAAAAATGATTTTTGCCAGAAAATTAAAAAAAATATTGTAGGAATTGAATTTAATTTCAGGTCCTATATTTTTTTTCAAATTCATGTGGAATTACTTTCTGAATTGTTTGGAATCAATATTCTAAACCAACTGATACAAAGCTGATTTTAGGTATTTAGTAATCAGGTATTTCTGTTTATATATATATATATATATATATATATATACACACACACACACACACACAAAAAAAATGGGAGATTATCAGAAATAACAAGAATCACCCTCATCACAACCTTTGGAAAGAAACTGTAAATCATTTCAAACTTTTTCCATCATGGTACACAATCAAATGATTGATATTTTTTCATTTTCTGTAACTGAAGTATTAAATTTGCAGAAATGCCTTTTCAAATCTTTTGTTAAAATTCACCTCATATGACATACAAAACAAAGAAAATGCATTGTCTGAATGAAAACAACAAAGATAAAACCTTAAGTCTTAAAGATTTTCTGTAATTAATGCAATTTTCTCAATTCCCAACACAATGTTTCATACACAGACAAATTTAGAAGAAATAAAACTATCAAAACTCCCAATGAACAAAGTAAAGAATGAACTCATGCTATGAAAACAATATGGAAAAAATATTGTAAAGTAGGATACAAAGTAAGAATAAGCCTAACAATAGCTTGCAAGATGATCTTTTACACTATCACTTTAGAGTAAGCACAACTTGTATCAGTGACCGAGACATGTCACTTTGGTCAGTAAGTTTAACAGTGTCTAATCTGAATAAAATTATGAAAGTTAATTATTAAATATGAAAAGTAAGATTCCTAATTTGTTGTATTTTCATTTTAATAATGCTTTTGTTAACAATTTCCACTGATTGCCTACTCCAAGTAATTACTAAAAGCATGTACTCTTTATATATATATATATATATATATATATATAAATAAATAAATTCATATATATTAATTAAAGACAATGACAAAGTATTGCAATTAGGCTTTTTATTCAATTTTTCTTGTGTTCATATAAGTGTTTTCTTTTCTGAAAATGTAGTGAGTAAAATCTGTCTGAATGTTCTATATATCCAAGTACCTTTGGATATTCTGTTAGCTGTTATCAAGGATTTTCTTTTTTTCTTTTTTTATGTGTTGACCATGTTTGGAAAATTAAAAAACAAAAAACATTCCCATCACTATAGATACACATATATAAAGTTAAAAATAAAAAATATCCCTGATAATGGCTAATAGTGCTCAGATATACAGAATATTCAGTCGTTTTTTACACATCTTATGTTCAGGAAAGAAAACAATTATATGAACACAAGAAAAATTGAATAAAAAGTTTAATCACAGTACCTTGTCAGTCATCTTTAACAAAACTTGTATAAAAGAAGGATTGCTGCCCAAATACAAAATTATATATATATATATATATATATAATAAATTCAATCAATATGATTGATCAATTGTCTTTATAAAATGATTGCTCAGTATCAACAAGTTGATAAGAGAAATGGTAAAACCAAATAAAACCCCAAATAACTTGCAATTAAAAGTTCCACCTTGAGAAACAATAATCAGTCAACAGAATTAAAAAAAATTTATTGTTCATCTATAAACACTTACATGCACACCAGAGAGTAGATGAGACAGCAGAAATTCATTTTTGTGTTTATATTTAGAGACCATTTCCAATCTTGGTATGATCAAAGAATTTCTCATTCAAGCAAAATCTACATCTTTTTTACTCTCCATAGCTTTTTTTTTTTTTACAAATGTCCGCTTCAAGGCCTTCATCTACATTTATCTGTCTTTCCCATAGAAACCTTAAGTGTTGCACTGTCTTCTTATTACCTCTTTCTAAACAAAAGGTATTATAGTTTGAAAATGTTTGCTTTCATCTATAGTAGTGTGGGGCTTAGGCATTAAAATGAATATTTTTTTTTACACATGCCAAAAAGTTTAATGATGGATAATAATGACATAGAAACAGACAGGTAATATTAAAAAAGCAAGATAAGGAATTTATTCACAAATTTACACACTTGAATTAGTATCAATTGCTTGTTTCAGGAAAATAAATCAGAATTCTTAAAGTCCATAGTTTTAACATATTGTCATGAAAAAAAAGTGTTCATACAATAGATTAAATGATCTGACATTATATTAAATCTAATATTAAAAAATGTATAAATCAAAAGTAAGTGAGTTTGTTCCTCACCGAAGAGATATATGGTTTGCATACATTCCAAAGTAGACAAAGAGAGATTAGTTTGAAATACTTAGCTTTCTTGGATTGCTGTGAGAAAATTCTTCACATGCTTGGTTAGAGGCTGATAATATAATTGGCAATTAATTTTACACTGGCAAGAATTTCAACTTCAAACAAAACTTTTCACATGATTTCAGACACTTTTCTCTGATTAATTTAATTTTTCTCCTCATTTTTATATCAAAAAGAATTTTGTATAAGTTTGCTATTTTTCTTTCCTTCTGGTCTGCTGGCCAGCTAATTTCTGTGAAGGCAAGGTTTTCATTGGTTCAAAAACAATTTCACATAGGCTTAGAAATTCCTTTCAACCTTCTTCTCA
Source organism: Acanthosepion lycidas (assembly GCA_963932145.1). Lineage (NCBI taxonomy): Eukaryota > Metazoa > Mollusca > Cephalopoda > Sepiida > Sepiidae > Acanthosepion > Acanthosepion lycidas. The sequence continues at coordinate 56,407,043 of OZ010614.1, read as the reverse complement.
GCTCATTGGTCAATTTCTGTGAAAGTAAGGTTTTCATTGGTCCAAAGAAAATTTCATATACACTTGAGAATTCCTTTCCCTCTTCTTCCTCAGCTCACCCAAAGTTGAAGTGAAAGGAGTTTTTATTATTTCACATTCACTACACATGCTCTAATAATAGCTTCATTATACACAGTATCAGATCATTTATCTATTTTCACAGTTGCCTGGTACACGGCATCAAAAAAATCCTCCTTTAAAGAACAGTTTTCTCTTACTCTTAAAGGATACATTATAATTAGCATTACTCACTTTCAACATTTTATTGTTGTGTTTCTTTACCAACTGAAGAACATTCTCCGTGCAATAAAAAAATATCTTCTGAAGTTTACAAAATTTGGAGAAGTGCTGAACAATTCAATTGATGGACATTGTTCCCCACTTTTGTCTTTATAGCCTTGTTAAATAGAGTATGAAACCAGATTATATCCTCTGTGGGGATTCACTCTTGTGCATTCTTGCTTGTAATTCAGATCAAATTGGTAACTACTCTTTTTCAATGCCAATGCACATTTCACTGATTCAAAATTGTTGGAATTGTGGGAGTTCACTGATAGCTTGTTATTTACCAATTTCAAGACTTGCCTAAAAGCAGCAGGTAGGTGTGTGATTGGACATGGTGTCTTTGTAACACAGGTTATCAGCCTGCTTTATGAAAGTTCAGTTAAATCAACTACTGAGGTTTAATATAACATACAAAAAATTTACCTCCTTCAAGTGTGTATGTGAGCAGAAATCAGTTTAGCTTTATCTAGTATGACACAGAAACAAAATATGCCATTTTGTTTAAATCAAAAGTTGACCAAATTTGATGTAATATTTTCAACATTTTAATATTTTTGTGGGGTTACACTTTTGTTTTCCAAAAATAAAATTAAAAACAGAAAAAATATACATATATATGAGAGAAAGAGAGAGGGTGACTGTATGTTTCATGCTTTAATGCAAGATTCAAACCAAGAATAAACACTATCTTCAATATTGAGTCCTCTTCCCTTATCAATATCATAAATTTAAAAACTATATATATATATATATATATATATATATATATATATATATATATAAAATCTCCAAGTAAATGGTTGGTACAGATGGAATAAAATTCCAATAACCAAAAAAACTATTCTTAAAAGAGTGCTCAATACAGAGTAGAGTAAAAAATATTTATTAAAAATTACAACATATGCATGATATAACATCACTAGAAAAATAGTGATTTGTTTCAACACTTCTGGTGTCTTATCAAGTGATGGTGTTGATTGCAATATATATATATATATATATATATATATATATATATATATATATATATAGGGTGGGGCAAAAGTTATACGCCATAGTGGTTAATTAATTTTTAAAGTCTAATTTGTTTTGATATTTTCTTATTTTGCAGAAACAATTTTGATGAAGGAAGATGGTCGAAAATCTAACAAAGGTTGAATGAGTTACTTTGATATTCATATATGATAAAGCAGGAAACTCTCTGATGTGTTAAGGAATCATGCAAGCTCAGAATTGAAATGTGTTTTGAAAAAGAAGGAAGACATTTTGAACACCACATGTGTAATTATGCTTTTAATAAATTATTCCTATGGTGCACAACTTTTGCCTCACCATATATATATATATATATATACACACACACACACACACACACTTTATTAGCTAATCATGACCAACATTTAAAAAGATGACATTTAATATTTATATAGAGCTATATTCATGAACTGACCTAACAAGCTTTTCCAAATCTTGAGTAGCTAACATCAATAGTCACGCAGTTAGGAATTATTCAAAATGTCCCTGGCCTAGACACATTGACAGATAAAGCAGTGACATTTCTGCTGACTTATATAAGTCTGCTCTGTAGCAGAAGTAGTTGCTTCTTTTCCCATCAGTGTCAGCCTGCAATGTCTGAGCCAGGATTTAAAGCCTCTCCAAAAACATCTTTCAACTCTAAATCCACCCACCCCTCATTTGACATTCAGCCAATGTTAAGTCTTGTGGACATTATATAAATAACATTAAGAAAAACTACATATTGTGAACAAGATTATTCTGATATGAACATGCAATCTTGACATGTCTGAAATCATGTTAGTCTCACAAAAATTTTAAAAATTTGAATTTGATATTTCCTGATGAAAGTTAGAGAATGTCAAAGAGTCTATATTAACATGTAAATAAAATAATAATTTATTCAGGTATATTGGATATTGTATTAACACTTTCATCATTGCATTGTTAAAGCAGTGTTGTCTGGCTGTACTGGCTTATTTGGAAGAAAAATAGAAAATTACCATTTACTGGAAAAAAATGACAGCAATTTCTCATGAGTGTTACCATTTTGGTTTTTATAGGATATTTTGCAGTAAAAACTATGATAAACCACCCCCAACACAATAAAAGAAAAAGATTTATTTGTAATTCAAACTGCAGTATAGACTAATTTAAATGATACCTCCAACAGACAATATGATAAAAATGCATCACAAAACTGATCATAGTATATGTCTATACTGGTTTGAAAATATAAACTGCCAAATTCTATGAACCAACATTTTACAAATACATGTCAACAGCAAGTTTTCGAAAGAGGTATAGGTACTTTTTGAAAATGTGTATGTAATATAAACCTAGTGAGCCAGAATTCAGTAGTATGCTGAAGATTCATTAGGTGAAACCTTGGTAGGTAAATTCTGGCTTACTAGATCTTTTTACATTTTGCTCTACTTAGTGTATTGAGCACTTTTACATTTTTACTTAATTTACTCTGTCAGTGTTTCTTTCTTTTGACTTGGCAATGGCGGTGCTGAGTGATTATTTTTGACCAACACAGATGTCTTTAGTCTTTTCTTTTTATTGAATTTTTTTCCCTGATATATATTTGAATATATTTTTATTTACAAATTGTATTATCTAGGTTTTTTTCACATCACCAGTGTATAAGTATTGAAATAATACATAATGAAATATATATATATATATATATATATATATATATATATCAAGAAAAATATACGGAAAAAACAAACAAAAATCTTTATATGCAATTATGCTGTTTTAATGTTAATATAATGTCAACGTCGGACATTTCGGTCTAATAAACCATCTTCAGGACATATTCATAAAATATAATTAACATTATCAATTTAACATGACAAAGACGATGGACATAAGAACAAGACTTATCCAAACAGATAACTGAAAGTTTTATATGATCAGCGTTCCGTTTAAACATGGTCACGTTGTCGTCAAGTGGGCAACGCTGTCAAAATGTATTCCTAAAATTTGAGTATTATGAATGAAAAATGAAAAATGGAAAATGAAAAGAATTCTATTTTGATCTAAAATTTATATGTAAGCTTGTCGAGCATTAATCTCGCTAGAAAAGGGGAAATACTAAAGAAGCCAGGTCTAGTATTCCCCTTTTCTAGCGAGATTAATGCTCGACAAGCTTACATATAATTTTAGATCAAAATAGAATTCTTTTCATTTTTCATTCATAATACTCAAATTTTAGGAATACGTTTTCACAGCGTCGCCCACGTGACAACAACGTGACCATGTTTAAACGGAACGCTGATCATATAAAACTTTCAGTTATCTGTTTGGATAAGTCTTGTTCTTATGTCCATCGTCTTTGTCATGTTGAATTGATAATGTTAATTATATTTTATGAATATGTCCTGAAAATGGTTTATTAGACCAAAACGTCCGACGTTGACATTATATTAACATTAAAACAGCATAATTGCATATAAGGATTTTTGTTTGTTTTTTCCGTATATTTTTCTTCATACTGTCGGATCTATATCCATATATTTGCTTATATATATATATATATATATATATATATATATATATATATATATATATATATATATATATATAGAGAGAGAGAGAGAGATGTCAACAGCATCAGGAAATGTAAGGTATATGCAAAGTCATAAGAACATCCACAGTAATGGAAGAGTTAACCATCAATATGATTCTGAAACCCACTAAAAAATTTATTAACTATTTTTAGAAGCTAAAACCCCAAAATGTATTGCTCATATAAATATATCTTGAAAATGTTACCAACAATTTTCCTGTGAAAATAATGACATTCATAACAGAATCTGATACCGTGTACGTTGTTGTCAAAAAAGATATTTTTCTTCCCTCTCTTTCTTTCTATGACTGATGCAATGTGTTTATCTGGGGATGTTCGCATGACGTGTTATTTTGATTTTCTTTGTTCTCTAAACAACTTCTTTATATTTTATGGTTTGTTGTATGCTTTTTTTTTTTTTTTTTTTTTTTTTATAAGGTGATCTAGATAAGGATGAAGTGAGGGTTGAAACTTCCTCAGGTCTCTTTAGGGTCAGTTTATAGCCACTATTTATAAGTATCTTGATTCTTTCTTCTGAAGATCCCAGCAGTGATGATGCAACCATCAACTTGCTGCTCTCTTTCTCAAATAAAAATATAAAATTATTTCACTGAACACCAATGGCTGATAATGAAGTCATATGATCTTTTTTGGACTTTTAGAAATTTTTTTTTTCTTTCTTAATGCCTTCTCATGTCCATCCAAAAGCCTGTTTCTTTTCCTCTATGATTGGCTGTTGAGAATTCTTTTATTATGGGTGTGTCTGTAGATGAAGGTCATTCTGACCTATGGAGAAAGTACGCTCAAGAGGAGTGCCATCTTAATAACATTCTGCAAACCATTTCTTTATCCTGAAATGTTTTCACGTCTTAGGGATTTGATCTGGAAACATTAGAAAGTTTTTTGGGTTGAATGAAATTATTTATTAATTGACCTTAATTTATGGTTGATATTGAGTAACCCTGGTCAACTCCAATGAAATAGATCCAGGATGGTGAGAAAACCAATCAAAAAGTCCAAATCAATCACTACATAAGAATTAAAACATTAAAAGTTGCTGTTAATACAGGAAATGCTAAGTATTAAATAGCAGTATTATTTGTTGTTTGAATCAAAATATTTTGTTATTTGTTATTCTGTATTTACTAAAATAAAATTATATTGTCTAGAATTTTACCAAGAATATTTTTAACTTTCTGATTATAATCACCTAAAGAAATATGTTGATGGATCATTTGAAATATTATGGTAACACCATCAAAAGGAGTTGAAATGATAGAAAGAAAGAAGTTTCCCAACAAGAAAACAAATCTAGATGTGTGGGTGGCTTAGCAATTATTGGTATAAAAATCAAATTGATAAGCCAAGTTCCATTTCTGTCCAATGTTGTATACATTCACTCTTCACCAATACCTTTAGGAAGGACATCAAATCATCCCTTGTGACCTTTAGTCTTGGTAGGACAACTGAATTCCATGGGACAATAGTCTAGCAAATTAAAGCATTGGTTTATGAATTTATCGATATAGAAATTGAGAGTTCAATCCTTGAGCTAGGTAGCACAATCTCAATCTCAGTGAAAAATTGGGCTAACACTAAGCAGTACTGAAAAACAGAACAAGACAAAATATCACTAGACATGGGCAACAGAACAAAAACAATCTACCCCAATAGATTAAGTGTTGAGTCCAAAATTCCCTGAAGGTACTCAGTTTGAGAGACACCTGAAGAAGGCTAGAGGTTACAATGTCAGAAACAACAAAAATGAAGAATTAGTTCAAATATAAATAAAGTAAATAATGATAACTGCTGTTCCCAGAAATTCAGAGAAACTGAATTCAAGACCAGCATGAGAAAGAGAGGTATCAAGTTCTCATGACCTAGACACACCCATTACTGCTGCAATATATGAGCGAGGTTACCCAATGGCCCTACAAGGAGTTACAGGTTTAACAAACAAAAGAAAATTAACCCAAACTTAAAAATCTCCAAAATGTAGCACATATTCTGATAAAAGTGAAATAACTGAAGCCCACCACCAAATAAGTTGAGATACTTACATATCTCCTCCCCACTGGTATCAGTAGTCAGTATGTCAAAACTGTTACAATATAATCTTTCTATAACCTGTTCTTAAGCTTTGTAAATATTTCTAAGTGAGATAAGCAAAAACTCTACCATTAACAATTTTTCCAATCCTGAAGATATCAAGTGGAAATTTGATTAAATCTGTTCTGGGTTGCCAAGTTATATTTAGAAAACTATTCACACATTAAACTTCATGTAGATTTCAATCAGTTGACACTTCAGCAAAACATTTAAGAAATAATTCCAAGCTGCTGAATCAATATTTTGCACACAAAGGAATCTTTTAACACACAACTAGATGAAAAATGGAAATTCAATTACTACAAGAAGTATAGTTGATATAGAATCCCACAAGACACTGACCTCAAGATAGTTTTATACAAGAATTTCTAAGCTTTTAAAAGTTTTCTATTGTGTAATAATTTTTGTTTAAAACTAACTTATTTTTTTATCTTTAAAAACAATTCTTTCTTGGAAATTTGTAAAAGTATTTGTTTTGTTATATTTAAAAACTTAAGTATATTACATCAAACAATTTGATCTGATATAATGGCTTATTATTAACTTGAAATACTCATAAAAATTTCATGATTAAGTTGATGATTGAATAATCTCATGGCAAGTTCTATGAGGATAAAATATCTGTAGAAATTTTGCTATTGCATCATTAAATATTTGAGCTTAACAACTTTAACAAAATATTGCAATAGCAATCATAAATATGAAGACTGGTCATTATTTTAAGAAGTAAGGGGGTACAAATGAAAAGATTTCAAATTGACAACTTCTTCCATTTCATTGTAACAGTCATAAACAGTTCTGGCTTTCATTTATTTTCACACTGAAACCAAGTAGTGTCTCTGATGTGTTTTCCCCAGTTTTCAACAGAATCAAAACAGAATAGTCCATTATTTATGAGGTATGGTAGGAGATGTTAAACACTTTTTTCTTTCTTTCATTTTCTCACTGAAACCAAACAGCATCTGATGTCTTTTCTATCTTTCCACACAATCAAAACTGAATAGTCGATTATTTATGAGGTCTTAGCAGGGCATAATGGTCATGCTAAGTGAGGGACAAGTACAATTATAAGATACTACTTTAACCATGGCATGATTTTCAAATTCATCTCTTTCTTGACAGCATTAGAAAGGCTACTACCGCCATGTTCAGATTGACAAATAGAGTATGGAGTTGGCAGAACACACTAAGGACCTAGTCTACTCTAGCACAACAGCGAAACTTGGACACTACTTGCTGGACAGGAACAGAAACTAAATGCCTTCCACATTCACTACCTCCAATGAATTCTGAACGTCTCAAATTCCCCAACAACATTGAACCCTGAGAAGATTGGAGTTCTCAGTATGTACACCCCTCCTAAAGCAAAGACTTATCATGCTGATCACAGTCTGATAATCCAGAAACCTCCTGTATGGCAAGCTGATTCAGGGAAAGCACTCCTTTAATAGACCTTAACTACAGAACAAAGATGTCTGTAAAAGAAACTTGGAGGACTCTAGGCATCAATCCAAGCATGTGAGAAGTTGTAGCCTCTGTACACTCATCCTGGAAGTAGGCAGTGCAAGAAGGCCTCTTCAAGATTGGCAGGACTGGTTGGGGGGCAAAGAAGGAAAAATCCAGTCTGACAGGCCAGCATCAGACTGTACAAATTATAATAGGGACTACCATTTTTGAATTAGCTTATCAAGACATGCCGGACACACGACCTGAAACATCTTTATATTCTCCCAAGACTAACAATTCCCTGATTACCTTGACATCAAAAAAAAGAATGACAATATTTCAATAATTTTGCAATTGCAATGAACTTAAAATAATAAAGATAAAAACTTTTTTATGTTCTATACTTCCTATTCACCATTGCATAATTCTACTTCAAGAAGTAGCATAGATTAAAATAATGAGTTTCTAATGAGATTTGAACCTACATCTTTACTTTTGCCGGGGGGAGGATTATTTTCATAGCTTAATTTGAAATGGGTAGGTCTGGTCAGATAGGTTTATTCTTTAGTTCTAATCTATTATACTTGCTTAATAGTTGTAGATGTAAACCTGAACATTGAAATAAAAGTGATAACAATGAAATGAAAGAGAAACTAATCATTTACACTATTTACATTGTTTGGATTGTTGTCCTCATCTTCGTTGCCATATTCACAATGTTTCAGCCGTTGTATGCACCAGCCTTTTCAGGTGACTGGAATTTCAAACTGAACCCTTTATTACATCCACCAGGGTAGATTGTTCTAGTTCCACGTGCCATGCCTCTTCCGGATGTCTCAGTATCAATTATCTCCCTTTAACATAATTCTCAACAGCCAAAACATTGTGAATATGGCAACAAAGTTGAGGATAACAGTCCAAACAATTTAAATAGTGTAAATAATTACAATACCTCACCTCAGAAATACAGACAGATCCTGAAGAAGATCGGAGCATACAACAGCTGAAATGTGAAGAATATGGCAACGAAGATGAGGACAATGCTCCGAACAATGTCTAAATAATTACAATACTTCAGCTCAGAAATAAAGACAGAAACTAATCCAAAATTAATAATAATGAAGAACACTTTATCTAAGAAATTCAGGTAACTTACTCATCTATCTGACAAGGTCTGTTTTAATTCAAGATGTCATGTAAAAAAGCTTAGTAATACATTAACTCAGCAAATTACATTCTGGTTTGTGGTTAAAATCCCAGAATTGCTTAAAAAATTTCAAGTGGATGTATTTTCCAAATAAAAATTCACAAAACACAAAAATATGTGCATTCAATATGTACAGTGACATTTTATTTCAAATTTCAAAATGAAGATTATTATTAGTTCCAATGGAATTAACAACAAAAATATTTCATTAATGCAGAAGACATATGTTGAGTTTGATTCTAATTATTACACATATTTTATACAGATCTTTATCTTTGTTGCTTTTAAGACAATATTTCAACTGATAGCTTCTTTGACCCTCAAGTGAATACTAGGAAAACAGGAAATTGTTTTTTTCTACTGAAAATGTGTAGGTTATGAACTTTAAAGAAAATACTGGAAGGTGCAACAGAGATGTAAGTAGAACTGAAGGACATACTGACATTTATGTGATAAAAATAGCAAATATGACGATATCAGTTCAAATAAGATCCGAAATAGTGACAATATTTTATCTCAGAACTCCAGAAAACATGGCTGCCATAAGTGAGAGAAAAAAAATGATGATATTCAAAGGCAGAGACAAAACACATTATAAACCTGTAAAATCATTCACAAAAAACAAAAATCCAAAAATATTGACTTCAAGTTATTGTCAATCAAATCTGCTATCTTATCAATGAAAGAAAACTAAACTTGAATCAAAAGTGGTATCTATTGGCTTGGAAATTTTTACCATGCAACTTGGCTGATAAGCTATCAAAAGTAACACAAATATTATGACACATTTTTTAGGCTTGGAGCATTCTGCAGGAGTGGGGGGATTTAAAGAAATATACTATCTATTCTCCTCTGCTATTCAGAATTGTGTTAATAATCAAGACAAGCATGGGTCATTATGATTTTATTTATTTCATATGCACTTCATATTTGGTTCCCTCTTTTTTTCAAATGTAAATTGTTTTTTTAAAAACAGATGAAAAACTTTTATAAAACCACTTGATGCAACATCAATATATTGTACTAGGGAATGGTAAATAAAATATCAGACAAAGTATGTTGACAAAAGAACATTGATAAAGATAATAGACTGAATGTGAAATCTATTGAATATATTTCATCCCAAAATTTTAGTCAACAATTATGAAAGATATCTGAAGATTAGTCAAATCCAGCACAAGGAGGTAAAAAATATATTTTATAAATAGGGATTCAGTAAGTAAATAGTAAAATTATAATGCAGTATATTTTTTTTCATTTCTTTGTATTCTCTAATCTGAAAAGATCATTAATTTCTACGACTTGTTGAATAATATCAATACAATGTAAACTTAAACAAAAATAAAAACCCCAAAAATCAAAGCATTTATATCAAAACAATCCGAATTTGTTAATGTGTTGGGTTTTTCTTTTTATTTATTTATTCTCCTTTATTAAATCTGAAAAGAAGTCTGGTTGAGTTTTCATGTCTTTTGCAAGTCATTCTCCACTAATTCAATGTAAGTAGAAACCAATGCAAATTTCATTATTACTAATTTATATTCATGAAATTGTTGCAATAATTCTTCTCAATCTAGAATTTTCTTGTTTTGTTTATTAAAGGCAAATTCATTCTCCCAAATAGATCCTAATGTTTTTCACATTTAGAGATAAATAATAGAAATATCTACATTTAAGTCCTTCAACCTTCATTTGGATTTTATAATCTAGAATTTTCTTGTTTTGTTTATTAAAGCGAAATTCATTCTTGCAATCAGATCCTAATGTTTTTCACATTTAGAGATAAATAATAGAAATATCTATATTTAAGTCATTCAACCTTCATTTTGCATTTGAGTTTCATTCATCAGTTTAAAAAGGAGAGTGTGTGTGTGTGTGTGCATGCTCTGTTTATTAAAAGCCTATTGGTGAGAAGTAAGAATGTTTTTGTTTTTTTTGTTGTTGTTTAAAAACTTAATTGTTTTAGAATAAATATAATAGGATTTCAATAAAAAATTTTGTATAGTCCCAACATCAACCCAGGAATCCCAAACTCATGTTCTACCATCTCCAGGGCTACGTTAATCTTGAACCCTGACGTAAATGATGAATACAAAAAATAAAGAACTGGAATCACAAATCCTATTTTCTTTCCATTGCAATGAGACATTCAAGGATTTGTATTTTTATGATTGAAAAGCAATTCTTAATTCATGTAACATTTTAAATATCAATAAAGGAATTGAAGTTGTAAATTTCTTTATTTTGGTTGGTAGGTCTTAACCAATAAGCAAGATTGAGGGATATGTCAAACTAGCAGTAGAGCCTGGCGTTGCCCGGGGATGTAACAGTAAGAGATTGATCAAGTATCGACCATCATAAAATTGACAAAGACTATTTGTTTAAGGTTGACGGACACGCATGTCTTAATTAGTTTTTTTTTTCTTTTTTACGAATTGGTTAAACCCAAACTCAAACAAAAACATTGTTTTCAATCGTTATGAGTCTACCGATTGAATAGAATTTTATCATAAAGAATTGACTTGTAACTGGAATTTTTAAAGCATTCTGAATGTAAAAATAAAGAAAAAAGTGTGCAACACAATAAGAAACACTACCTGCCAAAAAAAAAGTGAAGTTTTGTTGAAATCGGTTGAAAAATGTAGGAAATCCGATCCCATATATAAACGAACACAAACACACAGACAAACACAAACAAACAACCTGGGTTTTATAATAATAAGTATAACTCGAAGTGAGTTGTCACCCTTTCATTAATGCCTCTTAATCGTTTTCAAATTGATTTTGTTCAAAAACAATTGTGTTTTTCCAAATTTAGAACTACCGCAAGGTAATTTTACGTAGTCCTGTGAAGTTTTGTTGAAATTGGTTGAAAAGTGTATGAAATCCGATCCAATATATAAACGTAACAGATACACACACACACACACACAACCTGCGTTTTATAATAAATAAGATGATTTAACAAATCTTATTCATTTAGTAGCCTTTCTGTAATCTTTTACAATTTATGATTTTTACTTATTGAATACAGTAAAAAAATTTGGACACCATGTGTAATTAAAGTAGTTTCCGGTTATTATTTTTATTTAGGAGGACTTGTGTATGTTTTGATTTCATTTGTTTACTTTTTGTGTATCGTTCGCTGAAAATAAACGCTGAGTCACCGGAAGTTAACGGCATTCAGACATTTGAGTAGGCGTCAGTAACTTCCGGCCAGATGCGATACACTTAACCATGCTTTCAAATTGATTTTGTGCAAAAACAATTGTGTTTTTCCAATTTTTGGCACTGTTAGAACCACCACAGGGTAATTTTACATAGTCCTGTGAAGTTTTGTTGAAATCGGTTGAAAAATGTAAGAAATCCGATCCAATATATAAACGTACAGACACACACAATCTGCGTTTTATAATAAGTAAGATAAGATGTTACTAAAGGGGAATTCGAAACTAAAAAAGTGGAAATTTAAAAAGGTAAACCAAGGGTAAATCCAAAAGGAAATGGGGTTTTAGTACAATTGGCTAACGTGTGTAGGGTTGGGTTGGAACTATAAAACAAAAAAGCAGCTAGAACACATAATTAACAACTTACAGTGTCCGAAGTTGGTGAATAAAGTAAGCCAAGTACGTGCACGTGGGCAACAATAAATGCAAAAGTGTGAAAGCACGCCCGAGTCACGCAGTAGAGATGGTTGAACTTGAGTTATGTTCCACTCTCTATTAAACAAATCCACGAAAGAGGAAATCACGATAGATATCGCTGTCATTAAAGTAGGAGAAAGAATCAGTAACAGTGACCGTGCCCTCTCAACACAAACCTTAGGTGAATGGAGAGAGAGTGACAATACCCACTCTCTCTTAGCAAATATTGCGTATACTGTTGCATTAGTGCATGTAATGGAGGCCCTCCATAAGGGGAGGAGGGGGATGACCTTGGCGCTCGAAAAGGCACCCATGTGTGGACAATTATTGAAGTTTAAAAAGTCAATTATGAGTCGAGGTCCACTGAGGAAACAACGAAAATTCTCGTAAACCCCTAAGCAAGACACACAGACCCCCCCCCTTGTAAAAGACTCACCTGCATGAACAAGAAAAAGAAAGAAAAAGGAATCAAGCAGAAAAGTCGGGTACAAGCTAAGTACTGTGTTCTTTCCTTAATAATTATCATCTTCAAAATATTTTTGTTTTTTGTCTATCAGATTTCTTACGCCGGCATTTTTAAATTATTTCTTAATACCTTCTTTTAAATATTGAATTAATTTCAAATAGAACCAATTCCTTATAGATGCCTTGTACTAAATTGCAAAGGAAATTATAAAAACGGCCCTAAAGTACGTGGAATTATCTTTCCCTAAAGATAGAGAATTATCCGATGTTTGGATTCGTACAATCAGTAGAGATTGTTAGATTATTGTTTAAGGTTGACGGACACGCACGTCTTAATTAGTTTTTTTTTTTTCTTTTTTTTCTTTTTTTTATGAATTGGTCAAACCCAAACTCAAACAAAAACATTGTTTTCAATCGTTATGAGTCTACTGATTGAATAGAATTTTATTATAAACAATTGTCTTGTAAATGGAATTTTTAAAGCATTCTAAATGTAAAAATAAAGAAAAAAGTGTGCAACACAATAAGAAACACTACCTGCCAAAAAAAAAGTGAAGTTTTGTTGAAATCGGCTGAAAAATGTAGGGAATCCGATCCCATATATAAACGAACGTACACACACACAAACAACCTGGGTTTTAACCCGATGTGAGTTGTCCCCTTTCATTAATGCCTCTTAATCGTGTTTTCAAATTGATTTCGTGCAAAAACAATTGTGTTTTTTCAATTTTTGGCACTGTTAGAACCACCGCAAGGTAATTTTACGTAGTCCTGTGAAGTTTTGTTGAAATCAGTTGAAAAATGTAAGAAATCCAATCCAATATATAGACATTACACACACACACACACACACACACACAATCTGCGTTTTATAATAAGTAAGATGATATTACCCAATCAAATATGGCTTTACTTCAACATAGAAAGACATTGAAGTATCAGATCAAATTCTAATTCTAGTCTATTCCACTCACTTTCAAACTAATACCCTTGGGATTGACATGAATCCATCTTCCTCTTTCCCCGCTCCATTAGCTATGGGTTGAATAGTAGGATAGACTGGCCTTGGGTAGCAATGTGTCAAGGTGAAGGATCACTATGAATTTGAAACCATAGAGAATGCAAAGGGAAAACACTTTACAATCTTTCCCCAAAAATCATGTTAATTAATAGATAATAAAGGAAAACAAATCTGTGGAGATTGCCTACATCCTGAAAGGACATGGGATTTAAAAGATGAAAATTAGAGATTCATTTGAAACATTTGCCAACAAATAAAACAAAGGAAAATGAAGACATAAAACAATTTTCTCAAATCAAATTGAATTATAAAAGGGAATATTTTGAAATATTCTGCTATGAGAAAAACAAAAGAAAAGTGAAGGGAATATTTTTCCAAATTCACCTTGGAATTTTCCTCTTTGAAAAGATGATTGAACATGACAAGGCAGAAGAGAGTGGAAATATCCAAATTGTCAGTTTCGATAAAAGCATCCAACAATGGATTTTTCACACAAGTTTGGTTTGGTTGAGTTTATTTAGTGGCATATCAACTGCTATGGGTTAGATTTTTCACACAAAATTCATAGTGATGTCAGATATATAGACAGGTTTTAAATTCAACAGATATTTCAATGATTTTCTTTTATTAAAAGAAAATCAAATTTCTTTTTTTCAATATTGAAACTTTACTCCAATTTTTAAGATGACCACTATTCTAAAGCATCTGATTTTTTTATAAAAAAGAGAACAGATTTTCAAATTTTTGTGTGCAATTAAAATCAGGGAACATCTAGTCAAAATCACAATTACAATATATTTGTCCAAGTTCACTAACACTAGTTTAATCTGGCACAAGGTCACAATATTACAGCACACACAATCAAACTTACCACACAAAACCAACTTGCTACTGTAGGCACTCTCATATTTACTAAATAGCACAAGAGAGGATGCTTAGTTATTATGACCTTGTACCAGATTAGCTCACAGAACACTTACTATAAATCAATAACCAGTAAGTTAGTTTTGTGGATCATTTACTCATGTGATGAATTCAGTCTTCCTTAAGCGCTCTTCTATTATGGCCTTGTACCAGATGAATTAAGAGTCATGATGATACAGGGTCTGATAAAGGATCCTGACCAATTTTGGTTTCAAAAAATTTTTTACCCACAAGAAATTTAAAAAAAATACGATACAAAGCTTTAGAAAACTAATCACATAATGGAACAAAATTTTATTAAAATGTTAAACATTACAATTATAATTAAGTCTTTTCGTTTCAGATTCAGGCTCAAATATTTCATTATACCCAACATGAATAGAATTAAGACAATTATAAAAAATGAAATCAGCAAAGATGCAAAATAAAACAAAGGAAATGCTACAGAATTAAATACAAGATCTGTTAACAAGACAAAAAAAGCAACAACAAATGTCAGAATATATAAAAAAAAAAAGGATATAAAAAAATTAATGAAATAGTTTTTAAATTCTAATTTTCTCATTAGTATTCCTCACATTACGAAGGAATGAAAGAGAATAGTAGTAACTGTTGTGAAAAATGCATCATGTATAAACAGTGAAAACATTATTGATGCAAGACGAATTTGTTTTTCTTTTTTTAAGTTGCTTTCCATTGAAGTGTATGAAGTTGTCTAAAAATAGAAGCACATTATCGGTGTGTATCAAATGATCAATGTACTCAATGGTGCAACAATCTATTATGCACTACAAAGCAATGCTACACAACCACTTGTGTGCAGTTAGAGTGCATTTTCATTCATTATTGTCTGAAATTCTGAGATGATTCAGTATTGTTATTCCAAGAACTTATTCACAATAGTCGTCCCATCCTTGATGTTTTTATCACTGTTTTGACTGGAGTATTCTTCAATCTTCCTCAGTTGTAGAATTTATTCAATATCTTTGTTTTTCTCTTAGAGACAGTTCTAAATTTATTCTTCAAAAATTTATTTTGGCCATATTAATCCATAAGTCAGTGTAACAAAAAACAATGTGCATTAGCAGCAAATATTGAACAGAATTCAATAGAAATTGAAACTAAAGTAAATATAAGCACCATAGTCTCTGGTAAGTTGGCACCTTGACGTGGTGTAATACTTAGTGAGATTGTCTTGCTAGAGTAATTACAACTGAATAGCGAGTTCAATCCTCACTTGGTCCTCCATACTTCCGGCCTTGTGCTACATCTATGCTTAAAAAATCCCTATAGTCTACAATAAGAGAAAAAAAAAATATCATTAGTGAAAATGAAACAAATATGTCAATTTACTCAAGATATGAAGAATAATTTTCTCAAATTTGAAAAGAGGAGATGGCCATTGATGAAGAAAAAAAAAATTTTTTTTTGCCATTTTCTTTCAAGATATAGATGATAATACCTCTACACAGATTTTTTTCTTTATTATGACATCTCTTGGAAAATAGTAAATAAAATTGCCTTCTCCATGGTTTGAAATTCAGAGTTTTCCTTCTCTATGATTGGTTTGGTTGCCAGCCAAGGCTTGAATGTCCAGTCCACCCTGCTATTTCACCTATAGCTGGGGAAGAAATTCCATTATTACAAGCACTTTTTTTCAAGTTAATATGTTCATAATTGTTTTTTATAAATATTCTGTCCAGTATATTGTTTGGCTTTCTACAGGTGTATATTGTATCTTGTGATATTTAGGCATCACTTAATATCTTTTGTCTTTAATCTCATCAACAAGGACTGCACAGTTTTGATATTAACACATCCAATATGAGAGATAAACAAAAAACCAATCTCCTAAAGAAAAAAAAAAAAAAAAATATATATATATATGTAAAAATTTCTTAGAATTAATCCGTAGAAAAAGACTATGTATAAAGGAAAAAAGACAATAGGAAAACTGTATGTAGTTTAGCCAATGCATTTCATTCAATGTGGACTGTTTTATTCATTTTTTGACTTGAAAAAGTCCACATTCAGTGAAACACGGCAAAAACTACATATAATTTTCCTATTGTCTTTTTTCATATATATATATATATATATATATATATGTGTGTGTGTGAGTGTGTCGTTAGGCAGCATATCTTCATTCAAACATGTTTCATTGAATAATATAGACATTATATATCATATTATTTTTATAATAATCCTTTCTAGTTCTTTAATCAGTTTCTTGATGTTAAGATGAAATTCATCAAGGAAGGCACCATACTTTATCCTTATCCAAGTACTTTTGATCTCCTCCAAGATTATCCTCAGGGTTGAATTACAAAGACAAATTTATTGTAACTCTATATCAAAAGCAACCAACACTCAACAAAATTTATTATGAGTGTAGTGCCAACATATTGTAGTGCATTTAACAAACATTTGAGCTATTTTGCTTTTTTACCAATTTCTGGTCATTTTCCTTATATTGGGATGATTGTTTTGTAAAATATTCTATAACTACAATGGATAGATTAAAAATTTTAAAATAACTGTAACAGTGTGATCGCAGGTATTTTTTAAAAATGATCAGTTACAATAAGTTTGTCTTTTTAATTCAACCCTGAAGATGATCTTGGAGGAGATTGAAAGTACTTGAGTAGGAAAAAACTAGACCACCTTCCTTAATGAATTTCATCTTAACATCAAGAAACTGATTAGAGAACTGGAAAGGATTATTATAAAAATAGATAAACATATGTCTATAATATTCAATAAAAAAAAAAAATAATATATATATATATATATATATATATATATATATATATATAAAAGGGAAATTGTATGACAAAGTGGTAAAAGTTTACTTTTGTTGTGTTTCATCCTTCAGGATGTCAGACTAAATTTGTTATGTTGGTAGGACTACACATGCACATGACAGGAGCGCTGGGAATTTTAGAATTTTTTTTTTTTTTTTTATGCGTGTTTCGGCAGTATATCTTCATTCAAGCATGTTTCATTAAATAATATAGACATATGTCTATTTATTTTTATTATATATATATATATATATATATATATATATATATATACACATACAGTTTGTTTCTAAAGTCTGTGTCAAATTATGACACAGTATATCTTAATAGCTACTGAGGATATCAAAACCCAATTTATATTCCTGAAAGCTAATATTTCCACATTTCTATACAGGTTTTTATAGGTGTTCAATGTGAGCACCATGGGTTACATGACACACATTCAAATGATAATTCAATTCTTGCCATACACAACCAATCATAGCGTTGTTAATGGTTGCCAGATCTTCAGAGCATCAACATCTCATGGAAGGGGGGGGTATGTACACAATGCCTTTCACAAACCT
Organism: Acanthosepion lycidas; assembly: GCA_963932145.1. NCBI lineage: Eukaryota > Metazoa > Mollusca > Cephalopoda > Sepiida > Sepiidae > Acanthosepion > Acanthosepion lycidas. Next base: position 56,388,938 of record OZ010614.1, on the reverse strand, counting down.
CCCAGAGGAAGAAATCACATGCCGTGAGGTCTGGAGACCTAGGTAGCCATAGCAGGAATATGCGATCAGACTGTCTGAAACATCTGACCCATCTGTCAGGCAGAATGGCATTTCTAATTTAAATTTAATTAATTAAATTAACAGAAGAAAACCTGACACTTTTATCTTTTAAATGGTAAGAGTTCAATCATGTTATCATTTGTAGTTGATGATAGAGTTCTTAGAATGTGACATAGACATTTGAAACACCCTGTATATAAATCAATTTTAATAGTTACTTGACATCATTAATTTGTCCCAATTAATACTGATTTAGGACAAATCCTCATTAAACATAATAATGCAATCAATGGAAATACAGTGAATCCTTATAATTTCAGATCATCTCTTATGATTTATAAAAGAGTTTAAAAAACTACTTTTAGAAACATAATGGCAATACTATATATGTGTGAGTAGTCTAATATACCTATCAGAACAGCTGTTGTATTCACTTTCATGTAAATGCCCTTGGGGAAGATATGAATTCATCTCTTCTCCCCTAGCTATAGGTTAAATAGTATGGTTGACAAGGTTCTTTAGCCTTCGTAAGGCAACTGGTCTAAAAGAAGAACAACTCTGAATCATGAAGAAGGCAACAGGAAACCACTCCATAATCTTTCCCAAGAAGTCATGATAATTCTGGTATCTGTGACTAATACTCAAGTGACATCACATTTAAAAAAAAAATTGATTTGACTTTATAATTATATTGTCAATAAACTATTTGTTAGAACAATATCTGTCAAAAATGACTGCACCAATTTTAAGAGATTTTTTCTACTTATATAATTTTCTGTAGTTAGTGAGCATTGCTTTTGCCAAATTTCTGTTTGCATTGATATTGAGACAAAAATCCTTGACAGCTTCAAGAAGTTTAAATCCTCCTTCAAGTTCCTGATTTCTTTAGTCATATTTTCAGTTGAAACTGAATTTCCCATTAATAGTTTTTGCCTGTAGTTTCATTTGTTTGCCAAAATTTAAGATAACTTTGTCCATTAAACAAAAAACAAAAAAAATGAAATAATTTTTAGAAAAATTTTTATTATTCCTTCTGAAAAATAGGCTCAATATAAAAGACATTACTAAATCAAATTTACTTAAAAAGTTTTGTCACTTACAAAGAAATTATCTGGTATAATTCCCATATAATTACTATAAACAATATGAAACAACTTCTTGACCAAAATTTTAGTTTAAAAAAATAAATAAAAAGGATTATATTTAAATCTTGGAAATTCATTTGAAGAGACAAAGCTACTTTCAAAGAAGAAAATATAGAAAGTTAATTCTTTCATATAAAAAATTCAAACTTTCATTAAAGACCAATTCCAATTGGCTACTTTCATAGCATCAAAACATTAAATATTTAACATCGGTTAGCATGAGATAACTATTGACAAAAAGACTCCCCAACTTACTCATAATAATAAACTGTTTTATGTGTGATGGAAACTAGATACAGAAAACCTTTTCAAGTCTTTATATAAATACCTGTAAAAATACAGAAATTACAAAAACATTGAAATAAAAAATAATAAAGAAAATCAATAATATTGAACAAATGAATGTTTTCCAAAGATATTGTATCAATTTGATGAAAGTTTTTTAATTCACAAATTAAGGGAAAAAATTGGATTTACTTTTGAAGATAATAGATCCATTATTGATTTTCTGCTTTCTACATACACATATATGTATTATATATATATGTATATATTGCCGCCCACATAATGTTTTTCTCTGAGTTTGCATATATAAGTAAATTAGGCAAGAGAAAATGTGCAAAACAATATGACTGTAAAATATCTTTAATTAAAGATCAGTGTACATCTTTAGTATATGATTCAGTATTCTGTTTGAAATACACCCACCTGTGATAACAATTTCTTTTTTACAAAGAGATTAAATATAAATTTCTTTTCATATGAACAGAACAAATTGTTCCACCATTATGCTATAGCAAAACAATTTAAGGCAATATTTCAATATTCAAAGAGAATTCATTAAAAATAGTTTTCATTTATGCCAAAAATGGAAAGATATTCTGTATTTATTATAGAAGATATTATTTATAAATTTCAATTCTGCAATAATAAAAAAAAATTACTTAGTTATGTACAAAATAGCAAGGTAGACTAGACTCTCTCTAAGCCTTAGGGCAGTAATCAGTTGAGAAAGGCAATTCTGAATGCAAAACCGTACAGAAGGCAATGGGAAACCACTCCACTATCTTTCCCACTGATAGTCATAGTTTGCATTTTCCATGTATAAAAAATAGAATGCTGTGGAGAGTCATTGTCACCTACTTCTAGATTGGTCATATTTAAATAAGATAAAAAAATCCTTAAAATTTAAAAACTCCTACTATGAGAAAGGCAAACAATGCAACATGGAATAAAATCTAAAGCAAAAAACAAAAAAAAATGATAAATAAAAATTAATGGTCAGTGAACAATCTGCTCCCATAGATTTTAAACTAAACCCTTTATTTATAAAGGGTTTAGTTTGAAATTTCCTGAAGGTTACAGGATTGGCAAGCACCTGATGAAGGCTGTGATATTAACAATAAAGATAAGGACATTAGTCCAAATATAAATTAACTCCTCATACCAAAAATTCAGACAGAAAAAATATAGCATAATATATCTAATATAATTCTAAACCTTTTTTTTTTAGCTAAATACTTCATTACCATTTCTCTTATATTAATTAATACTACCTGTCCCATAATAGATGTTACAAATCTTATGGACAGAAGTCATTAATTTTGACTGTATAATAATGAAAATATCATTTTGTGTGTGTGTGTGTGTGTGCGTGCGTGTACATATTTTATTCTTGAAATATAGAGGAGGTCATGTTGGTGAATGTTGAGTATTTACCACAACTTACTGGCCTGATACTGATTTGAAAGCAAAATATTAGGTTGGTGCAAAAATATTTTATTGACATATTTTTTAATGCCAAAAAACGACAATATTTTTGCACCAACCTAATATCAAGAAAAGAAAAGGTTTACATTACATGGCATTCCATAATAAAGCTCAAAATTTGGAAAGTACTTAAGAAAACAATGACTAAGAAGATGACAACCACCACCATCATCATCATCATCATGGTGGTCAACAAAATATGGAAGAAAGTGAAATGGTAGATTGACTACAGATAACAAACTTACCTATTTATAAAAAGCTTTAGTAACATTTTAAAACAATATAAAAGCATGTTTTATTAAGAAATCAAAAGGACATAGATCACCAATTTGTTTAATTTTTCTTCTTTTTTTTTATTATGTTCATCTTTGTTGTTTTTTCACATTTGTATAATACAAAGTCTGTTGTTGGACAATTCTGTTTTTAATTCAGACTGCAAACTGTTATACTCCTCAAACTTATTTTAGCTGCCACCCCTCCAAGTCATAGCAGATAATTTTAACACCCTCTTCCATGTTTTTTTTTATTAAACTGGCAAATGTAGCAAATGAAAACTAATAATCAATAAAACAGTTTATTGCATAATGATATAAGTATAACACAAAATAACATTAGTGTCTAACTTATACTTATATTGGTAGAATGATAAGATAAAGAAGAAATAGGTAACATGTTTCACTTTTATTAAGACTTCATTATAAATGAGATATGGGGGGGAGAAAGAAGAGAGAAATTCTGGTATTTTTACTTTTGTGTTTGATTGTTTTTCATTGGTTAATCATGTTTCACATGAATACGACTTGTTGAACCAACATTATTATAATTTGTCGTATTCAGAATTCAAGGAAAGATGGCTGCGTTCATTCAAAGTTTCATATAGGTCGTTAGTGAATGAAGCATTAATGAGAACAATGGGTTTGGTGATGACTTATTCGTGTACTGATGTTGCTGAGGAGAAGATGCACATTTTCTCAACAATTTTAAGACTATTTTTGTCTTTAGTTAAAAGAAATGAAACTTTGTCTTACCAAATAGAATGTTGGAAATAATAGTAGTAATCGTTTCATAATTGCCTATGCAATGCAATATTGAGCTAGAATTTCTCAATCAAATATTGTCGGCATTTTATAGTTCTCAACTTTTGCAATTCTTGACGATTTTTTATACTACATATGGCAATTTTTTTAAATCTCCATTACAGCCCCACTGTCTATCTCTACTCCCCCATCTCTTATATAACATTCACCACTTCCTAAGGTGCACTGGCACCCACTTTAACAAGCTGTTCTAGCTGATACACTATATTTTACCATGGGAGTTTTTTTTCAGTACCTTCTTGATTTTAGTTTTCATCTTTTTAGTATCTGTCACTATGTTTATTCTTAAGACTTGTTTCTTTTTTCTTTCCTCCTTTTTGTAAAAAAAAATGATTAAACAACTGACAAATAACATATTCTGTATGAAGATGAAAAAAAAAATAAAAGGAACTGAACCAGCCAAAACATTATGAAATCAAAATAACAAGGATAAGGATAGTTTTAAAAATTATAATTCTTCTTAGTTAAATATTAACAAATCATTTGAAAATTTTAAAAATTTAAAATATGTCAAGGAAAATAATTATTCATTTTTCTCCTTGTGACAATCTACTTAGGAATTTATTGAGAACACACTGACAAACAAACCCTGATAAATAAATAAATACATTCTTGTGTTGCTTAGTAACATAAAAGGTTGGCATGTTTAAAGTCTGATATTTCACTCTAAATGCTGAGTTAGTAAGATCCATTACAAATAGTCTCAATTCAGAGAAAGAAGAATAAATTTTAAAAAGCTTTATTCTACAGTATGTAATATTGTAAAATTTAAAGCTTTTTCAAATCACAGAGTAAAAATGTAAAAGCTAAAATGTTTACAAAACCACAAAGGAAAGCTGATCTGGCAAATCCTTCCATCCAATTTAGTCTTAATACTAATAATGTAAATGGTTACATAAAACTAGTTTCACTAAAAAGCAATCTAACAGAAATGACTTCTTCAATGACATTTATTTATACTAAATATAAATACAATAAATTAGCTTGTATTAGTTTATAGTATTTTATATATCATATATACTCATATATATCATGCAACTTTTGAAGACCTAATTTTGAAAATAATTTTAAGGGGGTCACATGAGATACAAAATTAGCATATGCTGGCCCTGGCTACACCGTTGACCAAACTATAGATCCATTTACTATATTCAAAATGTACATCAGTATTTAAAATAAACATGATTTTGATAAAAGTGATGTTTTCCTTAACTGTATCCAATAATAATGCATGTAATATTCACATATTAAGTATCGTATTATAAAATACAAACATGGCGGATATGCATCTTTTCCATTGTTTACAAATATAAAATGTTTAGCTGTTTCTCGTTCAGTTGTTTATGGCTTTACATGTTTACATAACGAGTATAGCGTTACTAACGATACCTTATCATTCTCTTTTACTAGATGGGATAAAGAGATAGAGGAAAAAAGGTCAGTCTATTGTAATTTGATCTCTCAAAAAAGGAACTCACAGGATACATGAGATACATGATAAAATCATGTTTTATAAGTGAAATTTGGCGGGGGGGATCACACGATACACAAGATTGCGCATTACACAAGTATGATAATAATTTTATCTTATGCTTTTCAAACTACAAATTCAAGGATGAAGAAAAAGTGTTACAGAAATCAATTCACATTTTTATAGTTTCATATTTAAAAGAAAACCATTGAAAGAGAAGACACAATTTATAATCTGATTTACATGAAATAAAAAAATTAATGGAAATATAAAAATGACTCAATAACAGGTTGGCAATTAATGTTAAAAAATAAAAAAAATTTCATTTTTCAAATTGAAGAAAGAGGATCCAATTTTGAGCAATTCAGTCTTACACATAGATTTCATTTTTTGCTTGAACAGATGAGAACTTTAAAACATATCAACTAATGTATCTATTTTCCCAGCAGATTATCTTGTAATAAAAAGAATCTGGACTAAAAAGAATACAATTCACTCTTCCAACCTTTTTTTATGGATTCAGTGCCAGTAGAAAATATAGAACTATGTCAGCCATGAATTGCTATATATTTAGAGATTCTTCATAAAATCCAAAACAGAATCTGCAATGTTATTGGTCCTGACCTGGCATTTTGGCTTCAGTGCCTTTCCCATTGCCATAATATAGCTTCCCTGTGCCTTTTCTATAAATACTTTCATGATAATTATTCTGATGAACTCTCAGCTATGGTACCTAGACTTTATGAATTTAAGTGCAGTACTAGATTGGTGGCAAGGCCTCATTATTTTACAGTTGAAATGACTAAATGTAGATTCTATGCTAACAGTTTCTTCCACTACACTTCTCACTTGTGGAACTCTCTTCCAGCTTGATCTTCAAAAATTTAAATGCAATGCTAATCATTATCTTCTATCTCCTTAATTCTTGCTCTTTTATTGTCCGCTCTCCTTAATAGTAATTTTTTTTTCTAACACACATTAACCCCATTGTGTCACAGTGGCTTTATTGCCTTGCTTGGGGTGAAATAATTAAAAAAAAATAAAAACAACACTTGGTAGCCCATGTGGGGATGCTACATTTGTGAGGAAGTTTAGTTTACTTGAAATAATATGAAAAAATCAAACAGGGTAAAACTAAAATCAGCAAAAACAAAATGAGAGGAAATTTTTAAATTCGCACTTGTGGGGGGATATTTGTTGTTGTTGCTTGCTTAGCAGCATATCAACATATAGTATGAGTTATTTAATGCTGAATTCTAAATATTTTGTACACAATTTTTCTTTTTTTGGGGGGGTGAAAAGAAATAATGGTTTTAGTGATACAAGTTGTACTAATTAACCCATACCTGGGGAAGAAGAGATGGCGTCATACAGAAGTTAAAAGAAGAGCAAATTTATAATTTATATGAATGTTTCTTCTAGATATAAGAAGATACTTTTGTAAAGAAAGGGGTTTGTAATTTAGTTCTTTTTTTGTTTTTGTTTTTCCTTACTAGAAAATGCAAACAAAATAACTCATCAAACCAATGTCTTAAAACAATTAAATTTGGGGAATTTTCACTCTTTTGTTGCATTCCTATAGTTTCAATAATTGTTTACATATTCTGAGGCTCCCAGGAGTTTGGAATAAAATTTACTTAGTAAATCAACTTAAAAAGGCTTTAGTGATGGCAGCGCATACATTTTAAACAAAAAGTATCTCATTTGATGACAATAACATTCAGGGTTAAAATCCCAATATAAAACTCTTCTATTCTTCTTGGGGTTATGTATATTTCATAAAAGAAAAAAAAAAAGGCATTAGCATTGTTACACAAGGCTTGCATCCATTCAGTGAATAATTTGAATTTTGTTCCAATGTGAAATCCTTCTGACATGACAGGTTGACCACCATTATCCAGTTTACCAAAACAAACTGCAATTACTTAAAAGCTGTTGCCTTATTGTATCCAATTCAAACATTAAAACAAAGATTAGTAAAATGCATTTTAGTAATTTTCTTTAAATGCTTTTAACTTCAATATCCATAAACCTTGAGAATGTGAACATTTTGTTGGGTTGATTTCCCACTAAAGGGATCTTTTGTAAAATGACATACAGAAAATGTCTTACAGCTATCAAATAAATACTGTTGCTAATCTTTCAAACTAGTTGTTTTAAATGTTTAAAGTGATTCTCTTTTGTTGAAGTCACTTATTTTTTCTTCATATTAAAAATGCAACAATAATTACATTCTGTTAAGGACTTAACTCTTTCTCAGCTTAGATTCAGACCATTACGAAATATATCTAACCCCTAAAAAACAATATTATACTAAATGCTGCCATTATCTTCTTCAAATTCTTTTGTACCTACACTAACCACTGGTGACAATAGAAAATATGAAGCTATTTCAGACACCAAGGAAGCCCATGTGTGCAGGTTGCATTTGAGAAAATGTTTATTTATTTGAAAATCAAACAACTTAAAACTAAAATCATAAGAAAGAATGAGTGAATCTAAATGATGAAATATTTGCTGTTGTGTCAGGCAAGACATGCGAGTTGAAAATAAAGTCAGTCACATATATATATATATATATATATATATATATATATATATATATGTCACAAACAATCAGGCAGAAAGGCAAAACTAAACTTTAATCCTGAAGCTCTATAACAATTTAGAATCTCATAATGAAAACCTAAATACATATAATAAACATCAGAAAATTATATTATATAATAATAATAATATACAATATTATAAAGAATCTAATCTGGTCTCTGTTTCTTCCTTGCTATTGGTACTATCCTGCATTAGCTTCTTACCTATAAAGTTGTCATGGAGGAACCAGCATGGCAAACAAATTAAACTACAGGACCAACAAACTAATTTTATATAACTTTTGAAATTATTTTTAATTCCACAAACATATCATTTAATTTTATTATGCTCGGATTTATTTGAACTAATGTTCTCATCTTGAATGTTATGACATTTTGGCTGCTGTAATTTCTTACATTGCTATTTCGTAATCTAAGAAAAATTAACCTGAAAAAGGCCAATAGATACAATAGATGAAAAGTTGCGATTCTAACAACCAAGATGAGGAGACTAGTTTAAATAAATCAGTGTATAATAATAATTATACACCTCAAAAATTCAGTCAGAATTTGTTTAAATTATTATAGATTTCAAACGATGTTGGTTTACAAAAAAAATCATTTTGTAAGTCAATTGTTTACAAATATGGATTTACACATACTATGAAAATTCAATTCTTCAGAAAAATCTTTTATTTAATACCAACCTATAGCTACTAATATACAACAAAGATTCGTAAACCTTTCTTTCCAATAAGTTATAGTTTAAAGGTATGTTATATTTATGGGTTAAAGTACTCAATATCAGGGAGAGAGCAAATGTAAATATAAAAGTAGGCATTCAAGTCAGCACCCAGAGGCGACAGTCTGTTTCATGCTAAACGTAATCATCAGACCATTGATTGTGCTTAGCATAAAACAGACTGTCACCTCTGGATGATGACTTCAATGTCCACTTATATATCTATATATAATTTCAAAAATTATTATAGTGAATACTTGTATTGAAATAAAAATGCATTAATTATTTAGTAACAAGAACTCTGACAAATGACCATTGACCAGTGCCAGCCAATCAGTGTGCTTAACGCCAAAGTAATAACCCCAGAAATATACAAGCTCAGTCAATATGTCTGTCACTATAAATTATTCAACTGACTTGCAAGAAAAAGCAGTTCCATTTAAAAAACAGTTTTTAAGAAACACAATTATCTGATCTTTTCATAAAGTCTGAGAAAAATTTCTGAACCAGAATTGTTTTCAATATTTTTTTTTTCTTTTGTGGATGAAAAGAACAGTTTTATCAGATCTGTATTTATTAAACATAAAAAAATACATTCAATTGATTTTTAATTCACACACCATTTGAGATTGTTTTGTAAACATGTTTAGCAAATTAGACTTACAAACTATTTCTTAAAGTAACCATTTTTCATCCTCACTGGAGATATATGTTCCTTCAAAATAAACAAGAAAATCAAGTAACTTCCTTTGAAAGATTGTGACACAATAGGACCCAGCTGTTATCAGGATATCCACATAGCAAAGTGGACAACAAACAATTTAATCTGAGCCAGCAGTAAAGTCTATAAATGAGATCTTCAAAACAACCACATGGTACCCACAAGTAAAGAAAAAGTAAATTAAGTAAATAAAACAATGAAAACTTTCTGGAACAAGTGCCACTCAGCAGGAAAGTTGGAAATTATGGTTGTGAGCTTATATGTCAGTTACAAGATGGCTGTTGCAAGTTTATTAGCTGCCAGCTACAGATGTAGAAATGAGAGTCATAGAGGCAATCAGAGAGAGTAGCAGTCATGGTAGAAACAGAAATGGACAGAGGGACAGTCAGAGTTCTTGCTGTTTGAAGGGAATATTGGATTCTTTAGTATGTTGTGACAATAGGCAGAAGTAGCAGCAAAAATGTTTCAAGTGTTACTTAGCCCCCCCCCCCAACCAAGTGAATCTGTGAATAAAGAAACCAATATAATAAAAACAAGATTCATGTCTTCTGTTTTCACCACAGCAATATTTTGCTTTCTGTTCCCTTAAGAACATACACTGGGGTTTTCTTAGTTTTTGCTCACAATGACTCAAATGGGAATCAAAACATGGTCAGTGAAAGACTGCTTAAAGGTTTGCAGGTGTATATTCAAAGAAAGAATCAGACTAATATCCCTTTAATTGTTATTCTGATCATTGCTTTTCAGACCATCAATTCTCTTGCTTCCCTCAAGGTTATGTTATATCCAGTAACCGTCTAACTTTTCTTTTTTAGTATTAATAACTCAAACATTTATTTGTCACTTTGGATATTTAATATGTAATAAACCCGAGGAAGCCTGGAGAAACTACTGATCAAATCAAAGTTGAAGATACTAGTCAAAGTAATTAATGGAATAATGACAATTATATCCCCTTAAAATTTCAAATAGTGAGAAAGTTCATTGTCTGAAACCAAAAGTGATAGAAATAAAGAGAAGGACATTAATAAGTAATTTTGATTGAATGACAATAACTCTAAGTAGTTTGTTTATTCAACTGAACTTTGTTGATTTTGTTATTCAAGCAAACTCCAGTAGCTCACTATATCCTTGGAGGATTCCCAAGACAGAGTTTAATTAAAAATAATTAACAAGACACAGTCTAATTAAAATTAGATTATTTAATTAACCAAAGTCTTACTTATGTATTTTTTAGAAACTTACTAAGTGAGAACACTGCACAATATTTGCTTCTTGATGTTTTACTGTTTCACAACTGTAAATCACAATAATCAATAAATGAAAAAAAATAAAAATCATACAAAAAGAATAACAGCTGCACTCATCAAAATTGTTAATAATAATAATAGTATATTTAGTAATAAGTTCTTCAACTATGTTCCTATAAACATAGGACAAATACTGACTCATACTGTCTTCCTCATCATAATCATATACATTAATGTACTTGTAAATTCTTCAAAAATTTGAATAATTTGTGTCTATATTTTTTAGATGAGGTATTGTGACTATTAACACTATTTACATTGTTTGGACTGTTGTCCTCATCTTTATTGTCATATTCACAGCATTTTGGTCATTGTACATTCCAACCTTCTTCAGGTGATATTTTTTTTTTAATTTCAAACTGGACACAGAATAGTGAATGGAACTATGTAAATAGTGTAAATTGTTAAGAATGCCTGAGAAGGTTTGTTCATAGTTGCATATTTCTCATTAATATCAAATGTCAGGATTTCAAATGCAAAATACTCCTCCTCATTTCAAAGAGTGGCTCAACACAATCTTCTTATTCCCAATTCAACATTACACCAAATGCTATAATCTGATGACAAGATTACTGTAAAAACAGATGCAAATCATTCTTCAGAATCTTTGTACACACCAAATTTATTAAATGATTCACTTTTTTTTAACAGTAAATAAAAATGATATCCACTCTCTCTCTCTCTGGTGAGAGGAATTGAAATGTTTATAAACAAACTTACGCCAAAGTTTTATTCAAAGCAAATAACAAAAATACTGGGACTAAGACAAGGCAAATAACTTTAGATTAAAAATACAGTTAATAATAAAAATTTGTTGTAAAACTAACCTGTGCTAGAAATAACCATAGTAAATGAAGCTTACCTGAAAATAGAAAGAAAAATTATGTAAGACAATAAATTAATAAGATTGGCAAAATCAATTAGCGGTTTTATTTCTTTGGTCCCACTTAACAACACACTGTAGGTCATTTTTGACATAAGCTGCCAATTTGATCTTATTAAGCTGATCAGACTATCAAAACAGGAAGGAATGGTTGTATGATCAGCATAGATACCAAATTGAGAGCTGGTGTCATCAGGAAGGTCATTAATGAAAATTAAAAGCAAAGTCAGACCATATATAGAGCCCTGGAGGACAACTGCATTAATACAAAAGGATCTAGAAGAGTGGCTATTCAGAATAACATTCATTTCCCAATTTCATAAGACTGAATCGGTTCAAAAATTCATCTAGAGACACCATTTATTTTTCAATTTGCAAAGACTGGTGCCAAACCCTGTCTAACACTTTTGAGATGTCCAAAGCAACAACCTAAGCTTCACCATTCTTATCTAAAGCTTGATAAACTCTTTCCACAGTAATCATTATTACACAAGCTGTTGACCTAGAGAAACGAAAGCCATATTTGTTTGTCTGAAAGAAGGCCCTGCATTGTGAGATGCTGTTGTAAGAGTATGGTTACATGCTGATGTAACAGCTATCACAATACAATCAAAATAATGAATGAAGTCCGTTAAAACTAAATGCTCCTAATGCCATCCAGCAATAAGAAGAGAATTATCAGCCAACTAATTATATTTGCAAACTAAAAATATTGTGCACTTTGTGTTGTTGAACCATAACAATTGAAATGAAAAATATTTTCATTCATCCAGAAGAAAACCCTGGTCAGCAGTAACAGGATTTTATGCATTACTAATAATAAATTTATAAATGCCATTAGACAAGTAAATCTCTTCTTAAAATGTTTTAATTTAACACTGACAATGGGTCTGGATTCCTTCCCACTCCCAAATGTCCCACTTTTGGGGAAAAGCAACATATCAGTATTCAGATAATTTAAATAAAAAGCAAGTCAGATAGACTCTTGTCAAAAACAATAATGAATATATCTTTTTTTTTTTTTTTCAGAGAAATCTATACACATATTTAATCTAAAACAGATTTAAACAAACAGAATATCTAAATGAAATGTTTCAATTCTGCCAACTGTTATGTTTGACATTTGGAAAATCAAAAAGGTTTACATTCAGATATTCAATTTAAACAAACCTGAAAAGATATTTTTCATTGCTATTTTGTTTATTTTTTAATATACAGGCCAGCAAATATCATATTGCTCATTGTCAAGGCATAAAATGAACCTATCAAAGCTATTTATCACTCAGTGTCAAAGTTTGTGTCAGTCTTAGTTAAATATATTGCTAATTGTCAAGGTATAAAATGAGTTTTACTTTACTGTGCTCAGTGTCAAGTCATAAAATGAAACTATCTTAGATATTAATATTCCCCTAAATAAAACCATAGAATTGATACATATGTGTCTAAAGCAATATACAAAATGGCTCAAGACATGCATATGCCTCAGCTGAGAACATGTTAAAAAAATATCTTTTTCAAAATAAAATACTTCTAATACCACCTCATCATTGACATTGATTCCATCTGGGCAGTAAATTTTTTCCTTCCAAAGAACAAATAGATTCATTAAAAATTTCTTTAATTTGATTCTGATTGAGAAAGTTTTACTTGTATTGTAGAAGCTTGAATTACTTGCCCTTGATATGGATATGCACAGCTAGGTATCTCAGAATAGAAAATGCTGTTACCATGCCTAATCAGCACTTCTCAAAAGGCATGCAAAAACTTCCTGCCAGCCACTGATACAGAACTATCTCCCAAAGTGCTATCTTTAATGAACAATGTTAAACCAATATTACGGCCTTACCCATCAGTATTTGAAAGCAACTTACAAGTAGCTCAAATACTTGTCATTAATACTACCAATGTAAATGATCTAAAACTCTTTTAATATATCTTTCATTGTCCAGAAAAAAAAGACAGATATACAAAATATTATTGGATATTTGTTTGTTTTTTGTTTTTCATCTTTGAAATTCTAATTCTTCTTTTATGTCCTGAATTCTTTACCCTTTCACATAAAAGAGCAACACATCTTTGTTCTGTGAAAATTCATCAACTGAACTTTGTACATATTGTTAAACTAGGAAAAAAAAGTCTGTTTTCAAATGATTAAAGTACAAGTTATTGTAATCTTTAGATCTATCACAAAGCACAAATCTTTGGTCACTTATGCCATTTTGAAGCAGAGGAGATTTGTACACCATCTTGTTATAGGACTTGTTTATAAAAGACAAAGATGTAGCTGAAAGTCTTTTCAGAAGCTGTTTGTTCTTACTGACTTTGTGCTACTTAATAGTCAGAGGATATTAAAATCACAGCATTGTGATAAAAAGTAATAAGATAATTAAAAACAACAAATAGTCAAAAAATAATTATTAGGTTGGTGCAAAAATAAAGGTGTTTTCTCTCATATGTTACTATGTGAGAAAACGACTTTATTTTTGCACCAACCTAATATTAAACTTTACTAATGTGATTTAAGCAATATGACAACAAATTTTACCATGTAAGTAAAATGACACACAATTTCTATTCATCAAACTGCAGGGCAATGAGTTTTGAATGCACTCTTTTTACACACACACACAGACACACACACCTCTTAGAATCTTTGTGCAATTTATTGAGATTTGACAGATTACAAGGAAGATGAATAGTCATAAAATCCAAAATGGACATTTTCTAAAATATGAAGAGAAATAAAAATGAAAAACGCAAGAAATTCTATTCATATGAAAGTAATACAATAGATCACTGTTCAAAATTAGTCAATTCACTTCTGAAATTATACCAAGTTCAACAAAACTTAACAAGACAAAGGTATTTTAATGTTAGTTAGGTAGGTAACTGGCTTACATTAAATGGTTAGATTCTAGCAATTCACTTTTCAGGCAAATGTCTTCTTTCTCTCTTTAATTTCAATTTAATTTCTGTTTTTGTTTTAGTACATGTTTCCCTGTCATTTTTAAAGTTGGCAAATGAATACGTATCATACTTCTTGAAGATTATGATAAGAGAATGTGTGTTATTTATTTTATCAGTGACAGACAAGCTGCAGCCAAATTCCAAAGTAGATGAACAAAAAATAAAATTGGAACTGCATTCAAATGAGAAAGCCAAAACTTCAACTGAAATTTGTTAAAGCAAAAAAAAAAAAAAAAAAATTAAATGTTTACCTTGAGGATGATAATGACTAAAATTTTATTTCAGGTTCACAGAAAAGACCAGACAAAGTAAATTAATGTATTGGTTCTAGGGTAACATTAACTTCACCACTTAGTCATTTTATACAATTGAAATGAATTAATTATTATATTTTCACCACTTCTCCCACCAAAAGTTTAGGCCTATGAATTGAGGAGACTGGTATCTTCTGTTCATCACAATAAGCACAAAACAACCTCAGAATGAGGAGGTAAGTCCCCCTCCTTTCAGTATCTCAGAATGAGGAGGTTAAGTCCCCCTCCTTTCAATATCTCATGCATACTTTTTACTTTGTGGGTTGTTCATCCATTTTTTTGACAGTTATATAAAGAAAAATCCCTGAAATTGTTTCAGTAAAAGATTTATGCAACATATGGAAACTTGTCCCATATCTTATCAAAAATAATTCAATAAAACTTAAAAAATGATTATTTTCTGACAATTGACATTTGCATAATTTAATAAAACAAGTTACGTTCTTTCAGATTAAACAGAAATAAAAAATGTACACTTAATTTTTTTTTTTAAATTACTTGTAATTTTTAAGTGCAATTTTGAAATTTCTTCTATTGTTGTTCATCACAAAAACATGTTAAAAATTAAAAAAATGTAAAGTTTATTATGCCTTTTTCAAGTGTGAACGTTTTTTAAAAGAATTTTATTTTATTTTTTCCTTTTAACAACTGTTAGATTATTTTTGGTATGAATACACAAAAAGGAAATAATTCTGATATCTTAATTTGACAGGCTACAATTCAATATCAAAAGAGTATTATGATATTAATCTGATTCATATCTCCTGTTCAGTCAGTTTTCTGATCCATCTGTAAAGGTGTTTGTTTTTTAGCATGTTTCTGTTTCCTTTACAAATTCTTGTACAAGAAGAACTAATACTTACTTCAGTAATAAAACAAATTGTTCTTTTAAGTTTTTAAAATTTTAAAAACAAATCTTTGTTTTATTTTTTCCTCCATAATTGTTTTTACAACCATGAAAATTTTCAAAATTATGATGAAACTATTTCATTCACATAAACTGTATTTTTTCTAAAATTTACAAAAATGTTTTTCTTTACAGATTAATTTAATATAATTTATATTTACACTATATATTATATTATTATTATGTTATTATATTTACACTATATTTATTTAATTTATATTTATACTATATTTTTTGTTTTGGTAGTCCTTTAATGAATTCAAATTTACTCATTATACTAAGTTTAATAAATGTTTATAGAATAAAAGATTATCTTCTTAAATTACTGGTCCTATAAGGTTAAAGACAATTTAGGTTTAAAAATCTTGATTATTGCACTGTTGGCCTTCCATATTTCTTTAGGTTTTATTTTAATTTTTTCACACTTTTTTGGACAGGAGTGGAATTACAGTGTTTTTATTTTGTTCTTTGACCTCACAGGCTATCATACATAAAAAAAATGTTATTATCATTCTGTTTTAAGTAAAAGGTAAATATTACTTTTAGAAAATCCAGTTAATTAATCGTTAAATTTACTACTAGATTTTAAAATCCAGTATTTGTCCTAGAGAGGCATTTTGAAGAGATTTATAAATTTATTGTTTACATTTTCCATATACAGCGACAGTCAATGAGAAATGAAAAAACATGCTATGGTTTTAAAAATGCTTAAAAAGTTTATTTATATACAGGAATAATTTTTTCTTTAAATTCAGATTAGTTTTAGGCCTTTATCTTTCAAATAGAACCAAAATTTAAGTTCCAAAAAGGCATTTAAATTATTTAAAATGCATTTTTCAGGGGGTTTTTTTTGTTTGTTTTTAGAAAGTCCATGGTGGTACCTAGTTAAATAGCAGGGTAGACAGGGTCCTCTAGCCTTGGATAACAGTCAAAGAGAATAAAAACTGTGAAAGGCAAGTTATGGAAAAAGCAATAGGAAACCATTCCATTGTTTCTCCCAAGACTGTGTAGCAATTCACAAAATAATGCAGAAAAACGAATTTGTTGAGGACCATCATCGTCAACATCCTGAAGAAAAGATGATATTTAAAAGAAAAAAAAAAAATTAACAAAAAACACATATATATTTAGTTTAACTATCAACCACTATTAATGATTGCTCTTAAAAGTTTATTCTACATCAAAAGTAGATTATTTTAAAGGTTTTATGCAGGTAGAAGTGGTTGATCTCCATGTTTTTAATGTAGATTATCAATATATGTGAAGGTAATGAATCCTCCATTTGTAAGTGGATATTTTTTTGACTCCATCCACTTTTCCCAACTACCAAGTTTTATTCTTTCTGTATTTTTTATGAGCCTTCTTATCCTAAACCAATTTTTTTTTGTTGGTTTATAAATGAAAATTATCAAAAATAATCTTTTGTATTTATGCAGCCACATTAGACTAATAAATTCCCACCTGCCACAAAGGAGGCATACCTTTAGTTACCAGGTGTGAAATGACAAAATGACAATGATGACTGTTTTATCTTTAAACCAATACAATTCCCACCACTGAAGCTGCTTTTGATTGACCCAATATTAAATTATAACCACATAAACAAACAAAATAAAAAGGTTAATTTTAGTATTTTTAGGCTCAGTTATATTTCTGTGATTTTTGTAATTGTTTTCATTATCCAAATAATGTCTAATCCTGGTTGTGGCTTGACAAGCTCAACCTTGGCATTAATGCTTCAGTAATGTAAAAAAACAAAAAAAAAAAAACAGTTAAGATGCAAAAATCTACAAGCCAAATTGTGGAAAAGTTATCTAAAAAAATAATTTGAACCTTAAAAAATAGACATTAATCTTCTTAACATGGAAAATTAACAATATTTGTAAAAAGGAGTAAGCTGAATACATTCTTTGGTAAGTAGGACATTAAACACACATTTTACTGAATGTGACCAGGTATAACTCTCGTCTTGGCCTACATAGACAGAGAAAAATAACAAAGTTCACCATTCAGTCACAATAAAGATTAGTTTTTTTGTTTTTTTAATTTGAAGACATGTATTATAGAACATGCTCATTCAAGTAAATACAAACAAACTCCTTCACATACAAAAGTAACTAATAGAAGAAGAGACACAATGATGCAACCTATAAGCAGAGAAATAGACATTATAAATAAATAAAAAAACATTGACATATTTTTCGTCATGTGCAGCATTCTTCAACTGCACATGACGAAAAAATATGTCAATGTTTTTTTATTTATTTATAATGTCTATTTCTCTGCTTATAGGTTGCATCATTGTGTCTCTTCTTCTATTAGTTACTTTTGTATGTGAAGGAGTTTGTTTGTATTTACTTGAATGAGCATGTTCTATAATACATGTCTTCAAATTAAAAAACAAAAAAACTAATCTTTATTGTGACTGAATTACAGATTAACTTTGACCATTTCTTGTTTATTATATATATATATATATATATATATATATATATATATATATATATATATATATATATACATAGATAGATAGATACATAGATAGATAGATACATATATTTATTACATAGGAAAAAAAACTCAAGGAATCTAAATAAAAAGATTAGATTAACACAAATACATTGGATTCAAACTGTAACAAGACTAACCACAATTTTGACATGAAAAGTGTTACTCTTCTCAAAGAAGAAAACAATTCACTACAACAAAAATGTCTAGAGAGTACCTTGATCATAAGGTCATCTAAAGTAAATTTGTGCCATGGCTCTTACAACATTTCACCATTCCTAGCAGATCTTCTATTATCACAGTGTGAGATATCCAATAACAAAAGGAAAAGAATGTAAATGAAATCAGTGAGATAAAAAAAAATATTAAAAATTCCCAGCATCCCTTGTTCATGCACAGGAAATGTAACAAATTTAGTCCAATCAAGTCCTAAAGAATGAAACATCACAGGAAAACTCTTTCCACTTCAGCATGCATTTTTACCCAATATTGTTCTTATATATATATATATATATATATATATATATATATATATATATATATATATAGGTTTAGGAAAATGAAATAAATATAAGCACATACATAATTACCAAATTTTGCCAAAAGATGTACTCACTGTGGTTAGACAGAGCTAGGAAATATATATTAATAATATACATATACCTATACATATACATAATATACATATACCTATGTTTGGTGTGAGTAACCAATGAAACTTAAGTCTCATTGGTTACTCAACTCGTTGGGCACAAGATTAAGGAAATTGTAAGACAAAATAGAAAAAAATTATTTGTGATGTGTTTCATCAGTTAGCACATCCTCAGACTGAGTTTGTTGACATTGTTGTGACTACACATGCACATCAACAAGAGACACTGGTAGTTTCAACATTTTTTTAAATAATTTTTTTAAAATAATTTTTTGAGATATTTTTTGTAATCTAACCAAATTCATCTGTATTCTTTTCCATTTTATTTCCATCATCTTTTTTTTTTAAATATCGCACGTTCTGATAACAGAAAATCTGCCAAGAATGATGAAACATTGTAAGAACCTGGACGTAAAGTTACTGTGGCTGAACCAGTGATTAAAGGACTTTCTAGACATTTTTGTCTTAGTGAATTATTTTCTCTTTAATTAGGGTAGCATTTTTATATCAAAATTGTGGTTAGTTTTGGTATAGTGAACAACCAATGTGTTTAGTGTATTGTTTTTAAATTAATTTTAATATTTAAATGCTAAAATCTTTTGGAGATACATAGCATTAAAATAAAATACTTTAAATTCTAATATTTATTTATAAATCTATTTATTTTCAACTGCAAAAGATCATTTTCTTTCTTTTTTTTTTTTCTTTTACTTGTGATATTCTACAAGAGTTTTGAATGAAAGAACTGCCATTATTTTCTGACCCAAATACACTGACAACTTTATCATCCATAACATCCTTCTCAGCATCCATTTCTGGGTCAAAATATCATCTTCAACCAGGAATTCACTATCCTTACTGTTTTTAGAAGACTTTCAGATGTGAGATTTTATATAAATATACATAGTACCAATCAAAAATGACAGGATTACTTATGTATGAATTAGCCCAAGATCAGCAAAGTATCTGTATAAAATCTACCTTGAATCAAATTGTTGCTCTCCAGATCTCAGCTGGAGATCAGCATAGTATCTGTGCACTCTAACTTAGTATTCATAAATTAATTTTAATTTAGAAGGCTAGTGTAGTGGATATGTCGCTTGCCTGGTTACCCCAGGTCAGATATTCAAATCTTTTGTTATTTTATATATCGTTTTAATTTATTACAGAAAAAAAAGAGATATAGACAAACAAATATAAAAGTAGTGCATTATATATTTGAGCAGTAGTCTTTCTTTTCTACATGTTTCATTGAATGTGACAAACAAGGAAAGTTTGTTTTTTTTTTTATTTGGTTTCTATTGTTCTTAGTGTTTCTTTTATGAGGACAATACTCTTCAGTCAATAACCATTACAAACAGTTTGTACATGGTATGAACACCAGATAAACTGAATAAAGATATTTATTAATATAAATTCTTTCTTATTGTCTGATTCATACTCCTCCCCAGGATTTTGAACAGGCATAGAGGTTTATCCCTTGTTTCCCCTTTAGAATTGGGTTTCCATTTTCTTCTAAAGTTTTCTTCAACTATAAACTCTGAAACTTATTTACTATTTATTTTTCTCAATGGTAGTAGATAGGTTTGCCTATCATCCACTTCACACTCTTCCCCAGTTTTTTGAACAGGAGTAGAGATTTATCCCTTGTTTCTTGTTTAGAATTGAGTTTCCAGTTCCTCTTTCACTCCCAGTAGCCCCTTGCATCTTAGTGGCATTATTGCCTTGCTTGGGGTGAATTCATTAGAAAATAAATTATTTCTAAAGTCTATTTTTAATTATTTTTAAGTGGGTGCTTATAGAAGAATTTTACATATTTGCTTCTGACTACAAATTTCAAAGTTTACAAATGCAATTACAATTTTTATTTAAAAAGAAAATAATTAGGTTTATATTAGCAATGGAAATGACATGAAAAGGTTGATGTCTGAAGAGTACATATATGTAAAAAGACATATTTTTAGATGTTTCTGCTTTCTTAACCCATTTGAGTTGCTGTTGGAATTTCTATTGACAAGCAATAGAAATTAAAACATAAACATGACCCCAAGCACGAGGTCAACAAGCAAAATAAAAAAAACAAAAAACAACATTGATTTTTTTCCTTGACTTATATTACTTGGAGAGGAGGTGGGCATTACTAAATGATGGCTTTCCCTGCAGGAACAGGCCAAAATGTTAGTGACAATCCTTCCTGCATGACCACAATCTCATTCACCATTAACAGAAGAGATAATATCCCCTACATATAAAATACAATGTATATCTATATATAAATATATATTTTTGGTGTCTAACACATTTTACTGAGTGCAAAGGTACTACACACTGATCCTAATCATAGACAGGTATACTAATCCCTATATAAATAATCTAATGATTTTTTACAGGTACTATGCTAGTTATGTAAGTATTACATAACATTTCATTATTATGAGAAGTTGAACACAAACAATTCAAATTTTACAACTTGGGTGTCAAGATTAGTTGTGATGAGTAATGATGTCAAAAAATATCCTTGTAAAATATCATTCTTGTAGGTCAGCAGATACTCGTGTGCATGTGTATTCACCAAAAACTTTGTTCCATTTCACTTGCGAGATGGAATGAAAAGCATTTAGTTTTAACTAACTTCATTCAAAAAGATCATTTTCATTATATTGTGACAGCTGTCAGAACAACATGTAGTTGCCATTTAAATCTGTCAAAAAAGGCAGATTTTTATTTATTTATTGATTCTAACTTTAAATATGGAAGAAAATAAGCAATATGTTCATTGTATTAGGATTGCTTATGCAATGCAAAAACACAAAAATGAGACTAAGACAAAAGAGAAAAAATGCACTTTCTAAAAACGTTCTGTGATCAAACATTGCAGAGATTGTTAAGGACTTCTTACTGAACAAGATTCCACAGTCAAATAGAATAGTTGGTGTTGATAGCATTCAACTGAAGACATAACTTTCCAATACTCTATATAGTATGAGTTTTTGTGATCAGTTTCTTTATGCAAAAAATAAAGTCACACTATACATAGGTAATTTTTTTTTTTTTTTTGAATAGTTTAAAAATCATGCATTTTCAGTGACTGGTTGCAGGTAAATTTTTCTGGAGGGATATAAAATTCAAGACAAAATATTCAGGGGTTACACTATATATATGAAGTCAACTTATACACAAGTATATACAGTAATCAAAATTATAAGAGAGAAAATATTCAAATCAGTCATTGATTATCATTTGCACCAGCTTGATTATTTTTATCATTTTGACCTAAAGTGAAATAAAAGAAAAAACAAAGAAAAAAAAAATCAAGGTCATAGAATTCCCCAGTTTTATTGAAGATAACTGCACTGCTTTTTTCGTTAAATTTTTCTTGCATTCATACAAGTATTTTTTTTTCTAGACATAAAGTGTGTAAAAACTGTCCAAATGTTCTATGGATCCAAGCACTTTCAGCCAATCTATTAGTATGTTTTGTTTTTTTTTAACTGAATATGCAGATTAAAAAAAAAAAATACATATCCAGTCAAAAGAAACATCCCTGTTAATGGCTAATAGATTAGCCCAAAATGCTCAGAATCACAGATAATTTGTACAGTTTTTACACACTAAACCCATAAAAGAAAAATGAAACAAAAAGCTTAATCGCAGTGCTTTATCAGTTGTCATCAATTAAACTTGGTATAAAAGTGAGATTGCTGCATACATACACAATTATATACACACACACACACACACACACACACAAAATCCAGATGTAAAGCTGTTAGAATTTAAATGAATAAAAAATAAGATTAGTTTTAAAAATAAAAAGTAGCCTACTGGTTCATAAAATTGATGAACTATTAATTGTGAGTCCAATCGTTTGGCCAACTTGTACAGACTTAGACTTAATGAACACCAGGGCAAAAGCAATAACAGAGTAGTAGAGAGAGAAAAAAAAAAAAAAAAAGATAAAATATTTTGTCTCTATTTAATGAAATGAGAACAATCTAAGTGTAGATTAAATACCTGGAATGATATACAACTGAAGGCCAGTGGGACACAATAACTTAAACATTGAGATAATAACAACAAAAATGAGGACACTAATCTCAACATAAATAAAAATCTTACAATATAAAACATACCATTCCATATTGAAACATATTTATTTTTTCAGTTTAAATAAGATTATTTCTAGTTTATTCCAATTTTATTTACTAACACATTTCTGATTCTTTTAAATTCTGACAACTTCTTTGTCAGTGCACATGTTACTATATTCCTCTTGGGACCAATTCTTTAAAAAAGTATCAGTGTTCTTCCTACTAAATTTTAGAAACAAAAATGGTTGAATATGAATTTGATCTCCAGAAATCCAAGGGATAGAAGCTTTAAGGTAACATTAAAACATTGAATATCAGGATTGCCTGTGAAAATTCCCTCAAAATGTATCTCAAAAATAAAATATTAATGATTTCACCCTCAACCCACAATAAATGAAAGTGTACAGTAAAAAAAGCTGAATGTATCTGAGCAATAAAGCATTCATTGTAATAAAAAAGAAGGAAACAGGTATTAAATCATTTCCTGTTCTACTTCATTGCAACTATTTTTACATTTTTTAAGCAAGTGAATTATTTGCTATCATCCACAAAGAAAATTATTGAAACTATTTTTGGATTAGCAAAAGTAAGTCTTGTTTTTCTTTAAATCATTCAACATTGACCTGTACAGTGTTAAAGAAAAGATAAATATAAACAAAGAAAAATTGTATTTTTTTATACCAAACAAGCAGAACATGTAAACACATTCTACATAATTAGGTACCTCCAAAGAATCTCTAAAAAATGAGCATACATGATGAAAAAATGGCCCAAACTTAATAAAAAACAAAGATTTAGCATCAAAATCTTTATCTAATTATTAAAAGGAAAGACAAAAGATTTTTGATTATTAAATTATATTTTTGATCCTTTTTAGAACCTTCAAAATTTTAGTTAAAAATTTAGTTCTTCTTGGCTCAACGGGTGACCATAAATAGGGGAAATTTTTTGCAGTGAAAAACACAATGATTTGAAAATTCTTGCAAAAATCAGATTTTAATGAAACTTTCAGGACTTATTCACAAATGAATTAAATTAGTTTTTAAATGTTTCTTTTTTAGAAAATCTTTATAATTTTTTTTTTTTACATCTTTACATTAATTTTATGAAATTTCAAGAAATTCTTTTTTTTTTTTTTTTTTTTTTTTGTAGTACTTAAATGTTTATAAAATCCAAGGAGAATTTAAATCATGTAATTTTTTTGGTCAAACAGGATCCCTAGTTAGAGAAAATTTTCTCTGAATTGTAAAATAAAAACTGCAATAAAAGTAAGACATTATTTAATTAGAAAACTCTTAAGTTTTTCGAGGAATAGTGATTTTTTTTTTTACAAGAGTTGTTTTTATATTTTTTTAAATTTTAATCAAAATAATTTATAAAGTTTTAATTCTTAAGATTTTGTATTAATTTGTAGCGGTCAAATGATATTGTTATTAAATTAAGAAATGGAAAAGCTTACAAAATAACGCAACCATGCAGCTGGTAGTACTGGGCACTAGTAGTGGTTGGATCCTTCCTTGGAATCAAAAACCATCTAGCACATATGCAAAGTTGTAGAAATACCTGGGTTGGTGACATGTTCAGGCACAGTAAGCCTATTTGGATGTTAGGTCTTTGTTAAGATATCCAACTAGGAGAAGGAAAACTCTAAAGTAAAATGTTGACTGTTCTTCTTTTTGGGTACATGTGGCTCTTGCTTAAAGATTGGGATTCACACAGTGCAATGTCTTTGTCCAATTTTAAAAACTGATACACATCAAGCAGTAGCCCCCCAATAAAAAAAAAAAAAAAAAAGCAATCATAAGCAATGAAGGCTTGCTAGAGGTTTTAAAAGTTTGTCCAGCTTAAAGAGCCATATCTGTTCAAAGCACAACTAAGCCTTACAATGATATCTTGTGATGATCATATGCCCAAAATGTTACAGTGAAACTGAAATGTTAAAATATCATTGTCAAGTATTTACATTATGCAGACCATTGTCCTCATCTTTGTCGCCATATTTGTCACAATGTTTCGGGCGTTGTATGCTCCGGCCTTCTTCAGGTGGTTGGAATTTCGAACTGAACCCTTTATTTCGATCCCTGGGGTAGACTGTTCTAGTTCCACATGCCATGTTTGATAGATGTCAGTTATCAGTTATCTCCTGCTAATTTTCCCTCTGAAAGTTCTCCACTGCCTTAACCGGGTATTGAACTCACACTCTTTGGGTTTGTCACTGGATCTAACCAATGCCTTTATCCACTGTGCCATGTGTCCTTGAGGACATGGCACGTAGAACTAGAACAGTCTACCCCAGGGATCAAAATAAAGGGTTCAGTTCGAAATTCCAACCACCTGAAGAAGGCCGGAGCATACAACGGCCGAAACGTTGTGACAAATATGGCGACAAAGATGAGGACAATGGTCTGCATAATGTAAATACTGTACATAATACCTCATCTCAGAAATATAGACAGATATCATTGTCAAGTTAAAGAATATAAGTTAAAGAATTTTCCCCATAATTTCAAACAAAATTATAATTTTCCTTATAAAATTGTAGAAAATCCAACTATAAAATATAATACTGTTATCTTGTTAATTCTGTTTGTCTGTTGGTTAGTTTTTTATTATGCTAAAGCAAACAGATACATTAAAGAAGCTATGCTATGATTTGAATATCTAACCTTGAGAGAAACAGATTAATCCCACTGTTTAAATATAAAGTGAAATTAATGTATGTCATGCTAAAGAAAACAAAGGGGAAGGAGGTAGAAGAAAAATGAAAATACAAAATTTAATTCAATGCATTTGACTTTTTCTTTTGTAATACTTATACACTTATACTGCAATAAATATCTGTATAATTTACCCATACATAAATAATTGTACCATTTTTATGAATACTACACTAATGTTATTATATTGTTCAAAATTTTCATTTTAAAAATCAAATCAGTGTCGATATGTGTTAACAATTCCACCAATATTTCTCCCAAATCTTATACCCAGTAGATAAAATATAATTAAAAAAAATAAAACATTGAGAACCACAAAAGGTCACTATGTTTTTTTGTAATAAATCATTTGTATTCAAGAGAATTTTCCCAGGTGAAATACTTTGGGTACAGAAGGAGAGCTTCCTATGGGTCTATATGTTTTTTACCAGCTCTCAATCACAAATATTTTTAATTAATTCTTGGATAAGATTTATTTTTATGAGATTTAATATTAAAATATTATTTTAAGGATTTTTTTGTTTATTTTTTTTTAATTTTAAAGCTGAATTTAGAATACATTTTCACCAACATCAATCAAAATTGCTTCTGACCGACTCAAACTTCCCAGCCTGAATATGAGCTGCACTTAAATAAAAAATAAAAGAAATACTTTTTTAGAAGATTAAAAAGATTCAAAGAGAAACTAAAATATGCTATTTACTTTTAATAATAAATGAAAAATTCTGTATAATCCAAATAATTTATGAAAGATAAATTAGAGATTGCTTTATACATGAAGAAATTATAGATAGGTAACAACAATTACATACATCAAAATTTATTACAAGTCAATGTTTATACAATAAAATTGGTATTAACCAAATAATGTTGGAAAAATTTTCAATATATATATATATATATATGTATATATATATATATATATATATATATATATATATATATATATATATGAGAGAGATCATCATGGCTCATAAGAAATATATAAAATCAAAAGAGAAACAAGATATTGTGAATTTATTAGAAAGTGTGAAAAAAGTGAACAAATATCACAGAAAAATAAAAAATGAAACTGAAAATAATAAGCGTACAGGTCACAAAGCTGACTAATAGCAATCTTGGAAAATATGATTTCAAAAACAATTAATGGAACAATCCCCAGCGTTCCCAGATATTAATCTAATAAAAAATATGAGATTCATCATTAAAAGTAGATCAGAAAGGAAAACAATATTCAAATAAAGAAGATCTCAAAGAATCAACGAAAACATCATTAATACTAAAGATGAAACACATAAAAAAGTTAACACAATTGATGGATAAAAGATTAATGAACATTACAGAATATCAGTGTCCATATCAAGATATAAAATAACAATTATTTAGGTATAGTTCATTGTATTCATCAAATATATGTTTCTATGGCTTATAGTTTTGCTATTTATTTATAAATGTTGCACTTAGATTGTTTGCATAACAAAACTAGATACTCCTCTAAAAACATTATCAATAATTTTAATAAGGATTGATATTGTAATATATATAGGTATCAATTAATGAGAATGCAAGAATTAATGTCTCAGACATATCACATTTTATTCAAGTTCAGACATTATCAATTACTATTGGCCAGTGTGTGTGTGTGTGTGTGTGTGCATGTGGCTCTGGGCCCACATACAAATGTGAACCTTAAATTCTTACATGGAATATCTGAAAGAGACTACTTCCACTTCCCATACTTGCAACCCAGATGCAACTGGGTTGATCATGTGGGTCTACACTCAGCAACTAGGTCATCTCAGGTCAGCCCTACTCCTGATTATCTTGATAGTCTGGTGTGACATTGAGTGCAAAGTCTATTCTGGCATAATGTTAGACAAGCCTAATACATACTACAATATTATAAACTGAAACTCACAATAGGTTGATTATATAAATATATGCATACCAACATTGGTTGGTTAATACAAATTGTGTGAAAAAATTAACTTGCATAATAAAATCTGACAAGAGAGAGAAATCTCAATCCGTTTACATGCAGAGCAGAAAAGCAAAATAAATGAATAAAAATAGGGCAAAATGAATCAAGGTCTGAGCTTTGTGAAAGGAATTCTAATTACACAGAAAAATGTGTACATGAGAAAGACTAGAGTAAGTTTTCAAACAGTTGCCACCACTATCACCATCATCAGCAAGTGACAATGTCTCAAGGACATTATCATAACAGGCTGTCCACTAAGCATTAAATGATGATAATATTTATGGGACATTTAAGTGAATTATATTCAGGTAGATGAGAAAAGGTCATTTTCCCACACCTTCAGAGTGGCATTCAATGTATTTTTAATCAATTTCCAAGCAAAAAGTGTTATTTCTTGTTTAATCTAAAGATTTTGTCTGAATATTTTATTAAAACAAAATAGGAAATCTGTGGAATTAGAAGTTCAATCTATTAAAGCAGTATTTTCCAGACAACACAAAAAGTGTTGTATCTAATTAGAAATGTACAGATTTTAAAACAAGAGTAAAGTCAAAAATTGTACATTGATTTTTTTCATTATCTACCTGGTAATATTTTTTACCTAAAATAAATACCTTAGTTATCTATCAGTATTTGGTCATTATATATTTACTAGTTTCATATAACCCTATAGACAATGTGCCAAACATCTAAATGGAGGATACCTGCTTATCAACATTCAAAATAATTCCAGGATACCTGAACTCAAACTCAATGCTTCCAATGAGAACAATATAACTTTCTCAGCTAGTTCATGGCTATTATAAATCCTCCATATCAGATGATGATATCATAATCATAAATTTTGAAATGGAAACCAATTCATATATTTTTTTAAAAATGAGAGCCTGAAATGATATGTAATATACAATAGGGTGCTGAAAAATCCATGACCCAACCAAGAAGGAATTAAATAACAAAACGAAAAAAAAAAAATCTAATATTTAGTCAAATTTTGAAATTTTACAGTATCCTTTAATACACACACACACACACACATATATATGAAGAAAAATATACGGAAAAAACAAACAAAAATCCTTATATGCTATTATGCTGTTTCAATGTTAATATAATGTCAACGTCGGACGTTTCGATCTAATAAAGCATCTTCAGGACATATTCATAAAATATAATTAACATTATCAATTCAACATGACAAAGACGATGGACATAAGAACAAGACTTATCCAAACAGATAACTGAAAGTTTTATATGATCAGCGTTCCGTTTAAACATGGTCACGTTGTCGTCACGTGGGCGACGCTGTGAAAACGTATTCCTAAAATTTGGGTATTTTGAATGAAAAATGAAAAATGAAAAGAATTCTATTTTGATCTAAAATTAATATGTACGCTCTTTTCATTTTTCATGGTTTATTAGACCGAAACGCCCGACGTTAACATTATATTAACATTAAAACAGCATAATTGCATATAAGGATTTTTGTTTGTTTTTTCCGTATATTTTTCTTCATACTGTCGGATCTATATCCATATATTTGCTTACATATATATATATATATATATATATATATATGAGCATATGCTATGATACAAATTCTAGATCATATTATTTATACTATTATTCAGCCTGCTTGTATATA
Source organism: Acanthosepion lycidas (assembly GCA_963932145.1). Classification (NCBI taxonomy): domain Eukaryota; kingdom Metazoa; phylum Mollusca; class Cephalopoda; order Sepiida; family Sepiidae; genus Acanthosepion; species Acanthosepion lycidas. The sequence continues at coordinate 56,359,369 of OZ010614.1, read as the reverse complement.
CAATCATTACACTTTTCCCCAACCCAATTCCCATTTCTTCTCCTCTGAAATAAGTGAAGCAATTTGACTAGAAAAAGTGCATTGTGTGTCTTCAATAGATTAATGGTTATTCCAAAGAACTGTTGTACATATGCAGTTCTGTCACCCCCTACAAAACGTAATGTAAACAATAGAAGAACAAGTAATACAAAGCAAATGTACTGGATTCAGTTTATTCACTTTCATTGATACTGTCACACATTGAGAAGGTCTGCATGAACACCATCATTTTCCATATTTTACGAAGCTATGCTTTGTTGATTGTTGCAAAGTCTCTCTGAATGGTGTCCTTCAACTGATGGATATTCTGATATCATTCATATAAAACTCTCTCCTTGATAATATCCCACAGATCGTTGAAATAGAAAATTGTATTATGTGGGGGTGTGGGGACAAGATTTTCAGATCACTCTGTAGAACAAGTCTGACAATAAACTACATCTGGCAGCAAGGCCTATGATCTGGTGATTAGAGGTTTTGAGGAATGTGGAACCACCTTTTAATTGCTATTGTTCCAAGGTCCACCCTTTCCCGGGGCGGTAGCACCTGTTAGAGTCCCAGCTATGGGCAAATACTGAATCCAAAAACAAAACACTATGAAAATATTATTAGGGCACAGTTGGCCCTAACAAAAATATTTTAGAAAATTTATCCCCCCTCTTAGACTGGAAGTATGAAAAATAAGGGTTTTTGTCTCCTCTCCTGATAGAAGGACAGGGTATTCTGGATACAGGTAGTTCAGCCAGGATACCAAGGTGAGCTAGACAGATCTCCAACTCCCATATCTTATGATGCATCCAGCAGCTCCATTCACCATCCAAACTGTATTTCAATTAATAAAGTTTTGTTAATAGTTTATCCTTTTGCTCCATCTTATATTTCTTCACACAACCAAATTTCACCCACGGGGAACATAAGTAAAAAATACATTTTTACAGTAAAAATACCATACATATTTATAGTAAAATTACCAACAATACATTTTCTAGCAAAATGACCAACAATACATTATGCCTGTGGTTGAAGGCATACAATTGCATTCAAAATATATTTAGTTGAAGCCATAAAACTGTGTTCAAAATATGTAGATTTCAGCATTTAATAGCCCATAGAGGTAGTGATATGCCACTAAACAAAATCAACCAACACATAGAACATAGCATGCTATTTGTACTTCAGTATTGGCAACAGTAGTCCAATAAATATTACATATCCAACCCATAGACCAGATTCTGACCCACCATATAATACAAACACTCATCAGCATGTTGTTAGGTCAGCCATGACAGACTGTACAATATGAACAGCATGGATCAAAAAAATTGTGATCACCTATATTCTGAAGGAACAAGGCATTAAAAAAAAAAAAAAAAAAAAAAAAAAAAGGAATGTGCAGATGCTTGACACAGAACTGTACTAGTAGATCAGACAGTGATAAACTAACAATGTCTTATGCGATTAACTTGCAACCCACTATATATGATGATATATGTTAGTTCTACTCGAGGTCTGGTGTGAGTTTGATTCCCAACAGATGTTCAAGGCAAGGAACTTTATTGAGAATTACAACTTTTCATCATAAATGAAGAAAACTCAGAGTCTTTGATGAAATATTACTAGACTGCTTTTGGAGTTATTGAATGCTATAAGCCAGTTCCTCCCCAGTTGAACTGCGGGAGAAAGGTCAGAGGAGATATCAGCTGCCAGTTTCTGGTCATCTAGATTTTTGGTGGTGCTCCTATATCCAGATAACTCTCATGGAAATTTTAACTGAACCCTTTATCTAATTTACAGGGGTAGATTGCTCTCATTCTGCTGCCCATGTCTAGGGATATCTCATTGAGTTCCATTTTTACTCCCACTCAGAAAGCATGTAAACTTAGAATGGAGGGGTGGGAGGCACATGTTTTGCATGATAAAGTTTCAAAAGTATTCCTTATTTCTTGGTTACAACAGATTTTATATATTTTTGTGCAAAAATGAACAACTTCATACAAAAAATGCTTACATATCATCAAATATTTGACTAGCAAATAAACTGTTCATTCATGTAAGAACATTACAAATGTTCTTATATAAGTGATTTACTTTGTGGGTTTGTTTTATATATTATCAAGAATATCTGGCATTGCCGTGGGAAAATAACTTCAGATATAAAACAGGAAAAAGTTTCCATTGAGATGGAATTGATTACTCTTTGTAAATCTTTTCTTCACCCACTTTGGATTTAATTTTTGGTATCTGCCATGAATATTACAAAGAAATTCTCACCCTAATGATTCCAATAAATGGAAAGACAACATTAGGTTTGAAGTGATATGCGAAATAATTGTAATTACTTGTTTAATATTGTTATGGTTGAATATTCATGTCAGTCAGGAAGAAATTAGATTTGCCTACTTGCAACTTCTTATACTGCCAATTTTTGTCCCTTAAGAATTTTAATTTTGATTTCCTCATGGTCAATTGTATGTTCTTAAAAGATATCTCCTCTTTAATCAAAGTAATCATTCTCATGAGTAAGCCCACAGTTTAAGAATTTTAAAAGTTAGAAAAACCTTTTGGTAAATTATTATCTCATTTTTCATAGAATGAACAGATTCATCTTACAAAGAAAGACCAAAAGCATTTACCTCAGAGTAATTGGTAGTTTGTGGAAGAAGAAATTTCCAAAAGCCTTAAGCATTGTCCTTGATTCATTTTTAAATTTAATTTTCAATGTTTTCCTTCAATGCATGCAGTAAATCTTTTGATTTTTGAACTACCATCAGAATTCATTCATTCACTGAGATCCATTCAACTGGATGACTAATAGTAGTTGCAATGGTGAGTGAGAGATAACATGATTTTTGTTTAAAGAATTGGCTTTCTCATTAATGGTTTTATTATATTGTCTCTTCTCAAACAACTTAGATGTATTCAGGACACTGCTGACAAAGTAAAGACATGTTTTTCTTTTATCACTCAATGAAAATAAAAAAATTTACAGAAAACAAAGAAAATGACAACTATTATTTTTAATTTAATTATTACTTATATTATTGATTATTTGTTTATTTATCAAGATAATATGGTTATATAATACATTGTATATACTATAGTGAGTTATCTATTTATAGTACTCATCATCTGTTTATCACATTAATTTGGTATGAATTGCATATGTAACTGTAATATTTTTACTATGAAATTTAAATGCTTTATATCTGTTAATTTGTTTATATATTTAACACAAGTGAATTATCTTTATTATTTACTCATAAGTTAATATTATTTCATATTTAAAAAGAAAAGAAAGACAATAATTTTCACTTTTGGTGGAATCTTATTCTTAATTCTAACATTTATGGTTTTCACATTTACTTTTCTAAGGTTTATTATAATCACTTACTTTTTTTTAAACTTTAATTTATTTCTCAAATTTATATACCACTAAACATTTTATAATAATAATAATAATAATAAATAGTGTAGGATTATTATTATTATTTTGAATTATAATAATATTAATTTATTATGAATATTAATACACTATATTAATATATTTTTATAGTGGCTAATTTATTTATACATTAACACAAATGACTCCCTTTATTTAAGTATTAACATAACATTAATAAGAAAAGGTTTATATATATATATATATATATATATATATATATATATATATTCCTAACATTTATTTTGCATTATTTGTTCTTATTTTTCATTTTGTATAACTTATTGATTTATATTTATTAACATTCAAACAGTTTTAACAATAAAATTGGACTTATATTATTTATTATTTTATCCCAATTATTATTAACAAAATATAATTATCATATCAGATAATGATTCATTTGCATCTATAAAAAAAATTAATTTCTATGTTTATATATATTTTTAAAATAGGATATAGAATCCTGACAAAGTTTTTAAGGAATTTGCCAAATGGAAAACATTTCATTGAAAATAGATTTGATTACGTTTCACCATTCAAGCCTTAATCAGATCTAAATTAACCAGATTAAACTTTAAATGGTGAAACGCATAATCAAATCTATTTTCAATGAAACATTCTCCGTTTGTCAAATTTCTTTATATATATATATATATATATATATATATATATATATATATATATATATATATATATATATATATAAAAGTGTGTGTATGTATGTGTATATATATATATGGATATATATATATATATATATATATATATATATATATATATATATATATAGAGACACACACACACTACTACTACTACTACTATCAATTAATATTATATCTTATATCAACCTTGCCAAAGATCAGACTTCACTTTGGAATGCATTAAGGGGTGAAAGTTTTTAATAAAATTAGAAATTAATGAGGTTCTTATAAAAGGTAGAATTCCTTAACTTTCTCATTAAAAATTTTAATTAATTTTAAATTGAATTTTCTACTCAAAATTCAAGTGATCGAATTCTATGTTAATATTCCTGAGATTTCAACTGCTGGGGGTAACCTTCAGAAAGGTTTTAATAATTCAATAATTCCTCCTTGGCCTGCAAGGTGGTCTATAGCCTTACTCAACATCCTTCCTAGAAATGATGTCTTGATAAAAGTGCTCAGCCTCCTGTGCTATGAACAGGTTAATAGAAGTAAATAGGTTTACCTCTTGCCCAGCCCAAACTCTTTCCATGTTTATTGAACAGGAGTAGAGGTTTATCCATGGTTCTTGTTTAGGTTTGTGATTTACTGGTTCCTTTCTTCCAGAGCCATAATGATTTAAATATCCTAACTTTTTGATGATCTAAATCATCAGTGTCTGCAACTTTCTATTTTGAGGGTACCAAGTAGGTAGTTTTCTGGTTGCTGCATTTTTACCTTTTATTAACAGGGCTAATGCTAACTTTCAGGAGACGACTAATGTTTTCTGTTGACATGAAGTGGAAAGATTATATTGAATCAGTTGCTAGGTCTGTTGCTAGGAAAGCTAGTTCACGGTGTTATACTAAACAATTTTTATCACCAGAATCTATCTTACATATTTATAAGTTTACCATCTGTCCATTACTGCCACATCTGGTCTGGTGCTTCTGCTATATATTTAGAGGTTATTTATAAAATCCAAGACTCTACAATGGCCTGTTATCATTGGCTTCACTTATTTACCCACTACTGTAGCTTCACTGTGCATTTTCTATAAATATTTTCGTGTTAATTATTCTGATGAACTTTCTTTTTTGGTAGCTAGACTTTATGAATTTAAGTGCAGTACTTGATTGGTAGCAAGTTCTCATCATTTTACAGTTAAAATGGCTGCTAGATGTAACCATAAGTTCTATGTTAACAGTTTCTTCTATTACACTTATGGCATTTATTTCAGGCTTCCTGCTTTCCAGTCAAGTTTAATCTTCAAAAATTTAAGGACTATGTCAGTTGTTATCTTATGTCTTCTTAATTTCTCTTCTTCTGCTGTTGTCTCGTGTTAGTAATGTTTTCCTTTTCCTCAGATTCTTTCACACTCAGTAACCCTTTGTGTCTTAATGGCTTTATTGCCTTGCTTAGGGTGAAATGATTTTTTTTAAAAAAAAGAAAAAGGACATAAATGAAAAAAAAAAAAAGAAAAGAAAAAAGTTGTTACTGAAAAACTATTCTAATATCCAAAATAAAGCAAATGTTTAGTTTGACAGGACTTTATGGTACACAAAATTACTGCTTCTCCCATTTGATGCCATGAAAAGTTGTTTAAGGGTTCAACCCTAGAACAATCACTACAGAGCTGTCCATGGAGAAGTCAGGTTGTGACAAGAGATCTCCAGAAATTGTCTTTGTTTCTTGTTGGTGGTCATGCCAATGCCAACCTTACTGGGAATTGAAGCCTGGCTGTTGGAATTATAGTGATCCTGGAAATTAACACATTCTCCTTTTATCCTGTTCCAGTTAGGATAGTTGCCTTGATAACATATATGACAAGTTGCTTGGAAGCTATACAAGTTCTATTACACAACTTTGGAGAGTCAAGATCATGATGGACCCTCCAACTTTTCATTGAAGCCTATGGAGAGAAACGTTTTACAGATCAAGAGAAATGTGTCCTTCATCTGGGTTCCAAAATGTTCTGAACTATGTCACTTGTACAACTGATCAACTTCAGGAATCTCTTGCTAAAACATTGAGTTTATTTCTTTGACTGCTTCATTTTCTAAAACAAGAATACTTTGCTCACAGAAGCACAAATTCTGTAGAATCATTTTTCTTTTTTTACATTTAAAATTTTAAATCAAATTTAACCCAGAAGATTTTTGAATTTTTATACGAAAATGCTTTTCAGAGTTGCACAATGTTTTACAAACAAAGCAAAAAAAAAAAAAAAAAAAAAAATTTTAACCCTTTAAGTTCTGTTTTGTGTTGAAAATAAAAACAAATTAAAAAAGCTATTTTCATGCAAAATTTGATCTCTGGTGATCTCCAGTTACCTTGGAAAGTATCACCACCTATCCTAACATATTTTTCTCTATATTATCGCCACATACCAATTTACATGAAACAATGTATTTTTTCAGCTGCAATATATATCATGTAGCTAAAAATAGCATGCTGTGCTATTTGATGACATCTGGTGACCTCACATAGCCTATGGAGATCTTCATGCCAAAAATTAGGTCAATAATTGGATTACAGTAAATGATCACATATACAGATCAATACATGCACAGCTTGCAAAATACCAAGTCCTCAGACTCCATATTAATTTAGTATATTATCCTTAAGCATTAACAAAGGTCTGGACTCTCATATACATCAGATGGTGAATAGCATCTTGCAATACATTATTCCATGTCTTTTGCAACTGTAGACACAAGAATAAATAGGTAAGGAACAAGTAAAGAATCATCCCATAATGCCTCATACATGTTCAATGGGGGACAGATTCATGACATTATTCAATGCTCCTGCCACAAATACCAAAGGTAAGTGAATGTTGTGACTTAAAGCATGATGCCAGGAATACACTCTGGGCCCAGTGTACATGCACACAATCATCTCTTGCATAAAAGCAAAACCTACAGTCATCATGGAACACTATTCAATTTCCAAGGTGACTCACACTCAACACCACTCTAGATATCTACAATGGTGTTGTGGTGTGGCTAGAGATGTGTGTCCATAGTCCTAATGCAAGTAAACAATTCTCTACTATGTTGATCCTTCTGGGACCACATTTATTCTGGTCTGTGCTGTAGACATCTACTACTGCTACTTTTACAATGCATCAATTACGGTGAACATCTGTACTACAAGACCATCCAGAAATTGTTTTTTTATTAGTTTAACTAACGTCAAAGCACTGCCAATACATCACACATATTTATCCAAAATAACTATCCATTCTCTTGCAGAGCGATATTCCAAATGCTCTCAAATGGCTCCAATGGAAGAAAAGGAGCACATGTGTACTTGTAGCATGACAATTACTTGCATTTGACCCTTTCACTACACTAAACATTATTGCAGCACATGTCACTCTCTAAAGCCCAGATAGAGAAGGTGCACTGGTATGAATGTTACTATATCACAAGATAACCTTAGACATGAACCTTTTTGCTGAATATCTATTACTATATAGCATTTACATTTCACCTAGGCCAAAACTGGTATCAAATTTAAGGTGTTGCAACTTGCTATTTTTCAGCATATATATATGCAAAACAATAAACAAACAGAATCAAATGATAGTGTCAGTAAGTGAACAGAATTACCAAACATGATTCAAATAAAATGTAAAAAGATGAAATGGCAGCTAAAGTGCAGATCCTGAAAGGTCATTAGAACATCATGATGAGGTGAAATGTAGAAGGAAATGGGAAACTGTTTGAAAAAAAAAGAAATAAAAATTTAAGGAAAACTGGGGGAAAAAAATGAAAGCAAAGAGACATGTACTTTGTGTAACCAAGATTTTAGTAGACAGTTTTATTTTACTAGCAGCTTTATCCTTAGTTGTTTATCATAACATTTTGAGAGAAGGCATTCTACAGATTTATTCAGGTATATAGGAAACTCCTAAGTGATTGAATTATACATCTGAGGACAAACAATGAAAGCACTGGTTGTAGTAGAATTTCATACAAAGGGACAGATCAATTCTGAACCTGAAATGTAGTGATAAAAACAGCAAGGATGATAATCCGAGTAGATATAAATAATGGAATAATGACCCATAGCAAAATCATAAACAATATTTAATAGATAATCAATATGACAATAACTAACTAATGTTGCTACTCAAAACTGAGCTTAGATAACACTTAGTGGATTTGAAAGATGCTATTAGCATTATACAATAAATGAAATAGATTGGAAAAAACAAGTGTAATATGTCAAAGTTTGAGTTTCTGCTTCTAAGAATGAACACATTCCATCTAAAAGAACTAAGAATCAATAATGATCCTCAGGTTGAATATTAAAAGAAAAAAAACAACCTTTATCACAAAGTAATTAAAGCAGACAACAAAATGAAAAATGTTATCTCCAGGAGTACAAGAGTAATAATCACCAAGTTTATAAAAAAAGAAAATTAAATAATAGCATCATAATAACTGCTTGTTATATATATATATATATATATATATATATATGTATGTGTGTGTGTGCATGTAAAAATTCAAATGTAACTAAAAATCTATCTGTAAAAGGACAATATGAATAAAGACAAAAGGAAAATTTATCTTAGCTGATGCATTTCATCCTCTGATGAATTTTATCAAAGGCAAATGTAAGAATTTTATTTTGCAACAAGTATTTATAATCAGGAAAGGAGATATTTGAAATTATTTCCAGAAAGAAATGCTCCTTTCCCAAGTCATAATACAGGACTATAAATATTTTTTTAAAATTAAAAAAAAAATGGTTAAATTCAAAACACTATTATTTAAAATATATAATAAATAAATTAATCTCAAGCTAAAATAATATAAATAATAATTACATTATGAAAAAAATATATTCAACAACATTTACTCACTTTCCTTTATCAGACATGAAATTACATTGCTTAACTTTGATTTTAAGTATATTTATGATTGTTCTTAAATTTAAAAGTTCTGAAAGAACTTTTAAATTTAAGAACACTCATATATATATATATGTTATGATGCTAACATTTTTACTTTCGTTTATAAATACTTGTTGCAAAATAAAATCCTAATATTTGCCTTGATAAAGTCCATCAGAGTCAGCTAAAGTAAGTTTTCCTTTATATATATATAAATATATATATATATATATGATAAAGATATAGTTTTAATGTATGCTATATTTATGGGTTAATATGTTCAATATCAGGGATAGAGCATATGTAAATATAAAAGTGGACATTGAGGTCAACACCCAGTGTATATAAAATTTTTCATTTTTTTTTTTTTTTTTGGTTTCCTTATAGAGAAGGTTGTAATAGACTGTCCTCTATGTGGACTAAACACGACTTGTTTCCAGGGAAAATGTAGGAAAAAATTGATTACATTTCCTGCAACTGTAATAAATCAATTCAAAATGTTGCTCATCAGCTGATCATTTGTAGATGTTAGCCTTAAGCAGAACAGAAATGGTTGGAGATGACATCACAGTACAACATCGGTAGCCTTTATTGAAGTATATAACATGACATAGTAATTACATCTTAATGAAACATACACTGCTCGCTGTCTAAATATAAGACAATTGTGCATTGGGAAGCAATCCCTCTTTTATACAAGTTTAATTAAAGACAACTGACAAGGTATTGTAATTAAGCTTTTAATTCAATATTTCTCGTGTTCATATAAGTGTCTCTTTTTTTGAACATAAAGTGTGTAAAAGCTGTCAAAATTTTCTATATATCCAATATGTAATATGATCTATGAACACAGCCACAATGTGCTGACAGTGTTTGGAAAATAAAAAAAACATTCCCATCACTCTAGAAACATAAAAAAAATCTACACATTCAGTTAAAAATAAAAATCATCCATGATAATGACTAATAGAATAGCTGAAAGCACTTGGATATACGGGAAATTTGGAGAGTTTTTATTAGGTTGGTGCAAAAATAATGTCGTTTTTTGACATTAAAAAATACGTCAGAAACGACATTATTTTTGCACCAACCTAATACACACTTTATATCTAAAAATTAAACACTTTTATATGAACAGAAGTAAAATTGAATAAAAAGCTTAATCTTAGTAGCTGCTGGTCAGTCATCTTTAATGAAACTTACACTTTATATATATATATATATAGATATATATATATATATAAAATTCAAGTCACCATGAAATATTGATATCTATTGCTTATATTATAAATTAACAAGCACTTATTGGTATTTCCAACACAGCATAGACATATAGTAACATGCAAGATAACTTGTTTTATGAAGTGCTTTTATTACATCATCTTTTGAGAGGATTGTTTATCTCAATATGTACTGTAGACTAATGAGAATTTTTTATAGTTATTTATTTCTAGTAAATGGTAATTTTATATTTTTTTGAAAACAAGTCAACACATATCCTAAATATAATTCTTTCTGTTAATTTTAATGTGTTATTGAAAATTTAGGTTTACTACTTTTTTAATCTGTAAATTTGGTAGGTTTCCATGCGTTTTTAAATGAGATTTAATTGAGCGATGGCTACAGAGATGTAACATGACATGTAAATTCATAACATTGGTTCTCTGTAATTTAGATCTTGCAGGTGAACTATTTTTGATGATGAGGTTAGCATTTTAAAATATTTTATAATAAATAATTTACTTTTCTTGTTTTTTTGCCGACTAGAGCTGTGTGCCAAACTCTGTCCATAACATACTCATTGATAATATAAATATAATAGCATCATCCACTTGTACAAAAAGGCTAAAAATAATGGAAGCATTATTAATAAAAAAGAAAAAGTCAACACACAATAATATCAACTATGAACACAGCCACTATGTGCTGACCCTGTTTAGAAAATAAAACATTCCTATTACTCTAGATACATACATTAAACAATCCATATATTCAGTTAAAAGTAAAATAAAATTCATCCTTGATAATAGCTAAAAGTATAGCCAAAATCACTTGGAAAACATTTGGACAATTTTTATATAATTTATGTCCTGAAAAGAAAAAATTATATGAACACATGAGAAATTATATTAAAAAGAACTCTATCACTGCACCTTGACATAGCAAAAGTGACAAGTGAATAAAATTTTGTTGTTTTTTTGTGTGATTTTTTTATCTATTGTCTTGAATGTTATTTCTGTTTTTTATAAGATAAATAAAAATAGAAAATAGTTTTTATTTTAAAAAATCAAATTAAAACGAAATTAAAAGTTTCAAAAATTAAAATATGCAAAAATGTTTGTTTTATTTTCATATGATCTCTCAAAACAATCTATGATTAATCTGACTCCTTTTCAACTGTTTTTTTTCTTTTTACATTCCAAGCAATAATCAAAAAGATTACTGTGATCTTTGCTTGCATTTCTACTGTAATTATTACTAACAGTCTTTACTTTCTGGCCAGTCACTAGTAATTCACACAACTAAAACCAAAAAGCTACTTGTCTAATAAAAATTCAACTTGCTACTTCCTAAATATTACAGAAAAACACCCCCAGGAGGAGGATGAAAGGCACCCAATGGTTAGGACAGATTGAATTTTACAAACAAAATAGCAATTAACCATGGTAATGTTGGAAGGTTTGGGTTTGTAATGGATGATCAAAATCCAATTCAAAAAAAAAAAGTTACTTTTTCTTTTGCACAGAAGATGTTATGAAAAGTTAAAAAAATTAAATTTTCATTGATCAGGCTTTCACTGTGCCAATTTCATACTGGCACAGTGAAAGTCTGAAAATCAAAATGTTAAATAAATTGGATTTATTTTGAAACCAAAATAAATCAACAAATTATGTTGTAGAAATCCTTCAAACTCCCATTTTTCTGATATAATGAAATTAAACATCAACACATGTAACCAAAATATCTGTTGAAATTTAAAAACAGATTTTTAAAACATTATGAGTAATATTTTTTAGGTCAGCTGTGAAGATAACATTTTAAATTTTCAAGTAATAATTTAAAGATTTATTTTAAACATAGAAAATCCATTGGTAAATATCAATCTATATTTCATTATTCCATATAGAGTGTGTTATTACAAATTTTAATTCATGTTATTTAATGGTGAAATTAGTCATTTCCATTCAGAAAGCATTTGGTACTGTAACTTTCAGTTGAAATTTATAAAATCTTTTTTTGGGGAAGTCAGATTTTCAGGAAAATAAATTTTTAAAGCCCACTGTTATATCTCTTTCTAGCATTAATAGAAGTTTCCTTCCAAATCTCTTTTGAATGTAGTGTTATAATGATTATATCATTATTTTTCATTCTACTTCTATATGCTACCCATTTTTATTGTTGCTGCTGTTGAAAATCTTCATATGATTGCATCAAGCAAAGTTGCATCAGTATTATTTGCAGTTGGCAATTGATCTCATGTCAGTGGGATCAATATAAATGATGCTAACAATCATGTTTTTTTTCTTTTATTATTTAATGCCTGGTTTTAATTTTTTCATACTGACAGATATATATCTGACTGCTTATTTGTGTGTGGGGTGGTGGTGTGATATTCTTCAGGCAACATCAAAAACCCTATTTTTCAATTAACCAGAATACCATTTGGTTGTGTTATCATAATAGAATGTGGCAACATAAGTACAGTCATTTTGTTGTAGATAAGAAAACATTATCAATACAGTGAGAAATGATTATTTACACTATTTACACTGTTCAAACTGTTGTCCTCATTATTTCACTCATATTTCCTCTATATTTCTGAAATGAGGTATTTTAATTATTTACATTGTTCAGACTGTTGTCCTCATCTTTATTGCTACATTCACAATGTTTCAGCCATTGTACACTCCAGCCTTCTTCAGGTGATATTTGTTTAAATTTCAAACTGAACCCAGAGCAGTCAATCAGTATGTCAGCGTTTCTGAAGATTGGTTCGATGATGTTTGTGTAGACATTCTTCCCATGTTTATTTCCTGAAATGAACTGACATATAACTTTCACATTCCTGGATTGCTCAGTAAAGTCACTGAGAATCCTCCAAATTCTAACAAAAGAAGAGAGGTCGAAACATTGCAAATGTGACAATAAAGATGAGGACAAAAATTCGAACAATGTAAATAGTGTAAATAGTTAAAATACCTTATCTCAGAAATATACACAGATGATAGAAATGATGTTTGACAGGACATTAGAAAAACTGAAAAGTCACTGAATTTATTTCTTTTGGTAAAGGAATGAATATATTTTGTGTACATGATTCCCATTTTGCAGCAAATCCTGTTTCTTGGGGGAAACTACCATAAAAAAATTTATTAAAAAAAACTTTAAATAAATAATATCCCTGCAGTTATAATATGACAAAAGATGTAATACATTAAAAGAAGTTGACACAGAGGCTAAACTGACTGAATGTCAAAAGGGCTGCTTCAGCAGAACCAAATATTAAGGGAAATTTATTTTAATCAAACATATCAAACACAAACTGATAATGAACACTTCAGTGGCTTTTTCACATTAAAACAATTGAATTTATTAAAGAATCAGTAAAATTAAACTACTTTTCAAAAAGGTACAAACAACAGAGAACTGTTGAGATTGAATTATAAAATGAAAAATCTTTGAACAAAAAGAGAAAAAAAATTTAATTTACATTTATGTTTGTTGTTTTATTTTTTCAATGACACAAAAATAAAAAAAATATTAAATAAAATATTTAAATAAAGTATGAAAGTATCTTATTTGGAAATAATAAAAATTGGATTAATAGATAATCAGGATTATGGAGGAAAGAGATGCAGTTAATATTTCAAGAGTTATTGAAATCATCAGCATCATAACATTATGAAAATTCAATAAATATCACAATGTCAATAAACAAGCAACATAAAAAAGAAAATAGATTCAGCCAACAACAACATCTTTATATTAAAAAAACAAGAAATCAACACATCTAGTCTTTTTTTGATTTTATTCATTTTTCAACTCAACAGCAAGAAATTTTTGTATACATTTTTTGCCTATAATGTCTAAGTCTTCTTGCCAGTGAAAAATAAAATTATAAGCTTTTCAATGGCAATGCCAATGGGTATTGTCTTATGATAAGGAAGGACTAAATGCCAAGCGGCATTGTCTTACGATAACGAAGGACTGAATGCCAAGCGGCATTGTCTTACGATAACGAAGGACTGAATGCCAAGCAGCATTGTCTTACGATAACGAAGGACTGAATGCAAATAAATTTAGAGAAGAACAAAAAACAAACAAGGGATCAGAAGTTTTTAATATGAACATAGAAATGAGTAAGCTATAATAATTGCAAAAATATATCTACAGACTCACAAAAAATATTCTAAAAGAATAAGGGGAAAAGATAAGATGTTTTTATGGTTGTGTGGTAAATCAGTGGAAATATAAACTCAACAACTACCTTTCTTGTCTTGTCATCTCCCAAAAAGGATGTGAAAAATAAATAAAGTTAAGAAGTGTTTACACTTCTTAACTTTATTTATTTTTCGGATATACCTTGCCTTTTGGCAAGGTATATAAAAAGTCACTCCTGTATCGTGAAAACATTGGCAGAAGGATGTTAGATATGGTAAAATTTAGCAGACCAGATTTTGTATACTGAACTGCAATAGTATCCTGCAAAAGTTCCTGCATACTGGACAATGGATGAGACCTAATTATTCCAAGTCAAATGGAAACTGCATGGGCACATAACTTAGCACTTTGTGTCGAAAATGAAAATTTAGGATCTTCTTTGAATTTTTATTACAGTAATTAGTAAACAGCAAAAAAAAAAAAAAGAAAAGAATCTGTCTATATTTCTGAGATGTGGTATTGTAACTATTTACATTGTTGTCCTCATCTTTATTGTCATATTCACAACATTTCAACAGTTGTATGCTCCAGACTTCTTCAGGAGATATACATTAGAATTTCAAACCAAATCCTTTATTTAGTTCATGTAGAAGGCCAAGTGTGTACAATGACCAGGACATCATGAATATGGCAATAAAAATGAGTACAACAGTCTGAACATTGTAAACAGTATATATAAAAAAAGAATGTTTAATTGTTATGTAATACGAATCCTCCTGTAGGGAAGTGAATGCTGAATAATCTCCTTACAGATGAAGATAGTACTTGAGGCAACAGAGATGTGGTTCTAAAGAAGGATGTTGAGAATACCATGGATGGAACATGTGAGAAAAATGGAAAAAAAAGTACACTTTTACTTAGAATCAGAAAGAGACAGCTGAAATTTCTGGAAAACATAATGAGGAAAGAAGGTTGGAAAATTTGATACTAACAGGGCAACAGGGATAGAGGGGAAACACCAAATAACGTACCTAACAAGCTGAAGTAAGTGGGTAACAGTACAAGAACTGAGAGGGATAGTAAGATAAACATTACTTAGAACAACAAAAGATAAGAAATTGTGGAAAGCCATGATCACCGACATCCTGAAAGGATATGGCATATAAAAGATGAGAGAAGAATTCAAATAATTACAAAGATTAAAATAAAAAGCTCTTTGCAAGTTAAATTCAACATGTATTTAAGCAGTAAAATATTGCCTTAATGGATATATCATTTATCTGCTTACCCTAAGCTTGAAAGCTCAAATCAAGGCAGGATAAGTTTTAGTACTTAAAGGCTTTACTTCAGTACAAGCAGGCACTTGTTCAGAAAAACTAGTATATGTAGACAAACAGAATATTTTCACTTCAGTTATTAATGAAAGTGTAACATTTGGATGGAGAAAGAAACAGAATTATAGAGAATGCACTTTACACTTTATAACCTTTCACCAAAGAAGTTGCTTTTCCTTTTTTGTTTTAGTGGGAGGAGAGAGGGCAGCACATTCTTTACCATAATAAGAATGATTTAAGAAAATTACTCTGCAATCATTTGTTTGATAATGGTCAATATATTTAAGCAGTAAGTATTTCTTATAAGGATAATTACATATAAAACAAAACTTATTTATAACTCAAGTTGTTTTTATGACAAATTCTTACAAACAGAACCAATGAGATTTCAAGGCAAGCAAGTTCAATAATAACTGGGCAGACAATGATTAGAAGTCATTTGCAAGAACTATTTCCGAAGGTGGCTCGTCCAACTACAGCCAATGTTTAGTACCAACAAAAAAGTATTAGGCAAGTATAATTACTAAGTAAGAGTAGGAGATACTTGAGGAATGGTTGGTGAGGGTGAAATTTGAAGTGACAAGAAAGAATTGTAGGCAAATGACATATGGATCAGTTTAAGTACCACTTTTCATTTTTTTGAGTCCAGTGCCAAAAATAATTCAGAACAAGGGAGAAAGGAGAAAGAATATTTAAAAATCAAGGTCCAGTCAACTGAGAGGACCACAGGGGTGGCGTGAGGGGATTTATAAGTGAAGGGATTGTTTCATAATGGAGTTATTTCGTATTTGGTTTCATCAGTCATGGAAAAAGGATTTATGATAATGTCTGAAGAATACCCCCCCACACACACACAAACACATGTCAGTGTGAAAAGAAAGATTTAAATGAAACATTAAATTCTCACCAGAATCTATCTTACACCTTTATAAGTCTGCTATTCATCCATGCATTGAATATTGATCAGGTGCTGTTGCTATGTATCAGAGATTCTGGACAAAATTCAAAGAATCTGCCATTTTAACAGTCTTGACCTGGCATCTCACTGTAACAGTTTTCCTGTGCCTTTTCTCTGAATATTTCCATGATAATTGTTCTGATTAGCTTTATTCTTTGGTATTGCAACTTCACAAATCTAAGTGCAGTACTACAATGGTAGCTAAATTTCATCATTTTACTATTGAAATGGATAGATGTAACCTTAAGTTTTATGTTAACAGTTTCTTTGTTCATACTGTTCACCTGTGGAACTCTCTTCTGGCTTCTTTTTTTTTTTTAAAAATACTATTTTTGATAGCTAGCATCACTAAATACCAAAGACATTATGTCAATCGACTTGAATTGAACCCAACTGCAAATACTGATACTGCTTTTCTTGACAAATCAAACATGACCCATAATATATCTGTAATGAAGTTGCTGTACCAATTAATGATGATAATACAAGCAATTTAATGACGAGCAAGGAACTTGTATCTTTCACATTAACATTAAATTTTATTCCACTTCAATAAGTCATAAGATACTGTCAATTAGAGTGCATGTGATTGTCCCCATCACCCGCTAATCCAAAAACTAGACCATATATTTTCATCTGCAATTCTTGACAGACTGTGTGTATTATGATTCTTTCACATGCTTGCAAAACTGCATCTGTGAGGTTATGTGATTCTACATTTGGTGGCTGAGACTAACTTCTGATCAAC
Source organism: Acanthosepion lycidas (assembly GCA_963932145.1). Taxonomy (NCBI): domain Eukaryota; kingdom Metazoa; phylum Mollusca; class Cephalopoda; order Sepiida; family Sepiidae; genus Acanthosepion; species Acanthosepion lycidas. The sequence goes on along the minus strand of OZ010614.1, from coordinate 56,341,877 downwards.
CATGTAGCTGGTTTCCTTTGAGTGCAAATTTAATTCAGACATTATATTTCATATCATTTAAAACAGTGATGAAAACAACAAAGATCAAGATACTAATTGAAAAATAATAAAAATAACTGTACTTATAAAATTCAAACAATTAAGTTTTACTTGGCAACAAGTAACACCACAGCAATTAAATGTATTGTAATTAGAAATTATTTAAAAAAAATAAAATAAAATAAACACAAAATGTTTCTTTAGCTTCTTCATTTTTCCTATCTTTGCTATAATTAATTAATGTGATTCAACTCTTCAAGATAGTGTTCTCCTGCTTTGCCTAGTCCACAGATTGAATTGATAATTTAAGCAGTGGAATTTGGGAAGAGGCTTACACTTTTGTGTCTTTTCTTTTCTAAGTAGAGGCTCCCGTATATTCCATGATTGGTTGAATAAAACAATTGCATTAGATTCAGTGAATCTCTTGATTTTCCAAAATTATATAGAAATTGGTTCACTAGTCCAAAAGAATCAGCAAATGATTATTTTCACAAGAACAACAAACACTAAGCTATGACAACTAAGATAAATAAATTTCTTCAAGAATTAAAACATTTTTTCAAATCTTTCAAATTATAAACCAGGACTGAAAATTAATCTACAGACAATAAAACATTACTTTTGCACAACTGGTTAGTTTTTAGGGTCAATGACAGGACAATAAAAAAACGTTTTTAATTAATATACTACATTTATTTTAAAAGCAACTAATGTCTTAGAATAAAAAAATTCTTACTTCTCACCAATAGTAGCAGGCTTTTAATAAATGGAACACATACACACTAACATAAATGCAAAAATAAACAAAACTTCTTTATAAATGGCTGAATGAAACTCAAATGAAAATTGAACAACTTAAATTTAGATATTTCTATTATTTATCTATAAATGTAAAAAAACATTACAATCTTATTGCAATTTTATTTTAATAAACAAAGCAAGAAAATTACATTTTTTCTTTTAAATTATTTTCTTTAATGAACCAATATCATACAACAATTGTGTGTTATGTTTTCTGTTAATTATAAATTAAATTGAAAATACAAAGGAAAATTTAAAAAAATGATAAACAATCAAATAATATTTAGTCACTGTAGTGACACTGGCAAATTAATATGCCTAATTTGCATAAGTGCAATAGAAAGCCTATATAACTCGTCACTGAGAATAACGTGTGACAAAGACAAGCTCAGCGACTGACTGGTGCTGAACTTTGACTTCACACCAGTCACAATGTGAGGTAAGGTAAATGAAAGTTTCTTTTGATTGTGAATAATTAGAATATGCTAATCTTCTTTATATCGAAAATTAAGGCAAAGAATACAATTAAAGGATGATAAAAGTTACTATGAGAATGAAAATTAATTAATAAGAACATTTTCATAAAAAATTATTCAAGGTCATTTAACTGAAATGTTTAAATAAAAATATGGCGATGATTATAAAAATTATAGTAAAATTTGTTTTGGGGTTTATTCATTTCATGTTTTAACCTAATTTATTTTTTAAACATTTTAATGCTACTAACAACTATAAATGGTAAAGTTAAAAAACATTTTGATTTCAAGTCAGTTTGAATTTTTTTCATTTTGATTAAAGTTGGTTTTCATGACAGTTCCAGATGAAAAAATGTTAGTCTGGAACTTTGTTATAAACTAAAATTTATAGAGAATAAGCAAATCTATTTTAATCTATTTCATTTATAAGGCTAAATTCCAGATTTATAATCAGGTGATTGTAAAAGGTCAATAACTCTTATTATCTCCTCATTAAATTTCAATCTAGGTTCCAGTATCAAATTTTTAATTACTGCTTTTATAAGAAAAGATAACAGCCACCTGCTGTTGCTTCTTGGACAACATTTCAAAATAAAATTAGATCAACTCATCAGATTAGATTATTTTCAGAACAATTAGTAAGAAACAATTAATTACTTTCTAAATAATTTGTGGTTGTTTTTTCAATTCTCCCAACAGTTTAATCTGAAACTGTAACCTATCCCCATATCTAATATCTGTTTTTTAGATCTTGTCTTAAATGAATCCATCTGTTTAACAAAATAGAATAATTGGAGGGAGGAACATTTTAAGTTGACTGACACTTATTATGGAGAACATCTGAAAAAAAATTCATTCCATGTCAAATTAACAAAGGTCTTACCATTACCGACAGATATTTTCAAATTTGGTACATTTATAGAGCTTCAGGAATACAAATTGAATGGTACCTATTCTATGCTGAATGTATCTAGTACAACAGGTTTGCTTGTTAATATCTTTGTAAATGTTAAGAATCTTTTTTTTAAATATTCATTTCAATGTATCAATTTTTCAAAACTGAATTTTTTAAATATATATAAAAATATTGAAAATTTGATTTCTTTGTGCAATTAGTGTACAGTGCCAAATGTCAACAATAATGTGTTAACCATTAACAACATTTGTTGCATATTTTCATATTATTTTATGTTATGTATTAAGTCACTTTTATCAATACTTATTTCTATTATGTCACTTTTTCATATAAAAATCTATTGTATAATAAAAATATAGACAAAACTAAAAGTAATGTTGTTTAGTTTCCACTGAATTGGTCAACATTTAACTACAAATAACACAAATTTTATTGATTTTATGATCATAGTTCTTACATGAATATTAATCAGCATTCAAAGAGCTTTCTAAAGATATACAACTTAACCATATTGGGTGATATGAAAATGTTAGCAGATAGTGGCAAATACCAAATCTGCCATTTTAAATTTTGCCCAAATCTGTAAAAAAATTTGTAACTCAGGCCACAGTCGACCAAAAAATTTTGTACATATCTTGCCATAAAGCAGACATTTGTTATCAAATTTAAGAAAAAAATTAAAGATACATTTTTTGAGAAATTAAAGGTCAAAGTTTGAGGTCATGGTTAAACTATCTTATTTGACCTTTAAACAAAAAATAAATAGATCACCTTTTAGATATATCCAAGTACTTTAAAATGGTATATAATTTAGCTTTATAGGTGAAAAAGACTGAGATGCTGATATTTAAACTTTGTGGGCATTTTCCAAAATTCACCTTTTTGGAAAAGGCCAAAGGGTCAGATCTCAGGAACCCTTTGACCTAGGTATATAAAATAGGTACCATTCAATTTGTATTCATGAAGTTCTATAAGTGTACCAAATTTGAAAAACATCTGTGTCAGTGATGGTAAGACACTTGTTGATTTGACATAGAATGACTCCAAACTGCAATTCTTTGCTGCAAAAGACAATTGCAGTAAGGATCCAAATTGTACTTATAGCATTTCACAAAATTGAATAAATATTTCTATTTATTATGCTACATAAAGTATCTGTCTATATTTCTGAGATGAGGTATTATGTACACTATTTACATTATTCAGACTATTGTCCTTATCTTTGATGCTATATTTATCACGTTTCGGCCGTTGTACACTCTGGCCTTCTTCAGGTGGTTGGAATGTTGAACTGAACCCTTTATTTTGCTCGCTGGGGTAGACTGTTTTAGTTCCACGTGTCATGTCTAATGGATGTCAGTTATCAGTTATCTCCTGTTAGTTCCCCTTAACCAGGTATTAAACTCACACTCTTTGGGTCACTGGATCTAACTAATGCTTTTATCCACTGTGCCATGTGTCCTTGAGGACAACTGTGTATGAATTTCTGGATATTATAAACCTAATGTCTTCAGTAACCATTTTTTTTTACCAGTGCTCATATTGCAATTTTTGTTGTTATTATTGCTTTTCTCGGGCACTCCTTATTACTAGTTCCCATATGGTATTCATTTCTGTTTGGTCAGCTCAGGAGATTTTTGTGGCCTAGCATATGTGCTGATTCCTTAAGTTTACAAATTTTGAAATGATGTTCTTTGTCTATGATTTTAACCTGATCCCACAGAGGGCGGTGATCTCCCTTCTCTCCCCACATGTGGTCAGCCATGCCTGATTTTTCCACTTCCCCTCGTGTTACAGCTTTCTGGTCTCCTTGAAGCCTTACCTTAAGGGGCAGCCTGTCTCCACTTTATATTTCTTTCCGCAGCTGCACGGGATGGCGTACACAGTCTTTAGTCATGTTCTCCTCTATAGAGGGTCTTACTCAGGAGAGATATCTGCAAAGTGTTGTCCAGCTTTTGAAGGTTGTCCTGATCTTATATGAACTGCAGATCCTTTGTATTTTCTCTAATAACCCTTTCACAAAAATCACCTGAGCTGACCAAGCATAGAAATGAATACAATATGGGAACCAGTAATAAGGAGTGCCTGAGAAAAGCAATAATAACAATGAAAATTGCAATATGAGCACTGGTAAAAAATGATAACTGAAAACATTAAGTTTATAATACCCAGAAATTCATACACAGATGTCCTCAAGGACACATGGCACAGCGGATAAAGGTGTCAGTTAGATCTAGTGACAGGACCCAAAGAGTGTGAGTTCAATACCCAGTTAAGGTGGTGGAAAACTTGGAGAGGGGAATTAACAGGAGATAACTGATAACTAACATCCAATTTTTTCTCTTTTAAAATGATAATTTTATATCTAAGTTCAGACATGAAATTAGACATGGCACGTGGAACTAGAAGTCTACCCCAGCGAGCAAAATAAAGGGTTCAGGTCCACATTCCAACCACCTGAAGAAGGTCGAGGGTACAACGGCCGAAACGTGATAAATATAGCAACAAAGATGAGGACAATAGTCTGAATAATGTAAATAGTCTACATAAAGTAGTTGTGAAATAAAACAGACTGGATTATTATTTTATTAAAAATAAAATGCAATCAAGAAGAATGCATCAATCCAAAAATATTAATTTTTTAATGAAGAATTCTCTAACCTGTGTTTTTAGAAAAAAATTATTTTTTTTCTTTTAAAATGATAATTTTATATTTAAGTTCAGACATGAAATTCAAAATAAATAGTGACAAGTTACTTTTTCTTTAACAAGGAAAACTAGGAAAAGTTTAAAGAAGTAAATTTCAGTAAAGTTTAATTCATTTAAGGTAATCTTTTAATACTGATTTAAGCAAATTAAGTATTTTTGAAATAAATATATTGTATTTTAAGAATAAAGTCTAAATAAATCAAATTTCACAAAGGAATTCATTTTATAAAACATTACCAACAAATGTTGATTTCTTACAATTGGGATAACTTCTACAATTGTGAAATAACTATTTATTTTTGTAATAAATGCATTAGTATATTTTGAAATATATTCAAAAGAGAAACTAGTCTTTAATTTTTCTCTTTCAATTTCACAAATCACTGTATGTATAGTGTTCACTTTTCATTGGGTGCTCAATTAGAGTAACCTTATGCCAAATTCTGTTCATAAAGTTACTATTTTTCAACAAAATGACAGGTGATTTTTCTGTCTATTGAAGATGAAAACTCATAAGCAAAAGTAAAGGTTGTTTTATATAAGAATTTATATTGGGTAGATATTGTGGATGTGTGTGAATGGCATAGAAGTTACTGGTTTGAAAAACACAAGTGGCAGGTTGAGTTTAAATTCCAAAACAAGGCCATTAGGTTCAATTCACAATAGTGCTCTTGGCAAAAAACATAACTCAATTTCTTCTTCCACCAAACCAAATAAACAGGTCAGCTTAAATAACAGGGTAGACTGGGCTCTCTAGACTTCATTGGAAATCAGTCTAAGAGAATGACAATCCTCTGTGTAGAAGGCTATAAGAAACCACACCATATTTCCCAAGAAAAATGATGGTAGATATTAAAAAGGGATATTGTAGAGCATCATAATCACTTACATTGTGAAGAGATAAGGCATTTTTTAAAGAAAAGAAAAAAAACATCTTATTTCCAATCATTATGAAATACCATTTCACTCAAGGCAAATACCAAGCTACCTAATAAGCAAATAATACATTTACTACAATGACTATCATTTATTTCAATATTAAAAAAATCCTCTCATTACATTTCTGACAGACATAGCCAGCAAGAAGAGACACAATGATTACTGGAAGATCAATACAACTATGTCCCATGTTGATGATTACACAGTGCAGCAGTTGAAGATTCCACTTTGTCCACTCACTATTAGGTGCACATTACAGGCAACATTCTCACAGAAATAGGCCATTTCATTTTAACATGTTTACATATTCACCCAAACAAATTTATCACGTTATTATCTGAAGAAAAACAGTCATTCTACTCCCAAGTCAAAGAGATAGATTGCTCAAAATTATTTCAGGGAAATCAAAATATGTTTCAATAGAGAAAACATTGCAACATTTTTCACAATTGTTCATTTCATATGATATGCTTTTATGCCTATATAAATAGACACAATGAAGGTTTGAGTCTTCCATTATTAAAATTATTCAAATGAAGTTAGATTTCACAGTATCAACTCAACAAAACACTTCTGGCCTACTTATAATATAAATATCATGTCTTCAGAATTGGGGATTAATAGAAACACAATAAATAAGTATAAAATCTTTTCAAATGATTTTGGTCCAATGAAAACTTCCACTACTACAAGATCACACCAAAAAAAAAAAAACGTTACAACAAATTATCCTGGTCTTAATGTTTTTTTTAAGTAAACTTAAACCTGAACATTCTCAAGCTTTCCACAGATGATGGTCACTTCAGCTAAATGTTCAGCCAGATTTATGACTTACCTTTATTGGAGGAAAAAAGGGACTGAAACAAAGAAACTCTATTCAAGGCAGATTGAAGATAACAGACACATACAGAAGATTAGAAAAAGCAATAACCAAAACTACAAGGATGCTGAATCGAATAAGCCAAGATTCAACAAATGAAATCTTTGTCACTTGGATGCAATAATGATTTGAGAAAAGCTTGAGAGCATTGGCCAAAAGGATCAAAACAACAATGAGAACATGTCTGGATGATTCCTTAAATAAATAAATTTGTTTACGAAATAAGTTCTATTTCAAATTTTTTACCCTGCACTGAAATACAAGTCAAATTTAATGTAACTTAGCTAAAATTAGATTAGATTCTGAATAAATTTAATGAGTTTCAGCTTTCATCATGTTTTTATAGTGTTACATTGGTTATTTATATGAAGATCATGTGAAAATTATTAGATATGTGAAGATTGTGTGAAAATTATTGGATATGTGAAGATTGTGTGAAAGTTATTGGACATGTGAAGACCACATAAAAATTATTGATAAAAAAGAAAATACACCCAGTCTTCTATTATTTACGAATTTATCATAAAAGTTTATAGTTTAATCTAAGATAATATGAATATTCTTGTTTTTCATTCCTTCTATTATTTACTGAACTGTCATGAATTGTTGAACATGAATCTAAGAAATCAATTATGAATAAATTTGAGTAAATTATGAAACCTACAAATAAAACAATAAGATAAAAATGTCCTTGCATATCCATGTGCCAATATCTATGCCTGTCATCTTTTTCAACCAATTTTTATTTGCTATAATTGATGATTAGTCTTTGTTCAAAGACTAATTTTAGGTGAAGAAATTTCTCTTGAAACAACATTATCAGACAGAAAAAAAAGACAAGTCCAGGATTGCAAACTTACAGAGATTTTTGTAAAAGATGAATGAAACCTAGCATTCATTTATGAGTTTCCAAATATAAGAATTCTAAATCCTTGTAATAGTTCAATTCAGAAATGAAACATTTTCTTGAATACTTTTTTGAGAAATTTTATTGTTGCTTTTTATCATAACTTTCTTGATTAAGTTGTTTAAAGTATAAATAAAGAACAGAATTTAAGAAAGGGAGAGATTGCCATTATGTCTATAGGCTATTGTTTAGGGATTGATTAAGACATTACTGAGGAAAGAGAGTTCAAGTCTTCTAACAAGTTATTTCTTTGTTCCTATTTTAACACTACTTTAACAATTGGAGAGTGTTCAACCTTGAAAATCTGTGATAAAAAGCAACAATAAAATGAAGAGAAAACAAATAAACATTCTAACATCACAAATTTATAGACAGAAAAAACATGGCGGTTTCCCTGTAGATTTCTTTTAAATAATAAAATTAGATGATTGCAAGAAATAATCAATCATTTCACTAAATTCAAGATTCCTCCCACTTTAAAAAATGTGAATTTCAAGATGTAAACAACCGGAATAAATTATCAATAACAAAGGAACAGTTTTTATGTAACGAACATTATAAGCCGAAGAAAAAGAAAAATATTGTGTGAAGCTCTGAAATTAAGCATTGGCATTATTTCATCAATTACTCAGACCAGTATTGTCATCTTTGTTATAATGATCAAAACGTTTCAAACATTGGTGTGTATGCAACAGTCTAGTCTTTTCCATATTGTGCCAACTTCTAAGAAGATTTATTGTTACTATTAAATATATATATAATATTTTTTTCAGATTAACATCCTCATTTTTGTTGTTTCAATTAAAGATCAACAAAATTTAGTTGCTGTTTTAAGAAAAATGCAATTTATTGTTCAAAGGAATAAAAAATCACAAGTGAAGCATAAAAGTTTGTTGCTCATATCTATAAACTATGTTTACGGCATTGGAGAAGCTTTAAAAAAAAAAAAAAAATACAGACAAAATTTGTTCAAGCTTTTATTATTTTATCAATTTTAAACTTAGTTTTCAGTTTTAAAAAAGTGAATTTGAATTAAACCTATGACATTTTAAAGAAAGTAAAAATGTCCGCTTAATATAAAATTCAATGGGCATCTCTGAGGATTGCTGAAATGTTTTCAATCCAATCCATTTCTCCAAATCTGGTTACATGAGCAAACATCAGAATTTGGTGAGGAATCCCTTCTTAGTTGGGCTAAAACACTTTTCAATGACTGTCCAAATATCTAACCTTGATCCTCAGTAAAATGCCAAGGACTGATACTATGATTCTAGAAAGAAGTTCCAATCCATACATAAATAGTTCCATCAATTTTGACAGGTACAATGTTAGTTTCTATATAAAATAAAGAAAAACGATGAATTTGAAATTGGATATTTTCAAAACAACCTCTATGAGAGAACTTTTTAAATATCTTTTTCAAAGTCTTTGATAATAGTCTGAAAATTTTTTTTTTAAAATTATCAATAATTATAAAATGAGATCCAAATGGGAACAAACCTGTTTTCATGACATCAGGCAATTTTACTTCATTTGTGAAAAAGTTGAATCTTACCTGAGGGGAGAAAAAAAAAAGTATTAATATAATTTATAAAATATGAACAGTGAATAAAAAGAATTTATATATATTTTACTATATTGCTTCTTTTGGTAGACACTCTTTTCAAAATTAACCTTATGCCAGAATGACTACTGACTATACTTCAGTAATTGATCTTCTATCAATAATACCAAATTGTTACTGTTATTCTTAGCCAAGTAGCAAGATGAAGGTTACTCAGTGAACTACAGTAAGAACAATAGATAGAAATATGGTAATTCAGAATTAACAAAGAAAAGGAATCTGTGGAGAGTCATAATCACCTACATCCAGAAGGAATATGGCATAGTAAAAAAAAAAAAAAAAAAAAAAATAGGTAAATTAAAAGAGAAAGCACTTGCTCATTAAAGCATCAATAATTCAAATTCCATGAATACAGCATATCAGAATTCCAGAAACTATGACATAGCTTAAGGGATACACATTTTCTTAACTTTAATATGACCTTCACATTATAAAACATAAGGTTATTTTTAAATGATTCTCTTTTTTAGAAGAATATATATATGATTATATAACAATTTCTTTTCTTGCACTTCTCACTTGTGGAACTTCTTTCCGGCTCCATGCATTCCAGCCAAGTTTAATTTGCAAAAATTTAAATGCAATGTAAATTGCTATCTACTGTTCTGATTACTTTTCTCTTCCTGCTCATTATTAATGTTTCTGTTCCTAATTCTTCCACACTCTGTAACCCCTTAGTGGCTTTACTTCCTTGCTTGGTGTGATACTGATTAAAAAAAAAAAAAATATGCAGTAATTTAAAACTTTTTTTTTTTTTACTAACTGCTGATTTTATAGCTACTAACAGTAACTAAACAGGCAAATTTTACAAGTATTTACAGGAGTTTTTTCTTCAGCTGGTTTAAAATATTTGATTGTTTAGTTAACTAAGCAGTGCTTTAAGCACTGAGCTCAACCTGCAAGTGTCCTTAATACTAGTGCAAGCTCTTATGGTGCTTTATATATAAGTATAAATCACTAAAAGTCAGCTTATCAGTGTTTCTGGCAAATACAGTAAATGCTATTGACTAGATAAACCTTCAATATCAAGGTTAACTAGCCAACTGCTGCTTACCAAATCTCATTCAGTCACATTGGCACAAATCCAATCTTATCTTGAGCAAAAACTTTAAAAAAGTTACTTTCACTTTAAACTTTTTAAAATTCCTTACAAAAAACAAAGAAAAATTTTGGTGAGAATTATTACAGACATCTTTTGAGAAGAAGTATAAACATAATTTTAAAATATAAAGTAAATCAATTTTCTACTCTAAGTAAGAAACAGATTACTCATCATTAAAACTTCATTATTATTATTAATTAAATGAATGATTAAGGAAATGAGAATAAAAAAAGAAAGATATGCATAGAGATTATCAGTATTTAATTAACAAGGAAAAGTAAGTTTAAGAGAACAATTAATTATATATAATAACCAAGTTATAAACAGACCCTGAATTTCTTATTCTCACTTGATTCTATATACGTCTATTATCAAGAGGTTAATGATTCACAAATTTCAAATGGTTTTCTTTCTGAATTTCTGGGATGAGGAGTTATCATTTACATTATTTACAGTGATAGCATAGTGGTTGTCACCCAGAAAGTGGAACTGGCATGCCAGGTTCAAATTCTAGCCAAGGCAGCTATGTTTAATTTTTGCACAAATACCTATGGAAAGTTATGACTCTTTCCTCACCACTTCCACTATAGAGATTAATAGTAAGGGACACTGACTGGGCTATCTAGGTTTGGTTGGCAACTAGTGCAGGAGAAGAAAAAAATCTGAATCCAAAATTAGTTAAGTGAAGAGCTAGCAACTCCAACCTGAATAAACCTAGTTGCTATGGAAACCTTAGCAGTAATGCCAGGAATGGTAAAGGCGTAGCCCTACACTCCACAGGGGAGTTTACAGGACACACATACAAACACACACAATGAAGTAAGTTTGTCCTTGGATGAAACTATGTTATTAACAATTTTTTTGCTAATTGTCATAAAACCTAATCTAGCATCATTCATAACAAGCAACCAAATGGTATTGTTAAAATATTGACCATCAGTGTTTAATTTTATATTTCTTTTTCTGATCTACAGCTATTGAAACTTTTTATTTAATGTTAACAGAAAACCAATCAAAAGAAGAAAATTCAGTATCAAGTGCCAAACCTACAAATTAGGACCATCAGTTGGTTAATGCCTCTCACAAATAAAGTACTAATAGTAAATTGACTTATTTACTATTTACAAATCTAATATTTTTGAAACTGCAATAAATTCTGACAATTCATTTTGAGGTCATAAATAGGAGCTTTAATTATTGTCAAATATCACATATTACTATATATATATATATATATATATATATACACACACACACACACATACACATACATACACTAAAGAAAAAAACAACTATGCTGGTATAACCAACATACAACTTGCCAGAAGACCTAACACCGAAGACAAGAAAAATATCCTGAACATGGAAAGAAAAAAGAAAGACCAAAAGGCAAACACCTACCTATGCAATAAACTAAAGTGCTTAATGTCCAGTTTATATAGACATAGCAAAAAAATAAGTGTTCTACTCAAATAATCACTTGGACTGTCCTTTGCTAGGTGTGTGTGTATATATATATATATATATATATATATATATATATATATATACATACACACACCCAGACCAAATTAAATAGCATATGAAGGGAAAATGCTAAAACCAACCATAGTAATACCAAACCTGGCAAAGAAAAAAAAATAAACAGACAGACACCCACCTAAACAAAAAATCTACAGTGCTCAATGTCTATAGAAGCAAGTAACCCAAAATGAGAAACTAAATACAGAGACGTGACAAGAAGAACAACCAGGAATACATTCAGATATACCAATAGATTAATCTTTAGATTTTCTTGATCAGCTGAATATTAGGATTAATGTGAATCTCAGCATTACAGTTTTAAATCTGTTTCCATGGGCATATTCCTGGTTGTTATATATATATATATATATGATCTGTAAAATTCAGCATATGCCTGTAATCTTATTCTTGGAACCAATACCAACCAAATTTCCTGGTTTTATCAGTAAGTAGTCAGCAAAAAATGAATTTAATGTTTAAAATTTTTAATCAACTGACTAAAAAAATAATGTAAATATTTATAAAACCATTCTATTAATTTTACAGAGTTGATAAAAAAAAAAATTGTTTACATTTTGTTTTCATCTTTCTAAAAGCCAATATGCATGCATCCTGTAACCTACTGTACAGTGTTAGGGGTGCTACAGCTGTAGGAAGCAGGTGTGTCTAGAATAAGATAGCCTAATGGAACCAATGCATCTCTCCTCAGGATGGTTTTGAATACAAAATTGTTATTCTCCTGGGGCAGGGGGGACTAATTGCAAAAAGCCTTAGTCAAATTGGCATATGATTCCATTTTCTATAACAATAACCATACATTTACACTAAATTTGTCTCCTAAAGCCTATATAATAAAATCTAAAAGTATTTTTTTTAAATTAAAAATAAAAGCAACTAAAAAAATTATTTTTGTCATGCTTCTCAAAAAAGCAATTTTCCAATAAGATAAAATTTAGACATTGACAAAGAAATGCATCCAATAATTTTCAAACCAAGAAGCAAATTTTGACTTTAAAAAAATCTATATAACTGATGTTTTGGTATTTTTTTTTTTTTAAATTAAATACTAACCATATCTGAAATAATTATGTAACTTTGAAGAAATAAAATAGAACAAATTTCAGAATCAAAAAAGTGAATTATATTTTTGATATTTATGTTTTTATGAAAAGTCACAGAACTTTGAAGTTGGAATCAAAGAATCACAAGTCAGAAGACAGACAATAGTAAAAAAAAAAAAAGAAAAAAGAAAAAGAAAGATTACAATAACAGATTTAAATTCTCATTTTGATACTTTTATTGTTGTATTTTCAGAAAACTATAATTTAATTTTAAAATATATGAATCCACAAACTGAAAATAGTTTCTTGTGAAGTCAAACACATCCAAGTATTCTACCATTACTGAAAATGAAAATTTTTCATTAGGACCCTAATATTATTATGAATATAGATTTGCATTTTCATAAATCTGTGTCCTCATAAACAATTGCTTAACTCATTTGATTTAATTAATATGAAGGGATTCAGCCATACAAAAACAATTTCCCAAATAGAGTAATTTTAAAGAAATTTAGTAGATTGCAAATGAATGTAAAATTATTCATATGTTGTTTCTGTGTTATTAAGCATTTTATTTGAAGCAGACTGTGCTATATCCAGACAATAAAGTATCAACTTTAATAGCTTTATTTCAGAGCTGAAAATTAATAATTTGCTTTCCTGAAATCCACTTTCAAAGAAAATCTGATTTGGCAAAAGTATTGCTGGGCCAAATAAAGTCACTTCAATGAAATGATCATTTTTCTATAATTCTGGACAATGGATAAAAGGTTTGAAAAGAGACAGATGAAGAAGAAAATAATACTACACCAACAAAAAAATAAAAAAGAACAGTATTCATTTTTCTTTTTTTCTAATATTGGATGACTGAAATCCAATTTATCCATGCCTAGAAAAAAAATGTAGAGAATGGCATTCAATATTGCAAGAGAGAGAATTGTTTAATTGAAATTACCAAATTATCTTAAGACAGGTAAAATGTTCAGTCATAAAAAAATTTAAGCAATCAAAATAAAAGAGTGAAACCAACAAGGCAAGGAACCAACAATGAGTCATGTAACATTGGCAGTATATAAACATGAAATAGATCACATGTAGCATATGTGGCTTAAAATTGCCTCCATGTCAATGTAAATCCATGACTAGGAAGTGGTTAAAGTGTTGTGAAAAAGAAAATAAGCTGGAAACATGAACAACACTGATTGGATATTCAGGCTACATGACAAAAGAAAAGACAACAGTGAAGCTAAGTACTGAATGTTTATTTTATTCCTCCAACAAACTTTATGAACGGTGGCATTTATTCCTCACTTCTACTAAGGGTTTTTTGAGAATTTTTCCTAACAACTAAATACTTTTCAATTTTTTTTATATTAAAACATTTTTCAGTATTTACATTATGCGGACCATTGTCCTCATCTTTGTTGCCATATTTGTCACAACGTTTCGGCCGTTGTACGCTCCGGCCTTCTTCGGGTGGTTGGAATTTCGAACTGAACCCTTTATTTCGATTCGTGGGGTAGACTGTTCTAGTTCCACGTGCCATGTTTGATGGATGAACTAGAACAGTCTACCCCAGGGATCGAAATAAAGGGTTCAGTTCGAAATTCCAAACACCTGAAGAAGGCCGGAGCGTACAACAGCCGAAACATGACAAATATGGCGACAAAGATGAGGACAATGGTCCGCATAATGTAAATACTGTACATAATACCTCATCTTAGAAATATAGACAGACTCTAAAACATTTTTGTTCATTTTCTCAGGTTCACCTGCACAAATTTTAATTCTTATTATCCTATTTCTACAAGCAACACAATTTTTTACAGGGTAACACAACACTTCAACACACACATAAAATATTTATCATTATTTAAAGGCTGATTGCTCTGCATAGGTGGTTAACTAATCCCTGTTGAAGACCAACTTATGGTTTATACTGTAACTATGCTAGATAGACTTTAGTTACAATTTCTGGAAGAGAACACATAATTTGGCATAATCATGTTGAATATGAAGAAACCATCAGTGATATACTAGCACGATTAATGGATTCTGAACAATTTCATCAACCCAAGTTCATTCACAAGAATTGGGCAAACTTATGCTTTTCAAACACTTTCCAGCAATGCCACATATTTGTATTTTCTTTTCTGATTCAGGAGTCAAATTGTAACAGCATTTTATTTAAAATGAAAAAAAAAACATGCAAAATACATAAGCAGTAATTAAAACTAGGAAAGACAACATCATGCCTTAAATTTAGAATCAATTTTATGTAACTTTATAAAAAATGAACTTATTTCAATCAAAATTTAAACATTAGTAAGTGTCATACCTTCTTTGGTTTAAATAACTCCTACTAAACTAGGATGCTGAAACTATTTAACCTATTAGTACATGGTAGCCAATTTTTCAGAGAGAGGGTTACCTTAAAATGTAATATCTTCCATCCCTAAGATTATGATTATCCAGTAAGTTAAATTAGGCAAAAAGAGCTAAAATTTGAATTTGTTAATTTCATTATTACTGTAATTGAATATATGATAAAATCATTTAGGAAAAGAAAGTCCCTCTACCCCTAAGTGAGCTAGTAAATTAGTTCTGAAAAAGGCATGCAACCTTCAATTTTTAAGCACTTCTTTAAAATCCACAGGATTCCCCCAAACTTCTGGCTTATAGTGTACCTATGGGAGTTATGTAATCAATTTTTATACAATTTGAATGAAAAATGGAAAAATACCTCAGGTAAGAACAGATCAAAGTTCATTATTCGTTTTTGACTAATTTTAATAATAATAATAATACTTAATTGCAGAATAACTATTAGATTATTTATTGCATGAAAAATGAATTTCATGTAGAATAAATGATAAGAGAGTCACACCAGCAAATCGGACAATATTTTAGATTTTTTAAATTCTTTATACATTATATTTTTTTATATAAAGAAGTACAACATTCTGTACATTTTTGGACAAGTATGTTTATCTTTGTTGTTTATTAAGACATTTTGGTTAATATTTTCTAGTATTGTTTAAAGTACTAAGTATTTTCATTATTCTGCAGTTTTGATAATAATAATAATAATAATAATAATCATCTTTGCTTAAAATTTAAAGAATATATTGTGTCTGATAGTCTTGACAAGAACAATACAATTTTTTTTTTTACACTGGTATTCATATTGGGGGGGAAAAAACATTTATGAAGTTATTTGAGAAAAAAAAGATGACAGAAGTACTTAAAAACATTTACAACATAGACATTAGGAAGGTTGACAGGCATATTGACTGGAATAATGTTTGGCTGCTTGTTTTTGTGTATACTCATCTGTTGCAGAGTGACTAGTTAATCCCTATTGCAGATGCTTACTCAGGCAAATTTGTGTTTCTTCAACACCCACAGATTCAAACTGAGGTGTATACTTCAATTTCACTCACAAGGATGGGGTCAACCTGTGAATATGGTTTTCATACTTTTTCCCATCAGTGCCACATGTTAAAATCGTCTTCCTAGGCTGATATAAATTTGGTGAAATTTGAACCTGAGGCTCATAATCAGAATGCTAACATGCCCATAACTAAAATACTGGGTTAAACACAAACAAGCCTAAAAATTGAATGAATAATGAAAACATTAATTTCAAGACAGTAACAAGAGTTAAACCTAAAATTTCTTCATAAATTCACTCATTGACAATTTTTTTTAAATTTAAAAAATGTTTTAATTCATTGAAAAATTTTTTAAATTAAAAACAAAATGTTTTAAATTTGGAATGCCAAAATAAATAAATAAATAAATAAAACTTTTTTTTATTTTTCAATTTAATAGGAGTGTTTTTCCGGTTAAGAAAGGAATTATCGATGTAAATAATTTTCATATAAAAAGACAATAGAGTAAACTTTCTTAAAAAGGCATTGATTTGCAATTCCCATTCAAACATCACAATCAGCAAAAGATTCATGCACTATTTCAGGAGACCTTAACACAATTAAAATTTCTTTTGTTAAATTGTAGTTAGGATTTTAGCACCTTTTTCATTTGGCAGGGATTTTTAAGATGGCACATATGACAAAAATCATGGCAAGCAAAAAAAGCAGATGAAGTTTTGGAAAAAAAAAATCCAAATAATTTGCAAAGAAAAAATAAATATCATTACAGTTGAAGAAAGCATTCTGGTATTAAATGATAAAATTTTTTTTGTGGAATCTCTACAAAAGACAAAAACTAAACCAGCAAACTCTTCCCCATATTTTAATATTTATAAAAAATACAGTTTTGTTTTTTTGGTAATTATTCCTAAGAAGGGCAGATAGAGCACAAGACAACAAACATGTGGAATCAAGTGTAATAATCATGCATACAATCTAACTCACTGTTTCTGTTCCAGGTAGAATGCTCAGGTATGCAGACATAGTGGAACTCTTCTACAAAAAGTTTGCAGAAATCCAACCGTTCCAGTAAATGTCTTCAACATGTCTTTCAGTGAATCACAATCCACTGAAAAAGACGATAAATGTACAAACCAATTTTATCAACAGCAGGAATTTTACAAACTTGGAAGGCTGAAAAGACAGACAGAGATTTTGGAGAGAAGTAAGACAAATTCTCCATTTTGATTCATATGTTCACAGAAAGAATCATAAACCAAAATTCAACCTTTTCTAAGACAAAGTATTTCAAGATTCCAGTCATTATTCATAAATTTGATAAAAACAACTATGATGAATAATGAAAATATTTTATGTTAAAATATCAAACACTACAATATGAAATATTGTGTGTCAAAAATAACAAATGATGGAAAATATTAATCTTAATAAAGTATGGAATCAGAAATTATCATCCTCAAAGAAAAAATTGTTGCAATGTGAAAATCACAAAATGAGAACAATATGAATCATAAGTTTTTTCTAAAATTCAAATAAAGCTATTTGCATTTTTGTTTTTAATTCATCAATTTATCAGTTGCAGCTGATATTGATACAGAATTGGTTGTTTATAAGTAAATATTAAATCTGGTTCCTAAACAATTCCTAAACAATGTCTGCCATTCATCCATGAAATTTATACTAATTGCTATTCAGACTAATCCCCAAGGCAAATATTATCATTAAATTACAATTTTGTGGGTAATTTTTATATCAAAAGATTTCCCTAAATCAGATCTTTGATAGTTGCCTGAAATATTTTAATTCTCTCAAAACATGGTTCCATGTTTCCAAAATATAATAAACAAATGAAGAAGGATACAGGCAAAATGTTGCAATGAAAAACAACAAAAGACATGGAACTTATTTTAAACTAACTGAAAATATAGAATCAGGAAGCTGAAATTAAACTACAACCGTTTCATTTATTTCACACTAATGCCCTTGGAAAAGCATAAAACCATTTCTTCTTCTACCAACTTGTTTGGAAGAGCAACCAGTTCATTCCTTCTTCTACCTCTTAAATTATAATTTGTGTAGAGATTCATTTTTATATTTCATCATAAACAGACTGAAAAGAGTAAATATATATGAAATGTTATTGTTGTACAGACTAATAAGAACAAAACTAAATCTCTTAAACATTATTATTTATTCAACTCCAGACTTCATCATTTAATATCAGCATGTGGCTATGTGATTTTGAGGGTTTTCAACAAAGTGTCGAGTTTTCTCAAAATGATATGAGACCCTCCGTTTTTTTCCCCCTCTCAAGTAGGGTGTTTATATACTCTCTCCTGTCATTACATGTGCAAGGACAGCTGGATCATTTACATGTTTACAGTCACAGACATCCTCTAAGTTGCAAATCTGTATGTGGTGGATGGAGGACAACTTCCAGGTAAAACCTGTTGATGCACCTGGTTTCTCTGATGCTGTGGTGTGACAGTAAGTACAAAATCTATTTCGGTATCATCTGATGGTAGTCAAAACTACACATATTAATATATGTGAAATAAAATACCTTCTCCAAAACATTTCAAAAGGTATAATTTTTGTATTACTAGTAAATGAACAACTAAAAAACATTAATGAAGTTATTTTACATATTATTTATACAAATAGATTCATTTTTGCTGTTATGATATTTTGAATAGTAAGTTCTGACAACATAATTTCATTATTCTACACATTTTTAAAACTATCTTTATCCTTATTTCAGTGAAAATTCTTCTTCAATGGTTTTTAGTGAATGTTCAGTATACATGCTTTTTAAAAAGGTCACTATCTATACATGGTTTGGTATACCTGATTTTGTTATCTCACCTAGGATGATGGCTTTTGTTCTTCAAATCTAATCTCTAGCTGGTTTCTCTTATATATTCTTTATTAAAAGTTGTATATTAAATACACTCCTGTGAGACTCTGATCTTTGTGTGGGGACTGCATAGATTTACTCTGAACCCTTAACCTGATGTTATATTAACTACAGATGCTATAGATTTTGGCAACCTTATAAAAGGTAGAATCACTATTAGCTTAAGCCTAGTATCTTTAGAGTTTTTAGTTTTAGCAGATCCAAATTTTATTTGATGGGAGGTATCACAAATCTGAAAATATACCCACACTGTAGTTCTAGTCTTAATATATTATCATTACTTATGCTTTACTTTCACTTGGGTTATAGTAAATAGATGACATGACAAAATGAATTATGAATGACATAAACAAATGCTTCAAGAATGTTTCCAAGTTTTCAACAATTTGACGATATTGAATGATAGAATTTCTGAATGACAAATGTATTAACCTTGATTTTTTTATTCTTTCACAAAAAGGATTTTTATATTGAAAAAAAATTTAATGAAGTTGCAGTGAAAATATTACAATTGGCTTACAGCCATACAACATTGAAACAACAATTCCCATACAATCACCAAAGTTAAGCAATGTTTAGCCTGGTCAGTACCTAAATAGGTGACCACTTGGGAATACCAGGTTCTGTAAGCTTGGAAGTGCAGGTGGTATAATGGATAATGACTCAGAATTCTTAATTAGAGTGTCAAGTTCCAATTCTAGTTTATTTTCATTATATTCACTTATAATCTGAAAATATTTTCTGGCTTTAAATAACCTGAAAAGGGTTGACAAACCATAGAAAATGGATCAATCAAATCAAATACTAATGAATCTAAGATGGAAAAAAGCAAGATAGGTCAATAAGAAAATGACAAGCAAAGATAATTTTATCGCAAATACTTGAATTAGGACATAAACAGAACTGATAAATGTCAAAGTGGAAAAATCATTGCTTTATCATAAGACACAAAGACTTAAAAATAAATTTTAAATGAAGATGTAGCCTGAAGAGTGAGAAACTCTACCTTACCAACACCTCAGCATCTGCCATTTGTACTAAATGAGGAAATGTCAAAGGCATACTCATCATTTATTACCTGTGGTGCACAGGTAATTAATGATTACTGTTACAGTGTAGAAATGAAGAGTAAATATATTACTTGAAACTTTTTCTTTTTTTTTTTTTTGACTGAATAAGTTTGGGGTTCTGGTTGTAAGCAGCATTTGGATTTATTGTCAAATTTTGGATAATATGACTTTTTAATTTTCATTTCATGTTATAAGCAATAAATTAAGAAGATTTTCAAGGATTATTTATGGTCAAAAAGGTTTTAATTTATAAATTAGGGAAATTCAGCATGAAAACTTTATAATGAAGGAAAAAAAATGTGTCATCTTACTTTTCAAAATATGAGAATTCAGGTTCATTTAGTAAGGATCCTGACCACACTTGATTAACTGAAATATTTTGTGTATACAGGGCATGGGAGAGTGTAAAATATTTTCAACCCAACCCACTTCTCAAAATCAGTATTTTGATGGTTAGTCATTTAAATACTGATTTGGGGAAGTGAGTAAAGCCACACACCCTCATATAAATGGGAAGGGTTTGTTCACCATGCATAACCAAACCATTTTATATAGACCTATCAAATTTAATATTCATACTTATTGATCTCAGGGAAATGTTTTAATGGATAAAAAATATGTTCCTCACGGGGAAAAGGGTGATTCAATCTATTTTCTGAAATATGGGTTTATCTTTTATAGTAATAATTACCATTTGTAACCATATATTGTAAAACTACAATTTCTCTTAGACAGGCAAGAAAAACATTTGAAGAAGGAATTTCACAGAATAATTCTTCCAAAATATATATTTTCTAATTTCAATACTATTTCTTTATTGGAAAGTACCAAAAACAAATGAAATCTATTTCATTTTTATTTTACATTAATTATTACATGAACAATATTGGCTCTAAAATGTCGACTTATTTCTATGTCTCTGACACTCATCTAACATTTGGTTGTTTACAGTGAATTATTGACATCTTTCATATTTGTTAGTCCATGTGTTGCATTTGTTGTTTTCAATTTGTTTTTAATATTTTCCTTTGATGAGTCTCAACCAAGAAGGCTTGCAGGGAAAAATAACAAAATTAATGACTGTAAAATATGTATCAATTAATTACAGCTATTTTTTAATTATTATTATTATATTATAGTAGGTAAGCCAGAAAGTCCTGACTCACTTAGGAAGGAAGTAGAAAGAAAACAACAACATTTTATGGAGCAACAGCAACATTAGGTTAGGTTAGCCATTGTCACTTGTGGGGTGTACTTGTTTAATCATGATCGGGAGAGGAAATGGGTCCCGCAAACTGAACAAATGGCATCCATTCCACAATGGAATTGGTTTGACAATAAGGTCATGATCTCTGTCTGGTGAAATTCCCAAGGAGTACTGCATTTTGAGCTTGTTCCACACAGTCGTGCCATCAACAATAAACTGTATTGCCAGCAACTAAACAACATGTATGACAAACTAAAAGGAGTATTGCGCTTTGGTCAATTGAAGTCAGGCTTTGTTTCAGCAAGACAATATGAGGCCACATACTGCCAGGTTGAGTAAAGAGAAGTTCAAACAGATAGATGTTGTTGAGATCCACCATTCAGTCCCAATGCTGCTCCATGTGACTATGGCCTATTCTATTCAATGCCACACTTCTTCTGCAAACAGCAATTCAACACTTTTGATGAATGAAGGAAATTTGTTTACAGTGTTTTTATTCAAAGCGAGTGGACTGATATCTGAGACAGATCTGGATGCTGACTGATCGTTGGCAGAATATTGTTGAGAATGATGGACTTTATTTTAAAGAATAAATGTTGGTGTTGCTTCATAAAATTTTGTTTTCTTTCTGCTTCCTAAATGAGTCAGGACTTCCTGGTCAACATAATTGTTATTAGAAACATGGTTATATAGATAAAAAATTATACTTGATATAGTGAATAATATATTTCTACTGACAAAAAAGATATTAAAATAGACATTTTTTAGTTGTACATTTGATGTTTCACCATGATATAAGAAGTTATATAGATGAAATTTAATTATTTTTAATTTAGTCTTTATGTTTGCTACTGAATTGGAGTGAGATGATTTTATGAAGTGTTGAACGAGTTACACCCAACAAAACTGATTTACTTGTGAAAAGAAGAATAATAGTTTTCTTCACTTTTGGGATGTTTCATTGCAAAATCAGATTCAATTTTTTTAACATTGTCGTATGGTAAAATAAGCTTTTACTAGGTTATATACATGTTGGTATTTTTTTAATGAAAACAACAAAAGTTAGACCTCATTAAGATTTTGGTCTATCATGCACTAATGATTTGTTCAAAGACTAAAATAAATTCTGAAATTGAATTTATTAAGACATTCTTGTGTGAGAATGAACAACATCAAGTGGGTAGCCAATAAATCAACATGTGCCAGCTAGTATTCATAAAGATCAATTCTCTAATTTGTATAGGTACATTCATATCTGTGATAGTAGAACATCTAATAAATAATAATTCAGTGTGCCATACTCTACCATGAAGACATGTTTTCAGTTCTAAGCCAGCTGCATTCAATTTTTTTATTTGAAAGTATTGAGTCTCAATGTGATTTACTTATGATATATTTATATGCATATATATTAACATAATAATGATATATGGGTTTATCTTAATTAAAAACATTTTCTTTATTTTAATTACTTTACACATCTGTTTTAAGTCTTCAACCAATTTCTGAAGATTGAGGAATGAAAACCAGAAAGTGAAGGAATGAAAAAAATGTCAATAACAAAATTTAATCTTGCTTTGTTTTATTAAGTTTACCAGCCAACCATTGGTACTAAGGAACCATTTGACTGTTGTTATAACCAGTCTTGAGTACTTAATGTAGATGAGTATTTCAGCTAGTGTATATATCATAAGATGTGAAGGTGGTGTAGTGGATAACAGTCCAAAATGAGAAGTTGGAGCACTGAGTTTCAATACCAGTTGGGTTTGTTACAGTCACTTACATGCAAATACCCTTGAGAAAGAT
This sequence comes from Acanthosepion lycidas, assembly GCA_963932145.1. Lineage (NCBI taxonomy): Eukaryota > Metazoa > Mollusca > Cephalopoda > Sepiida > Sepiidae > Acanthosepion > Acanthosepion lycidas. Next base: position 56,318,504 of record OZ010614.1, on the reverse strand, counting down.
ATGAATCTATCAGTACAGATAGTGCCCTATAGCCTTGGTTGACAACCAGTCTATCATAAAAATAAACAGCAGCCTGCTGTGAGAAAATTTACCCTTAGTCATGAATTGAAAGAGATATGATCACCTAAGTGCGTATCACATATAGCACTTGACTTTTTTTGTATTGTACTGTACATATCATCATGGCTTAACTTGTTGAACAAAGATTTTTGTGAGGTTTTTCCACAAACAGGGAGACACATGAATAGTTCTTATAAAGGCACTAGTAGAAGTTTTAAGGTTACATATAGCATACACAATACTAATTCACCCCTTTAAACTTGTGAAGTGGGAAACAAATTAGTTTTCTTCTCCTACACCACAGATCTCAAACGTGCAGCTGTCAACTATCTTTCTGCGACCTGTGGGAAACATTTTTATGACTAATATTTTCCTAAAACTTCACTAAGCTTAAGAAAGTTGTCCCTCATATTGCAGTAGTAGTATTAAAGTTGACCTACCCACCAGACAGTCAATCACTTTTAAGGTCAGTAGTGTCTGTTCTAGTTCCTCTACAGGGAAGGGAAGAAAACTCTGATGTCCCTACCACCACATATTCTTCATCAGCTACCCAACTCATATTGGAGTGGAGGAGCTACATGTGGTAAAAGACAACTAACACAAACAACAGGAAATTACGTTAGAAAGAGGTTTGATAGAAGATTGTCAAAAATAAACAGAAATTTCAAGGAAGAAAGATGTGTTTTTGGTCAATTATATAACTGAAACAAAGAAGACAAATGTTGACAAAGTCAAAGAAAAAGAAAATTGCTGAGGAGAACTTAATTTTTCAAGAAGGATGGAAATATTTATATTTTGTAATTGAAGTAAATTAGGGTTGCCAAATGGCAAATGAAATTAATAAACAGGAATGACTGGAACACATGCAAAATCTTGCCTCTTATGTCCTTGAGTTTGAGACCCCTATCCCAGAGGGCTGCCCAAGCTGACTGTAGTAGGTTTTTTACTACTGAGGGAGGATTTCAACAGTATAGCTAATATAAACAGAATGGAACTGTTCCAAGTTATATTGCATATGTTTGCAGCATTTGATCCTGCTAGAGGATCTAGAGCTCCTTGATAAAATCCAATAAAGAATCAGCAATATTATTTGTCCTGATCTGGTATCTTGGCTTCAGTCACTTTCCTACCACTATAAGGTTGCTTCCCTTTGCTTTTTCTATAAATACTTTCATGGAAATTGTTTGGATGAGCTCTTTACTATGGTACCTACACCTTTTGAATTTAAGCAGTTGAGATATCATCAATTTTCAGTTGAGTTGGTTAGATGTAACCATAAATTCTATGCTAACAGATTATTTTCTCACATTTCTCGCTTGTGGAACTCCCTTCCTGCTCCATGCTTTCCAACCAAGTTTAAGCTTCAAATATTTAAATGCAATGTCAATCAAATTACTGTACTCGTGATTGCTCTTTTTTTGTTCTTGCTTCTTAGTAATGTTTCTGTATCTAATTCTTCCACACCCACTAACCTCTTGTTTCTTCGTGGCTTTACTGCCTTGCTTGGGGTGAACTTGAGATATATATATATATATATATATACACACACTCACACTGGAGAAAGGATCAAAAAGGGAGTGCAAATATCTGATGTTTGGCCAGATTTTGGAAAGTGAATTGGAACAAGAACTTTTTAGCAATTCCATATATATAACACAAAAATATATATAAAAGATACTTATGCCTTTAAAAACTTGCAATTTCATGGATGTGTGTGTGTGTTTGTGCAAAAGAGACAGAACGATACAGAATATCACCAAATTAGAATCAGTAAACTTCAGAAACTGTGACAAAAAATCTGAAGACACATAGGAATAACATTTGATACATTTATTATTAGAAACAAAGAATACTTGACTGCGATAAAACACTGTATTCCTATGAAATGTCTCACTTGAAAATGAATGCTGCATAAATAAAGATTAGAAACAATGAGATGGGGCTTTACCAGTAAATGTTGAGAATACCATAGAAAGATCATGTGATAGATAAGTTGTAAGGAGTATAGGAAACACAGAAAGAAACCGCTGAAATTTGGGGCGACATAATAAGGAAAGACGATTTGAAGAATTTAACACTCAAAGGACACATGAAAGGCAAGACTATCAGAGGAAAGCAGTGAAAGGATTAATTTGAAAGGATTGATGAATGGATGAAAAATCACCGCAGAAAGACAACTACAGCTAAAAGTGACGGAAGACAGGAAACTGTGAAGAAGTATAATCACCAGATCCTGAAAAGAGACCCCCTCCTTTGATTTGAAGAATCTTTCTTTGTTTGATTAGACTAACATGAGCCTTATCCCCACTCACAATGTTAAGCTTTATAAATTGTTCACATGATTTTAACTAGGATTACTACAAGGTTAAATGATGTACAGTCCATATCATCTAAAATACAAATTAGCCGACCTCTTTTCTTTTTTTTTTTTTAAAAAAAAAAACATGAAAGAAT